>JAWHQI010000176.1:3310000-4510000 GCA_033032865.1 Dactylorhiza incarnata | reverse complement strand
GGGTTTTCCAAAAGAACTTTTCTACCCTGCCACCCGAGTGATCAACCTGCCATGTCGGCTTGTGAGAGTCAGGCCAGCGGAACCTTCTCAGGGGCTTTCCAAAACAATTTTTCTACCTGTCACCTAAATGACAAACCTGCCCTGTCGGCTTGTGAGAGCCCGGTCAGCGGAACCTTCTCAGGGGTTTTCCAAAACAATTTTTCTACCCACCACCTGAGCGATCAACCTGCCCTGCCGGCTTGTTAGAGCCCGGTCAGCGGAACCTTCTCAGGGCTTTCAAAAACAATTTTTCTACCCGCCACCTGAGTGATCAACCTGCCCTGCTGTCTTGTAAGAGCCCGGTTAGCGGAACCTTCTCAAGGGTTTTCCAAAACACTTTTTCTACCCGCCACCTGAGTGATTAACCTGCATTGTCCGCTTGTGAGACTCCGGTCAGCGGAACCTTCTCAGGGTATTTCCAAAACGATTTTTCTACCTGCCAGCTGAGTGATCAACTTACCCTACCGGCTTGTGAGAGCCCGAGCAGTGGAACCTTCTCAGAGGTTTTTCAACCAGAATCACTTCTAACTTTTGACTAGCATGAAACTTTCAGTTCACGGTACCCCGCCCGGGTTGGGCAGAAGTTCATATATCGCAAAAACCATTTTACCAAGATAAAAATTTCATTATAAATTTGGGATAAAAACGCTTCAGGTCGTCGTCGCTCTGGCGTTGCTTAGGGGAGCTCCCTCAGCATTCTGGAGGTGATACCCTCCTGATTTCAACGTCTTCGAAATTACATATGGGCACTCCCAATTGGGGTGGAGCTTTCTACCTGTCGTTGACCTTCCCTCAGCATCGACTTTTTTGAGAACTAGGTCTCCCTTTACAAATTGCTTAATTCGAATGTGCTTGCCTGGCGAATCGTTGTCAGGTCGCAGAGCTCTTCCTCGCTCTCCACTCTCCACTCATCATCGCCTTCCCCCGCGATGATGACTCGCGGGGACCTTATCTCGAACTCCATCGGCAACACGACCTCCGAGCCATGAGAGAGTTTAAACGGGGTTTCCCCAGTCGCCGTGTTGGGTGTGGTCCGCAAAGCCCAGAGGACTGAGGGGAGTTGCTCTACCCAGTTTCCCTTCAAATTTTCCACCTTCTTTAATAAGTTTACAATGATTTTGTTCGCGGCCTCCACCTGCCCATTGCTTCTTGGGTGGTGGTCGGACGCGAAGCGGAGGTCAATGCCCAACTGGTTGCAGAAGCTGGTGAGCTCATTATTAGTAAACTGCGGCCTGTTGTTCGTGACGATGGCTAGGGGCAGTCCGTACCGACATATTATCTCCCCCCAAATGAAATTTCTTATTACCTGCGAGTTTGTCTTTGCCAGTGTCTTGACCTCTAGCCACTTGGAGAAGTAGTCAATCATGACCAGGAAGAACCTCCTCTGCCCGCTGGCCTGGGGAAATGGCTTATTAGATCCAACCCCCAATTTGCAAAAGGCCACGACGTCGTGATTGTCCTGAGCCTCTGCGCTGTTAGGAGTTGAATCGGTGCGAAGAGCTGACACTTCTGGCATATTTTTCGCGTGCTCTGCCGCATCTTTGCCGATCGTGGGCCAGAAGTAGCCTTGCCGCAACACCCTCTTCTCCAAGGTCCGGCTCCTGGAGTGACTGCCACACTCCTCAGAGCTGACACAACTGGTTGCAGAAGCTGGTGAGCTCATTATTAGTAAACTGCGGCCTGTTGTTCGTGACGATGGCTAGGGGCAGTCCGTACCGACATATTATCTCCCCCCAAATGAAGTTTCTTATTACCTGCGAGTTTGTCTTTGCCAGTGTCTTGACCTCTAGCCACTTGGAGAAGTAGTCAATCATGACCAGGAAGAACCTCCTCTGCCCGCTGGCCTGGGGAAAGGGCTTATTAGATCCAACCCCCAATTTGCAAAAGGCCACGACGTCGTGATTGTCCTGAGCCTCTGTGCTGTTAGGAGTTGAATCGGTGCGAAGAGCTGACACTTCTGGCATATTTTTCGCGTGCTCTGCCGCATCTTTGCCGATCGTGGGCCAGAAGTAGCCTTGCCGCAACACCCTCTTCTCCAAGGTCCGGCTCCTGGAGTGACTGCCACACTCCTCAGAGTGAATTTCTTCTAGAACCCTGTGGACCTCTTCCTCGGAGACACATCTTGCGAGGAGCCCTGATAGGGTCTTCCGGTACAGGTCTCTTTTATGAAGCAGATAGTATGAGGACTTGTACCTGAATCGCCTCTTGTCCGGAACTTCTTCTGGAAATTTGCCCGAGGTCAGGAAAACAATGAATGGTTCATCCACGAGGGTCGCCGATTGATCATCAGCTCTCCCTCTTCAATGGATGGCAAAAACAATTCTGTCACCGTTCCACCCGCGCTAGGGCCATACTTCACCAAATAGTCTACTTGAGTGTTCTTTTCCCTTGGCACATGCCGAATGTAGAAGGTGCAGAACAAACCAATGAGACCCTTGACCTTTGTCAGGTATCGTTGGAGAGTCGACTCTCTTGTCTCGAACTCCCCCTTGACCTGAGATGCCACCACCATCAAGTCCGTTGAAATCGTCACGTCTTGGACCCCTAGCTCCCTCGCCAAGCGGAGCCCTGCTATTATCGCCTCGTACTCGGCTTGGTTGTTGGTGAGAGGGAAGTGGAAGTCGATCGCTTGCTTGATCTTCATCCCTTGCTGACTTACCAAGACCACTCCCCCTCCTAGGGAGTATCTTCTTGATGCCCCATCAACGAGCATCTCCCAGGCCACATGCTCGGGAGACTTGGATTCCTCCATCTCGACCACATACTCCGCCAGGAAGTCCGCCACCGCTTGCCAATCTTCTTGAATACTCCACCCCTTTCATGATGTTGCGAAGGGGGTGGTCGGCCACCTACCTTGACCGAGTGCGCCTGAAAATATGGTCGGAGCTTCCTTGCCGAGATGATCAGGTTAAACGTCAACTTCTTCAGAATGGGATACCTGAGCTCTGCCTTTTTCAAGACCCTGCTGACGTAGTAGATGAGTAGCTGTTTCTTTCCTTCCTCCCGAACTAGGACCGAGCTTATCGCCTCAGCTCCCACTCTGAGATACAAAGCAAAATCCTCTCCTCCTCTCGGCCCTTGGAGTAGCGGGGCCTGCGTGAGATGTTTCTTCAATGCTTGGAAAGCCTCCTCGCACTCCGGAGACCATTCAAACTTTTGATTCCCTCTCAACACTTTGAAGAAGGGTGAGCACTTCTCCCCTGTCCGGGAGAGGAACCTGCTCAACCCTGCCAGCTTCCCCGTCAGGCGCTGGACCTCCTTAGCATTCCTAGGTGACTCCAAATCCAAGATCGCCTTCACCTTATTGGGGTTGAGCTCTACCCCTGTCGGGGTAAGGAGGTGGCTCAGAATCTTTCCCCTACTTACCCAGAAGACATACTTCAAGGGGTTGCGCCTCATCTTAAACTTCCTAAGGGTGGCGAAAGTCTCTGCCAGGTCCTGGAGGTGGGATCCAACATCCCTGCTCTTCACCATCAGGTCATCTATGTTACTACGTAGACCTTCAAATTTCTCCCCTTTTGCTCCCTGAAGATTCGGTATATCATCCTTTGATAAGTGGCCCATGCATTCCTCAACCCAAAGGGCATTCAGATATAATGATAACCTGAAAAAGCATTCAAAAAACTCACCATAGGGAAACCGACGGCTGAGTCTACCAGTTCGTCGATTTGAGGCATCAAATATCAATCATTGGGGCACACTTTATTCAATAAAGAGAAGTCTACAAACATTCTCCACCTCCCATTACTCTTCTTTACCATTACAACATTGGAGACACAATATGTGTACTGGATCTCCGACACAAAATCTGTCTCCAGCAGCTTTCTTACTTCCTCCCGGATGGGCTCAGCCAGAGCAGTCGCCACAACTCTCTTCTTTTGGCGGATTGGGCGGACGCTCAAATCGAGGTTGAGGCGGTGGCATGCCACATCCGCATCGATGCCCGGCATGTCCGCAGCGCTCCAGGCGAAGAAATCCATGTTCCGCTGGATGCACTCCTGGACCCTCTCTTGTGCCTCCCTGCTCAGCCTCCTGCTGACTTGCACCTTCTTCGACCTACCGCCTTGGGTGATGACTTCCTTCATCTCTATCTCCTCTGCCGCCTCCAGCCTGGCCTGGTTCTCCATCGCCTTATCGACCTCATCCGCTTCCTCCTTCCAAGAGATGGTGTTGACAACTGTGACGTAGCACTATCTAGCCACCTTGGGGTCTTCCCTGACCCGGATCTGGACTCCTCCGATGTTGTACTTTAAGCACTGGTGGTAGGAGGAAGGCACGCACCAGAAGGCGCTAATGAGGGGCCACCCAAAGATGGTGTTGTAGCTGCTCGGGGCGTCCACGATGACGAACCGACAATTCTTTGACATTCCCCCCAAAGTCACAAAGAGCTCGGCTCCTCCCTTCACTTCCTCTCTCCGGAGAACCCGAAGAGCGGACCATCCGAGGCGAGTACCCTCTTTGCCTCCACCTTCATCTCATCGAAGGCCTTCTTGAAGATCACGTTAACAGAACTCTCGTTGTCTACCAGGATTCTGGAAAGCGTGAAGTTATCGATCGCTGTCTGGATCACCAGCGTATCGCAGAACGAGTCATCATGCTCCAACATGTCCTTCGTTGAGAAGGTGATCTTCTCCACCGGGGGTGGAGTTGTGGAGGTCAAAGCGACATTCCGACGGTAGATGACATGAAGGCTCCCCTTTCGAGTGGCCTCGATCCTTACCTCTCCATGGATCACTCTGATCCCTCCCCGAGTACCCACGTCGACCCGGTTTTCACACCGGTCTTCCGCCTCTGCTGCTCCTTCTCCTCCTGCTCCCTCTATCCGTGGCTGCGGTTGTTACCCCATCGGGGCTCTCACTCCTCTAACTCCAAGAATTCTGGGCAGGTGACAGTCGCGTGACCTTCCTCCTGGTGGAAGTCACAGTAGAGCCACGCCACCCTCCCCTTTCCTGCCCCTCCTGGGCGATTCCTTCTTTTCCTTCTTCCTCCTCGGCCTATCGCCATGGCTTGCTGGGGTTGGGGTTGGAATGGCCTCGGACCCAGTCGCCACCCTGGGGGGTTGAACTGTCCTTTCCCTGTCTGGAAGTTCCCCTCTCCTTGGACGAATCCTCTTCCCATACCTGAGGGGTCCTCCCACCGGCCTCCAGATTGGCTGGTTGATCGGCGGCTGAAACCTCCACCCCAGCTCCTGCCCCCGGGGGGTCTTTGTAACCCCTGCCTCCTCGACTCTTCTCTTCTTCTCCCCTCCTGCTGCTGGAATCCTCATGCCACCTTCGCCTCTCTCTCCCAACTTGGCCAACTTCGTCACAAATGCGTGGTTGGTGGCCTCGCACTCGTTCTCCCGCCCTGCTCGGTCGATCAGCTCCTCGAAGGACAGAGTGGGGGGGGGGGGGGGGGGGGGGGGGTCCCGAGCAAGCTCCATCCTGAATAACCCCTGCTGTAGCTTGAGAGTGAATGTCAGCTCCTCGGTGTGCCCGGGCACCTCATGGACTAGGAGTATCTCTTCCTGGAAGCGATCCACGTAGCTCCCCAACGATTCCTCAACTCCTTGCTTGGTCAGGAAAAGGGCCTCCACCCCCTTCTTCCTTTTCTTGGACGTGGAGAAACGCAACAGAAAATTCCGTCGCAGGTCTTCGAAGGTGTAGATGGTCCATGAGGGAAGCTAGTGGAACCAGTTCCTCGCATTCCCTTTGAATGAAATGATGAACAACCTACACTTGAAGGCGTCCGTCACTTGCCTGATGGAGACAGTGTCCTCGAATCACTGGAGATGCTGGACGGGATCATCCTTGCCTGTGTAGTTGGACATGACGGGCTCCCTGAACCCCTCCGACACCAGGGACAAAAGGAACAATTCGCAAAAAGGACTCCCTGACCCTGCCTGGCGAGTTAGAGGGACTTGCGCAGCCTCCTCGCCAGGGTAGTGAGTACCCAGCGGGCTGGGGACAACACTTGCCTACGGAGGGTCCGCTCGTCATCCTCCGCCACAACTTCCTTCCCTGCTTTCCTTCCCGGCGCCTCCTCGCTCAAGGATTGCGAGGCAAGTACTGGGACCGCGGGGTCGAATACTCGCCCGACGGCGTGAGTGCTAGGCGCAGGGTCTCCAGGATCGACTTCTGGAATTCGTCAAAATCACTCTTCTTGACGTACTCGCCAGAGGGGGGAGAGCCGCTTGGGTCGGCCCTTTGCCCTTCGCTTCCGGCCATGAGACTTACTCGGAATTTTCCGAACAAGCCACGGTCCACGCTCACCGCACCAAAATGTTGAACCCGGAAACCACGGTTCAAGAGGAGTTCGAACTAATGTAGCTTGCTTTTACTTCTCCTGAGTTAGAACACTAGGCCAGACACTCAGAGCAAAGAACCTCACTTACGAAGGTGGAAAACTAGAAACAGACTCCACGAGCTGCAGCGAGGAGGTCCCGCCAATAACCCGGAAGATCAAAGAGAACTTCCCCTCCCAAGCCAATGCTGAACTGGGCACCCTGGAGGGTACTGGAGAGCACCAGACTGTCAGCCCCGAAATCACGACAAACATAGTGCTGGAGTTCTTCCAACCAGAAATAGCCTAAGGAGAAAGAAGGCCAAAAAGTCTCTTTCCTCCAAAGGTGCCCTTGGGGGGGGGAGGTCTATTTATAGTTTTCTGAAAACGGTCTGCGGATAGCTGAATCCCGCCTTTTGGTTTTACTAAACACAACCCAAATTGGCCTGTCAACAGCGGAATCCCGCTGTTTGGAATGGCTAAGCGCATGCCAGAATGGGGTCTCCTGGAAAAATGGGGTATCCCCTAGGGGAGAGTCCACGCCACTTGAGGCGTGCACGCCTGGGGGTGGCGAGTACCCGATGTGATTGGGTGCTCACCCTGAACCGGGGACTTGCACTAGCTATTGAGCTTGCGTTCACATAACGACTAGAGGCGAGTCGACTCACTTTTCGGTTGGACGTCTAGCCGATCGGCTACAGGTCTAACCGATTGTCTAGAGGCTAGTCGACTCGCTTATCGACTAGAAGTCTAGCCGATCGGCTAGAGGCGAGTCGACTCACTTATCGACTAGAAGTCTAGCCTATCGTCTAGAGGCGAGTCGACTTGCATGCGCTTAACGCCTCGTGGTAACGATAACGCTGGCGGTAGGTGAGTCTTGCCCCTTCTACCTGCTGACCTTGCTGGGTCCACTCGACAAACTCGGGGTTGTACACTTAGGCTCCGTTTGTTTGGAAAAAATTGAAAGATAGGAATTGGAATTTGCTTAATTCTAATTATGATGTTCGGCTGCAGTCAAGAATTTAAAATCCATAGGAATTAGAATTGACAATTCTGTGCAAACAAGCACGTCCTGGACAACTTAATTTATATTTTGCAATTATTCATCCATTTTGAAAATCAAAAGTTTGCAGACAAACTGAAGTTGACATTAAATTACTTTCCATCAAATATACAAGGAACTTGAGTTTATGCTATATAATATCAACATAAACAAGAATCCTAATTTGCAATCGATCAGAACCAAAATGAAGATGCCATCTATAACAAAATAATTGGAGCATCAGACAATCTATCAAGGCCTGACGGGGAGGGCTAGCAGCAGGAACTCGCTGGCATGGACAGCTAGTTTGCAATTCCAGCCGCCGGAGAAGAAGCTTGTTGGGTTTGATGCTCACAACAAAAGCTTGGGGGGAAGAAGAAACGAAGAAAGACATATCGCCTTCTACTCATCGAAGATGAAGAGCCATCGGATGAAACTCGCTGCGAAAGTCTTCCTCGATCACGAGAACGGGCTGCGGGATGCTCGGAATTGTGAATGAAAAGGTCGCTAGGTCGGAATTGGGGGGGGGGATTTAGGCTGCACTGAATTCCCACAGAATTGGATTGAATTCCAATTCCCACCAAAAATATTGGCTACTAAAGAGTGAAATTTGAATTGACAATTCCAGTTTCTTTCTTGTTTATACTTTGTAGTTGTAAGATATATATATATATATATATTACAATGGTGACTAGTTCGAATGCTGATATGTTTGTTGTCAACTTCAAAAAATTTATTGTTTATCCTGTCAATTAGGAGCTTTTGCCACTATTGTTGATGACTTAAACACCATAGAAGTTCTGATCATGCCACAACTCGTCTTCCAAAGCATGGTAGGCCATTTAGATCCTTAGGAGAAGCTTGTGATTTTGAAAGGCCTTCTGGACGTCAATTCAAGGACCCCTCCCTTGGGGAGAGAGCTTTAGCATGCTTATGATCTTGGTTAAGGACCTTCTCTCAGTAGCCTCCTAGCCTCTCAGGAGGAATATCATCAACCTCCTTAGTTATTAAAGGCGCAAGGCGCACTAAGACGCAAAGGGGTCTTGGATCCTAGGCTCAAGGCGCAGACGCGCGCATGATGAAGACAAGACGCAACCACATTCATTTTAAAAAATAAACATCAAACATCAGTTCATCTTCTTGATCAGATTTTTCATCTATTCTACTCATTAATTATTCATTACTATCATTTATATCTCTTAAAAATAGAATTATTGTGATCACTTGCATCATATTTAAGTTTTAACACTCGATGATGTTTCACATACACTAAATTATGCAAAAATTATTGAGTTCTTACATTATTTCTTTTTTTTTTCTGGAAAAAAAAGTTTGCAACAGAAATCTCACCCAGAAATGACATAATTTGACATTAGTAAAGATGAGTACTATGACAGTTATCAGGAGCATCGCTGTGGAGGTCCTCCTATGGAAGATGACATTATTTGTTGCATATTGCATTTACACCTCATTTTCATTGACGGTTAGTTGGACCTGATTGTTTTTATTAATCGGTTCTTAGGTTTGGATAATTATTTTGATTGATATGAGATGTCTGATAAATCAAGGTTTGATTTGCTAAGATAAGTTACATAAGCAAGGCACCATTTACCAGACAGGTATAGAGAGGATGTTAATGAGAAAGGGTTATCACTTACTCACTTCGTGGTCTGATATGAAGTTAAAGGTCAAAGAAAAACACTCCCCCGCTTCATTTAGAAGTCATCTCTTCGACCAGCTCTATGTTTTATGGCAAGTGACTCCTTCTATTGCAGATTACACGACTCCTTTTAACGAGCTTGTCTTTGCGAGTGGCCTTCGGGATTAGATAATTGCAACAAATGTCCTGCTTTCCGGCTAACTTACGATCATATATTCTTAAGGTGTTGTCCATATTATTTAGTGTTGATTGAGTAGATATCCCTGCTCATCCTCAAATATGAGCAATATTTGCAGACCTGTTGATATTTTCATTGCAAGCTCGACCAGAGCAACACACCCTGCGATTGAATAGTTGGCATGAGCCACCTAGCAGTTCATTGTTCACCTTGATATTGTTTTCCAGTCGCTACTTTGCAAGTCTCCGACTTTTCCCTTTAGAACATGTTATTAGCCCTGCACGAGCAGGCATCGAGTGTGGGAAATCAGCTTATCAAACTCCCTGTGAAACTCCTAGTTTTCCCTTAACACACAATCGTGCGCACCCGGCGGCATGACCATGTGTTTTCTGAGCGGAAGAAAACAAAAATTTGAGAGTTCTGGATTTTGCCAGTGAGTGTCCTTCACGCACGACTGTACGTGCCTTCCAGGTGATTGTGCGCGATGTGGCCAAATTTCCAAAAATTATGAAGTTGCTCGTGTGCCTTCACACAAGACCGTGGACCAGACCGTGCCTTCTCAAAGATGCAATTATTAAAATGGCGCACGACTGTGCCCATTGAGTGCGCGATCGGTGAGATCTCGTATTTTGACATCTAACTGAGCCGTGAATCTCAATCCAACATCCCATATCTATCCCTCATTCTAAAACACTAGTTTCGGGGTTTAGGCCTTATTTCTTCAAATTTGGGCTGGTGGGAGAGGTAGAAGGGAGAAAAATCTATGGCTTTGGAAAGGAGCCGTGATTGGAGGTTTGAAGCTCCAATTGAGGGTTTGAAGTCGTAGAATCGAAGAGCTCCTTCCTCTGTTCATTCTCCACCAAACCATTCATATTCATTGCACCGCGGAGGACTTCAATTGTAACGATCCTTTCCTCCGATATTAGGACCGTTTGTATGATTCACATTTTCGATTTCTTGCATTCAGTGAGTTCCCCTCTCACTTATTAATGGAGGAACGACCATCTTTAGTTTGTTAGAACCCTAGGGCATCAGATTGCGGTTTCAGCATGATTTGCATTAGAAATCCGACGTTCGATTTTAGATTACGCATGATGTGTGAAGCCTATTCGTCGTTGTAAGCTCGAATCAGTGATATTGTTTAACGATTTCTTTTAGGTGAAACCTAGTTTGCATGGTTGGAGAATACTTTGCCTAATCGGCGTGTTGTATGCTGGTGGGACTAGTCATTTAGGAGATTTAAGGTCTGTTTGGCACGACGGTGGCGGTTGTGAACGTGGTAATTATGAACCGTCATTCGTGAATGCTTGACCACACTTAAGAAGCTCTATCCACTTTTATGTTCAAAATTAGTTTTTTTTTTCTGTGTTGGTCATAACCATTATCATGCCAAACACTATTTTATGATCTTGGCATTTTTTGTCTAAAGACTCCAAACACACATGAGCAAAAACACCGCGCCAAATGAACCATTAAACATATCTTAGGTAGCCCCACAGTTGAGATCATTAGGATGGTCAGATGGAGTTACCACGGGGCGGAGATAACTCGAGCGTAGTATGTTATGAGAATTTGGCACAAAGATATCATATACCTCTTGTCATGATGATTCGGTGGAGAGATAGCTTATACCTCCCGCTATGATGATTCAGTGTGAATATACCTTCCGCTGATGATTCGACGTGAAGACCCTATAATTTTCGTCATGATGAGATTTGGCGTGAAATGAGCCCACCGGGGCATTCCTTCCATCATGATTCATCATGATTCTACATAATAGGTAAAGAGAATCCTAGTGTTGGGTATGTCTTATGTATTGTGAGGTGTTTGCGTTTGTGCTGTGAAGGCTTGCAATCTGGTGGCCGTGCGTGCCCCCAATTCATTTGATGTTGTGTGTATACTATGCTAGATTTATACGATGACGTGATAAGAGTTGCAGTAAGTCTCCGGACGAATCCAACCATCATATATGATGCATTTTAAGCTCACTATTATTTATTTGCTCAACTTAGAAAGTGTTTGATGCACGAGCGTTTGCATGAGTAATGCAACCTTTGTATTTTACTCTCTTTTGGTATACATGTTGCATGATATTTGTTATGCGTACTTGCAGGTGTGTGATGACTAACCCCATAATCCGTTAGGACAATCAGGGGATGGGGTCATCACGTGGTTTGTGGTCAGGTCATAGTTGACCCTCGTTTATCTCTTATACGTATTTGGTTGCAGGTAGCTTAGTGCGCGACAGAGCATAACGAGCCAAGCCAAAGCCAAAATATAAGATGGAAAATGAATTATTTGTGATATTTGCCTCTGCTAGCTTTATTTATATTACTCCGAGACTGCTTGCATTTTTGTTTATCATTTTATAATGCCCTATTTGTGACGGTTGTATATTGTGGGGGCTCGGCTGAACCCATATTATACATCAGTTACAGGTGGAGTGTTACTCACTCGCCAATAATCTCGCCTAGCTATCGCGAGTGTTGTTTCCAGTCGAGGAAGGAGAAGGAGATTCAGTTGTGGGTGTTCATTTACTTCTTGTTTATGTAGGATTGAGGTTATTCGTTGACTCCATCTTCTAGAGATCTAAAATATTGTAAGAGTATTTACTCCATATTGGATTTGAATTCAATTTTTGTTTATCATTTTATAACTCCGAGACTGTTTGCATTTTTGTTTATCATTTTATAATGCCCTATTTGAACATTGAAGCATCTGAGCAGATGTGTTGTGATGCACTTTGATTTAGTATCCAACTGCAATGAGAGTCTCCATAACTCTTAATGATGGTGAGGGCATCATCACTCTCCACTCTCACATGTAACAACACCATGCCCACATAGTGTAAGTCCCCCATAACTCTACGTGTTGAAACCAACAACCAGTCTCTTGTGGAGTTCGGGATCCCAAAAAAGGGGTGACCTCACACTTACTTCTCTCAAGGGAGAGCGCTAGGCTGAAGGCTTAGGGAACTAGGAACAGGACCGAGGGCTCAGCGAGGAGGTCCCACCACACACCCGGAAGGTCTTAGAGCGCTTCCCCTTCCAAGCCAATGCTAGCTTGGGCACCTTTCGAGGCACTCTTCACCAACCAAAGAAACCTAGGGAGAGAGTAGCCAAAGAACTCCATCCTCCCAAGGTGCCCCCCTCGGTCCTATTTATAGATTTCCGAGCTTGGTCTGTCAATAACCAGATTATAGCCTAAGAGATTACAAAAATACCCTCAGGTTTGGCCTACCAACAGCCAAATCCTGCTGTTCTGAGATGTTATACGCAGACCATCAGGGCATCCAGGTAATTCATCCCTGTAGCCCACGGTGCGAGTGGTTCATGAGGGAACCACTCAACCTCACACTGGAAGAGGGGGCTGGGCGAGCAGGGGCCGGCCGCCTCCCCACTCGCCCCCCTGGCTGGGACTCGGGGGTTGGGCGAGTGGGGGCTTGCTGTCTCCCCACTCGCCTCCTTGGGGGCCGGGCGAGTGGGGGCCTGCTGCCTCCCCACTCCCCCTCTAGCTGGGACCTGGGTGCTGGGCGAGTGGGGGCCTGCTGCCTCCCCACTCCCACCCGGGGGCCGGGCGAGTGGGGGCCCGCTGCCTCCCCACTCCCCCCTAGCTGGGACCTGGGGGCTGGGTGAGTGGGGGCCTGCTGCCTCCCCACTCCCCCCTAGCTGGGACCTGGGGATTGGGCGAGTGGGGGCCTGCCCAAGCGAGTGAAATCAAATACCCCAAATTTGTGGAGTAGTAGAAACATTAGGGATACACATGGTTCGCAAGCAAGCCTTCATTATTGTCGGGTGACCAACCACTACCACCTTTGGAGGAGCCTCCAACGACATGATCTTGTTGCATTTGTGTTGACTGTTGTCCGCAATCACACCTTTAGCCCGAGCGCAGGTCTCTGCCCAAGCGTCGATCAGTTCGTTGTTCCCTGCGCTCGACCACAACAACATACCCCGCGATCGAACAATCGACTGAGCCGTTCAGCATCTTGCTACTCACCTTGCTACTAACTTCACACCCCCCTGTTGTTTCGCTAGCGGTCTCAGCTACTCAACTTTGATCTCGCTTAGCTTCCCCATAAGTGGATCAAGATTTTTCGACAGCTAGTTCTCATTGAGACCTAAAACAGGTAAGGAATATTTACTCGTTACCATATTCGTATTTGGTTCGGATGTTGATCCGAGCTAACAGTTTTACAGATGTTTGCAAATTTGGGGAGTGAAGCAACTTTGAGGATGACGTCTGGAGAGCTAGGAGGATAGGTGGACCGCCATAAATATAGTGATGTATTCGATGCAATGGGTGTTTGAGAACTCCCTAGTCGTGTTCTGGCTCATTAATTTTATGTTGAAATCCATTGCCTGCAACTATCTGTTCTTGGATATGGCTCTTAATATATGAAAGAGAACTGAGGTCACATACTCTCTTCATAGAATGTTGCTCAAATATTCTAGAGTGTATTACTTCTATGATGGGGAGACTACCCTCTTCTGTTTACTACCTAGAGTTTACTTATATCAAGAATATGATCTCTTTGACCCACTTATACTTGTGTCTCCAGAGGATGAAGTTTTGGTTAGGTCTAGGGAAGAACACAGCTAGGTTTTTGAGTTCTTTCATGGCCGCCATTGTGATTTTGATCGGATTAGTGTTCAGATCCTTGGGCGCACTCTTACATCACCTCTTTTGGAAGTTTACAACATTGTGCAACAAAAGTTTAATCAATAACATACTTGATTTCCAGACTCTGTTCTAGAAGGATCTCTTGCTGTTGTTCAATACAATTTTGGAAGTTGACTAGACTGCGTGTAAGACTCCGCCCTCCCGGGAATTGGACACGGCCGAGGGGAGTCTTATGCCCCGAACAACCGTCTTGCGGTAGTGCCGGCACTCGGGCTAGCATCCACCACAAGATGCATATCCTGCCGGTTATTTCCAAATATCACATGTCAACTCATCAATTAAATTAAAGCAGAATTCCACGATTCATAGTAATATTTAAGTCCACAGAATATATATAAGCTAAACAGGAAGCGACAAAAGTTCCTAAATATGACTGGGTACAAACTGAATTGAAAACTACATCAAAAACTCCCTAGTCTCACATCAACAACAGAAGGAAGTGTCGGTAAATGCTGCGTCGTATCCTCAGGCCCTGTCTCCTTGGCCTGGCTATCCTCCTACGCAGTGTGGTGCTGCTGCTCCTGCTGGGCGTGCCCCTAAAATGAATGGTACGACAATCGTTAGTCAAAAAGACTAAGTGATTTCACATCCTCTCCCCTGACGACTCTTAGGCACCGAGAGGAAGGGGGGAATAAGGAGGCTACAATATAATCAATAATTCAAGTAGGTGACATGTCGGTGTTCATAATCTAGCAGTTATTATATTAGTAGTATAATAAAAGAGCAAATACAACATCAAAGGTAAAGACATGTAGTAAGACATCACGCAGAGTAATAGTAAATATAATTGAACTTAATTTATAAAAATGCTCATACAAATTTATAAGTTAAGGGTCTTGTGTAAGAAACATAAGTAGCTCATCGTATAAAAGTGTTCATACAAATTTATATGATGAGAGTCTTTATGCGGTGCGATGCAATCCAATACAATGTATGAATGTATGATGACTTACCCATGATTTACTCTCACAACTGCTCTTCAATTCAATGTCGACAAGACCTTTAGTTCTCGCTTTTCGAGGGTAGCTAACCACTCAGACACCTCTCGTTGTGGTCAGAGGGAGACAGTGGAATGGACTTCTCCATTATTAGGTGGGTATGCACACTACCATACCTAGGTCTTACGTACGGCTCGACGCTTAAGTCCAGCGGAGAATCACGTACTAACGCTCAACGCAAACCCGCGGAGTCTTAATAGCTAAGGGAAGGGTCATCGGGAAAACGTTGCTAAGACACCAGCTGAGCTGGCCCACAAGTCCACCTCCTTAATAACCTAGAGTCTATCCCTCAGCTTCCGTCAGTGTGATGACCGGTCAAGCTCGTAGTCTCGCCACAAGCAATCCTATCAACTGGGATCAATATGCAACAGTGTATGACCCCACACCCATGTATTTCCCATGATAATCTCGTCCTAGCCAGCACCCAAGGATTACCAACTGAGTCCTTATTATAATAAGTGTTTTACCAAGTATAAATCTGTGCTAACCAGCACCCAAGGGCTACCAACCGAGCCCTTACCATAACACACTAGGATATAATCACATCCTTTAAACTACACCAGATCACTACTACTAGTAGTATCGAGTCGTCATTACCCAAAACCCTGGGAGATAACTCTAGTGCAGTGAAGTGTGTCAGACATGGGAATAGCTTCTCGTGATCCTCTAGGACTACCTGTGTGTCTAGTGATATAACAACGTCACTAAGTAGGTTTCACTATAAATTCCATAACATCTCACCTTGAAGTCTTGCATGGGTTAATATGTATCCATACCAAGCCATCAACCCCTATCCACATCCAAACACTTGGGTAAAAAAGGGCGGTGTTACTAAGATCACTTCAAGAAGAAAGGTAGGGCAATATGCATATCGATTAGAAACAGTCTGTGATTAACTTCAAACGCCCTGAAGTTCTGATCGGACATCTCTATCATCATATTAAGATCATACTAAACACTTTGGATACAATTGAAATCAGAAAACTCCCTTTACGTCACTTTTAATGATTTTGAAATAATTGTGGAAACTTTAGAAAAACTTGCTCCAAAAATTCTACAAATTTTTAGGAGCCAATCCTTAGGTTCATTTGCAGCTACTCTCCAATTTCTAGATCATTTGGAACAATATTCAGAGGGTTATACAATTCACAAAATTTTCCTTAACGTATCTGTCATCATTTAATCTCATGAAGTGGCAACATTCATGTAGTGAATTAGGTGATCAAATCAACTCCAAATCCACTGAAATTTTTACATGCATGTCACCAAAATCTGAGCTCCATTGGACATCAGAATCATTATATATGACACATTTAATTAAAATGAAACTATTCACAAAACCGTGGGGAATTCATTTCCAAAAATTCTGAAACTTGGTGGAGGTGTCCATAATGTCATTAAGCATGCATATACCAAATTTCATAAACATCAGATCAGTATTCTTAGAGAAATGCACAAAATATGAGGATACTAAGGTTTGTGTCACAGTTTAATAAAAATGGATTTTAGGGAACTACAGTTCACCTCAGATTCTGTGCTACCCCATTCTGGAAAGGCTTTTCCAAGGGCTACAACTTTAATGTTGAGTCCAAGGTCCAGATCTTAGTGTCTCATGCCTAAAAATTGGCTTAAACCTGGCTATGTAAATCTGATAGATTCGATTTGGTCTACAAGTAGCAGATCCGCACAGATCTTAAAGCAGATCTGAGGGCAACTGCTCATCTTCTTCCTCGATGAGCCCGACCTGAAGGATAAAGGAAGGCTTTCCTTCAGCTAGTTAAGCCCCTCCATGGCCAGCCAACACCTCAATCTCCTTCCTCTCAACGGGAGCCGTCGACTGGTGGTGGTCTGGTGGTCGGGGATGGCCGAAATAGCATTTTCCAGTAAGGAATTCAGTCATTTCTTCGCGGCTCTCCATGAGATCAAGCTCATTTGAGCTCGGTTTCTTTCCTATTTTGATCTAAAGATCTAGCACCAAGGGAGATGGGAGGAAGTCACCTGATTGGAGGCCATAGATCGGGTATGTCTTCTAGGTGGCATGGTGGTGGTTGTCTCCGGCGACCTTGTTCCAAATGCAGCTCCTGAGCTCGGTTTCTTCAGGAACACTGCTGGCTTGACTGCTTGAGAGGTGAGGAGGGGTGTCAGAGGTTCAAATGAGGGAGGGGAGAGCTGAAATGGGGGAAAGCCATTAAGGGTTTGGCTGGGAGTTAATGGGAAAACATTTTCCTTGCTTTGGAAGGACAAACCAAGTGCCATGTGTCCTCATAGATGCGAAATGTCGCCTCTCAGCCTTGGGAACATGCACAAGGTACTGCCATTAAGGGGAGCCGTGTCATGCTTTGTTTGTCCGTCAGCTACCGCGCGGGGGGGGGGGGGGGGGGGGGGGGGGTTCATAACGGTTACCGCGCCGCAGTAATGGTTACCGCGCCGCGATATCTCTCTTCAAGTCGACAACTAGTTCTGCTCGTCGACAAACCAACACTTCTAGTCGATAAAGCTACCGCCAGTGGTACACCTACCGCGTGGCGTTATCTCTCTTCTAGTAGACATGATAGTTCTTCTCGCCGACAGACCAGCGCTTCTAGTCGACAAAGATACCGCCAGCCGTAACAACTACCGCGTGGCGTTATCTCTCTTCTAGTCGACACGCTGCGTTGAGAAGCTAACAATTCTCGTCGACAGGCTAACTCTTCCAGTCGATAAAGATACCGCCAGCGGTTACACCTACCGCGTGGCGTTATCTCTCTTCTAGTCGACACGCTATCGTCGAGAAGCTAACACTTCTCGTCGATTTGCTAACTCCTCTAGTTGACAGAGTTTCCGCCGACAGTAATAACTACCGCGCGGTGTTAGCGTTCTGCTACCAGTTTTCACTTGATTCTTTACCATTAGGAAGTGGGGTGTTACACCCACTCATGTTGATCATGACTCATACATGGTAACCTTAGGGCCTTAGGACTACTACCTTGTCCAAGCCAACTCAAGGGGTCTAGGTCAAATTGGGATGTTACACCGCGACTCAAAACTAAAATCAACAAACAAGGACTACTTTGTTTGTGGTTATTGCAAGAAGGCATGTCACTCCCGAGACACGTGCTTCAAGCTTCATTTCTTCCCACCATAGTGAGAGTGATCTACACCAGGTGATGGTTGTGGATATGGTTGATCTCAAGGACCACCCTCCTCCCGTCCTGCTTGCCTATTTTAGGCCTCAAAGGCATCGCCCAACATTGCTTCCCTGGATGCTTTCTGTCGTCTAATGCATGATCACCCTATTGCGGCGGTTGCTTTATCATCACCTTCTTATGCCCACACTGGAATACCAAGTGCTTTTTATGTGTCTACTCGCTCCACTCAATGGATCATAGACTCCAGAGCCATTAATTTCAAGTTGTGTCCTACCTCCTAATGTATTCTAAAAATCCTATTTTAATTTTAAAAGTTAAATATGTGCTCGTATTTAAAATAAGGTGGAGCAAGTAAACTTTCTCGAGCAATATCTTGAGATGCTTCTCGAGCAATACATTCACGTGCATTCCGCATTAAGAAATACTTCATCCACAGACATGAATTTAAATGAATAAAATTTGAGGATATGAAATTGACGATAAACATGAAATAAAGTTAATATTAGGCAATCAAACTCTGACTTTAAAGATCAAGTACAAATAAGCATATTGTTATACTAGCCAAAGATCACGAGAGAGACACGTAAGAGAGGTATACCATAAGCTGCAGCAAGAAACGACCTTAGGGATTTGGAAGGCAGAGCCTGAAGGAGCGTTGACTGCAATTCAAGTGAAATGGCTATGGGAGGCTGTCGTGAGTTGCATAGGGGATTTGCGGGCTTGCCGAACGGATGTTGGAGGCCCGACACTGAAGGAGGCTAGTTGAGGAAGGTTTGCCTGAGGTCTCTGGGCCCTTAGGAGGCTGTGTTGGAGCCAGGCGAGCAGGTAGTGGCTCAGGTGGAGGAGTGAAGTCGTCGGTCTCAACAGGGAGAGATGAACCCGTGCGTCGAAACCCCAAGCGGAGCACAGAGGAGAGTTCGCCAGAGCCCAAGGTGGACTCCAGCGGCGAGGCGGGAGGAGCAGAGGGAAGACATCATTGATTGATCGGGATTGGGGGCGAGTGTGCGGTGACTGGGAATTTCGAAAAGATAGAGGAGAACACTCAGCCTTTTTTATTTTTCCCAAGCTATGTGAAAAGGAGGGGGTGGGCCGATTTTAATAGAGGAGGGTTTTGATATCAGTTATATGAAATAAGTTTAATGAAGGGGTGGGCTGGCTTTAAAAGGAGGGGATTATAACAACTATAGGTTTTCAATAGGTTTAATGAAAATAAAGAAGAGGGTAAAGGTGGCTCTTGATTTTCAAGCTAACTCTCATATGCCCTTAATGAGATTATTTTAAGGTAATGATAATAATATAATAATATCTAAATGTTTATGTCAACTCCCTTACTTGTCTAAACTAACACTACTCCTAATTTGATGAACCTTTACATTCAAGGTCTTATTGGTTGGTCACTCCAATAAGGCGAACGAACGTACGCGCATGCACGATACAAAACCAACATATGCCAACAATAAAAAAACATGTGCTAGAAAGACGTGCACTACACAAATAAAAAAATGTGATAGATAAAAATAAAACGAAGAATCCATTCTCCTGGGGTTGAGAGAACTCAACCCGTCGAGAATATGATAAAACCCGACATTGAAACATCCAGATGTCGATTCGAGAAAATACTTTGTCATTGCCCTGCTATGGTAGATAGTCGAACAAAGGGAGGTCCCGTCGTTGCTGTACATGACCTGATGGCTCACCCTCTTTCCTGAAATATGCAGGAAACCATTCTCCATTGAAAAAAATTACTCCCGGTGATATAGTCAACCATGGAGGTATAGATTTTCAAAAATGCTCGCAAAGTGTTAGTCATAATTCTATGTATAATATGTAAATGATCAATAAAAATCAGAGCATCAAATAGGAGAGTATCATAAAGTGGGGGAGGGTGGATTAAAAGAACAAGGTGAGAAACAAAACAGGAAGCAAGGTAAACCTGTGGAATCATTAAATAATATGGCGTCATACGTACTCCTGCTAGACGCCAACGAGCATTTACTAAACGAAGATCAATCTTCTCAGTGATATCACCCGTGAGAGCTTGACTAGCGCTACAAATTATAAAACCGATCACAAATCTACCATTTAGAATCAACCAAAGGAATCCCTTAACTCGTTTCCCTATTAGGAGTAAAAAGTCCAGGGATTGTCTCGATTTTCCTAATGCAGCTAAGCCTAAAACGTTTGGAATCCAGACGAAGAGGCTCAGCGTGCTCGCCCACAATCATTGGATAGTTAGGTGAACCAAACGTGTGTTCACCAAAAATAAAATCAATATAATGTGGTGCATCCAGGATATCTAAGATGAATGACTCATCAGAATCAAATGTCACTTTCTTGAGCGGGGGTCCAGGCAGAAGGGTGGCACTGAATAAAAGTGGTGTAGTGGAATTGAAGGGAGGCGAGACAGATGAATCTCTCCACGCGCTCTCACCAATCCAGACATTTCTCGAGCTCCGCGTGACCCTCTAAATATCATACATCTAACTTAAATTCATCATCCCAACAGGGTTGACAACGGAGTCCAGGTTTAGATTGAGCAGACTCTGCAGGCCTAGGGATGTGATCCTTGTGTCTAGGGTTTGGTTGAGGTGTCTGATTTTGACCTAAGTGTCTAGCAGCTTCTAGATTATTGACGGAGGTCCTTGACCCATTCATGACTTGTGTAACATCACCCATGTTGATGGTGAGTGCCTCTAGAGCCTTCATCAACTAACTCATTCGTTTAGTTAGGTCTCCTGCACTAGTTTATATACGTTCTATGCGATTTTTCACGTTGTTTTGAAGAAAATGCTATTTTAAAGTACTTAATATTTTAAAGATATTTTTATATATAAAAAGTTTTTTTTCTACACTAGAAAGGGCACAATTTTTTAACTTTTAAACTCATTAAAAACATTTCATGTTTTTTATAAAACTTTTTTTCTTGTAAAGGAACCGATCGTCGGATTCACGATAGGAGTGAATCCAACCCCCCTAATACCAAACTGATGTATTCTAAAAATTCTGTTTTAATTTTAAAAGTTAAATATGTGCTCTTATTTAAAATAAGGTTGTTGGGAAAAACACCCTTGTGATTTATCTAACAAATTATCTTAAAAGTGATTTCATAATTTAGGTTGTATTACTCATAATGTATAGAGAGGGTAATTTGGTCATTAAATGTCTTATGATATCACACTCATTTAGAGTGTTAAGACCAGGTCTAAGATAAGCAAAAATTCACTTGCGTCGAATAGAAGTCGACGCAACTCTGACTGAAAGTCGAAGTAACTCAAGCTGCTTGTCGAAGTATTAAGTGAAGTCGACGCAACTTCGAAATGAACTCGACGCAGATGAAAAAGCCAGTTGAAGCCATCTTAGAAGTCGACGCAACTTCGACTTCAAATCGACGCAGAAGATGAAGTTCAAGTCCAAGTCTTCAACTCGACGGATACGTCGATAAGTACTCGACGCAATGTCGACATCTGAGTGCAGTCAGAGCAAAGAAGGAATTCGAAGCTGCTTCTATAAGAACTCAGAGGTGCGTCGGTATGAAGAATAATGAATTCGATGCAGTGTCGAATACAATCAGAAATAGTATGTTTTCTGCTGGCCTTTCTGGTCCATCTTCAAGGTCTTTCAAAGATGAAATTTGAATCACAACGGCTCGATTATTGCCTAGAATGGAATGAAGTATTTCAGAGGAACAACAAAGACATTCTTGGAAGATTATTCAAATATGATGGACGGGTCGAGAAACATAAATAGAAGGAAATACTCAATGTTCAATAGATATTCCTTCTAAGGACAGAACAAAAGAGAAAAGAAAATCAGACACTATTCAATTAAGAATAAGTATTCAGATGAAGGAAGGAACAAAAAACAAGGAATTGATAATTCTGTCTTCTTGTTCCTGAAGTTCTCTTTCAGATACAGAGACAAGAACTTCACTGTACATAAATACAAGGTTGCTGCTTCTTCTTCTTTACATCTTACATCAGCAAGCAAACAAAGTGTACAGAGATAACAAGGATCAAAATCTCATAACCCTTGCATCCTTCTCTACCATCAGCAAGGGTTCATCTAATACAGATCCTGAAGAATATCAAAAGCTCACAGCTGCTGAAGGATTCATACAGCAGAATCATATTCTTCTTCTTTCCCTCTGCTCTTATTTTGTAACTAAGAAAGAGTCCTAAGAATCCCTCTCCAAAGGATTCAGTTGGTTCTAAGAGTCTCTTTATCAAAAGACTCAGTGGTTCTAAGAGTCTCCTTATCAAAAGACTCAGTGGTTCTAAAAGTCTCCTTGTTAAAAGACTCAGTGCTGGTTCTGAGAGTCTCCTTATCAAAAGACTCAGACACTTGTAGTGCATTCCTACCAAGGTGGTAGAAGAGTGGAGTACCCATATTTTGAGGAACCACTATAAAACTTTTGTGTCTCCTGTGTTTGCTTTTCTGTGTTGTCCCTTTACTTCATACTGTTTTCTGTTCTTGTGATTATATTATTCTGTGTTGGTATTGCTGATTGCATAGTTGTTAGAGTAGTTTTATTGTGTGTGTGCATATTTAGGGTAAAAGTTTTAATACTCTATTCACCCCCCTCTAGAGAATACTCAGAGGCTCACTGTGCACTTTCAAAGGTGGAACAAGTAAACTTTCTCGAGTAATATCTCTTGAGTTACTTAACCGAAGTGTAGCTAGACACTCATGACGTTGTACATTCGCGCGCATTCCGCATTAAGAAATACTTCATCCACGGGCATGGAATTAGATGAATAAAATTTGAGAATTTGAAATTGGCGACAAACAGGAAATAAAGTTACTCTAGGCAAACAAGCTCTGACTTTAAAGATTAAGTAAAACTAAGATCAAAAGACTCAGTGGTTCTAAGAGTCTCCTTATCAAAAGACTCAGTGGTTCTAAAAGTCTCCTTGTTAAAAGACTCAGTGCTGGTTCTGAGAGTCTCCTTATCAAAAGACTCAGACACTTGTAGTGCATTCCTACCAAGGTGGTAGAAGAGTGGAGTACCCATATTTTGAGGAACCACTATAAAACTTTTGTGTCTCCTGTGTTTGCTTTTCTGTGTTGTCCCTTTACTTCATACTGTTTTCTGTTCTTGTGATTATATTATTCTGTGTTGGTATTGCTGATTGCATAGTTGTTAGAGTAGTTTTATTGTGTGTGTGCATATTTAAGGTAAAAGTTTTAATACTCTATTCACCCCCCTCTAGAGAATACTCAGAGGCTCACTGTGCACTTTCAAAGGTGGAACAAGTAAACTTTCTCGAGTAATATCTCTTGAGTTACTTAACCGAAGTGTAGCTAGACACTCATGACGTTGTACATTCGCGCGCATTCCGTATTAAGAAATACTTCATCCACGGGCATGGAATTAGATGAATAAAATTTGAGAATTTGAAATTGACGACAAACAGGAAATAAAGTTACTCTAGGCAAACAAGCTCTGACTTTAAAGATTAAGTAAAACTAAGCATATTATATACTAGCACAAAATCATGAGCAAGACACGGAAGAGAGGTATACCATAAGCTGCAGCAAGAAACGACCTTAGGGCTTTGGAAGGCAGAGCCTGGAGGAGCACTATCTGCAATTCATGGAAGTGAAATGGCTATGGGAGGTTGCAATGAGTTGCACGGGGGCTTTGTGGGATTGCCGAACGGATGTTGGAGGCCCGACACCGAAGGAGCCTGGCTGAGGAAGGTTTGCCATAGGTCTCCAGGCCCTTAAGAGGTTGTGTCGGAGCCAGGCGAGTAGGTAGCGACTCAGGTGGAGGAGTGAAATCGTCAGTCACAACAGGGAGGGATGAACCCGTGCCCGAAACCCCAAGCAGAAGACGCAGGAGAGGTCGTTGTAGCCCAAGGTGGACTCCAGCGGCGTCTGCATTGCGGGAGGAGTAGAGGGAAGGTGATGTGGAATGGAGACGCGGACCCGCGGCGGAGGACGAGTTTTGGGCCCATTCGGGGCCAATTGGCCACCTACCATATATAACATCTCTGGATCGACGATCCGACTCCACGGATGCGTCCGGCTCGTCGTTTACCTACATTTTCATATATTATATTGTTGCATTTCAGTTTTATTTAGTGT
Organism: Dactylorhiza incarnata; assembly: GCA_033032865.1. Taxonomy (NCBI): domain Eukaryota; kingdom Viridiplantae; phylum Streptophyta; class Magnoliopsida; order Asparagales; family Orchidaceae; genus Dactylorhiza; species Dactylorhiza incarnata. The sequence goes on along the minus strand of JAWHQI010000176.1, from coordinate 4,485,924 downwards.
AATCGGGCTCTCCGCATCCCCGACCAATCACAGTCGTTGATGTCGGGGTGCCCTAATTATGTTTTATTATAAATAAGAGGCATGTGGGCTGCTTGTAGGCTATTGCAGATTTTGGATTGAAGAATCCCGAAATCCGGCGATCCCTCCACGGTGCCGACTCCGTGGAACCCTAGGTGACGACTCCTAGGCCTTCTCCCTCTCCCCAAAGGTAACCCCTACCCCTAGCCATCTTTCTCCACCCTCAAATCCTTCCACCGCCAACCTTGCTGCCCTCCAACTGTCAGCCACCACCCTCCTCCCTGCTGTCCCCTCCCAAATCCGCACAGACCCCCCCCCCCCCCCCCCCATCCCGCCCAGAACTCATCCAAACAGTCGTCCCTCCACTCCTTTGACCGCCCTGATGCCCCTCCAAAACCGCCCAGTCCTCCTCTCAAAATCCCGCCCAGGTCTTCCCCAAACAACAACCCACACCCCCAAACCACCGACTACCCTACTGCCCCTCCTACAACCGCCCAGATCTCCACCTCCAGCCCTCCCAGATCTGAGCCGCAGCCCTCCATCTCAAGCCCCACATCCGCCTATCCCTCTTCAGCCCCCTCCTTCCAAATCCAGCCCCCTCTTCTCAAATCCAGCCCACCCTCCACTCAGATCCAGTCCATCGCCCGTTACATCTTCAGATTTCAACCACCTTCACGACGTACATCACCGGATCTACTCTCCTACGGCAGCCCCCATGCTTTATAAGTTATTATTTTTTGTATGGATCTTGTTTTTCAATATATAAATACAGTGATGTGATTTCATATTTAATTGGATCTATAGCTTCGTAGTATTTTGTTCTAGATATCTTGTGATTTGCAGGAACTATTCGTCACGTGCTCTTGCTTTGGCCCTCCATGCGGAGGAAGGCCAAATCTTTCTTTGCCTTAAAGAATTACTTTGGTCTTGCTTAAATTATCTCTTGCAATTTAAATATTTATTGCTATGATTTGTTCTCTCCGTCGTGTCTCGTTTGCATCCTACATTTAGGAAAGCTACTTTTCTACACTTCACTTAGGATTGCATGTTAGTCGCGCACCCACGTAGCATACCCTACATCAGAAGACACTGTCGATCGATCCGGAATGGGGACGGGTGTACGATGGCTGAGAGTTTCAAAAAGATAGAGGATAACACTCTGCCTTTCCGATTTTTCCTAAGCTACATGAAAAGGAGGGGGTGGCCTGGTTTTAATAGAGGGGGTTTTTTATATCAGTTATAGGAAATAGATTGTTGGGAAAAACTCATTGTGATTTAACTTAACAAATTATCTATAAGTGATTTTACTTCCTAGGAGTTTTACCCTTATTGTATTGAAAGGGTAAATTGGTCATTAGATGTCCTAGGATGTCACACTCATCTCGGAGTGTCAAGGCCAAGTCAAGATAATCACAAAGTCAAGCAAGTTAAAATTTGCGTCGAATGAAAGTCGACGCAACTTCGACTTATGTCGACGCAACTCTAATTAAAAGTTCAAGCAACTTAATCTGCCTATCGAAGTATAAGTCAAGTCGACGCAACGTCGAAAGAGACTCGACGTAGAAGGAAGAGCTTGTCGAAGCCATCAGTAATGTCGACGCAACTTCTATTTCAACTCGACGTAGAAGATGATGTCCAAGTTCAAGCTTCCAACTCGACGGATACGTCGAATGGTATTCGATGCAACGTTAACATCTAAGTTCATTCAGAGCTGAGATCTATTTCGAAGCCACTTAAATAAGAACTCAGAGGTGCGTCGATAAGAAGAAAGTCAATTCGACGTAACGTCTATATCTGAGTTCAGTCAGAGCTAAGAAGGAATTCGAAGCTACTCCTATAAAAGCTCAGAGGTGCGTCGACATGAAGAATGATGAAGTCGACGCAGCGCCGAATACAGTCAGAAAAGGAAGCTTTTTCTGCTGTCCTTTTCAGGCCTTTTCAGAAGGACAACAAGGCTAAAGACAGTTCTCCAACGGCTCGTTTATTGCTAAGAATGGAATGGAGTATTCCAGGACTCAGCAAAATCATTCTTGGAAGGTATTCAAAACTGATGGACGGGTCGGGAACAAAAGAGGAAAGAAAAATTATATGTCCAAAAAGAATTCCTTTTCAGAACAGCCTAAAAGAAGAAAGGAATTCAAATTCCAATCATACAACATAAATAAGCAAAAGAGAAGAAAAGAATTAGAGTAATCACATTATTCTGGTCTGTCAAAAAAAAAACAAGGGGTCTTCCCCTTCTTCCCCCTCAAACCCTAAGACAGAAAAACAAGCTCTCAACATAAGGAAAACATTCAACTGCTTCTTCTTCTTCTTCATCTTACAGCAGCCAGTTTACAAGAAATACTCACAGAAAAGGATTAAATCAAATAACCTTTGCAACCATCACAATCATAAGCAAGGGTTCATCATATACAATTCCAGTGAAAATGGGAGCTGCAGAATTGCTTCTGAAGAATTCCGAAACACAGAATTCTATTCTTCTTCTTCTTCCTTTCTTCTCACTTTTCCTTCAACTTTAAAAGAGTTTTATTAATCCCTCTTCCAAAGGATTCAGCGGTTCTAAGAGTCTCTTTATCAAAAGACTCAGTGGTTCTGAGAGTCTCCTTATCAAAAGACTCGGTGGTTCTTAGAGTCTCCTTATCAAAAGACTCAGGCACAGGTTGTGCAATCCTACCTGAGAGGTAGAAGAGAGGACGACCCACATTTTGGGGAATCTCTATAAAAATTCTTTTGTCTTTGTGTATGATTTTCTGTGCTGTCCATACTTCTGTTTTTCTGTGTTTTATTTTCAGCAATCTGTTTATACTTTATTCTGTCTTTGGTTTTGCTGGGTGCATAATACTTAAAGTTTTTATTGTGTGTGCATAATTTGGGTAGAAAATATTTTAAACTCTATTTACCCCCCTCTAGAGAATACTCAGAGGCACACTGTGCACTTTCATAAGTTTAATGAAGGGGGCGGGCCGGCTTTAAAGGAGGGGATTATAACAGCTATAGGTTTTTAATAGGTTTAATGAAAATAAAGAAAGGGTTAAAGTTGGCTTTTGATTTTCAAGCTAACTTACATGGCCCTTAATGAGATTATTTTTAGGTAACCCCTCATTTAAATAATTCTTAAATTAAATACAATTCCAAATATAATTTCAAAAGTATGTTTTTTTTTAAATTTAAATAATGATAATAATATCTTAATTTTTATGTCAACTCCCTTGCTTGCCTAAACTAACACTACTATTAATTTGACGAACCTTTACATTCAGGGTCTTATTGGTCGGTCACTCCAATAAGCCGAACGAACGCGCTCGACATAAACATGCGCGATATAAAACCAACAATCAAAAAACATGCGCGAGAAAGACGTCCACTACACAAATAAAAAAAATCTAGATAAAAATAAAATGAAGATGCAACCATGGGTTGCATCACCTCCCCTTGTTGGGTAGAGACAGTGTGCATTGTGGATGACTTTTTTTCCTCTATTGTAAGAAAGAGATTCATCATTTGTTCCTTACTCACTATATCCTTTGTTATTCGTGTCTCAAATAGTACTCGTAACCTTCTTTCCATTAGTTATTTAACCAATTTTTTAAAATGTAATAAGAAGGTAAAAAACAATTCTATAAAATGTTCTATAAACTTTTTCCCTCTTCTTACATGCTCAGGACCTGAAGATGGAAAAGGTGATTGACTCTTGTTGATTGTTATGACATTTATGCGTTTTACCCCTCCAACTCAATTTTATCTTCGCAAGCTTTACATGGACCCTGTCTTCTATCTTGGATTATGGGCATTGTTGCCTAGGACATATATTTATCTGTACTATGAAACATTTGTTTCCTACTACGCTTGTCTTCATTTGAAAACTTTATTTGTGATGTATGTGAACTTATATCATCACAATATTTCGTTTATTTATGTTTTCTTACCTAACAATACTCTTTTTGTTATTATTGATACTGATGTTTAGGGACCTTGTCCTGTGGCTTCTACGTCTAAATGTTTTGTGTTTGTTATCTTCGTAGATTATTTTTTCTCGAACTACTTTGATTTATTTAATAGAAGAAAAATGAAGTATTTCCTCTTTTTAAACAATTTCAGAAAATAACCACTTAGTTCAATAGCAACTTTAAAAATTTATGCAGTGATAATGATTGTGAGTATATTGAGTTTTAGTTTGAGCGATATCTGAATGACCTTGGCATTAGCCGCCAAACCTCACGTGTCCATTCTTCATTCCAGAATGGGGTTGCCGAGAGAAAATTGTCACCTTCTTGATGTGGCATGATGTTTTTTGCTCAAGATGCACCTCCCTAAATATTGATGGACATATTGTTCTTACTACAACTTACCTCATTAACAGTATGTTTACTTTTTTTTTTGGGGAAAACACACCCTTTAATATTCTTCAGGTGACTCCTACACAATTACATCGCCGAGTCTTTGGGTTTGTATGTTTTGTTCATGTATATCACAAAACTAAACTTGATTCTCAAGTCCTAAAATGTGTCTGTATTGGATATTATCTCACTCAAAAGAGTTACAAATGCTTTTATCCAGTGACTAATAATACTTGTCACAGTGGATTTCGCTTTTCGTGAATTGTAAACCTACTATGGGCCCTCAATTCAGGGGGGAGATTTACCTACGTTGGAAGTGAATTCCTCATTTATTCATCCATTTCATCCTTTTAATACTTCTCTTATTCCTCTTCCATATCATCCTTCCTTTACTCGTATTGAACCATTGGTCAGGGGGACACTACTCAACACTCTTTGTAGGTTTATACTCGTAAAAATAAGGGGATAAACACATAGGCTCATCCTGTGATATTAGAACCGGCACCAGATCCATCTTCAGTGCTTATTGATCTCCATATTGCTCCCAAGGAAGGTATTCGATCTTCTACTCAACATCCTCTTTATCAATTTGATACCTGCAATTCTTTCTCTTATTCATATAAAGCATTTGTTTCCTTCTTGACTTTTATTTCTATCCCTTCATCATGGCAAGAAGCACTTTGTAAATGTAAGTGGCAAGATGCAATGCTTGAGGAAATGCAAGCTCTTGAAAAAATTGCACGTGGGATCCGGTGCATCCTCCTCTGTGGGGTGTAAGTGAGTTTTCTTTGTCAAGAAGAACTCCCGAGTTGTTGAAAAAGATAAGGCTAGATTGGCAGCTAGGGGATATACCCTAACTCTTGAGATTGATTATCAGGAGACCTTTGTTCCCATGGCAAAGATAAATTCTATTAAAGTATTACTCTTATGTGTTGTCTATAAAGAGTTGGATCTCAGCCAGCTAGATGTGGGGAATTTCTCCATGAGGCGTTAGAAGATGAGATATATATATTTCCCTATCTCCTAGGCTTGCTTCTAAGGGATCAGAAGGGAAGGTCTGCAGGTTGAAGCAATATACGACCTTAAACAATCTCTTAGAGCTTGGTTTGAGAGATTTCACAGAGTTATGACATCCTTTGGTTACAATCAGGCAATGTCAATCATACTTTGTTCATCAAGCACATAGCATGTAAACTGACAACTCTTAGGCTCTGTTCGTTTGGCAGGAAATGAGTTGCATGAATTGGAATTGGCCCAATTCTGATTCCCGCAGGAATTGGAATTGAAGTCAATTCCAATTCTGCTGTTCGGCTGAATGCAAGAATTCTATCACAGGAATTAGTATTTTCGCTATTCGGCTGCATGTTAAAATTCAGTGGATGAAATTGAAAATTTAAATTTAAAACAGTGACAGAGTTGAAATATTCTTCGCTGGTTTAGGAAAACTGTGATAAGAGAAACATATGCAAATTTGATAACCAATTCCATAAGCTTAACTTTCATATCCTGTTAATCCTCTTGATAGTTTTGAGCCATCAAAGAACTAACCTGATTTGAAATCTTAAACAGCAGTAAGAAAGTAACTGCTATAATTTATGAAGTTGCATGCCTTCAATTTTCGACTTAAAATTACATTGTTTATTAGAAGTAGTATGCATGTCAATTAATTTATCCATTTACAGAACAGAATTACTCTAGTGTAGATACCTAAGCCATTATGGAAAGGCCAAACATAGTTGTCTTGGGATATTGAAACTATAACAGTTCAAAAGAGGAGAAACTTTAAGAAGTTATTTTCTAGCTAAGTAATAAAATGAACATAAACTCAGATTTAACTTATTTGTTCACATCATGATGATGGCTCCTTGCTAACTTCCGATAAGCTAAACACACAAAAAGAGAGAGGTAATTGTGAGATTGGTATACAAGCATGACAGCGGAAAGCAGCATAAGAAACAAGAAAAGCCATATTATAAGAAGACATGACTCATTCTAAGACAGATATTGTAGAGAAGTAGAAAGCATAAGAAATGTTGCACATAATTTCATTTCTGATTGCAGTAAAATACAATCGTTTGCCTGTTCCGTGAGCAAATTTACACAAATCAAACTCGAAATACCTCTTTTAATCGATCTGGGAAACAGGCTCACGAAATGGTCGCTGGCTTGTGCGGATTTCAGTGGAGCCATGCAGCCAACACCTTCTTCGAGCCGCAATGAAGTTCAAATTAGGGCAAAGCCTAGATCAAAATCTAGTACTAAATGTCAAAAGGGGATTTTAAGATTAGGGCTCCAAGCCGAGCTCTTCTTTCATTTCCATTTCCGGCGAGCTCCTCTTCTCAACGAGAAAATTCCAAGCCGAGCTCTCCTTCCATTTCCGGCTAGCTCCTTTTCTTCCTGAGACAGATAAGAGGGCTGAGATCATCGAGCACAGGTCCATTTCTGGCGGTGTCAAAGACGAAGAATAGCGGCGACGGGCAGAGCGAATGACGGAAGAAGGCAGGCACGCGGGATGCGGGAAGCGGCCTGCGGGATGAGCAGGAATTCTCAAGTCCAACCTAAAGAGGTCAGAATTGGGGGGGAGGAAAAACTGCCTATTTCGAATTCCCACAAAATTTGATTGAATTTCAATTCCCACCCAAAAAAATTGCCACTGAACAATGGAATTGGAATCGGCAATTCCAATTCCTTTCTCCAATTCCGCCCAAACGAATGACATTGTTATAATAAGGGATGATATAGATGAGATCCAAATCTTGAAGAAAAGGTTTGATAAAGGAGTTTGAGGCGAAAGATCTTAGAGAAACTCGGTATTTCTTGGGCATTAAAGTTGTCCGATCAAAACATAAGATTTTCATCTCACAGAGGAAGTACATCCTTGACTTGAGAAATCAGAGATGAGTGTGTGTAAATTTGCTGACACCCCTATTAAAGCCAACCACATTTAGGGGACATAGAAGGCATTGAAGATGTCGTAGGATTTCAGAAACTGATTGGGAGACTTATCTACTTGTTCCTATGTTGTGAGAATAATTAGTCAATACATGCATTCATCAAAGACCCGTCATTTGGATGTCGCCCACAAAATTTTTGATAACTCAAGATTTTTCCCAGAAGCGGGAGTTTATTATCCCCCAATAAAGAATTAATAGTTGAGGTTTATACGAATGCAGATTGGGCTCGCTCGGAGGAGCATCGAAGATCCACATCATGATATATTGTTGTTTGGTCGGTGGGAATCTAATCGCATGGAGGAGAAAAAAACATGTTACCGTGTCAAGTGCTGAAACGAAGTTCAGAGCCATTGTTCATGGGATCTGTGATGAGTGACCTTGGTCTTGCTAAGGAAGAGCCTATTAGTTTATACTGTATCAACAAAACTGTCTTCTGCATCACACAATCTTGTCCAGCATGATCGCACCAAACAGATTGAAGTGGACAGACACTTCATTAAAGAGAATATTGAGAGAGGAATTGTCTGTACGCCGTTTGTCCCATCCAGCAGATAACTTGTTGATGTTCTCACAAAGAGGTTGAGTGTGAGTGCCTTTGGGAAGATTATTGTCAAGTTGGACATGATGATTATTACACACTCAACTTGGGGGAGTGTTGGCATTTGTTACTTAGTTGTGTTTTCTTTTACCTTTGTATTATTCCATCCCTCCTATATATATGTATATTAGAGTGCTTAGTCTTGATTGATCATTGAGTTCTTTTTCCAATTGATATCACATTTCTTCTCATTTGTACGGATTGATGCTATCTTTTGAATCTTTGTGATTTGCAAGACCTAAATCACGGCAGAAGTGCTCGTGTCGCTCACATATTTCAAGTTGCAGGTTTCTCTATAAGTTTTTGTTATGAATTGTGGTGATTGTGTCCTAGTTTAACAATCTTGTTATTAATTACAATCTCTCGTCGTATTTACCTTAGTGTTCCACCGCCACTACCTTGTTAGATTTCCAATAGGTCACCACCACACTCCTACCTTATCCCGTGTCAAATAATGGCTCCTCTATTGTACTTTGAGTACCTTTCTTCAGGAATTTCATTGGTGAATATCAATCATTTTATTTTATAAAGATTTTTTTTGTTCCACTAACATTTTTGTCGATTGTGAGCTGTCATTCTGTTCTAAAGTATGAGTTTCCATTCTCCTTTTTATATCAATAGGGTAATACATGCTGGCAATGTGGTGATATTGGTATTAGTGAGGCTCTCTTGTACTGCAGTAGGTGCAAAAGTAATCCAAGGCATAGGTATTTTGTTATCGCTGCATACATTTTATTGGTTTTCTGTACCCTCCATGGCTATGCTGAATTTTCTGTGTTAATTGTTCAGCTATTGCCTTGATGAACTGCTGTTCAACTATTGCCTTGATGAACTGCCTGAAGATCTTAGTGCAGAAATCAGTTGGTTATGTGAAGACTGCATGATAAAGTCTCCTAATTTTACAAGCAAGGCAAGGTTTCCAGAATGTTCCCCACGATTACTTTTACATGGTTCTGAAAGAAACACAATAGGATCAAAGGATGCTTGTCAAGTGATTGGTGATGTTAATGACCATTCGGTTAATCCCCAAGATCAGCATCTAATTACTAATGTTAGAACTGTTTCAAGTGTGAATTTGGATAATCATGTTTCCTATGACACCACAAAAGAGACCTTAAGTTGTAGAAATGGCGGTGAACCTGGTACAGTGAGCCCATCGTCGTGCACTAAACTAAGTGAAGATGGAATAGGAGAATATGGGAAAGAAAATCCGGAAAGGAAAAGTTTTATGCCATTGGAGAAGGATGAGTCAGGCAAATCTATTCATCCGGTTGATTCTCAAGATACAGATATTCAGTTTGAAGCTAAAAGATTACCTGTTACCTCAGTTGAAGCACATGATATGCAGATAATCAAGCAGACTTCAGACTTTGACACCGGTGGATTAGGTGCAGGAAGATCATCTCCCTGCTCTGGGCCAAGAGAAGATGAAATAGAAGATTCTGAGAAGGGAAGGTTACAGAGAAGAAGATCGACTTTACTATCCAAAGAAGATTTGGATAGTTTTCGTCCTCTTGTTGATGGTAAAAGGAGGAGGGGAAAAAGAAGTAGATTGATTTTACTATCTAAGTTGGATAATTATCATTTTCTATTTGATGGTAAAGGTACTAATAGTTCATTTGGGGTTCAAAGTTTACCTTGTACTCCTGTTGAGCCATTCGGTAGAGAGATAATAGAGCGACCAACGAGCTGCACCACCTATAGAATTGACGCAGAGAGATCCTCTACCAGGTACAAGAAAAAAAAGTATAAATTTAGAAAATATAGGAAGAAATTTTGGAAGGTAAGAAAATCAAAGCTGGCAGCTAAGGATGAGTTTGGCAATTATTACCCTTATGGTCAAAGTACCAATGTTTCATGCACAGATAAAAGGGTGTCTATCACTTCTGTTGAGCCATATAATACACATGCAATGGGAAGAACCTTAAGTGGCGACGTGAATACGCTAACTCCAGTAAAATCATCTGCGTGCTTTGGAAGATTGATTCCACGAGCCAAGGTGCATTCCACCAGTGAAGATGAATGTGCCAGTGCTTCATCTTCTATTGAGCCATCTGCCTTCTTCGAGTTAAAACCAGTTCAAGCAGAAGGTCATTGTAAAGAGAAGCCATTGAGAAGAAAATTGATTAAATCAGGCATGAAGATGGTGGACTCTACTCATCCTCTTTCTGATGGTCAAAGTATTTCTATCGAGGCATCGGATAATCAAGGAATTGATGTTTCGGGTGCAGTAAGATCATCTTGTATTCCACCAGCCATGAAAGATCAAATGAGAATGAAAAGAATGATTCCAACAGCCAAGGGGGAGAGTGATAATGATCTAGAAACCAACATTTTATTTGCATCAGATAGACAGACTGAAGAGGCAGAAATAAATCAATATGGGAAGGAAAAGACAGATAGGCAAAGATTGATTGTTAACTACAACAATGGTTTTAGCAGTTTGCATACCATTACTGACAGTCAAGGCACTAGTAAAATGTTTGCAGATAAAAGTTTACCTGGTAGTACTGTCGTGATATCTGATGTGAAGACAGGATGGAGAACTGACATGAATGATCAAATGAATTTTTCGTGCCCACGAACATTTCGTTCGCCCCCTATTCTTGCTCATGTTTGGAGGTTAGTATTATATTCTTATCTGTATTATGTTCTCAGCTGTAAGATTGAATATGATATTTGTTTTCTTGCTTGTTCTTCTTATTTTGTGATATTATTATTATTTGCTTGAAATGATATTGTAGGAATAACAGGTATGAATATATCTAACTAGATTTTGATCATGGATTTTAAATCTTAGCAGAGGAACCTTCAATATTAACAAAAGAGAGTTTGGCCCCTTTAGAGCTCATCTGTCTAGCAGAGCATGCGAGAAGGTGTGCAACTTGGCTAGAAAGCTGCCTTTGGTCCTTTACATGCAGATGCTCCCAAGGTTGGTCGGTTGGCCAAATAGTTTCAAGTTGTCGGCTCCAACAGATGATAGTGTAGCCCTTTACTTTTCTCCTGAATCTGACAGGTATTTTATAGAAGCTTGATCTTTCTTTTAAACGAAAAACATAAAGAATGTGACCAACAATTCATTACATAGATGCTTTAGCCACCACTTGTGAAGGAGTGAATACAGAAATATGCGCTTATGGTTTTGATTTCAAAACGGTTTCATAATTTTTATTACAAGGTCCTATTTTTATTATTACAGAGGATAGAGGTTTGTATCTCAATTATATAGGGGATAAGTGAATACATTGTATTATAGTTCTATATTTCATTTTTAGTCCAATAGTGGGTGAGGAGTTTGTGACTCTCCACCCACGTGTGTGTTTGTGTGTGTATTATAATGTCATTTTATTACAAGTTAATAAGGTTGAAAATATTTTGACATGTAGAGAGGGTTTAGAATATCACGACATCTTTTCTTAAGCCCCATTGAAATTAGCTTCTACTTGTACAATTAAAATCGATGAACCTGTCTACTTGGATTGTTGATCCCCTTTGTTGGCTTCATCGTCAATCCCCTTCGCCCGCTCGAAGCGTCCATCCCCTCTGCCCGCTCGGAGCGCCATCACCCGAGATTGTGGTCTGTGCCGTTTCCAACATTTGTTTGATTTCGAGATGTTGGGAAAATCTCTGTTAATTTGATAATACAAAATCAAGATAAGACAAGGTACAAAAGATGGATGATGCTCAAAACTATCGGATGTCCAACCGCCGATAGAGCGTTCGCCGATCGGGGACCCGAACGCCGACCGCTAACCCTTCTTCTATAAGCGGTCCCAGATTGAACAAAGATTGAAGTTCACTGACCGAGCACCCTGCGATTGGTGTTCGAGACATTCCTTCTTCAGCGGTCACCGAAAGGAAGTTCATTCTCTGAAGAACGACTTGAGATCGCTAATTGATGGCCAGGACTTAGCGATCGTCGACCAACCCAGAGCTCAGTGTATGTCGATTGCCGGCCGAACCTATAGCTTTGTCGGGATTCAGAACAGAGCCGTTGCAGAAGCAGAAAAGGAAAGATTATAAAAAGGAGGCGCCCTATTCTTTTCGAAATTTGATCAGGAAAATGGAGCAATCTTTTCCTCACTGGATCTTGAAAAAAGATGAGCATAAATTGCCTCTTACGACATTAGAAGAAGCTCTCTCTCAGCCCTTGCTCTTGACTCAGACTCTCTCAATCTTCTCTCTTTCTTCCTGTAATTTCTCTAAGTAAGTTGTCTCTCTTCTTCTTGAGGCACAGTTTGAATCATCTTTCTCTATTAGGGATAGTTCCTCCTCTCTAAACATTCAAACCAACTGTTGTAAAGGGCTATAGAATCTCTGTTCAAAAGATCTAAGAAAGTTTTGGCCTAATGAAAGGCTCTGTCAAGAAGGTTGTAGAATCTCCTTGCAAAAAGACTCATGAAGTTATTGGCTTTCCTAGCAAAAAAACTCATGGAGGTTTGGAGTCTCCTAGTAAAAAGACTCAGTGGACCATTTGACGCAGTGGAATTCCGCATGCTGTGGAAGTGAGTACCTTGATTAATTGATGAATGTCTATAAAATCTTTTGTGCCTCTATAGCATTAGATTTATTCATGCATCTGTGTTACTTTCTCTATTATATCTATGCTGGTATTTCTTTATATTTGTGATCTTGGTTGAAACATATTGTGATCTGGGAAGGATTTGATAAGAGAATTTTTAATTCTCTATTCAGCCCCCCTCTTCTCGAGAAAAATATTCAGATTATTTTCCGCACTTTCACGAGACATTCAGACTGTTGAACACCGCCCATATGGCGACGTGACATTATTTGTAGCTCTATATAAGGCCCGGATTGAGGTCCGGATTTGGATTCAGCACCAATCGACCATACCTACACATTACTCGGGCAAATATCTTGTCCGCTCGCACGATTCTTTCCTTATCTGATGTTTACTCGATGGTGTTAAGCGTTAATCCTACTGATGTCTCCATAGTTCCATCTATTGCACTTTTCCAACAGCGTATTGGAACACATCCCTTTATTGGGGTGTCAGTCATGCTGGATTTTTAGGAGGTGGTGGTAGAGATGGTCGTAGCTGACCACGTGGGTAGACAATCACTCCATGACAATTTCTTTAGAACACTTGCATCAACACCTACTTTGGTCATCTAAATCACATTGAGACGGCATGTTATTGAAAGCTTGATTTCCTCAGTAGCATCAGATACCACAACGCCAAGTTTCTACTCCAACTATTGACATCCTTAGCACATCCCAATTAGAGATTGGTGTGTTGAGAGAGGAGCTACAGAGTTTTCGAGGGATACTCACTCAAACTTCATGGCCTAGCTTCTCAACCTCTAATGAAGGATATCATGTCATTCATCCATCACTTTTATGAACTGACACCGTCCCCTCAGACATGCACCTCTTGATCCTTAGGAATGCTCTCTCTAAGTTTCAGTTTTTTTTCGTGTGAGTCACGTTTATGGGAAGCAGCATCGCTCTACATCTCCCCTCATTGTACTACAAACGACACTCTTTTTTTTCTTTAGTATAATCGGATATTTGGTTAGTCTTCTTAACTTTATTTCTCCTTTCTCCATCCTTTTTCTGTCCACTTTCCGTCGTCATGAGGCTACTCCTTTTAATTCCAAGGATCTGGGCTGACTTTGATTTTTTGTAGGTATTGTGATAGCTCGACATCATGAGGCTCATACTATCCCAACGGAAGTATTGTACAGATCTATTACAGGATGTTGAATATCTGGGGTGTAAGCCAGCTAATACATTGGATGCTAATCTCAAACTCTCCATTCATGAGTGTCATTGATCATCCCTTACCGAACCCTCAGTATTATCTTCGGTTGGTAGGCAAGTTTTTATTTGACTCCCTTATCCATACATCTCTTTTGTTGTTAGTATTGTTGTTCAGTTCAGGCATTCTCCCTGAAAGTCCCACCTTCAACCTGTGGAATGCATCCTTTGATATTTGAAGAAGGCTCCTTATTAGGGGCTTGTGTATGAATCCTCATATTCTCTCTCCTTAATTACTTACTTACTCTGATGTTGATTATGTGGGATCTGTAGATGATCGCCGGTCTACATGAGGATTATGTACCTTTTTTGGTGTGTGTGTGTGTGTGGGGTGGGGGGGGGGGGGGATTTGATTATCGTGAGGAGCAAGAAACAATATGTTGTGGCCTGATCAACAGTTGACGTTGAGTATCGCTTGATGGCCCATGCAATGTCTGAACCTACTTGGTTGTGAAGTCTTCTTACAAACGTCGGTGTGACTTTCCCACTCATGCGGCCCTCTACTATGACAATAAAGATGAGCTTCATATTACAGAGACCTATATATTCCATGTATGGCATACTAACATACTCCTGCGCAGAGGGATCCACAAAAGACAAACCTTGTAGGATTTTTTTCATTTCGATTCTCCACTTACAAATGGTTCTACGCAGAATGGTTCTATGCAGATGGATCAACAATGCCTCCAAGGAGCTTAAAGAGAAGTTTTTTTTATTGCTGTCTCTTTCCAACTGGTAGGCATTTTGTAGCCATCAACTTCATGGTGATCTAAGGTTGAGGAGTTGACTTCTCTTCCTAATGAAAGCATGTTTCACCCTCTCTAGGCCACACAAGTGTGTTTGGCACCTCCGATCACACGATCATTTCATAGCAATTGGTAAATTTATGGTATCTTTGGACCTATACTTTCTTATTCTGCTTTTGCTACCGGACAAATGCATGCTAGAGATGACGGGGATCGATCGTGCTATATTTGGAGATTTGTCTTTATCGACATTTTTGGATCGTTGGACAAATGATCGGGGTCTGTGATCGCGTCGGGCTCATTTTCTGCATTTTTTTCATGTATTTGTTTATATTTTTCGGACACGTATTTTGGGAATTAGGTCAAGTAATGTGATTTGCCGATTTGGGTCATCAGATCACTTAACCTAATCCTCCCTCCCTCTTTTATATTATGCTTGCATCCTTCATTTACGGGGATCGAGATTTAGGGCTTCCATAACCGCAAGTCGCTCGGTCATCGTGGGTGCCGACGTCCACACCTGCCGCCAAAAGGCCTTCTCATGACCACTGCTGGTGCTGACGCCAGCCACCGCCTCCTCCATCAGCCTCAGTCGCTTCGTCCAAGGCCCGTCGTCGTCCTTCTATTGCACAATCAACCTTGTTTACACCCTTCTCCTTCACCTCCAACCACCGTACGACCCTTCCTCAACCTGCAACTGCACTACCCCCCCACCCCACACACAACCTCTTTTACCGGCCCTAATTCAGTCTCAAATCCTGCAGCCACCCTCGTTTCTCCTTCAAATCCTATAACCCACTTCCCAAACCGCATTCTAGCCCCCAGCCCGAGTCTATCCAGCATCCAGAGACCCTTATTCATGCTTGCCAAGTCATACTCACCGTCTCACTGACCCCTCCAAGCCTCTTCCAATCATTTCTAGTTCACAAATAGCCAATTTGTCCCTCTGACAACCCCCAAACAGTAGCGTCTACAATTCCGGGCAGCCACCACCACCATCGGATCTCCCTCACCACCTCCGACATTGATTACTTGGTGAGTTTTTACTTCAAGTTTTCATTTCTTCGCATTGTACGGAATCCTTGTATTGTTAGTAATATTTTTCCCAAATTAATTTGATTATTTCATTTTCCGATGACGTGTATTTCTTATCCGTCATGTACTTTGAATTTTAATGCACTCTCAATTAATTTGCAATGGTTTTGATTACTTATTTTGAACATGTGCAGTTAATTGTGATTAGAGACGGGAGTTTTAAATTTTATTGTTTAATTAAATCTCAAGTCGGAATTAATTGATTGGCTGAAGTTTTGCATTCACATTTGGTTTAGGGTTTATGTCGTAGCTATCATGTTCATTGGATTGTGTGCTTGCATTTCTCTCACATCTTTAGGGTTGGCGTTGGCTCCATTCCATTTATCGTGGTTTGCATTTTCATTTAGGATTAGGGCATCGCGTGTTCGCACTGTAGATTACAATTTCTGGGTTCATATGAAGCTTAAAATAGCCATGTAGAATCTATACCTGAAAACCTAACTATTTCTTGATAATTTTAGGGCTGCCTCTAATTACAACCTTAAATTTCGTGTGTACTCGTCTTAATCCAGGGCTGAAAGTTCCCTTGATGAGGTTGTGGACGACATCATCAACAATGACTTGATGCTAAGATTTCAGTTTGATGAGGTTGAGTTGCTCATCTTCTCCTCATTCGTGCTTCCGCAAAAAAGTCAGAGTAAGTGCCGCCTCCTGCCAAGAGAAAACCGACCGTCACGTAATTATGGGTCTGTTCGGTGTTGAGATCGCGGCCGCGGTTGGAACAGCAAATGCCCAAATGCTACCGTGATCCTCAATACCCAGAAGACCGGTGTGCTGTGCGTGTGGTTGGTGGAAACCCCGCAGTAATAAGCTTGTTTTTTTAATATTTCAAGTCCAGCATATAACTAATCACATCATAGAAAACTGCTGCACTAACTTTCTAATGCTAGCTGATGTCTGTTTAATTATAGTTCTGTATGGGAAGTATTATGCATGGGGAGTTTTCAAGCGAAGATCTGCTCAGGTCTGCAGTTCTCCCGCAGTTTCTCATGCTCTGCCCGATGGAGTTGCAAGAAGAAATGAAGTGAAGGGCAATGTCGACACGCTGCTATTAAAAGATCGCGCCGAAGAAATCAATTATTTACCTTTTGGCGGTCCTTCGATTCAACCAAAGTGATGACTGTAAAGAGTATATACGTTTTGATGGAATTGGAGCATTGGAAATAGATTTGGAGCTATGAATCAAATGCTCAATTCCATATTCAACTCGAAAGCTTTAAGAAGTTCATGGGTGAAGGTCAACCAGATGTATTTCTACACTATATATGTGATGTGGAACTGAATGCTAAAAGCATGTGATGAAGAGAAGCAACGTGGTGCAGACTTGAAGCTCTCGAGAGGAAGGCATAAGAGCTCGATCGTGATAGAGGAAGGTGAAATATTCGGCTGCAATGATTTTAGTGTTGCCAGATCCGTTACCGGTCAACAATCTGTGCTGCTGAACGGATGTCACGCTTTGAGATTTTGAAGCTGCCAAAGATCTTATTTTGACATTGAGGAGAGGTTTGTGATGACTGAGTGCTTTGGTGATTCTCAAAAATGCTCCGGAATTGTTTCCATTGCACTTCGAAGATATTTGCTGGAGAGAACAAATAAAGGAAAGCACGCCGAGCGTAGGCAATTTTCAAAGTACTTGGGGAGGCTGTGTACTATGTATAAAGGCGGGTTTTTTGGCTCGAGTCTGACGTTGTAGGGAGATATGTGGAATGGTATAAAAGATGTTTTTTTGATGATGATGTGGTGAACCAAGTTCAAGAAAATTCTTTAAATCTACACAAAATTCAATGAATGAATGATGTTTCTTCATGGTTCCATCTTATCGCGGAGTTTGTTATGATTTTCATTTCCTTTATTTTGCTGCTGAGCAATGGAATATGGATTTGATCACTCTAATTTCAATTCCGTGGGCTCAGTTATGTCCAAATGAATGAATCCTGAGGTTTTGGCCACCATTTCATTGGGATGAACATTCGTCTTTTTTGCTATCCTCAACTATTATTGTCAAGAGCTCTACAAATTCAGTTGGTGATATCTTTGAAATTTTTGCTTCTTTTTTGTGATGTAAATCTCAATTGACCGAGCCCAACATTTTAGGAATGCTTTAGATATTTCTTTGAATTAATTTTAGAAAAGACTTGTAAATCTCAATTGACCGAACTCCATTGGACGAAATCAGCGCGGAAGTGACTGCGACTATGTTCGCCTCCGCGCTGTGGATTTCCGCGGAAAATGCTTGGCGGGGCAAATCCCCACCGCCCGGCTGCGGCCCCGCCAAATGCCAGGTGGTCGCGGCCAGGCAAGCAGTGCCGTTACCTTTCTAGCATTATGCCCCAGGATCGTATTAAAAAACTTGCAGAAGAGCTATTGCTAAGACATCTCCAAGGAGCCCATAACTAGCAAATCCACGCGAGATTTTTGGGTCCGGGTCTTAAACCGATGTTTTTTTGGGTCCGGGACATCTCGAGGATACCCCTATTTGTCCACAGAAAATAGTTTCTTGAACTTGTGGTAGTCAGTGATGGGAACAAACCGTGTGCGTAATAAAATTCTTGATTGTTTTTAATATGATGGGAACAAACCGTGTTCATGAAGGGAAATCACACTCCCCAAAAATTTGAAGTGAAGAATCACAGGACGATTCAAATTTATCCTAGAAAAGTTACACAAGTGGAATAGAGAAATTCAATCTCTCTCAAAGTTCAAGGGGGACGTATTCTTCCACTCGATTCCAACTGGCTCGCACATATGGATCTCTCCTCACCTAGCTCTTCTCATCTTCAGCCACCGCTCCGGCATCATCAGCCTGTTTTTATTCAATACATATACTTGGTTGGATAATTCAATGTGGGTGGAGAAGTGCCCCCAACTATAAAATGACCAGAGATGGTAAATAATTACTCTTAATCACCATTTATAGAACATCTTTCCGTTAGATGACAAAGTTAAGAGACTAAAATCTTGTTTAAAACATTAAACGGCTGGGATCAAAATCCTAAAATTTAAAGCACAAATCGAGAAATGATGCTTTTATTTTCCTCATTCTATCTGAGAAAATAAAATCATCACTTTAGATGTTTAAAAAAATCGAGAAAATTTGTGAAGTTCAAAACTTATTTTCTAATATAACCAATCAGATGAGCCCCAATATCATACCAGAGTGTAACCTAACAATTTCTATAACTTACATATAAAAATGTAAAGCCAAAAGAGAGCAGAGTCAGAACCCTAAAACTGCAACATCTGAGGTTGTTTGTGCGCAAAATATGGAAAACCCCAAAAGGTTGTGTCTGTGCTAAAAGGAAGACCTTCTACAAAGCCGCGCTTGAAAACATTTTAAAAGCTGTTCATGTTAGCCTGTTCATGGTTGGAGTTGACTGGGCCATCTCCGAGACTAAGCTTTCTGAAATCCAAAGGCGAATAATTACTCCTCTCGTGCGGTCCTGAGTCAAGTAGCAGCGACGAAATGCTTTTGCTCCTTCGATGACGCTTTGAAATCATCTTCAGTCTTTCTGCCTCGCTCTGTAGGTACTGATGCTCACCTGATTCCATGTGGATATCGTTCTAATGTCAGTATTATCTATCATAATGTTGTTGTTTAAGAACATATAAGACTGGGTTAATTATTAAGATCTTCTCTGAGACTGCATGTTTGCACAAAAACGCCACCATCATAGAATGTAAGTTTGGCATGACAATGGTTATGACCGTCACCAAGAAAAGAAAACTAGTTTTAAACATAAAAGTGGACGAAGTTCTTTAAGGCTCCGTTTGGCACGGCGGTGGTGGTCATGAACGCGGTGGTTATGAACTGTCGTTTGTGAACGCTCGACCTCAGCTAAGGAACTTCATCCACTTTTATGTCAAAACTAGTTTTCTTTTCTTGGTGGCAGTCATAACGATTGTCTTGCCAAACATGCATTCTATGATGGTGATGTTTTTGTCCAAACTCACCGAAGCAAAAACGCCGCGCCAAACAGACCTTAAGTAAGGTCCAGCGTTCACGAACGACAGTTCATAACCACCGCATTCACGACCGCCACCACTGCGCCAAACAGATCCTTAGGCTTCGTTTGGCGGGGCGGATCCGCAGCGGTCGCGCGGACGGCACTGCCCGGCCACGACCGCGTGGATCCGCAGCGGTCGCGCGGACGGCACTGCCCGGCCACGACCGCGTGGATCCGCAGCGGTCGCGCGGACGGCACTGCCCGGCCACGACCGCGTGCCTCTGAAATCCGCCGCACCAAACCCTCAATGATGTTGTTTTACGAAAGACCCTCAATGATGTAGTTTTAGTTCATTAACTAAGCAAACTTAGAGGGGAGGTTCTTGTAATTTGAAAGCATAGGGGGGGGGGGGGGGGGGGGGGGGTCATTGTAATTATGCAGAGTTTCAAAGGAGGCCCCGGTAATTAACCATATATATAATTTAAAGTTTCGGTGTCAGAAAAGAGAAACTCATGTACTCACCATCCTTGATGATCTTCTCGTGAAGAAGAACAGAAATCTGCTTCCGCAATGATTTGTTCTCTAAGGATAGAGAAACTCGATGCTGAAAGACACAGGCAATATTGGCTGCTAACTCTGCTCCCATGGTCTACATGGAGAAACAGAATATAGGCATTAGTCTCACCGAATACAATTGAAATCAATAATGGGAGAGTGAGTTCAATGGCTACCTGAAGAGCCTCAACAGTTTTTTGAAGATCAGAAATATATTGAAGCTTCCGGACCCTTGATCGCTGTCCAGAGCGCCTACGAAAATTGTGGGTGGTTCGTGAGTGAAAAAACTGCCTGAGGGCTAACACAGTTTTGCCTATGAGCAAAATTGAAAGATGTCTTCAAAACTAAAAGATTGTTAATTTCTTACTGTGACACTAAGGCTTCGTTTGGCACACATTTTTGCTTCGGTGAGTTTGGACAAAAACGCCAGCATCATAGAAAGTATGTTTGGCATGGCAATGGTTATGACCGCCACCAAAAAAGAAAACTAATGTTGAACATAAAAGTGAATGAAGTTCCTTAGGTGAGGTCGGATGTCATAACCACCATGGTCACGACCGCTACAACTGTGCCAAACGGAGCCTAAACCTGGCTATTTGTTATAAGTCAAATCATTGTATCTTTTATTTCTCATCAAATGTCTTCAATTTTTTGCTCCAGATCCAAATACACATCAAGGGCTACTGACCAGTATTTTTCCTTTCAAATAACACTATTCAACTAAAGAAGTTGCAGTTAGCTAGACTAGCATATAATTTGAATAGATTGCGGGAAGGGGGACTTAATATTCTTGTCAAATGTCTTTCAATTTTTTGCTCCAGATCCAAATACACATCAAGGGCTACTGACCAGTATTTTTCCTTTCAAATAACAATATTCAACTAAAGAAGTTGCAGTTAGCTAGACTAGCATATAGTTTGAATAGAATGCCAGAAGGGGGACTTAATCAATATTAAGTGCACAATGCGACACGAGTTTTCCAATAGATAATTATATTCTCAACATGATCCTTCGAGGTAGGGTATTTGATCTCTAATTGGGTGATGTGAGAGTGGGTGTTTAAGTGTGGCAAGGGGAGTTGAAAGTTGGAAGATAACAAGTGAATAAATTCATATTCAACCCAAAAGTTTAAGCCCATGAGTAAAGGCTAATCACATGGTATATCAATACCAACAAATACACTGCATATCCAATGTGAGACTCAAACCATTCGTCTCACAGATAATCTGTTCCTCACGTGATAGCCCATTCATATTGGGCGTCGCTCTTCTCTCAAAGACTCAAACCGAAATCATCAGCAAGTATTATTATGCATCAAAAGCAAACTCGATCACGTGGGCGTCGTGGCACTTAACCTACTCTTGAAACTTGATCAACCATGGCGAAAACCACTAAGGTCCATGAGAGTTACAAACCGCGTGAATATATGGGAACATTGATGGGACCATTGTTCAACAACCCAGTATTGATCCCTCATGGCGGAAGTGAATGTTGGCAATTCTCTGGTGGTTCTCGTGGCTTCTACATTCCATGTCTCCCTTAATCTATTGTAGCGCCGTAAAGAGGCTGCTGGCTGAGCCGTAGAACTCCCAGGTACAAATCCAAAGGAACAATCTATTAGAATGTCCTATTCTCCATAGAAGACGAATACATAAGCCAATGCTTCCTTTTTTCACGATGCGCATGACTGCTATCCTTTTCTTGTTCCCTCGGGAATCAGATTTTTCCTCAGCCGTGCATTAATAAGAGAGGCAGTCTAACCCTACTATATATATACATATATATATATATTCTTGCTTATGGACTCCGTCTTTGATATATGGACTCGGGCTCATAAGAATTACTCTCAAATTGGTAGCTCTACCAAAGTATATGAACTCACTAAGCATCTTCTCGAACTCAAGCAAAGCTCCTCTAGCGTTGTCGCCTACTTCTCTGAGCTCGAACGCCTTTATCAAGAACTTGACGACTTTGAGGACATCTGTTACGGGTCCACGTGTCGCGGGCACATTCACTCAAGTGGACCCCACTCGTCATAATTTATGGAGCGCGCATATGGAAGTCGCCGTGGTCGTGGGCGCATTCACTCAAGTGGACCCCCTCGTCATAATTTAAGGAGCGCGCATATGAAAGCCGCCGTGGTCGTGGGCACATTTACTCAAGTGAACCTCACTCATCATAATTTATGGAGCGCGCATATGAATATTAATTAAGTATTTTGTATTTTTTTTGTTATTTCCTTGTTTGATTGCTTTTTGTATTTCCTTGTTTGGTTGCCCACCCTCATCTATACAAGGGGGAGGGGTTTATTTGTGTCTTATGAGAGATGTATGAAAGATTTTAGGGTTGCTTCCTAAGTTCCTCTCTTATTCTCCCTCTCTTCTTCTCGCTCATCACAGCCGCCCCCCTTCTCTTGTTGGATTCCTCCTGAGAAAATATTTAGATCGTAACAATTGGTCTGACCTGCCGTTTCCGCCCGCCGACGGCCTCCAGAGAACCACTGCCACGCTGCTACTTCCCCACCCCGCACGAGTCTACCGCGAGTCACCTGTGCGCGTTTTCCGCGAGTCTTGATCGACTGCTGCTGCTGTTTTCCGGTCGACCCAGCCGCAAGCTCAGATCACTGCTGCGCGCCTTCCGCGACCCCGCTCCGCCGAAACCCCGCCGCATTTGCCCCGATCTGCCGCTCTCCGCTGGTTTCCGGGCCCAGATCAGCCGGCCTCCGCCCGGAATCGCTTGATTCCTCCCAGATCCGCCGGCCTCCGCCCACTGTCACGCCGATCTGCTCGATTCCGCCCAGATTCCGCTCATTCCCACCCAGAACCGCCGCTCTCTGTCGTTCCTCCGGATTCCGCCCAACTCCCGCCGCCGTTGTCATCAAATCAGCCCCTACCGTCCTCTCCACGCCAGATCTTGCCCTTTCTACACACCAATCGGTTGGCATCATCTCTACTCTACCTCCTTGGCAACATGGACGCAGCCCAATCGGCCGCGCACGGGCCGCTGTTCTTGCCATCGGCGGACACCAGCCCTCGTCTGGATTTTTCTGCCCTCGCTGCACAAATCCTGGCCACATGTGCCTCTCTCCACGCCAAAGTCGATCGTCTCATCGCTCTCGACAGACGGGCCTTCGCAACCTCCCTCGAGGCTCCCTGCCCTAGGTCGCATCCACCACGTGCCTCCTGTACCATGCGAAAGTTATCCGGCCATGCCACCCCCAATATTCCTCTACAACACCAACCTGCCCCTCCGCCCCGCAGTCAATCCTCCCGCTGAAAGCACACCGACCGCTAATGTACTACCTCTCTCCACGATAGTCGTCCCCCCACCGCTTCCGCCACCACTACGGTCACCAGCCCCGCCGCTTACGGTGCACTCGCCGCCTCCCCTACCGACTCTTACTCCGCCGGTCCCGGTCTTGCCGCCCCCTCCGGACATATCATTGCCTCCTCTCCCGGCTCTTGCTCCGCCGGCCCCTGCCTGGACGCTTCCACCGACCGCATCGCCGCCTCTTCTGCTGGACCGTGCCCCGCTAACCCCGGCGGACCCGCACTTGCATGTATAATCAATGCCCGTGCATTAAAAATCAAGGATGTCAGTTATCGTCTCCATGTCTTCCTTATGGGCATCACTATGAAGTTCGACACAAGCATGTGAATGTTGAAGTAGACATGAATGTTGACTGGGCTGGAAGTCAAGATGACCGAGAAAATACACCACCAGATATTGTTCCTTTCTTGGGGGGAATCTCGTGACCTAGAGAAGTAATAAACAAAACATGATTGCAAAGTCCAGTGCAGAAGCATAATACAGAGCAATATCACAAGGGATATGCAAGAGACTATAATTTTAGTCTATAATGCAGGATATGGGGCTACAAAATGAAAAATTTATGTCATTATTGCAAGAATAAAGTTGCAATCAACATTGCTCATAATCCTTTTAACACGACAACAAAACATATTGAAATTGAAAAACATTTTATCAAGGATCACCTGGAAAAAGGCAACAACTGCACACCATTCATCCAATCCCAAGATCAACTGACAGATATCTTTACCAAGGGCCTGGGTTGTGACATCTTTATTCAAAATATCTCCAAGTAAGGAATGATCAACATATACTCCGATCTTGAAAGGAGAGTTGAATTAAAAGCCTAAAAACCAACTATAAAGGCTTGTGTTCTATTTTATTGTTTTTAGTCTCACACCTCTAATATTGGTTTGGGTCCACCTCTCTGTGTATATATAGAGGTATCATATCATATTTATTCTTTAAATTGAGTATAATACTTATTCCATTTCTCTATTAGAAGAACCACATAATTTAAATTTTTTGGAGTGGGGAAACTTTAAGATAATGAAATCATTGAAGACAGGTAAATCAAGATAGCAAACCATTTCAATTACAAAATGATAATTTGATTATTATTCGATATCTTTTACTTTATGTTAAACTAAAAGCTAGATTCAAGGTCAATACCCCTTCTATTTTTGCGTCTGCAGAGCCATAAAAGGAACTTTTATTTTCACGAGGGTTTTATGGAAATTATGTTCTTTACAACCATAGATATGTAAAGGGTATCTTGTTTTGCTTTGATCATTGTGGGTTTTAGTTTTCAGTGATCTTTATATTCTCCTGCTTTGATTATAGCTAAACCTTCTCTACCCATGAAAGTAGATTGTTCTTGACCAAACCACATAAATCTTGTGCTGGTGTGTAAGATTATTGTTGCTGTTATGTTTTACTTCACAATTTTCACGTCATTTTCTAGAATTCAAATACTACAGTGGAGAAGTCTTATATATATATAATTAATTGCAAGATTCCCAATATTTAATGTGCATTGTGTACTTCAATAGAAATGAAATTTGAAGGTTTAGAGTTTACCAAGATTTATTTTGTAAATACCTCAACTGACAATCCATAGACGATTTAAGCAATGCAATTTCGAGTTAAGAAAAAAAGGCTGGCTGCAAAGAAACATCGGAAAGAGGAGATGAGAAAGATGGGTTTCACCGCTTGTTACCCATCAGTGACCACTCCTGAATCCAAGCTTTTGAACCATCCATACCAACCAAGAGGCACTCCACTCGCTCCATTAATAACCTTCCATGCCACATTGAGAATCATGTGCCAGTCAGCTGTATAGCTTCTTGCTCCCTGAACGATGTAAGGCTTCACGATTTATGTTATCTGACACTCTGACCTCTCTAGTATATTCCGCCTCACATCGACATCAACACTATATTGTGTATTATGAGAATTTGAAAATAAAATTTATTATTTCAATCTACCTTATTACATTGAAGCTCCCTTATTTATATATAATAGTTGAAGAGAAATAATCTTCATTAGAAGATGTGAAACTAAGTATAAGAGACAAAAAATTTATAATAGGTCATTGTTTTGAGCTTTTACAATTGGGCTTTAACATTCCTTCAAGTTGGAGTACATATATCAATCATTATCAGCTTGGTACACAAAAATGGAGAAATAGGTTTAATGAATATGTTGGCGAGCTCTTTGTCTGATGTTACAAACAGAATGTGCATAAGTCTATTGATAACTTCCTCTCTGATGAAGTGACAATCCACTTCTATATGTTTTTTCTTTCATAAAATATGAGATTTTTAAATATGTAAATAACAATTTTATTATCATAAAACTTCCTCTCTGATGAAGTGACAATCCACTTCTATATGTTTTTATTCTTTGATGACATACATGATTTTTAGATAAATAAATGATAATTTTATTATCACAGAACACAAATAGAGGATAATTATAAGTTTCACTAAAATCTTTCAGAAGTGTCCTCAACCATTTTAACTTGCAAGCAATCTGAGTCATGCTTCTATATTCAACTTTTGCACTTGACCTGGACACCACTGCTTATTTCATATTTATACAGGTGATATGACTATCTCTTACATGTGTGCAGTATCATGAAGTGGAATTTCAATCTCCCTTATCATCTTCATAGCTTGTGTTTGAATAAGCTTCAATACGTAAATGATTATTTCCTCTAAATAGAAGACCTTTGTTGGGAGATCATTTGATATATTTTAATATCTTTAATGCAGCTTCAAAATGACACTCTCTGGAAGTTTACATAAACTGGTTGGTTTTTTCCAACAGCGAAAGAGATGACAGGTCAATCACAGTAAGACGAGCTTAACGATCAGATTCTTATAACGACTAAGATCCTTAAAAGGAGAAGATATTTCATCCTAAAGTCTATCAGTGTCTATAAACATTGAATTTTGGGTAGGCTTTGTGCTAAGAAGATGTGTTTCTTCAAGTAGATCTAGGGCATACCGTGATTGGGAAAGGACCACATCATTGTTGTGTCTCGCAATCTCAATGCCCAACAAATACAAAGGAGTCCCCATATCTTTGGTTACAAAATATGTTTAAGGATGTTTCTTATTTATTTTTATGTTAGGAGTCATCTCCGATGAGAAAGATGTTATCCACATATGGCAAGAATAATCATCTCTTGGTCGGTCTTTTGTATGAATAGAGGGTGATCGTGCATTGCTTCAGAAAAAATCATTGGTGGAAACGATATGATTAAACTTGTCAAACCATGCTCTAAGACTTTGTTTAAGATCATATATGGCTTTTTGCACCTTGCATACTTGAGATTCCCTCTAAGAAATATAACCAGGAGGTTGCTCCATATAGACTCTTTCAAGTAAATCTCCATATAAGAAGATATTTTTGATACAACAACAACAACAACAACAGAACCCATATAGTCCCCAATCATTGGGGGTATGGGCGGGGGAAGATCGGAAACAGACCTAACCTTTGGCCCTATGCCCAAAGTGGCTTCTCTCAGAGGAGAAAGACCGAACCTTTGACAATAGATGCACAAAGTGGCAGATCACAGATTACCACTGAAATAGTGACCCCCTATACCGTCACGTTTGCTGTGGAATCATGCCCTCAAATCAAAGCCAAAGACATCAGAGAGGGCAGACTCAAGAATCCATTTTGATTTATGTGCACATAACCATGCTTCCTTCATTCAGCATCCAGAGCATTGGTCTTGCACAATATAAGAAGATATTTTTGATATCAAGCTGAAACAGTTTCCAATCCCAATCGACAACAACGGAGAAGAACTCGTATAATTCTAATATGAGCAACCAGAGAGAATGTGTCAAAGAAACTTGATGACCAAACGAGCCTTATATCGATCCATGATGTTGTTAAGTGAAAACTTGATGACAAAGACAACACAACACCAACAATATCGCCACCGGAAGGGGTGGGATCTCCTCATCTATGGCTGTTTTTCGGCACTGTATATGAAGAGTTTTGTGATATGTTGAAGGGATGGTAATGGAAGACAATGTCAAAACAAACCTGTTGTAAGAAGGTTGAGGTTGGCATAAGAAATCGCATTAAAAATATGTTGTTGAGTACACATTTGTACTCCTTTTCGTAGAGCAATGCGAACATCCTGGTCTAAGTCCTCCGACGTGATTGAACCTTCCGAAAAGGAGAAAGTTGGCCTAGACGCTATCATGGAGGTAGCCAAAGTGGAAGGGCAATAAGAGTGGGTAGAGTATGACATCTTTCATAATGATAAGAAAAAGGTAGGACGAGAGGATGAGGGATTTGCTAAGGCAAGGGTGCAAGAGATGCGACATCAGGTGAATGAATATAAATGATAGGAAGGGATGACGCAGACACTGGTGGAGAGGAGGTGAGATGTCAAGAGAAAAGGATCCACTGTCCTTGGAGAAGTATGAATTATTCGCGAAGAAAATGACATCTACAGAGACATACTGACGTTAGAAATTTACCATTTTGAGTAGAAGAATATCCCATAAATATAGAGCGATGTTAAACGCAGGCCAGTTTTGGCTATATGCAGGCCACAGTTTTTTAAAAAGAGCGATGTTAAACACAGGCCGATTTTAGCTATATGCAGGTCACTGTTTTTTAAAAAAAGATATCATTTTTCCTTTTAAAACTTCAGAAAAAATGATTCGAGTAGTTTAATACTTCTTGTATCATGTGTTTTTTCCTTCCATGCAACCGTGTCCCCAAGGAGTTTACTCGTTTGTCCGAGTCCGATGTGTTTTTAAATTACAACTGGCCTAAAGCTATTCATGGGTATTTGCTACGGCGATGGCGATGATCGCGACGTCGTCGGCGATGGCGGCGATGACGGCGATGGCGGCGATGGCGGCGATGGCGGCGATGGCGGCGATGGCGGCGATGGCGGCGATGGCGGCGATGGCGGCGATGGCGGCGATGGCGGCGATGGCAACGATGGAGGCGATGGCGGCGATGACGGCGATGGTTATACTTCGGGTAGTTACGTCGCTAGTTGGGGGTCTTTGGATAACCGCACCCCCATGGATGGGGTGCGGTTAGCGCCTTTAGGGATACTCCATCAATAGTTCTCTCAGATTTACTGACGAAACAGTGACATTCAACGTAACATCGCACGCATGATATTTTACCTACTTATTTTATGAATGTTATTTTGCTTGGTGATTTATTTAGGAAAATATTAATTTGATTTTTGAATATGGTATGTAAATATGAAATTTGTTCTGCATGAATAACTTTTTGGCCTGCATATATCCGCGACCTGCATATAGCCAAAACCGGCCTGCATTTAACATCGCTCTAAATATATATTTGGTGGCGCGATTGGAGAGCTTGTCACGACTAGATCTTTAAGTGTGAATGAGGGAAATACAACCAAAACACAAGGAGTGTGGAGAAACTAGTATCATCTGCATGAAGAATAAACAATGATGTCTTACCCTAAAGAGTAGAAGATGACATATGATTAATAAGAAAACAAAAAATAAGAATGACATGGCCTTAATATGATCTAGGAACATTCATCTGACACAACAAAGTGCGCGCAACATCAATATGACTACTAATTTAGAAGATTGTATAATGTTTACTAAATGTTATTTTATTTACTATTATAACATATTTTATCTTCCTACTTAAATTGTATTCTTTCTATTACAGCTTATCAAAATTCATGGAAGGACAATGTCAAATATATCAATAAAAAAGATAGTCAAAATGACTAATTAGAAGTACTTTATTACATGTTATAACAAAACTAACTTTTCTTTAATGTTTGCAGATACATTTATTTTGTCAAAGATCGATTGATGGAGCTTAAAAATCCTTATGTTAATTTTTTTAGGAGTTCAAGACATTTATGTTTCTTGGAAGATATTGTTTTGTACTGCTTAATGTCTTTAACATGAAATTTTCCTTTGATGTGGTACTTGGTAATTGCATAAATATAAACATAAAAATCCTTTTTTATTAATGTTTGCATATAACAATTTTAATTTTGTTATGGTTGGAATGCAGTAAAAAATTACATATAGCAATACTGATCTGCATATAACAATGCCCAATTTTAATCCTAAATCTAACATTAACTTCAAAAATAAGCTTGTGTAATAAGAATTACTAGCATGAAAATTTAAAAAAAAAACAAGAAAGCATGAAATTTGAAAAGTAAATAGCCAGATTTGTCTCATCTTCCTTATTAAGCCACAACAAGATCATACAATATAGGCGGACAAACATTTGCTTTCTTATATACAAATACAATCAGTAAAGTTTAATATGCACCAACAATAAGAATATGCATGGAAGGATAAACTCTCACTAAGATCTTGAAAAAAATTAAATTTTTGTGCTTCATCAAAATCATGAAAGTAATCTCACATGCCTCTTTGTTATTTCAATTCTTTCTACAAATTCCCTTAGTCTATGCATCCACATTGGAGGGAAAATCCTTCTGGACTGATATGTTTATTTCCATTTGTTCAAACTTCACATAACAACAACAACACTCAAGTCTTTATCCCACTATAGTGGGGTTGGCTATATGGATCCTTTGTCGCCATTGTGCCCTATCTTTAGTCATAATCTCACTAAAGCCTAAGTACAACATGTCTTTCCTTATAGTTTCATTCCAAGTCTTTATTGGTCTACCCCTCCCCCGCTTAACATGCCTAGTGACTAAACTCTCACAACGCCTAACAAGTGTGCCTCTAATGGTCTCCTTTGTACGTGTCCAAACCATCTTAGTCGAGCTTCTCGCATCTTCTCTGCAATTGGTGTCACTCCTGTCTTATCTCTGATACATTCATTCCTAATTTTATCCAGTCTCGTGTGTCCACACATCCACCTAAGCATTCTCATATCCGCAACTCCCATTTTTGCTCATGTACACAATTCACTGCCCAACACTCAGAACTATAGAGCATCGCTGGTCTAATTGCAGTACGGAAACTAAAAGTTCAATCCCAAGAAGATGGCACTAGAATTTGAAGGACTTGCAAAAATTTATTTCTTACTCTAACTAAACAAATAACTTGAGAGGAGCGGAAATCTTTATTCTGTCTTGTTGAAAAAAATAGCGTTTCATAGAGAAAAAGATCAAAATATTTAGAAAATTGCATATCTGTCCATCCTAACAATGAATAATTTTCTTCTAACCAAAATCAACAACCATTATGGCTGCGTTTGGGATACCTTTCCCGTTTGGCTCCGTTCTCCCTTTCAAACCGGACCCTTTTAAAAGGGAGAATAGAGCTCCAAGGGTCAAGTTAAAAAGGGAGCCACCGGTCTGGTTTGAAACCGGAATCGAGCCAAAAACGGTGCCCCAAACAGCGCCAGCGTTTCGGTTTCCTCAAGTCCGAAATGGAGCCAAAACGAGCCATATATATGTGTGTGCATACATAATTAATGAAAAATTCGAGCAACAATTTACGTAATAATTTTGTTTATTCACAGCCCTATGAAGATTGTGTTGTAAACAATGAGGGAAGGTACTCAACTTTGTAAAAATAGACGGTTACCTTCTTGAAGATTTCTCGGCTTCAGGTTCGGCGGCAACATTTCCCTCTTCATCTTGCTCATAAATTCTGCTTCCTCCAGAAATCTCAACATATGGGAGCTTGTTTCTAGGAACAGTTTCAAGAAGAGCATTCACAATTGCACTTTCTGAACTTGTTAATTTGCTCCTTTGTCTAGGCGAATTAGGACCATAGACGCAATTTTCTTCCACCCCGCTACCATGCACATTCCGTGCACCTTCTTGTGGTTCATGGATTACAACATTGTGGAAGGCGGGGGGAGGTGTGGGTGCATGAGAAATGGTTACTGAATCGCTTGCAGACCTCCGATGACATTGCCCATGGAGGCTAGTATCTGAATCAGCCAGGAGTTCATCTAGCCAGGAAGGATGTTCTTCTAAGAGGGAATCCATGGAAGGGTATCTGAAGAGTTCTGGAAGTAACTGATCATCTCCTAGTAAAATTTTGTCTGAAGAATCTAACGAACGGGTGCGCAGGCACTTGTTCTGTAATGGGCATCTAGGAGGGAGGTGCGAAGGACGGGACATCATGAGTTCTTTAGAGATCGCAGTGATTCTTCTAAGTCGGTTTACCCATGTTGAAATCTCTCCCTTACCCTGAAATGGAAAGCAAAAAAATCCTACAAATTGTTATTCTCCGGAGAAGAATCAAACATCCGCGCAGAACTGCAGCTGCATTGTTAAAACCCTAGATCGCAAACAAATCCATGCTCGTCTGACGCAATGAAATGCTACGAAACAAACTGCGCGCGATTCTCCTGCTCCTCCCCGCAGATTTATCTCATTTTAAAGAGAACGGGGTGAAAGAGAATCGCGCGCATTACGAAGAAACGAACCACTTGTCGCGAGAATAGAAATGAATAAAAACTAGTTGCTCTCCAGCAGCTAAAACCCTAGCCACCAGATTTCTTGTTTTTCGCAGAAGAAGAAAAAACACGAATGCGGATGCAATGCAACAGTGCATGCAGGCATTCTCCATAAGCATAATCAAATCAAACATAGCAGAATCAAGAAAATAAAATCACAGTCACGGTTGACGGTTGACACCCACCAGCGATGGCGCAACTGAAAGCGGTCATAGAACAAAAGCAAACACACCAAAAGACGGTCATGGCTCCGGCGAGGCGAGGCGGAAGAGCAAAGAAAGAGGCGATGAGTGAGAAAACAATCAATCCGTACGAGAAATATACGCTTTCAATCCATTTTTTGTTTATTTCATCACCCAGTTTTTCTGGAACGTCGCTTACCTGCTGTTTCTAATTCGGGAGTGAGGAGACACAGTGGTTTTAGGTGACTTTAAAGAGAGAGGAAAAAGCGAAAGGCATCGAGGAGCCAGAGAGGTGGCGGGGCACCTCAGGGAATCCAGCTGGCTCTCATGCTCTCACGATGCAGCAGCGGTTGGAAAAGTCACGTAAAACGTCGATCTAAACCCTTCGGTTTACTTTAGGATTCGCGCCGAGCAGATCCGAGCAAACCTTCCTCGTTTTTTTCTCTCCGCTACTACGGACCTACGGTGCACGATAAATATGTCAGATTTTTTTCTATTTCTTTTTTAACATCAACGCCACTTTTGCCGCTGCATTTTTTGCTCTGTGAATTCATGCTCTGTTTGTTTCATGAGTTTTTTTAAATAGATTTTTTCAGCCCATTTTCTCTGGCCGTCAATGGAGAAAATTTTTTTGGAGCGTTGGGAATTGATGAAGGAGGCAGCTTTGATGTTGAAAGCTAAAAATGATATTTTGGAGCGTTGAGATTGGAGAAAGAAGTTATACCAAACAGTTTAATGGGCATTGTTATATATAGACCATGTTTGGCTATATACAAACCAATTTTTATGAGTTATTATGCGCCTTTTAAAAATATGCTTTACACATGCATTTTTAGGAAAAGTGTTCAACACGAAAATTGTAGATCTCGTCGAGATCTACAACTTTAGTGTTGAACATTTTTTCTAAAAATGAATGGATAAGACGTATTTTCAAAAATTCGCTATAGTTACGATCAGGATGACAATACGCTTTGTGCGTGCATTTTTAGGAAAAGTGTTCAACACGAAAGTTGTAGATCTCGACGAGATCTACAATTTTTGTGTTGAACACTTTTCCTAAAAATGTATGTACAATAAGTATTTTTAAAAGGTGCATAATAACTCATAAAAATTGTTTTGTATATAGTCAAACATAGTCTATATATAACAATGCCCTTTTTTTTTCCAGAGTTAGCATTTTTTCCCACTGCCAATGGAGAATATCTCTGAAACATACAGAGTCTTAGGCTTCATTTGGTAAGGAGTTTTGACTCCGGCGCGGGAGCAATCGCCGCCGCAAGGCGGAAAAATAAACGCCGGGCGGTGGCGTTTGCGGTGTTTGCTCCCGCAGCGAAGAGAAAAAGGAGGCGGAAAGCGCCGTCTCCAACCCCCGCCCCCACCTCCATCTCCAACACCTGCGGCGAGTCCTCCCGCGCCGTCTCCCGACGCCTTACCAAATGAAGCCTTAGACTCCGTTTGATTAGGCGGTGGCGTTTTGGAGCGTTGAGACTGGTGCGGTGGGAATGAAGGGAGGGGCAGCTTTGGCGTTTTTCACCGCCAATGAAGAAAAAATATCTGAAACAAACAGAGTTTTAGACAAAAACACCACCGTTATAGAATGTTTGTTTGGCATGACAATGAATATGACCGCCACCAAGAAAAGAAAACTAGTTTTGAACATAAAAATGAATGAAGCTCCTTAGGTGAGCTCGCGAGATCATATGTTCATGAACGACGGTTCATAATCACAGTGTTCACGATCGCTACCGCTGTGACTGTGCTAAACGGAGCCTAAAAAGCACTTCGATTTACTTTAAGATTCGTGCTAAGGAGATCCAAGAAAACTGTCTCGTTTCTTTCTTCACTCCTGCGAGGCACGACAGAATTGTCAGTTTATTATTATTATAATTATTATTTTTATATTATTTGTTGGGTTACACTGCCCCTAAGTCGCGTTTATATAAATTAATTCTAATCTTAACCTACATAAGAATTTCTTTATGTCCAACCGCGTCTACTAACATAAATTTTTATTTAAAGGACACGTGTAAAATGCTTACCTTGTGCCGAGAGATGCATCTAGAACATACATTTTGATTTAAAGTGTCGAATTTATTATGGACCTGCACGCTAGGGTGGATTTAATATAGGGCAGTTCTCTGGTGGGGAAACTTTGCCCTCTACTCTCAGGCGACGAAAGTAGGGGTGCAAACGAGTCGATCTTGGTAAAATCTCCAAGCTCGAGCTCGAGCTAACTATTTTGAACTCGAGCTCGACGAGTTCATTTTGCCCGGCTCGAGCTCAAGACCTATTTATTGAGATCGAGTTGTTCGCGTACTTTTTCAGCTCATGAACCTTACCTTCTTTATATTTTTAACTTTTTAAAAAATGTACAAATAAAAAGCGCGCGAGCTCATGAATAGAAATATGTGAGCTCGTTGTTACGATCTCCTCATCTTTGGGGTTAATGCATGAGAAGATTCTAGAGAAATCTGGAGTCTTGTACATAGGAAGGCAGTAGAACAATCTAGAGAGTCCATGACTCTTGTATATACCGGAATTGTATAGAATACTCTAGAATAGTAGGAATCTAGAATATTCTTTGGTTTGGAGGGAAACCTCTTTGGGGCCTATAAAAGGGGAACGCTCCCTCATTTGTAATCATCCAAGTTTGGAATAAGCTTTTGAGTTCTCTTGCTTACTTCTTCTCTTGTGCTCTTGTGTTCTTGTTCTCGTTCCCATTTCCACCACAGTTTTCTTAGAGTGAGGCTGACTTAGCTAGCCGCGAGGGGTGGCAAGAGGAGCTAAGGCCGTGCGCGACATAGTCAAGGGGACTAGTCCGTGACAGTTGGTATCAAAGCGAGGTTGACCTAGGTTGACCTAGGTTCACTCAGGTTCAATTTGTGGTGCTGCTATGGCGAATGAGGCAAACAACTCGAGTGTTGTTGACGAGCGCGGCAGGGAGGACGTGGATCAACAAGTCTGGAAGAAGAGGGATCATAGCAAGACGCGTGAAGGTACTCATGTGGATCAGGCTGTCATGATGCTGGACGACCAAGTGGAGAAGATGGAAGGTAACTTCAAAGCTCTTGAGGCTCATGTGCTAGAAGAATTCGAGTCCATCAAGGAGTCTACCCAGACTTGTCTTGATGCTCACCCGGTGTTGGAGGAACGCCTCGCTAGGATGGAAGATGTCATTCAAGCAATGCGGATTGGCTTTAATGATATGAAGGAGGAAATCACCTTATGTCGCAGAGCCGTGACTAATGGTGGAGGCAACATGGCAATGGGCAATCCAAGGATGGAGGTTCCTAAGCCCAAGCCATTTGTGGGCAAGCGAGATGCAAAAGAGGTAGAAAACTTCATTTGGCAAATGGAGCAGTTCTTCGAGGGGTGTAACCTCTGTTGGATCTTGTGGCGCCCTTAGAGGGGGGGGGGGGGGGGGGGGGGTGAATAAGGGCCTTTTAGAAATTATGATTTTAACTTAAGAATTTTAATACAAATTTTACTTTTCTAAAAATTACTTATAAAAATTTCAAACTAATGTAATTTTTGAATAAATTCAAACACAAATATCTAAGTTAAAGATTAAACAACCATATTTGCAATTAAAGAAAAAGTCATAATTTTATAATCATGAAATTCACATACAAATAATATGATCTTAACAATGCTTAAGATCAAGGCACAAATATGATAATAACCCTTTTACAATTTGTGTTTACCAATCCTTCTCCCAAGGATCAGAAGACTATCACTTGTCTCTCCCTAGACCAAGCCCAAGTCTATCCTCTAGATCTTCCCATGATCTAGACGTAGCACACAAGGCCACAATTTCCCACCAAGCCTCGCAAGGACTTGGACGCTCCACACAAGGAAGCGATTTTCCCCTAAGCCACGCAAGGACTTAGACGTCATGCGCAAGGAGACGATTTCCCAACCAATACAAAATGAAATGTATATAAATGAAATTACAAAATGAAAAGAACAACTCCCTAGAAATTCAGATCTCTGAAAGGAAGGTTGAAGCCTCGAGATGATCGTTGATGTAGAAGCGCGCCCGATCTCGTCTTCAATCTCAAACCTTCTAAGCACAAATGAGAGTTGATGAGGTTCTGGAGCTCTCTGGTTCGTATGCACTCAGGAAGGGACTTAGAATTCTCAATGCTTGGAATGCACGAACAAAAGGAGCCAATATATAGAAATTCATTGTCGCCTGAGCGACATCAGCTGTCGGAATTTCCGACAGCGCTAAACTGCCGCTCGTAGTGCTGTCGTGCGGGCAGTTGTTGTAACCTCCGAGCTGTCGCCTGGGCGTCATCGGTGTCGGATTTCCGACAGCGCAAAACTGCCGCTCGTAGTGCTGTCGTGGGGGCAGTTGCTGTAACCTCCGAGCTGTCGCCTGAGCGACATCGCTGTCGGATTTCCGACAGCGCAAAACTGCCGTTCGTCGTGTTGCCGTGGGGGAAGTTGTTGTAACTTCTCTGCTGTCGCCTGGGCGACATCAGCTGTCGGAAAATTCCGACATCGAAATTTTCATACACTCAAATTGAGCTCCAGCAGAATTGTGAACATCTCATACCTGTTACCTGCACACCATTAATAAAAATAGAATCAAATACAAACGAGACTTTGTTATTATCAAACTGGAAGAGTGCGAAATGCATGCTCCAACAATCTCCCCCTTTTGATAATAACAAATCCGTATAAAAAGAAATCATGTCTATTTAGGTTGTTGATTTTAACATATGGTGTGTGCATAAAAATAACATGATATATTCCTCTTTAAAAGTAATCTCCCCCTAGATGAATGCTCCCCCTAGATGAATGCTCCCCCTAAATGAATGCTCCACCTAAATGTTAAAGTAAGTTGAAATGATGTATTGTTTAGGTGGAATATTTAGGTGTAATAGTTTTTTGATTTCTTGAATATACTTATAATTCTCCCCCTTTTGGTATTAGCAAAAGATAATATGAGATGAATGAGTAGATCTTAAGGGAAGAGATAGGATGTAGAAAATAAGAGTAAGCGAAAGCACTTGTTGGGAATGATTGAAGGTCTTGAAATAATAGTAATATGTCATAGTATGGAATAAACTCATGAAGAGATGGTATAGCCATATGAAGTAGTAGAATAAAACAAAATAACTTAAACATGATTAATGTCATTTTAAAGTATCATAGAAAGACACAAGTGTGTATAGAAATTTGAAATCGTTTCGGTCCAATTCTCATGAGATGAATGTTTATATAACATAATGATGTGTACAGGTGATGCTTGGATCAAACATATGAAATTATTTAATTGACATGATCATTGGAATAGAAAACATAATATAAGCATATAAAGACAACTTTGACCTTGAAGATATAGCACAATAAGATTAGAATACCATTTTTTCTTTTGCACAAGACACTTTACAATTCTTTTCAAGGTGCTCAACCTCACAATGCTTATTAAGACTTATCAGGAGGGTAAGTAGTGCTTGGTGGAGTATCCTTGTCTTCAATTTAAACCTTTTTATCACATATTTTATGGTATCTTAATTTTGAGATATTTATAATTTATATTTTTAATTGACCAAGGATCTCCGAATTCACTTGAATCACAAAAGATGGTGTATATTTGGTTGTGCTAACAAATCAAGGTTGAAAGTAGTATTTATGAAGTCCTATTGTATTATGTTAAAGCAAATATGATTCATGTATATATTAAATTGAAAGACATATGTATGGATCAAAAGAAGTGAACGTGATAGTTCTTTATTATATATAAACAATTTCTCATACTTAGAGGCATGCGAAAACAATTTCCAATAGTCTAAACAACTTAGTAGGAGTGTCAATACGATGATAGAGTGGAAATAAAATCATATAATCATGTAATAGCCACTGTTTAAAAAATAAAATCACATGGTTTGGCATCAATTCATGAGTTGTAGCATTAATAATGACATATAACTATTGGAAAGCATCAAAGGGACCAAAACTGAAGATTAAGCAAATTGGGAGCTGTCGGAAATTTCCGACAGTCACTGTCGCCTGGGCGACAGCTAAAAAATATAAATACGGCTTAAAACCGAGTCAAACCCTATTGTGCATCATTTTCTGGACTGAAAGGCGAGAGGAAGCTGTCGGAGTTCAGCGGCAACCCTAGATTTAAGGTATGGGTTTTTTTTTATTTTGAAGTTTTTGACTCAAAATTTTTTAGAGATTTGTGATTTTGGAAAGGAGAGAAGATGAAAAATGTGTTTTTCATTTTACTTTTGATGAATGGTGTAGATCTTTGAAGTTTTGTGTATAAAAGGTGCAGATCTAGTGTAAATCAAGTGGATCTTGTTGGATCTTGGTGAAATATGTTTGGATTTTGTGATTTTTTGGGTTTAAGTTTTGTATTTTTACATGGTTTAATTTGAAAAACTGAAGCTTTTCCTTTTGAAAAAGGTTGAAGAAGATGAATAGTAAATGATATGTGAGAAGATGTAGTTTTGTTCTAGAAAAAAAAAATTTTAGCAGAAACATAGCTTGATTTTGAGTAGATCTGGAAGTCTAGTTGAAAAATTTTATAGGAAAGAAAAAAAAGTTCACTGGAGTACTGTCGGAAATTTCCGACAGTCACTGTCGCTTGGGCGACATCGTCCCAGTGCACAGAACTTGTTTAACTCACTTTTTTTTTGTTATGATGGCAGAATGGCTTCCAGTTCTAAAGCACGCAAGAGTATGTCTGAAGATGCGCATAGTTCTTATCAAGTATACCCTGGGATTGAGAAAGCAATAATTGGAGTGTCAAAATATGTAGAATTTGACTCTCCTAAGCACGATCATATCTATGATCGTTTTGCTAATGCAGGTATAATTTCAGTAATCACAGTAGATATGTTCTCATCCTTTTTTATTCGAGAATTTTATAATCATTTGGAAGACCCAAGTTACACTGAATTGGATGGGGGAGTGAGATCTAGAATCCAAGGTCAACAAGTGGAAATAACACATGTTGATCTTAGAGAGGAATTCGGTCTTCTTATGAGTGAACATATGCCGGATATAGTAGAGAGCTATAGAAAGGATAGAGATTGGACTCTTGTAAACATTAGTTTACATGGAAGTCAAAAGAAGACCTTAATCACTGAAGTTTCTTCACTCACTCCTGATGCATATTTAGTCCAAGATATATTGAGAAACTCAGTTATGTTAAAAAGTGGAGGTACAAGGAGTATCGCAGCACAGTTGACGCTGATTACATACTTTATTATGGAGAGGAACCTTTTGATGTAGCGGACTTCATCCTTTCCCAGATTCGGTATGCTTTTAGGTTTAAACATCCAAAATGGGTGAAGATTCATACTTTAACAATGGAGGCTATAATTCAACGTATTCTATATAAGAAATATGAATGGATAGTTCAAGATTCGTACTTAGATGATTGTGTTCCGGAAATATACTATACGGGTACCATGAAAGTAAAGAAGACTCATAAAAAGCCTCATCCTGGAATAGAGATTAGAGAGCCTACAATTCATAGGGGAGGATCACTACGAGAGTCTATAGATGATCTTCGTGATTCATTTGAGGATCACAAGAAAGAAGTGAAGAATGATCGCAGTAGAATGCAGAAGTTTATGAAATTTCGGGTTAAGGGTCTGAAGTTAAAACCTACTCCTGAAGAAGCGGCCGAATGGGAAATCCCAGATGAAGAACCGCCACGCCAATCGGTGAGGCGGACTCGACGTGGTAAGGTCGTAAGACGTGGACCTCCAGAAGACTGTCCAGAGAGCAGCGGGGCTGGATATGAGGATTCTGAGTAGTTTTCAGCAGGGTGCTGCTTCTGACTGATGTCGGAATTTTTCGACATCCACTGTCGCCTGGGCGACAGTGAACTTGCCCAGATTTCATTTTCTGTTATCTGAACTTGATCCTATGTTGATTTCTACTGTTTTGTGGAACAATTTTTATGTAATATTAATGATGTGAGAATGTTTCTTAAGTCTTTTAAATTCTATGGTTTGATTTAAAATTTAGTTTTTCTTTTTTTTTAAATGTATAGGTTTTGTGTTTTTTTTTTAAATTTTATAGGTCATAAGTAGTGATATAATCATTGTGAAATGTCTAGGATTCCCAATTCTAGCCTAAGCATAGAGAAGCGGGAATCCGGTAACGGTTTAGTGAATATATCGGCTAGTTGATTATCCGTGCCTATAAATGAAATTTTAATCTGATTATTTTTAATGTGGTCTCTTATAAAATGATGCCTAACGTCAATATGTTTAGACCTAGAGTGATGAACCGGGTTGTAAGTTAAATCAATTGCACTTTTGTTATCGCACCATAGTTCTATTGTTTGTTGTTTAATGTTAAAGTCTTCTAAAGTTTGTTTCATCCAAAGAGCTTGTGCACAACAACTACCAAGTGCGATGTATTCGGCCTCGGTGGTTGAGAGGGCAACAGAATTCTGTTTCCTACTCGACCACGAAATGAGTGAAGGGCCTAAAAAGTGACAAGTGCCACTAGTGTTTTTTCTATCTAGTGAACAACCGGCATAATCTGAATCAGAATAGCCAAAAAGAGTAAAATCATCGCTATGAGGATACCACAAACCAAGTTTAGATGTGCCAATTAAATATCTAAAAATTCTTTTTACCACTTTTAAATGTGATTCTTTGGGATCGGCTTGAAATCTTGCACATAAACAAACTGAAAACATAATATCCGGTCTAGAAGCAGTTAAATATAAAAGTGAACCTATCATGCCTCTATATAAAGTTTGATCTATTGATATTCCATTTTTTATTTTTTTTCCTAATTTTAAAGATACACTCATAAGAGTATTTGCTTGTTTTATATTTTCAAATCCAAATCGTTTTAAAACATCATGAATATATTTTGATTGGTTAATAAAAACTCCATCATGTTTTTGAACAATTTGAAATCCAAAGAAATATTTTAATTCTCCTACCATACTCATCTCAAATTCACTTTCCATCATTTTTACAACATAATTACACAACTCTTCATTAGTGGCTCCAAAAATAATATCATCAACATAAATTTGTAAAACAATTAAATCATCATCTACTTGCTTAATGAAGAGTGTACAATCAACACCACCCATTTTAAAACCATTTTGTAATAAATATATAGTCAATCTATCATACCATGCTCGTGGTGCTTGTTTTAAACCATACAAAGCTTTTAACAATCTATATACGCGATTAGGAAAATTTTCATTTATAAATCCTGGAGGTTGTTCAACATAAACTTCTTCTTTAATCAATCCGTTTAAAAATGCAGTCTTAATATCCATTTGCAATAATTTAAATCTTTTATGACTAGCAAATGCAACAAAAATTCTAACTGCATCCAATCGTGCTACGGGTGCAAATGTTTCATCAAAATCTACCCCTTCAATTTGATTATATCCTTTCGCTACAAGCCTAGCTTTGTTTCTAGTGACCCTAGAGTCACTATCTAATTTGTTTTTGAAAATCCATTTGACTCCTACCAATGGATGATCACTAGGTCTATCAACAAGAATCCAAACTTTATTTCTTTCAAATTGGTTAAGTTCTTCATTCATAGCTAGAAACCAAGATTCATTATTTAAAGCGGTGACAACATCTTTTGGTTCTATATTTGAGACAAAACATAAATTTGAAAAACTTTCATGTAAACTAGAACGTGTACGTACCCCACTTAATGGTTCTCCAATAACAAATTCTTGTGGATGATCTTTTGAGAACCTTAGCTCGGTTGGAGGTACATAGCCTTGTTCTACTCCTTCTTCACCATCTTTTTCATCTTCTTTCTCTACTTTTTCTTCATCTTCATTATCATCATTTTTCTTCTGATTTTGTTCCACAGCTTCTTCATTGTTCTCATTACCTGCAGCTTTAGAATTCTCTACACAAGAAATGCCTTCATCAAATTTTACATGAATAGATTCTTCAACCACTTTAGTACGTTTATTATAAACTCTATAGGCCTTGCTAGTTGAAGAATAACCAATGAAAATTCCTTCATCACATTTTTCATCAAATTTGCCTAAGTTATCTTTTGTATTCAAAATAAAGCATTTACAACCAAAAACTTTAAAGTAGGATACATTTGGTTTTCTTTGAAAATAAATTTCATAAGGAGTTAATTGTAATGTGGGACGAATCATGACACGATTAGTAATATAACATGCAGTACTAACGGCTTCGGCCCAAAAATATTTTGGCAATTTAAATTCACAAAGCATAGTACGTCCTAATTCTTGAAGTGTTCTGTTTTTCCTCTCCACTACACCATTTTGTTGTGGTGTGCGTGGAGCGGAAAATTCGTGTTTTATCCCAAATTCATTACAATATGAAATAAATTTTTCATTATCAAATTCTCCTCCATGATCTGATCTAATGCATTTTACTTTTAAATCAAGTTCATTTTGAATACGTGAAATTAGTTTTACAAATTCATCAAAAGCATTAGAGTTTGAATTTAAAAACAATGTCCAACAAAATCTAGAATAATCATCAATAATAACAAACGTATATTTTCTACCTCCTAGACTTTGTGTAGAAATTGGACCAAACAAGTCCATATGTAATAAATGTAAAGGTCTAGTAGTAGAAATAACATTTTTGCTTTTAAAAGATGATTTTGTAAACTTTCCTTTTTGGCATGGTGAACATAATGAAGAAAGCTTTCCATTCAAATTTGGCAAACCTTTTATTATTTTATTTTTAGAAAGCTTTACTATACGTTTGGCACTAGAATGTCCTAATCTCCTATGCCATAATTCAAGTTCATCATTCTTTGAAATAAAACATTTAAGTGTAGAATGAGATAAATCATGAAAAATGATTGTATAGACATTGTTTATTCTTGGTGCAGTAAGTACGATTTCGTTTGTTTTAGAATCAATAATTTTGCAAAGGTTTGAGCTAGAGTCAAATAAAACATTTAGATTTTTATCACATAGTTGACTAATAGAAATTAAATTATGTTTCAAACCTTTAACATATAAAACATTTGAAATTTTAAATTCTTCGTTACCTACTACTCCAATGCCTTTGACTTTACCCTTGCCATTATCTCCAAATGTCACTGTTCCACCTTTCTTCATCTCCAGGCTAAGGAACTTTGATTTATCACCCGTCATGTGTTTTGAACATCCAGAGTCCAAATACCACACGTCTTCCTTATTCCTAGCCTGCACGCACACCTAAAAAGATGATGAGAGTAAAGATCTGGTTACCCAAGTGGTCCCTCCCATGGTATAGGTGGACGCCTTAGGTACCCAGATTTGTTTAACATTAACTTTTCCTTTCTTCCACCATGAGTCCGAGATGTGACCAAATCGATGACATTTGGCACATGCAATGAATAGTGAGGAACCATTCTTTAATGGTTTCTCTGGACTCTTGCTGGAGGAAACATCTTTATGTGTGGATTTAAAAAAAAATTCATTTTGAAAAATGGGTTTTCTGAACCTGGAGCTGTCGCTGGTTCCGACAGCAGCTGTCGGAAATTTCTGACAGCTTCCAGAGCTTCCAGAAACGTATCCTAGCCCAAATTTTGCTGTCCCATGGCATTGGTTGGCTAAAAGCATATCCAGAGATTTTTTTCCAACACCAAATTTTCCAATTGTCATGTTCAACTCATTTACTTTGGACTTTAAAATTGAATTTTCCTTTACTATTATGCCACATCTATTTGCAACATTTTTCTTATAATTCTCTAATTGAGAATGAGAGGTTTTAACAACTTTTTCTAGGTCCTTTTTCTCTTTTAGTAGTTGATCAATTTTTTGATCGGACTTAGAAATAGTGTTTTCAAGTTCTTTTATCCTCGTCGAAGAGTGATCACACTATTGACAAATTTCCTTCTCGTTCCCAATAGACTTCAAATCATTTGATAACTTTTTATTTACTTTCAAAAGAACAAAATCACATTTTAAGAAATCGATTTCCTTTAGGCTTTTATCTAAAAATTTGCAGGTTTTCATAAA
This sequence comes from Dactylorhiza incarnata, assembly GCA_033032865.1. NCBI lineage: Eukaryota > Viridiplantae > Streptophyta > Magnoliopsida > Asparagales > Orchidaceae > Dactylorhiza > Dactylorhiza incarnata. The sequence continues at coordinate 4,441,989 of JAWHQI010000176.1, read as the reverse complement.
TTCAGAATATAAATCATCATAAGATGGAGGAGTTACCTCAGTGTCGCTTTGCACACTGCAATCGTCGTCAGATGACGCATTTTCTTTCCCCATCAAGCAGACATTTGCCTCCTCTTCCTCCTGTGTTGAGGAATCACTTTCTTCACCAGACGAAGAATCATCCCAAGTCTCTGCCTTTAACACTTTCTTCTTGTAACTTTTATCGCGCCTCTTTGCTTTTTGCTCTTTCAGATACTTTGGGCACTTGCTTCTGATATGACCAATCTTCTTGCAATGGTAGCACTCCGGTAGCGGACGCTCCTCTTCATTCTCCATTTTTCAATTGCCTTTTTGGTAGGCAAAATCGTTCTTTTTGAAAAAAAATTTAAATGAATTTCTCCTCTCCGGATTTCTCATAAACTTCTTAAAGTTCCTCACAAACAGTCCTTCTTCATCTTCCTCACTTTCTTCAGTCTCACTTTCAATTTCCTTTTTAGATTTCAACGCCAAGCTCTTCTTTTTGGGCTCCAAATTGTACTCTTGGCTTTGAATCTTCAACTCCACTTCATGGGTTTTTAGATTCCCAATGAGACTCTCTAATTGTAAGGTCTTAAGATCATGTGACTCAGAAATTGCAGTCACTTTAGGATTGTACTTCGGGGGAAGTGATCTTAAGATTTTCCTCACTAAATCTCCAATGGAGAAAACCTTACCCAACACCTTTGAATCGTTCACGATTTTAGTGAATCGTGTGTACATTGTATCAATTTCTTCATCCACCTCCATTTTGAATCTTTCGAATTCTGACTCCAGTTGAAATAACTTTGAATACTTTACCTGCGAAGTACCTTCATGAGTGATTTCTAAAAGATTCCAAATTTCATATGCAGTATCACAAGCACAAACTCTATTAAATTCAATACGATCTAGTGCCCAAAATAAAGCATTCATGGCTTTTGCATTGTTTTTACATTTTAATTTATCATTGTCATCCCACTTGTCTTTGGGTTTGACCATAGTTACATCTCCTACAACAAATGTTGGGGAAGTATAACTCGTCTCGACCATATTCCAAACTTCCATGTCGAGAGCTATTAGAAAACACCGCATTCGGGTTTTCCAATAGTTATAGTCCGTGCCCGTAAAAAGTGGTGGCCTACTAATTCCTTGCCCCTCAACGAACGCGTGATCGTTGTGCGCCATTACTCCCGGTGGTAAAACCGTTTTGGAGTAACCTCGCTCTGATACCACGTGTTGGATCTTGTGGCGCCCTTAGAGGGGGGGGGGGGGGGTGAATAAGGGCCTTTTAGAAATTATGATTTTAACCTAAGAATTTTAAAACAAATTTTACTTTTCTAAAAATTACTTATAAAAATTTCAAACTAATGTAATTTTTGAATAAATTCAAACACAAATTTCTAAGTTAAAGATTAAACAACCATATTTGCAATTAAAGAAAAAGTCATAATTTTATAATCATGAAATTCACATACAAATAATATGATCTTAACAATGCTTAAGATCAAGACACAAATATGATAATAACCCTTTTACAATTTGTGTTTACCAATCCTTCTCCCAAGGATCGGAAGGCTATCACTTGTCTCTCCCTAGACCAAGCCCAAGCCTATCCTCTAGATCTTCCCAAGATCTAGACGTAGCACACAAGGCCACGATTTCCCACCAAGCCTCGCAAGGACTTGGACGCTCCACACAAGGAAGCGATTTTCCCCTAAGCCACGCAAGGACTTAGACGTCACGCACAAGGAGACGATTTCCCTACCAATACAAAATGAAATGTATATAAATGAAATTACAAAATAAAAAGAACAACTCCCTAGAAATTCAGATCTCTGAAAGGAAGGTTGAAGCCTTGAGATGATCGTTGATGTAGAAGCGCGCCCGATCTCGTCTTCAATCTCAAACCTTCTAAGCACAAATGGGAGTTGATGAGGTTCTGGAGCTCTCTGGTTCGTATGCACTCAGGAAGGGACTTAGAATTCTCAATGCTTGGAATGCACGAACAAAAGGAGCCAATATATAGAAATTCACTGTCGCATGGGCGACATCAGCTGTCGGAATTTCCGACAGCGCTAAACTGCCGCTCGTAGTGCTGTCGTGCGGGCAGTTGCTGTAACCTCCGAGCTGTCGCCTGGGCGTCATCGGTGTCGGATTTCCGACAGCGCAAAACTGCCGCTCGTAGTGCTGTCGTGCGGGCAGTTGCTGTAACCTTCGAGCTGTCGCCTTGGCGACATCGCTGTCGGATTTCCGACAGCGCAAAACTGCCGTTCGTCGTGTTGCCGTGGGGGAAGTTGTTGTAACTTCTCTGCTGTCGCCTGGGCGACATCAGCTGTCGGAAAATTCCGACATCAAAATTTTCATACACTCAAATTGAGCTCCAGCAGAATTGTGAACATCTCATACCTGTTACCTGCACACCATTAATAAAAATAGAATCAAATACAAACGGGACTTTGTTATTATCAAACCCGAAGAGTGCGAAACGCATGCTCCAACAACCTCGTCGACGAAGCCGCTAAGGTACTACAAGCCTCTTACTACTTATCGGATGTTGCTTCTCTTTGGTGGCGAAGAAAGCAGACCGACATCGAGAAAGGCTTGTGTCGTATTGATACATGGGAGGAGTTCCGGCGTGAACTCAAACGATATTTCTATCCAGAAAATGTCGTTTATGAAGTCAAGAAGAAGCTGAGGGAGTTGAAGCACAAATGGAGCATTGCGGAATATGTTAAAGAATTTACCACCTTGATGCTGCAAATTCCTAGCATGTCGGATGAAGACTTGCGATTCTTCTTCGTGGATGGTCTTCAGCATTGGGCTAAACAGGAGTTACAAAGGCGAGATGTCAAGACGTTGGATGAAGCTATTGCCACAGCTGAATCCCTTATTGAGTACCAACGGAACCCAGATACAGCAAAGCCAAAGAAGGATAAGGATTACGGGAAAGGTGGGGGAGAGAAGCGTGATGGCAAGAAGCCCAACTTCCAGCGGCATGACACTCGGAAGGAATATGAAGAGAAGAAGAAGGCCTTCATTCCGAAAGTGGGATGCTTCTTATGCAAGGGACCGCATGCAATGAGCAGCTGCCCAAAGATGGGAACGCTTTCAGCAATTATGGAAGGCAATGATGCGGGAAATTCTGGAGAAGGTATTTCTGCTCAAATGGGATCATTGCAAATACTTAATGCTTTGAATATTAGACCTACTCCAGCCCCATCGCCAAAAGGATTAATGTTCGTGGAAGCGTATGCAAATGGGAAGGCCACCAAGGCCATGCTTGATACAGGAGCAACACATAACTTCATGACCGAGGAGGAAGCCAAGAGACTTGGTCTTCATGTCTCTAAGGGTGAAGGTTGGTTGAAGACGGTGAATGGGAAGGCGAGACCGCTGCAAGGAGTTTCACGCGGAGTGGAGTTGCAGTTGGGAACTTGGAAGGGCCAAGTGGACTTCTCCATTGCACCGATGGATGATTTTCAAGTTGTACTTGGGATGGATTTCTTCTAGAAGGTACGAGCTATCACTATGCCTTTTTGCAGATCCATGTGCATTATGGAGAAAGGGTCTCCATGCATGATCCCAGCGGTGGAAGGGCCGCCAACGAAGGGAAAGCAGCTATCGGCTATGCAAATAGCCAAACGCGTCAAGAAAGGGGAGGTGACTTACTTAGCCACGTTGAAGGAGGAAGTTGCGGCAAAGGATGAGGAGGTATATCCTTTCATTGTGCAAGTCTTAGAGGAGAATCAAGACGTTATGCCAACCGAGCTTCCGAACAGGCTACCACCTCGGAGGGAGGTGGACCATGAGATTGAGCTGGAACAAGGGGCGAAACCACCTGCGATGGCGGCATATCGCATGGCTCCGCCGGAATTGGAGGAACTTCGTAAGCAGCTGAAGGAGCTACTTGACACGGGGAAGATTCGTCCATCGAAGGCACCATACGGCGCACTGGTGCTCTTTCAGAAGAAGAAAGATGGATCTTTGCAGATGTGTGTGGACTATCGCGCACTCAACAAGGTAACGGTCAAGAATAAGTATCCTATTCCTTTGATCGCTGACTTGTTCGATAGGATGGGGAAAGCCAAGGTCTACACCAAGATGGACTTGCAGAAGGGCTATTATCAAGTCCGAATTACTGAAGGAGATGAGCCGAAGACGACGTGCATCACTCGTTACGGGTCTTACGAGTGGTTGGTCATGCCATTTGGCTTGACTAATGCACCGCCACATTCTGCACTTTGATGAACAGGATATTCCATCCCTACCTGGATCAGTTCGTGGTGGTTTATCTGGATTGTGAGAATTTGAAAATAACAGAAATTTTATTTCCAAAAAACTAAGTATTACAAGTGTATTGCCTCCTTTATATAGACTAGGAGGGAAACAGTAAAATACAAATATACGATGTAGGACTAAATACAAATACAAATACACAAGAGAGCAGGGCGGTCTGGGTGATCATGAATATTGAGACCGCAGCGACCTCTGCGATCTGGAATGAGATCGGGCGGTCACACGACAGTAGGAAGGTCGTGTGACAGAGGAGACCGTCTGGTAGTTAGACCGTTGTGGCGAACACTCCCCCATAAGGGAGAGATCGGGAGGGTCAGACCGCTTCTCTCCATAAGAAGCGATCTGGTATATCCGAGATGAACCGTCAGTCTTGTACTTGGAGACCGCTGAGACCGCTGGCTCTAGACTGCTTGGAGAGGCGGAATGATGCTGACCTTCACAAGACGCGACCTCGCATACTTGAGGAGAAGTCGCGGTCTGATTCTGGGAGACCGCGCAGACCGCTGACTTGTAACCGCGCAGCTTCAACTTATCTTTATCTGGCGCGATCTGGTACATCAGAGGGGAAGCCGCGGTCTGATTACTGGAGACCGCACAGACCGCTGGCTTCAGATCGCGGGGCTTCAAACCTTCGAGACCGCTTGGCTCTAACACTCCCCCGCAAGCTAGAGCATATATATCAATCATGCCTAGCTTGTTACACACATCGGAGAAGGACGAAGATATAGGTTTGGTGAAGATATCAACCAGCTCTTTATCCGAAGTTACGAAGGGAGTGCAGATTTGTTTCTTCAAGATTTATTCCCTGATGAAATGACAGTCCACTTCAATGTGTTTGGTTCTTTCATGAAAGACTGGGTTCTGAGATATATAAATTGCAGCTTTGTTGTCACAGAACATTGGTAATGGATGATTGTAAACTTCTCCTAAGTCAAGAAGGAGAGTTCGTAACCACTTCAACTCGCATGTAGTTTGGGCCATGCTCCTGTACTCGGCCTCAACAATTGATCTGGAAACTACTGCTTGTTTCTTGCTCTTCCAACTCACCAGATTTCCTCCCACGAAGGTACAGAACCCAGATGTGGATTTCCTGTCCCCTTTATCATCAGCGTAGCTAGCATCTGAGTAGGCTTCTATCTTGAGACGGTTGTTCCTTTGGAACAGAAGTCCCTTCCCTGGAGATCCCTTAACGTATTATAATATTTTTAAAGCAGCTTGAAGATGACATTCCTTCGAAGCTTGCATGAATTGGCTGACCTTCCCAACCGCATAGTAGATATCAGGTCTTGTTACAGTTAGGTAGATGAGCTTGCCAACAAGACGACGATATCTGGTGCTATCAAGTAGAGGAGGAGAGTTGTCAGTCCAGAGTTTGTCGTCTCCAATTGCCATTGGATACTTAGCGGGTTTAGAACCCAGAAGACCTGTTTCTTTTAGAAGATCAATAACATACTTCCGTTGTGAGAGAACAATTGAGCTATGCTTCCTTGAGATCTCAATGCCCAGAAAGTACTTGGGAGTCCCCATATCTTTGGTTACAAAGTGTTGGAGAAGATGTTTCTTTGTAAGGGAGACACCTTCAACGTCATTACCTGTGAGAAGGATGTCATCAACGTATACAGCCAGAACAACCATTCCATGAGATGTCTTGCGAATGAAGAGAGAGTGATCCGCAGAACTTCGGACAAATCCAATGATCTTGATAACTTCGTTAAATTTTTCGAACCAGGCGCGAGGACTTTGCTTAAGACCATAGATAGCCTTCTTAAGCTTACATACACGAGTCTCCCCCGGAGCAACATACCCTGGAGGTTGCTCCATGAAAACAACCTCTTGAAGGTCACCATAGAGGAAAGCATTCTTGACATCCAACTGAGAGAGTTGCCAACCTTTGTTGACGGCCACAGAGAAGAGGACCCTGATGGTTGTAAGACGAGCGACAGGGGAGAAGGTGTCAAAGAAGTCTACTCCATATGTCTGAGTAAAACCTTTGGCAACCAAGCGAGCTTTGTAGCGGTCAACAGAGCCATCAGCACGATATTTTATCACAAAGACCCATCTACACCCAACAACATCTATCCCAATAGGTGGAGGAAAAAGAGTCCAAGTGCCACGGTCCTGAAGGGTGGAGATTTCATCATCCATGACAGCCTTCCACTGTGGGATGGCAAGAGCCTCCTGATAACTGGTTGGGGTGGCAGTATCTGTAATAGCAATAGCAAATACCCTAGCAGAGGGGGTAAGTTGAGCATAAGTTACAACATCGTGAATAGAATGTTGCGTATATGAGCGGACTCCCTTGCGAAGAGCAATAGGAAGGTCTTCAGTGGTAACTGTATCTACAGGAGAGTCATCATCGGAAGAAGATAGTGCTGGCCCAAGAGTTGGGAGAGAAGGACCCGGAGTAGGAGGACAGGTGGAAGGAGATGCTGGAGGCGGTGGAGGGGAAGGAAGAGGTGGTGGAGTTGGGAGAGTAGGTGGTGGTGGTGGAGAGTAAATCAGAGGTGTTGCCGGACTAGGCGCAGGAGGCAGCGAGGTGGAAGAGGTAGAAAAGTATGGAACATTTTTAAAGAATGTGACATCAGCGGAAACATATTGTTTGCGAAGAATGGGGTCATAGCACCTGTACCCTTTCTGAGTTGGTGAATAACCAACAAAGATGCATTTAACTGCCCGAGGTGAGAGTTTGTCCCAACCTGGGGAAGGAGTGTGGACAAACGCAGTACAACCGAACACCTTGAGAGGTAGGGAGAAGGGTTGTGAGGTGGGATATAGTATAGAGAAGGGGGTGGAGCCTTGAAGAAGGGTGGAGGGAATGCGGTTAATGAGATAGCAGGAGATGAGGATGGCATGACCCCAATAGGTTTTGGGAATATTCATCTGGAAGAGTAAGGTGCGAGTCATGTCAAGGAGGTGACGATTCTTACGTTCTGCTATCCAATTTTGTTGAGAGGTATAAGGACAACTAGTCTGATGTATAAGACCACGATTCATGCAAAACTCAGAGAATTGATGAGAAACATATTCCTTAGCATTATCAGTGCGAATAGTCTTGATAGACACTCCAAACTGAGTGAAAATTTCATTATAAAAGGTGTTGAAAACAGAAAAAACTTCTGAGCGTTCTTTTAACAGATACACCCAAGTACATCGAGAGAAGTCATCAATAAAAGTAACAAAATACAAACTGCCCCCACCTACAGTCTTGGTAGGAGAGGGACCCCAGATGTCCGAGTGGATGAGATCAAAAAGACGAGTCGAGCTACGTCCAGGTTTGGCAGGGTAGGAAGCCCGATGGTGCTTTCCTAGTTGACAAGCTTCACAGTTGAGAGGAGAAGTATCTTTGGCGAGGTGAGGTAGAAGTTGATACAGCAGCCGGGTGGAGGGTGACCAAGACGGAGGTGCCATTGATGGAGAGAATTCGAGACGGTAGAGGCAGAGTGAGCAGCAAGAACGTCAAGGAAGTAGAGGCCTCCACTCTCAGTCCCAGTAGCAACTGTCTCCTTCGTATGAAGATCCTGAAAATAACAGTTAGTCAGAGTAAACATAATAGAGCATTGTAATTGTTGAGAGAGAGTCTTGACTGATAGTAAGTTGCACGGAAAAGTAGGCACATAAAGAGTGTTCTGAAGAGAGATAGTCGGAGTGACTTGAACTATTCCAGTCCCACACACATGTGAGGGAGAACCATCAGCGGTGAGAACCGGAGGTAAATTCTTGTGCTCTAGTAATTGGGAGAAAAGGTGAGGGTTCCCTGTCATATGATTTGTTGCGCCAGAATCAATAAGCCATTTACCTCCAGTAACCACGTGCATGCTACCTGAGGAGGTAGCAACAGAAGCAGATGGGGAGCTAATATCCGGGTGAGAGACAGCAGCCAGAGGGCGAAGGTGAGGATGCTTGAGATAACAATGATCAATTGGGTGACCCCTCCGACCACAATGAGAGCAGATGTGTCGTGGAGGTCCACGGCCACCAAGAGATCCACCACGGCCACCAGGGTGACCACGTTCAGCCCGGTGAGCAAATCTCTCTGGAGGAGGAGGGGAACACAACAAGGGTCGTTGGAGAAGGGAGGTAACAGCAGAGACCCGAGCAGCGGTGGCATCAAGAGTCGGAGACTCAGCTTCTCCAAGGATTTGTTGTCGTATCATATCATAAGACTTCGGATGATGGAGAAGGTAACATACAACCAGGAGCTCTTGGAAGTGTTTATGTTGTTCAGCAAGATCAGCAGAGAAGGGCGATGCTGAAGGAGTTCAGCCCCAAGGGCCTGAACTGCTTGATATGCTGTGGTGGGATCCATGGTTGGGCGGGCAAAGAGATCAGCATACAAGGTGTAAATGCGGGAGGTTTTGGCGCCTTTGGATTAAAGGGCCGCAAGATGCTTCCACGCTGCCTTGACTGTCTCATCATGACGAATGATAGGAAGACACTCATCAGAGAGACTGTTAGCAAGCCAGGTGCGGACAAGAGCATCGCTAGCATCCCAATCATCAAAGGTAGCAGATCCTGTGGGAGGAGGATCATCCGTGAGATGGTGGCGTTTGCATTGAGAGCGTAAGAGAAAGGTGAAGGAGACACTCCAATCAAGATAGTTAGTTCCAGTGAGCTTTGACGTGGTGCCAAGGTTGCCCGAGGAAGAGGTAGAAATAGCCACAGGAGTGGGCGGGGGGGGGGGGGGGGGGGGGTAGCATTCACAGAAGGGGTACCCATGATCGCGCGGGCTCGCGGATATAAGGGAGACCGCTCGGTCTCGAGAATAAGAGAGATCGCGCGAACAAGAAGAAGAAGAGAGGAGATCGCACAGAAGGTGCGGTCAGAAGAAAACGAGACCGGTCGAAGAGATCGATCGCTCTGATACCATGTGAGAATTTGAAAATAACAGAAATTTTATTTCCAAAAAGCTAAGTATTACAAGTGTATTGCCTCCTTTATATAGACTAGGAAGGAAACAGTAAAATACAAATATACGATGTGGGACTAAATACAAATACACAAGAAAGCTGGGCGGTCTGGGCGATCATGAATATTGAGACCGCAGCGACCTCTGCGATCTGGAGTGAGATCGGGCAGTCACACGACAGGAGGAAGGTCGTGTGACAGAGGAGACCGTCTGGTGGTTAGACCGTTGTGGCGAACACTCCCCCATAAGGGAGAGATCGGGAGGGTCAGACTGCTTCTCTCCATAAGAAGCGATCTGGTATATCCGAGATGAACCGTCAGTCTTGTACTTGGAGACCGCTGAGACCGCTGGCTCTAGACTGCTTGGAGAGGCGGAATGATGCTGACCTTCACAAGACGTGACCTCGCATACTTGAGGAGAAGTCGCGGTCTGATTCTGGGAGACCGCGCAGACCGCTGACTTGTAACCGCGCAGCTTCAACTTATCTTTATCTGGCGCGATCTGGTACATCAGAGGGGAAGCCGCGGTCTGATTACTGGAGACCGCACAGACCGCTGGCTTCAGATCGCGGGGCTTCAAACCTTCGAGACTGCTTGGCTCTAACATGGATGACATCGTGATCTACAGCAACTCAATGGAGGAGCATGCGGAACATCTCCGCACTATCTTTCGAGTCTTGCGGGAGAATGAGTTATATGTGAAGAAGTCAAAGTGTACGTTCGGCACGGAGGAGGTCTCATTCCTTGGACATGTCATTGGACATGGCCAATTGAAGATGGATGAAGCCAAGATCCAAGCGATCATAGATTGGGAGCCACCTACTAAGGTAACCGAGCTAAGGTCTTTTCTTGGACTCGCAAATTACTATCGGCGGTTTATCCAGGGCTATTCAAGGAGAACAACCCCATTGACGGATTTGCTGAAGAAGGATAGATTGTGGGATTGGGATGAGGGATGCCAACAAGCCTTTGAAGATCTAAAGCAAGCAGTGAGCACCGAACCAGTGTTATCATTGCCGGACTTTGGAAAGGAGTTCGAGGTCCAGACGGATGCTTCCGACTTCGCCATTGGTGGAGTCTTGATGCAGGATGGACATCCTATTGCATATGAAAGTCAAAAGCTGAACGAGACGGAGCGGCGGTACACCGTCCAGGAGAAGGAAATGACTGCTATCATACATTGCTTACGGGTGTGGAGACACTACTTGCTCAGGGCAAAGTTCGTGGTCAAGACGGACAATGTGGCCACAAGTTACTTCCAGACGCAAAAGAAGTTGTCTTTAAAGCAAGCAAGGTGGCAAGATTTTCTAGCAGAGTTCGACTATTCGATGGAGTACAAGCCCGGGAAGGCGAATGTTGTTGCGGATGCCTTGAGCCGCAAGGCTGAACTTGCCTCTATGTCCACAGTGAAAGGGGAGTTGCTAACCAGGATCAAGGAAGGGTTGCAACAAGATCCGTTGGCCATTGAGCTGATGAAAGCGGCAAGGGAAGGGAAGACCAAACAATTTTGGGTAGAGGATGAACTCCTTTACACCAAGGGGAAGAGACTATACATCCCAAAGTGGGACAATCTACGGAGGGAATTGATCAAGGAGTGTCACGACACTCGATGGGCAGGTCATCCTGGCCAAAAGAGAACCATGGAGCTAGTGGAGATCTTGTACTACTGGCCGAAGATGAAGGAAAGCGTGGACGTATATGTGAAGACATGTCTTGTGTGCCAACAAGACAAAGTGGAGAATCGACAACCAGCGGGATTGCTAGAGCCTCTTCCAGTTCCAGATCATCCATGACACACCGTGACGTTGGACTTTATCAGCGCTCTTCCAAAATCAGAGGGATTTGGATCGACTATGGTGGTCGTGGACAGATTCTCCAAATATGGTACATTCATCCCATGCACAAAGGACTGCACAGCGAAGGAAGCGGCCCAAGCATTCTTTAAGCAAGTTGTAAAGCATTGGGGGCTTCCACAAAATATTGTGAGCGATCGGGATCCTCGCTTCACGGGGAAACTTTGGACAGAGTTGTTCAGGATGATGGGATCACAACTAAACTTCTCCACAAGCTTCCACCCACAGTCCGATGGGCAGACCGAGAGGGTAAATGGCTTATTGGAGTGCTACTTGCGGCACTTTGTGAGTGCTAACCAGCGGGACTGGGCAAAGATCTTGGATGTTGCTCAGTTTTCCTACAACTTGCAGAGGAGCGAGTCTACGGGAAAGAGTCCCTTCGAGCTGGCAACCGAGCGTCAACCGCTCACACCGCATGCACTAGCCATCAACCCTGGAGAAGGAAAGAGCCCAGGAGCACTTTAGTTGGCAAAGTCTTGGGAGGAACAAAATGACTTGGCCAAAGTCTGCCTAGAGAAAGCAAGGAAGCGCATGAAGAAATGGACGGATGTGAAGAGAAGGCCACAGGAGTTTGGCCTAGGAGATAAAGTGATGGTAAAACTCCTACCCCAACAGTTCAAAGTAATGCGGAGCATGCATAAGGGGTTGATAAGGAGGTATGAAGGGCCGTTCGAGGTGATCGGCAAGGTAGGAAAGGTGTCATATCGCCTTGATCTACCCAACTCATTGAAGATTCATTCGGTCTTCCATGTAAGCATGTTGAAGCCTTATCATGAAGATCAGGAAGACTCGAGGCGAGGAGAATCACATAGAGCGCTTCCGATCATGACCAAATCATTTGAGAAGGAGATTGATCGGGTGCTATCTCAGAGGGTGGTACGGCGACGCGGAGTCCCGCCAAGTACGCAGTACTTAGTCAGATGGAAGGGATTGCCAGAGTCCGATGGGAGACACTAGAAGACTTGTGGCAGTTCAAGGACTTTATTCAGCAGTACGAGGCGACGAGGACAACGCCAGGATAGGTGGGGGAGAATGTTACGATCTCCTCATCTTTGGGGTTAATGCATGAGAAGATTCTAGAGAAATCTGGAGTCTTGTACATAGGAAGGCAGTAGAACAATCTAGAGAGTCCATGACTCTTGTATATACCGGAATTGTATAGAATACTCTAGAATAATAGGAATCTAGAATATTCTTTGGTTTGGAGGGAAACCTCTTTGGGGCCTATAAAAGGGGAAGGCTCCCTCATTTGTAATCATCCAAGTTTGGAATAAGCTTTTGAGTTCTCTTGCTTACTTCTTCTCTTGTGATCTTGTATTCTTGTTCTCGTTCCCATTTCCACCACAGTTTTCTTAGAGTGAGGCTGACTTAGCTAGCCGCGAGGGGTGGCAAGAGGAGTTAAGGTCGTGCGCGACATAGTCAAGGGGACTAGTCCGTGACATCGTGCTCGAGTTTTTTTCGAGCCGGCTCAACTCAACTTGCACCCCAAGACAGAAGCGCTTATCCTCTCAGTCGGTCTGCTCGTGACCTCACTCTTCCCTTCGAAGACGACAACAACCTCCTCGCAGTTGCAGACCTCGCCCTTCTCCTCTCTTGCAGTGGCATCCTCGGTGAGGTTGACTTTTGGCGTCGCCCTTCTCCTCTCCAACAAGCACGTAAGGTTTGCTTCTGCCTCATGAGTTCTGCTTCCACTTCCCCCTTTGATTTTCTCTTGTTTGTGTATGCATCCTTATGTTTGATTTTCTATGATTTTTTGTAGATCTTGATTGTTTAGATTTGGTTTTGTTGCGGCTCACTCGAGGCTCATGCAACCGGTCTAGATTGGACCGCTTAGCCCGGGAGTGGTCGAGCGCGCATTCAGTTACAGGGAAATGATACGGCTGACAATAGACCTTTTTACTGTGGCAAACCCCCAAAAGGGGTGAAAAATCACGTGGTGGATCGGTGCCGAACAAAGTTACTATCTGGCTTGTGTTGTACAAAGCTTTTGAGAGAATGCGAGGGAGACATGCCGCTCCTCATTACAATTTGCAGAGGAGAGTGATATATGCGTTCGGAGAGTGACCGACCGCCGCTCTCAAAGCTAAGTCTTTTTCTTGGTTGCGGTGGGTAGAACCGCGCTCTGGGGCCTGCACGGTCTTCTGCTTGTGTTCGGAATCTTGAGTGGCGCGCTCTGCGCCTTGATGTCTTTGATGTGTATCTTGCCGTTGTGGTGGAGTTTGGAGAGCGGAGCTTGTTGTTGACTTGGAGGTGCTGAACACTGAGCGCGTTGCGCGCTGAAGGTTCGCAGAAGAAAGTTTGAAGGCGGATGGAGATCTTCGAGCGATCTTCAAGGGCATCTTCGAAGGTGGTGAAAATTCCCGGTGAAACTCTCTTGCACGTAGGAGGAGAAGCCGGGGGAGAAAAGGAAGGCAATGAAGGAGAGAATAAGGTCCTATTTATAGGCCCCAGGGTGGTTACGATGGTTATGCAGTAATTCGCAGACCGTAACCATCTTAATTGTTATTTGCAGGTCGATTTTATATAGCTTAAGATGTGCATTATTTAAGTATTTTTCTACGCACAAATCGATATGTTTTCAGATATTAACACGCACCCATAATGTGTGGTTATATGTCGACGGTTATTCGTATATCGAACGGTGGAGATCGCATAGGGACGATCGGACGACGGAAAAGGGTCGACCGGCGACGGCGTTCGACGACGAGTCCCTGACGACATTAGGTCTTCCGGGGAGGAGGAAGGCGGCAGGCTGGCTATGAAGCTGGACCCGGGCCCTCACGGTCGCGGGGGCGCGGTCGTGAAGCGAGGCCGCGGTTGGCCAACCGTGAGGCCGGCCAGGGGCCCTCGCGACCACGCCCCACGATCGCGAGGCAAGGCGGCAGCTGGCCACCGACCGCATAGCCGTACACGAGCGGCCTCTCTGCGTGACGACGGCCAGCTGCGGGCTCTCAACCGCGAGGCAAGGCTAGGCAGCGGCCGACCGTGAGGCCGACCGCAAGCCGTGCGGCGGCCTGCCGCAGTCCGTGCAGCCACACGTGAGCCGTCACACGGTAGGGCGATAAGTGCGGTGGAGGCCGGCCGCAGACCCTCACGACCATGGGTGCTCAGCCGCGAGGCGAGGCGGCCGACAATGTGGTCGGTCGCGGGTCGTGCAACCCCACGCGAGCGGCCTCACGGTGGCGACCGACGGGTGGCTGTCCGCAGGGTGCGATGGCGGTTGGTGTGCCGATTGGGCCCGAATCGGGTGCGCGGATCGCGCGTACAGTCGTTTCAGCGGTTTACTCCATAATCCCCACCAATTTAGCGGGGATTATGGGAATTCCAGCTATTCGTAGCCCGGAATTTCTATAAATTAAGGGTGACCCCATCACTTGCTCCCTAAAGTCCACAATATTTGAAGTCGGAGCAAGAGGGGAGCGGGGACTTTTTTGTGCGCGAACGGATTGTGGCGGCCATGAAGGAGGCGGATGAAGGAGTGCAGAAGGAGGTACGCGAAGTCGAAGGCGGCGAAAAGGAAGCACATGCACGCGTGGGGGGGGGGGGCTCCCGCACGCCTGCATGTAGGGTGCGCATCCGCATACCTTGCGAGTGCAGGGTGCGCTCCTGTGCGCCTTGTGCGCCCGGGGTGCGCTCCCGTGCACCGTGCGCGTGCGGGGTGCGCTCCCGCGCACCTTGTGTGCTCGGTGCATGCCCAGTCATCTTGTGTGGGTAGGTTGTGCGTTGTGCGAACTTGTCTGTGGTGTAGTGATGGGTGTTGGTGTACTTTGAATATTACTTTTGCGGATACTTACGTGTATTTCTCCTTTCATGTTTCTAGACGTTGCTCGCAGGGCAGGCCGATGCGGCTGCACTCTTCTTTTATTGTCGAGCAGGTTGATATCTAGAGGAAGCGGTACTGGATACCTATCGGTCTGGAGATAAAAAAAACATGCATATTGAGGAGCGGGTAAAAAATCCCCCGAGATGTTGGATGATGTTGTGTGAGTCATCGCTGAGGTCCGGGTTCCGCTTGCCTCTGTGCGAGGAGGTGGTTGAAATCTTGAAGCATTGCGATGTGTCAGTGTCCCAGTTCACTCCTGCCGGGGTGACGCGAATTATGGGGTTGATTGCTTTCTTCAGGGAGCACGACTCGAGGTTCACCTTGGACCTCTTTTGAGAATGGTGTGAAGTCCACACTGATGGAGATGGGCGTATCGAAGTTCACAGCAACAAACACTGGCTCGAGTTTGAGAATCGGGCGGACCGTCGCCACGGGAACACCTTGTTTGTTTATGTCAGGAACTCCTGAGGCCTGCCATAGGTTTGGAAGTCACTTCCCGAATGTTGTCATCGCTTGAAGGGTCATGAGCGGGAGTTTACGCTAGTGCTGGGGTTTGTTGAGCCTCATGCATTGGCGAACCCCTTGTTCGTCATCTATGTGTTTGTGGAGGAGAAGAGTTTGTTTCTATGCGGACTTTCCACCGATGTTGAGCACTCTGCAGTAGTATTATTGGATGGTTGCAGGAAGAGAAATCTGGTGTTCAAGAATGGTAGTTCATAATCCACACCTCGTCCTTCTTCTCGGCCGGAGAGGCGCACTGGCAAAGTGGCTCCTTGCAGTTCAAGGGTTGACGATATGCTCACTGATCTTGACGTGGAGGTCCTTGACTCTGTTGTCCCCAGGCTCTCTAAGGTATTTTTGTGCCGCTTCCAGCTAAGTCGAGGCGGGTTTCTTATTTTTTTGAGGTTATGAATGTTGCGGTAAGTGTTATGACTTTGCCTTTGTTTGTCGGTCGTCTTGTAAAGAACCTGACTTCTTCCTTCTTTTTGCAGATCAGAGTTCAGACTAAGATCGCTCTTACGTTGAACGACTGCTACGTGGGCCCGAAAGATAGCTATCTTATGCTTCAGGAGGAGCTTCATGGATTAAGGAGCTCCATTTCGGACTTGAAGGGGAGACGGGATAGTGACGCAGAGTTGCAGTCAAAACTGGAGCAGTCTCGAGCAGAGGTCTAGGCGGAGAAGGCCCTCGTGGTGAAGATGGTCCGTCTGCTAGAAGATTCGCAAGCCACGATGGTTCGTTAAGATGCAGAGATGGAGTCTTTGAAGACCGAGGTGGAGTGTATTTCCTCGCAGGAGCGAACTGTTGAGCTGAAGGTCGCTGGAGTTGTTGAGTACAAGGACTCCATCGACTATATGCGGGATTATTCTCTGCTCTCGGAGGAGGTTCGTGAGGAGATCTGGAGCAAGAAGGTGGAGCCTCAGCTTGAAGACGGGCGCGAGATGTTCTTTATGTGTGGGATGGCGAAGACCCTTCGCCTGGTTGCGCAGACATGTGGTTGCGATGTTTCTAGACTAGGTGTCAGAGATCTCTACAAGGATGAGTGCTCTGCCTCTGATGTTAAGAGCGAGGAGTAGCTTTTTGTATTTGCATCTTGTATTTTGTATGTTTCCCCCTCTGGTGGTGTTCTTGTAATGAGTTGGTACCTTTGTACTTTGTTTTGTTATTCATGGATTTCTCTGCCTTGGAGCACTGCTCGTGCAATGATTTAGCTCTTGTGGCATCGATATTGTTGTTTTATACGCGGCTTGGTTTTGCGTTCTTTGCTTTCGTATGTCAGCAGCGTGGGGACGAGACCCTGATGATGTCACAACCTTCTACGCGGGCGAAGGGCGTGCGCTTCTAGCTGGGGTAGTGAGAGGTCGATCCCACCGTGTTGCTGGTTGTCTTTGGTTGTGGCGGTGAAGGGCGGACCTTCGAACCTGGGCGACCGTGGGGACAGGCTCTGGTGGTACCGTGACCTACTGTGAGGGTGAAGGGAGGGCGTTTTGAGTTGCGGAAGTGAGGAGTTCATTGGGGCGTGGCCCCGAAGAGACGGTGAAGGGCAGACGCTTCGAACCACTGGCGAGCGCGAGGGGGCAGACACTAGTGACATCGTGACCTACTGCAGTGGCAAAGGGCAGACCTTCGAGCCACGACAGTGAGGAGGCCACTAGGGTGTGGCCCTAGAGAGATGGTGAAGGGCAGACACTTCGAACCGCTGGCGAGCGCGAGGGGGCAGGCCCTGGCGACGTCGTGACCTACTGCGGGGGAGAAGGGCTAAGCTTTAAACCGCGATGGTGAGAAGGTCACTAGGGCGTGGCCCTGGAGAGACGGTGAAGGGCAAACGCTTCAAACTACTGGCGAGCGCGAAGGGAGTAGGCCCTGGAGATGTCGTGACCTACTGCAGGGGCGATGGGCAGACCATCGAGACGCGATAGTGAGAAGGTCACTAGGGCATGGCCCCAGAGAGACGGTGAAGGGCAACCACTTCGAATCGCTGGCGAGTGTGAGGGGGCAGGTCCTGGCATTGATGTGACCTCCTGCAGGGGTGAAAGGCAAACCTTCGAGCTGCAACAGTGAGGAGGCCACTGAGATTGGACCCTGACGATGATGAACCCTACCACGCGGGCGAATGGCGGACCTTCGAGCTGGAGTAGCGAGTTCAAGGCCACCGTACTGCGATCGTGGGGGACTATCCCAAAGTGTTTCTGCGATTGCAGAGTTAGGAGCAAATAAAGCATATTGAATTGAAATAAGCAGTAGTTTATGCGCAAGTGCAGACTTGTGACTTTCTAGAGTTTAACAGTCGTTTTAATACAAATAGCAGAACTTACGCAAATTAAACGAAGCTGGGATATAGTACGGCGCTCCTGCCCGATTCCTAGCTTTTCTTCGGGGTGCGTTTCAGGTTTCGGTTGTGTTGGCATACGAGGCTGCTCCTCGTTCGAGTTGCATCTGTCGTATATAGAATGTACGCGCTGCTTCCTGGTTCCCGAGGACAACACTGACCCCGGCTGGAGTGACAAACTTCACCACGAGATGCGGGATGGAAGGGATAGCTCCGAAGGTTTCCTGAAGCGGTCGGCCAAAGATCGTGTTGTAAGGCGATTCTGATTCGAATGCCATGAACTATACGTTATGAGTAGCCTACTTCAGGATCCCCCCTCCCCCCAGGGATACTGGGAGAGTGATGGTTCCTTCAATGGGGACAAGTTCTCCATTGAAATCGTAGACCGGTCCGGAGGCCGGATGGAGTTTTTCTTTTGGGATCTTCATGCTACGGAGAGCGAGCATGAACACGACATTTACTGAGCAGCCATTGTCTACCAGTATCTGTTTGACGACTAAAGTTGTGGTCGCCGATCTTCGCGCTGATGACCAGTGGGTTCTGGTATGGTATGAGCAGTTCCTGTAAATCTTCGCCCATGAAGCTGATTGTTTCCGCGGGCTGCGCATTCTGATCTTTTAATTCCCACTCGTGTTGTGCGATAGAATAGACGGTGGCGAAGGGGGAGCCGGAGATGGTCTCCATTATTCCTACTACATGTATGTCTACTGCACATCCTGGTGCGCAGGTGGTTGTTCTCTTCTTGCCTAGGTCGGCTAGTTTCGAGTCTGGTCTTGCAGGAACCTCCTAAGTA
The DNA here is from genome assembly GCA_033032865.1 of Dactylorhiza incarnata. Lineage (NCBI taxonomy): Eukaryota > Viridiplantae > Streptophyta > Magnoliopsida > Asparagales > Orchidaceae > Dactylorhiza > Dactylorhiza incarnata. Next base: position 4,423,492 of record JAWHQI010000176.1, on the reverse strand, counting down.
CGCCTAGTCGTATGATGTGCTCGATCTCATCCTTGAGCCTGACACATTCCTCGGGGGTGTGCCTCGTGCCTCTGTGGAACTCACAATACTTTGATCGATCTCCTTTGTTTTGCGGGAGCTCTCTCGACTTTTGCAGTTTTGAGTCGTCTTATATCGCGTAGAGCACGTTTGCGCGGGAGGTATTGAGTGGTGTGTACTCCTGGTAGGGGAGGGGGGTCTCGATAGCGATCTTATTGGCGCGCAATTTTTTGGCACTCTTCTCAGCATCTCGGGGTTGGCTCTTCTCTCTTCCTCTTCATTCCTCCTTCAAACTGTCGGCGATGAGCCTCGATTGCTTTGTCAGCATCGATCTGTGCTTCGACCATATGCACAAGATCAGTGTAACTAGGGACTGTCTCCCTCATTAGGGCAGAGAAGAATTTGTTTGGCTGGAGCCCTCCCAGAAAGACTCCCCAAAGGAGTTCGGGGTCCACTTCAGTGATTTGGTGGACCTCGGTAGTGAACCGACGAAAGAACTCTTTAAGAATTTCCCCTTCACTTTGTCGTATTCCTGAGAGATGGGAGGAGTCATTTACAATTCGGCGGTTGGCGATGAACTGGTCCAGGAACTGCTGTGTCAGTTCGGTGAAGTTTCTGATGGTTCCTCCCCGAAGGAAGTGGAACCAAGTTCTCGCCTGGCCCTTCAAAGTGGCCGGAAACATTTGGCAGAGTAATTGATTGGGAGCGGTGTAGATTCAGAGGATGGTGGAGAAATGATTCACATGCTCTATGGGGTCCTCCGTCCCGCCGTAGGACTCCATGCTCGGAAGCTTGAACCCTCCTGGGATCGGATGCGTCAAGACCTCGGCTGCCAGTGGGGAACCATTGCGAACGGGATGATACATGTGCGTTGCTTGGAGGCCCACCTGGCTGTACTCTTATGATATCATCCCCCTTATCTCTTCTCAGGTTAACCTTCCTGGGATGTTCTCGGGCCCGCCCGCCCATTGACGATGATGATGTGGGCTGACTTCGACGGCCGTGGCCAGACGTGCGGGTGTGCGGTGCTAGTTGTAAGATCCCCCTCCTCCTTACCGGAGAGTTCACGGATCTTATGCCCAGAATCGCCGTTTTACGGTGACCCCAACTCACGGGTTAGTTGTCACCGCTCAACGCCGATCTTGTCGGCTAGTTCAATCATATCACAGGCCAAATTTTGAGAAAAGAAGTAATTACCAAAAAAAATGAAAAGTCCACAATCACAGGCATATATATATAAATATGAAGCAAATAGTCCACAATGAGTACGCACATAAAAGAGTGCAAGATCTTATGCCCGATACATATCCAAAAGAGAAATAGAAATACACTCTCTCTCACTACTCTATGAAGAAGCTAAACAAAATCTCTCACTAACCTGTCGTCGTGTGGTAGTAGTAATTAATGTGCGTCATCTGCTCCTCAGGTCCTGTCGCCACGTCCTGCCTATCGTATCGTTGTTCTCGCTCATCGATCTCTTGGTGTTACAATCACATCCGGTTAGTCAAAAGACTAAGCCATTTTGTCTTCGCCTCCCCCCACGACTCCTAGGTACGGAGTGGGAGGACGAAGTGGAAGATGACAAGGGGTAAATCAAGAGCAGGTGACATAAAACTATACTAGCAGTATATATGAGCAAGTGAGCAGTATGTACATCAATAAAAAATAGTCAGCAGTAAATATGTAAGTGCGGCGCAAGTAAAGGTAACAAGTAAGCTACTACGTTATCATCAAAAGTACATTAACTTATATGAATGCTCATACACACTTATAAGTTAAGGTTTCCGGAATTATAACTTATCATATAAAAGAGCCCATACTAATTTATATGATAAGGGTCTGCTGCTGCATATGCCAATTGTTGAAGCCAGGAAAATCCTAGCTCCAAATGTTCGGACCTAGATGTAGCTGAAGGTTACTTATTCTGTGCCTCAGCGACTTGGATTTGAAGGCTCACGCGAAGAAGGAAAGGAGAGATCATAAACAGACCCCAGAGAGCTTCAGCAGGGAGGTCCCGCCACATACCTAGAAGCTCAATAAGAACTTTCCCTCCACAACCACAAATGACTAAGCTTGGTACTAGGACGGCGCTGGCTTGATAAGAATCTCGCCTAAATGGGGGGATTGAGCTCTGATTTTTCAAGTGTCATTCCTGGTACCCTTGGGGGTCTATTTATAGACAAATTTTGAGGGAGGCGATGCAGGCGACTATGCTTGACCCCATGCGAGATAGCATAGTTAAACATGATGGACGGGCGACTAGGTAAGGACATCGACAATGTCTGGCGAGTTGTAGTTGATAGTCGCCCATATGCGAGTAGGCCCGGGGGCTGATGATAGTCGCCCGCTTGTGCGAGTAACTTCGAGGCTTACTTCTAGTCGCCAATTTGGAGCGAGTAACCTTGATACTCGCACCTGTCATTACATGCTTCTCGTGAGCTGCTTGCTGTCTTTTATTTGACCATTGACTTTGACTTCTGCCCATGTGGCATGAATGAGTCCTATTCTCGAAGAATATGGGTTGTACACCTATAGTATGTATGTATGTATGTTATGATGTATTATGTTATGTTCATATAGTGCAACTCACCCACACAACTCTGCGAGCACAGACCTTTTTTCCCACTTTTCGGAGGCAGCAAGTGTAACATCCCAACTTTAAAAAGGATTCTAACTAGTTCAATTGAACCCTTGGAGGAACTTAGGTCGGGTCATAGAAAACCACGACCCGACCTCCACCCCATAATGATGGTCATTTAGAGAAATGACTATTTTGGGTGGCATTATGATTCGACACAACACCGAAGTAGTATGGTGAGCATACATGCTACGAATCGGCTTCCGTCAGTCGCGTTAGACTCGTATGATCAATACGAGTGCAACGGAACTCATTTTGTGCCAATCCGAGGTCATTTGGTGAAAGTGACCATTTTGAGTACCGTAGCACGTCAGGATGACACTATTTTAGTATAGTAAGCATACGCGCTCCGAATTGACTTATGTCAGTTGTGTCAGACTCGTATGGTCAATATGAGTGCAACAGAACTCGTTTCATGTCAATCCGAGATCATTTGGTGAAAGTGACCATTCTGAGTATCATAGCGCATCACGACGACGTTATTTTAGTATATTGAGCATACGTGCTCTGAATTGGCTTCTGTCAATTGCGTTAGACTCGTATGGTCGATACAAGTGCAACGGAACTTGTTTCGTGTCAATCCGAGATCATTTGGTGAAACTGACCATTTTGAGTATTGGAACGCGTCACGACGACACTATTTTAGTACAGTGAGCATACATGCTCCGAATTGACTTCCGTCAGTTGTGTTAGACTCGTGTGGTTGATACGAGTGCAACTGAACTCATTTCATGCCAATCCGAGGTCATTTGGTGAAAGTGACCATTTTGAGTACCGCAGCACGTCACGACGACGCCATTTTAGTATTTGTAAGCATACGTGCTCCAAATTGACTTTTGTCAGTTGCGTTAGACTCGTATGATCGATACGAGTGCAACGTAACTTGTTTCATGTCAATCCAAGGTCATTTGGTGAAAGTGATCATTTTGAGTACAGTGGCGCGTCACGACGACGTTATTTTAGTATATTTGGCATACATGCTCCGAATTGACTTCCGTCAGTTACGTTAGACTCGTATGGCGATACGAGTGCAACGAAATTTGTTTCGTCCCAATTTGAGGTCGTTTGGAGAAAACGACCATTTTGAATAACATCGAGCGTCGCAACAATGTCATTTTTAAATATTGAGCAAACAAACTCCGAATTAAATTCTGTCAGATGCGTTAGACTCGCATAGACGATACGAGTGCAACGGAATTCATTTCACTCAATTCCGATGTCGTTTTGTCAAGCAAATGAAAATATTGCTAGTAAAATTATTCGAAGCTTTGAGATACGGGAACACTTTATTTCAACCCCGTCACATCGACGATGACTCGACACTCGACGACTCGGACCCATGTTGACTTTGACTTACATGGTGGGGGGACCCACTTAAGGATAACTTTGGTCAAACTTTTTCCTTAAGTGGTTTTCAAAATCTAAACCCACTCCCTTGAGCTAAACCGACTCTCCACATGCAAATAAGCACTAATCCCAAGACAGGCCAAGGAAATTCAGTCACGAGGCAGCCCCAACCCTAAAGAGTTGAATAAATATTTTAGGTTTGGACCAAGTCTAGCTCCAAGCCTAGGCAAAACAAAACCCAAATCTAGGCTAAACCAAAAGTGAGATGAGATATTTTAAGCCCAACCCCACCTGCCACTAATCCCACCAATACACTCCACGCTCCACTCAACCCCTGCCAGCTGCCCCTAACCCAACTAAAGTTGGCTAAACCTAGGTGGCCCTTACCCAAGGAAGAGAAGGGAGGAGGGGCACCCGACTACCTTTATAACCCTCAGGCCCAGCTGAAGGAGAGGGGGAGCGAGACCCAGCTCCCACACGAAAGGAGTTTTGCCACCATAAGGTCTTCCCGACTCCGGAAGAGAAGATGGAGAGATCCCGCCACCCTACTCCGGCCATGCACGGGAAGAGATCCTCAGGCTCTTCTAAGCCTCCAAGGTGTCTCAGTTCGTCGATGAGGGACCGTCAGACCTCTCCGGGGAGCCTCCGGGCAGTGGCACCGCCGGAGAATGGAGCTCCGGCAGTGCACGTCTCTTCTAAATCCCTATAACACTACCTCTCGGCGGCCACCGACGGAGCTAGGCCGTCGGACCACCGCCAGGAAGTACACCGACCTCCGATGAGTTGGCCAGAGGTGGCGGCGTGGCCAACCGGTGGCCGGCCGGTGGTGGAGGGAGCTCGAAAGCTCTTAGCCACCACCAACCTACACCAGCCGTTGGATCTCCTCCCGGAGATCCAACGGTCCAGATTTCCTTAAACTCGGCAAAGTCATCATTGGCCCCGAAATGGATCTGCTATTGATCTGATGTGGAGTTACGGGACGGATCTTGTGCGGCTCGATCTCAACCGACAAAGCCACGTTAAGATCTGTGCAGTTCGGTTTGCATATAACAGATTTGAGTCACTATTTTTCTAAGCCCAAACCGCGGCTCAAATAGGAAAACTTCAAACATGGAGGTTGTAGGTGCTGATAAGATCTACCTCCAAAATTTTTTTGAGAATTTTCTGAGATTAGTAAATATTTTTAGTATTTTAAAAGAGAGAAAATTTCTGTTTTTAAATTTACAGAGGGCATGAACATTAATAAAAAATTGTGAGATAATTAGATGACCTCTAGAATACTGTCCTACACCCACCATAATTTTTTTGGAATTTTTGGAAAGGATTTATTATTTTTAGAGGGTTAAAAACTTCTATTTTTAATTATTAAGGAATTAGCCACTCTTCCAAAATATCTTCAAAATTTATGGGAAGTTTGAGGGGTTGAATCACACCCTCTTAAAAAATTTGAATTTTTTTAAAATATTCTTGCTATATTTGGAAAATTATTTAGCGGTTATGGGGGCATAAATAAATTATCAAGGGCTATATAAGATCTCAGGAGGGTCAAAAAAATGTATGGTAACGTCATAAGGGCGTAATAGGCTCTCTGTAAAAGATCAATCCTCTTTAGATTTGGTTTACTATTTTAACGATTTAAAATAGGACAAAACCCTGATTTTAAGAGGACATTTTCTTAATCGACATGTGCGAGATTTGTGTGAGGTAATCAGTGAGAGAGGTTATTTGAACCCAATGCAGAAGTTTAAAGACTATGTTGGACCTATTATTTCTATGGGTTTAATCGTTGGGGGGAAACAGTTAAGTAATTTATTAGAGACTAATACTGAACTCAATATGTCTTGAGAAACTAATGGGAGTTACTCATGGTAACTATGTCATATGGTTCACATTCGTAATATTCTAGTCACGTCTAGTAGTGTAATGAGTTATTAAATGTAAAAACCTTCGTGGTTGGTTTACAGAAATACGGGCTCGGGCAAACCACCAACCATTAAAAGGGTATTACAATTTGGTAATTCAAGATAAGGAAATAGAAACTTAAGTGGTAATCGGGTTCGTACGACACGAAACCCGATGGACCCCGAAATTCATCTTAATAATAACTCAGCTATGACGAATGTAGAATATGCCTCCTTGGAACGGAGATGATTCCTTAGAACGAAGATGCCTCCTTGGAATGGAGATGCCTCCTCGAAATGGAGATGACTCATTGGAACGGAGATGCCTCCCTGGAACGGAGAAGGAACTACAGAACAGTTATCGGAATTTGAACTACTTCTTATTCTGTTCTCCTTAATTCAATATTTATAATTACTGCATTCCTTTCCAGTTCAGTATTTTGATTCATGCACCCTAATTCAGTGTTTCTTTTATTTCATTTTGCCTGTAATTTAGAGTTGACGTGAAGATGAGACATTCCTTCAGAGTCAACCCTAAATAGTACCGAACTGGCCGCCACTTTTGGAGTAGAGCAGACTGATCGATGTTTTGACTTTTATTTCTTTATTGCCTGTAATTTAAAGTTGACACGAAGATAAGACATTCCTTTAGAGGCAACCATAAATAGTGTTGAACTTCCCGCCGCTCTTGAAGTAGAGTGGACAGATCGATGTTTTGGCTTTTATTTCTTTATTTACTGTAATTTAGAGTTGACGTGAAGATGAGACATTCCTTCAGAGTCAACCCTAAATAGTGCCGAAATGGTCGCCACTCTTAGAGCAGAGCGGACATATCGATGTTTTGGCTTTTATTTCTGTATTGCCTGAAATTTAGAGTTAATGTGAAGATGAGACATTCCTTCAGAGTCAACCATAAATAGTGTCGAACTGGTCGCCTCTCTTGGAGCAGAGCAGATAGATCGATGTTTGGCTTTTATTTTCTTATTGCCTGTAATTTAGAGTTGACGTGAAGATGAGACATTTCCTCACAGTCAACCCTAAATAGTGTCGAACTGGCCGCCGCTCTTGAAGCAGAGCAGACAGATTGATGTTTTGGCTTTTATTTCATTATTGCATATAATTTAGAGTCAACGTGAAATTGAGACATTCCTTCAAAGTCAGCCATAAATAGTGTCGAACTGGCCGCCGCTCTTGGAACAGAGCAGACAAATCGATGTTTGGCTTTTATTTTGTTATTGCATGTAATTTAGAGTTGACGTGAAAATGAGGCATTTCTTCAGAGTCAACCTTAAATAGTGCTGAACTGGCCGCCGCTCTTGAAGCAGAGCGAACAAATCGATGTCTTGGCTTTTATTTCATTATTGCATATAATATAGAGTCGACGTGAAGATGAGACATTCCTTCAAATTCAACCCTAAATAGTGCCGAACTGGACGCCGGTCTTGGAGCAGAGCGGACAGATTGATGTTTGACTTTTATTTTCTTATTACATGTAATTTAGAGTTGACGTGAAGATGAGACATTTCTTCAGAGTCAACCTCAAATAGTGCCGAACTGGATGCCGCTCTTGAAGCAGAACGGACATATCAATGTTTTGACTTTTATTTCATTATTGCTTGTAATTTAGAGTCGACGTGAAGATGAGACATTCCTTCAAAGTCAACCCTAAATAGTGTCAAACTGGCCGCTGCTGTTGGAGCAGAGCGGACAGATTGATGTTTTGCTTTTATTGTCTTATTGCCTGTAATTTAGAGTTAGCGTGAAGATGGAGCATTTCTTCAGAGTCAACCATAAATAGTGTTGAACTGGCCGCCACTCTTGGAGCAGAGCGGACAAATCAATGTTTTGGGTTTTATTTCTGCATTTACTGTAATTTAGATTTGACAAAAATAACTTGTGCCTTCGAGAAATATTCCTACGCGAATATCTTGCGCCTTCGAGAAATATTCCTACGAGAATATCTTGCGCCTTCGAGAAATATTCCTACGAGAATATCTTGCTCCTTCGAAAAATATTCTTACGAGAATATCTTGTGCCTTCGAGAAATATTCCTACGAGAATATCTTGTGCCTTCGAGAATAATTCCTACGGGAATATCTCGTGCCTTCGGGAAATATCCCTACAAGAATATATCGTGCCTTCGAGAATTATTCCTACAGGAATACATCGTGCCTTCGAGAATTATTCCTACGGGAATATATTGTGCCTTCGAGAAATATTCCTATGAGAATATCTTGCGCCTTCGAGAAATATTCCAACTAGAATATCTTGTACCTTCAAGAAATCGTGCCTTGGGGAGAAAATCGGATGACCGCCGAGTTATACTCTGAGGCAACCCGTATGGAGGATGGTATAGGAAGACAACCCGTGCGAAACTAATAGAACTACATAGGTCTGAGACCGTATGCATGATGGTACGGAGTACGTAGGCGGTGGTCTCAGGAAGACTGACACTACCTAATAATAGTCCAGATAATTCCTCCCTTGGTTGTTATACTATGCTTAAGGCTAATAGGAATTGGATTTGATTCGTGGTTCTAATAACTTGTCCTTAACACAGGTGACAACTACGGGTGAGAGACAATACCCATGTGTGGAGGAAGCCACAAAGTAGACCACTTCAGGTACATATTCGTTAGGCCACGTCTTCTTTTGTACCCTAGCTCATGGTATATATATATGCGTGGGTACTGAAGTTTTAATACGGCGAGAGGATGACGATGTTCATACAGGTCTTGAATATATAGGGGTTTCTGTGATGATTAATCTTCCACTATAGATCACGTCTTCCGCTAAGTGCTATAAGGTGCACCCATAAATGGTGCCTTCCACTAGAACACTGCTTCGCTACTCTGTGGTGTGTAGCGACATTCGCTTAACACCACCCCCAATGCGTGACAATGAAGTGTTCAAAGCAGGGAGTTGGAGAAGAAAGTACCTTTACCCGTCATGGTCGCTTCAGCGTCATGCAAAAGGGTGGTGTGCGATAAGATCCCCCAGTCAAACCGATGATTTTGGAAGGGGGTCTTACAGCAAGCCTCTCAGGTACTTCCGTCGTGGATACGGAAACATTGGATAAGGCACTCCACTCATAGGCGGGAATACACACTACTAGACCTAGACCTTACATACGTTGTTGTACACGTCCTAGGTGCACTTCCGTGAGCTCTTGCGTACTCTTGCTAGCAACCCGCCAGTCTTTTTATGGTCGGGTGTAGGTTATTATGGATTGTGCTCCAGACCGCAGTAAAGTAACCTACTGCTTCTCTAACTCACCACATCATGTCAAAGTCAATGCACTATTATCAGTGTGATGACTGGACCAGTATCGAAGACCCGCCACTATTTATGCGCATGCAAGGTTTATCTCACCACCCGAGCCTCCAGCTCGCAGGACCAACAACTCCTGAATCATTGTGTCCCCTACATTGGAACACGGTTTACCTTTCTCAAATTCTCCTATTTAAAGTTACTCTTGACTGTTATTTAATTGATCATAACGATTTAAGGTGACTCCTGGACTTCCCGAGGTCTACCCGGTGAAGGGCTCGCAGCGGTACTAGAAGGTACGTTGTGGTGACATCCCAAATCATCCTTTCTCAGAATATTTAGTACTTTTATTGGTGACTACCTATTATCAATGTCATTCTCATTGTTGCTCTTAAACTATCCTAAGATGACTAAGGATTCTTTTAGGAAAGTGACGATCAATATGCGGTGCGTGGTGCAAACCCTAATGTATTTATTTACATGTCCAACACTTATATTAAAGGTGCACCATGATCATATCATCATCATAAATATCATCATAATTTTTCTAAGGTGGAAAGACGCATGGTTTCAGTTATTTACCGTGCGACATGATTCTAATTTAATATTCAACTATAGGACAAAAGTTCTCCAAAAAATCTACAACTTATAGGGACTGATATAATGGATTTCCTACATATGTATTCCAAATTTCATTTAATTCTTATGTGTTCTGGCTATTCTAATCATTACATCCAATTTTTGTTATTTGCAGACCAGCACTAGAGTTGAACTAGTTTTGATCTCTATGATGTGAACTTCACTATATCTTGGCCAAATGTTCTAAAACTCATACCATAGGTTCATCATGACCAAATTAAGAAATGGTCAGAAATTCATAATATTACTAATTAATTTGGTCATGATTAAAAATTCTTTTAATTCAAGACATACATCATTTTATACATGAAGTATCATTTTTAGAAGTCAAAGCGTTCCAAATATTTTATCAGGGATATATAGTAGTGAAATATCATGATTTACAGAGTTCCATAAATTTTCATTGTAATTATGACCATTATTTTAGTACTTAAATATTTAAGTCAATTTGTCACATTTCACAGTAAGTACCAAGATAATTGAATCAAAAATTCTGGAAAAATTACCATAGGTTTATAATGATCTAATAATAGTTTAGCCAAATTTTCAAAAAAATTCAAGTATTATTAACCATGAAAATTGCAATAATACAGAAGTGTGACAAATAAAATTTTTGATAATTCACAATGTACATGACTTCCAAAAATCTTACTAAAATTTCTAGAGGTACATTTTAACATAGAGTACCATGTGACAGAAGATTGTTTTTTCCCAAGATATTAGGTTATGTTTATTTCATTTATGCATTTATGTGACATAATCAATTATGATCAAATACCTAGGAATATCAACTCCAAAAATCTTAATAAAATATTCAGAGATGTAGATTATCCTAAATCATCATGTGACAGAAAATCAGAATTTTCCTAAATCATTTGGTCATTTTCATTTGATTAATTTAATTATGTGACATTAATATAATTAATTAAATGCCAAGGATTTTCCACTCCAAAATTCCTAATTTTTCTAGATATGATACCCTTCATCATGATATATGTATTGCCCAAACATCATGGTCATACATCAAGCCATTTGTGACAAATTCACAAAATACCAAATAGTGATATATGCACACCACCTTCCCATACATTTCATCCTCTTGTATGTGGAATATATTATTCTATAGAGGTCCAAATGACCTCAAATTTTTACATGTGATTACTTATGATCTAACTAACATGTCACTCAATATTTGGGTTATTTTGAATTGATATAGCCACATTTATTTAAATAATATAGAAAATCACATTTCTTACAAAACTATAGAAAAATGATGCCCAAAAATTTTGATTTTTGGGCAGGGTGTGTGTATATGGTATATACTTACATGTACAAAGTATTAGGTCCAAAATAACACCTATGCTAAATAAATTCACAATTTAGTGATTGGTCCCCCTTTAGGACACATCTCAGAAGAATGACCCTACATGAAGTTGTAGGTCACCAAACCTGGTGATTCAAAGTCCTAAGGACAGTAGAACTCAAGGGCTACAAAAGTTGTCTCAGCCATGTTTTCCTAAAACAGTTTCTAAGTGGTCTAATTATTGAGATCACTCTACTATATAAAGTGTGACAAATCATTTCATTTATATTAATCCTGACCTGCATATAACCAACAGCCCTAGGTGTTGAAACCAAGACTTGAGAACAAGACTTAGTCATAGAGTTCGGGCCCTCAACAAGTTGAGGGGTGACCTCACACTTACTCCTCCCAAGGGAGAGCTCTAGGCTAAGGGGCTAAGGAACTAGGAAAAAGGCCAAGGGCATAGCGAGGAGGTCTCACCACACACTCGGAAGATCTTAGAGCGCTTCCCCTCCCAAGCCAATGCTAATCTTGGGCACCCTTTGGAGGCTCTCCTCACCCACTAGAGAGATTTGGGGAGAGAGATAACCAAAAGAGAGATAGAGAGAACTCACTTCCAAATGGTGCCCCTTGGTCCTATTTATAGGATTTTGAACTTGGTCTGCAAATAACCACAATCTGACCTACAAGATTACGAAAATACCCTCGGATTTGGCCTGCGAACGGCCAAATCCCGTTGTTCTGAGGCTCTAAACGCAGACTGCCCCTCCTTCATGGGTCTGGGCGAGAGGGGGCAGGCAGCTCCCCTGACTCTCGCCCCCCTTACTGGAGCTGGGGCAAGAGGGGGTAGGCGGCCCTCTCCTCTGGCCCACCTGCTGGAGCTGGGGAGAGAGGGGGTAGGCGGCCCTCTCCTCTCGCCCCCCTGCTACCTGGGATCTCGCCCCCCTTTGCTGGGGGGCGGGAGGCGAGAGGAGCTTGCCCCCCTTGCTGGGGGCGAGGGGCGAGAGGAGCTCGCCCCCCTGTTGGGATCTCGCCCCCCTTGCTGGGGGGCGGGGGCGAGAGGAGCTCGCCCCCCTTGCTGGGGGTGGGGGTGAGAGGAGCTCGCCCCCCCTGCTGGGATCTCGCCCCCCTTGCTGGGGGGCGGGGGCGAGAGGAGCTCGCCCCCTTCTCCTCTTCCGGCCCTGGTACATGCTAAAAGATGATATCAAAAACACCTCATGGGTCCCGGTGGCCCACTCGGCGAATACATGGCTGTACACAATCCCCATTCTTTTCGAGCGAGGTACACGCTCGGAAAGAAAAGTCCAACCCTTCTTATTCGGCGAGTGTCTTCCTGAGGGCTAGGCTAGCGGAGCCACTTCGGGGGAAAAATACTTAGCCTCCCCGAGAGGCCTTCCTACCCTGCCAGCTAGTGAGAGCCCGACTAGCGGAGCCACCTCGGGGGAAAAATACCTAGCCTCCCTGAGAGGCCTTCCTACCCTGCCGGCTAGTGAGAGCCCGACTAGCGGAGCTACCTTGGGGGAAAATACTTAGCCTCCCCGAGAGGCCTTCCTACCCTGCCGGCTAGTGAGAGCCCGACTAGCGGTGCCACCTCGGGGGAAAAATACTTAGCCTCCCCGAGAGGCCTTCCTACCCTGCCGGCTAGTGAGAGCCCGACTAGCGGAGCCACCTCGGGGGAAAAATACTTAGCCTCCCCGAGAGGCCTTCCTACCATGCCGACTAGTGAGAGCCCGGCTAGCGAAGCCACCTCGGGGGGAAAATACTTAGCCTCCTCGAGAGGCATTCCTACCCTGCCGGCTAGTGAGAGCCCGGTCAGCGGAACCATCCGAGGGGAAATATACTTTGCCTCCCTGGGAGGTCAACCTGCCCTGCCGGCTAGTGAGAGCCCGGTCAGTGGAACCATCCGAGGGGAAAAGTACTTAGCCTCCCTAGGAGGTCAACCTGCCCTGCCGGCTAGTGAGAGCCCGGTCAGCAGAACCGTCTGAGGGGAAGAATACTTTGCCTCCCTGGGAGGTCAACCTGCCCTGCCGACTAGTGAGAGCCCGGTCAGTGGAACCATCCGAGGGGAAAAGTACTTAACCTCCCTAGGAGGTCAACCTGCCATGCCGGCTAGTGAGAGCCCGGTCAGCGGAACCGTCTGAGGGGAAGAATACTTTACCTCCATGGGAGGTCAACCTGCCCTGCAGGCTAGTGAGAGCCCGGTCAGCGGAACCGTCCGAGGGGAAGAATACTTTGCCTCCCTGGGAGGTCAACCTGCCCTGCCGTCTAGTGAGAGCCCGGTCAGTGGAACCATCCGAGGGGAAAGATACTTTGCCTCCCTGGGAGGTCAACCTGCCCTGCCGGCTAGTGAGAGCCCGGTCAGCGGAACCGTCCAAGGGGAAGAATACTTTGCCTCCCTGGGAGGTCAACCTACCCTGCCGGTTAGTGAGAGCCCGGTCAGCGGAACCATCCGAGGGAAAAAGTACTTAGCCTCCCTGGGAGGTCAACCTGCCCTGCCGGCCAGTGAGAGCCCGGTCAGCGGAACCGTCCGAGGGGAAGAATATTTTGCCTCCCTGGGAGGTCAACCTGCCCTGCCGGCTAGTGAGAGCCCGGTCAGCGGAACCATCCGAGGGGAAAGATACTTTGCCTCCCTGGGAGGTCAACCTGCCCTGACGGCTAGAGAGAGCCCGATCAGCGGAACCGTCCGAGGGGAAGAATACTTTGCCTCCCTGGGAGGTCAACCTGCCCTGCCGACTAGTGAGAGCCCGGTCAGTGGAACCATCTGAGAGGAAAGATACTTTGCCTCCATGGGAGGTCAACCTGCCCTGCCGGCTAGTGAGAGCCCGGTCAGCGGAACCATCCGAGGGGAAAAGTACTTACCCTCTCTGGGAGGTCAACCTGCCCTGCCGGCTAGTGAGAGCCCGGTCAGCGGAACCGTCTGAGGGGAAGAATACTTTGCCTCCCTGGGACGTCAACCTGCCCTGCCGGCTAGTGAGAGCCCGGTCAGCGGAACCATCCGAGGGGAAAGATACTTTGCCTCCCTGAGAGGTCAATCTGCCCTGCCGACTAGAGAGAGCCCGATCAGCGGAACCGTCCGAGGGGAAGAATACTTTGCCTCCCTGGGAGGTCAACCTGCCCTGCCGGATAGTGAGAGCCCGGTCAGCGGAACCATCCGAGGGGAAAGATACTTTGAAAAACCTTCATTACATTAGTCATCCGGTTACATGCAAGAAAAACTAAGTAAAGAAATAAACTATCATACTACATGGATTTAAAGAAAAATCTAAGCTCGGAGGCCAGGACTTGGACTTCTACTCCCAGGCATGGTCCTCCTCGACCTCCTCTGGTTGCTGACGTTGCGACTTCGGACGCCTTGCCTCCCTCATCTCCAAAAACTCGGGGCAGGTGGATGTCGCGTGATCTTCCTCATCATGGAAGTCACAGTAAGGTAACTCCACCCGGTCGCCCCCTCTTCCTCCCGTACGATTTCTTCTTTTTCTGTGGCCGATCGCCATGGTTTGCTAGGGTGGTGGAGAGGGTGCCTTCAGTCCCTGCCTCCACCCTGGGAGGTCGGGCCTCTCTCCCTGGGAGTTGTCCTCCTCTTGGCCGAACTTCCTCTTGGGAGCCCCTACCCTCCCCCCTGCTGTCTTGCCTCCGGCTCACTCAGCTTGGCCAACCTTCTTGCAAACTCCGGGTTGGCCTCCGCACTCTCAACTTCTTCTGCCACCCTTTCCATCAACTCCTCAAAAGACAAAGGAGCTCTCCTCTTGAGATCCCTCTTGAAGAAACCCCCCTGCAGCCCCACGATGAAAGCGAGCTGGAGGGTGTAGCCTGGCACCTCTTGGGTGAGGAGAACCTCCTCCTGGAACCGGTCAACATAGTGGGCCAGTGACTCCCCTGGCTCTTGCTTGATCTTGAAAAGTGCTTCGGCATCTTTCTTCCTCTTCCTTGACGTCGAGAAGCGTAGTAGGAAAATTCGGCGCAAATCTTCAAATGCATAGATGGATCCCGCAGGGAGCTGGTGGAACCAATCTCTAGCCTTCTCCTTCAGAGTTGTCACGAAGAGTCGACACTTGAAAGCGTCCGACATGGGCCTGATGGAGACCATGTCCTCAAACCACTGCAGGTGCAGGACGGGGTCATCCTTGCCGGAGTAGTGAGACATCTCCAACCTTTCGAACCCCTCTGGAATCGGGGCCGAGAGGATCAGCTCACACAAAGGACTTCCTATGCTCGCCCCCCTTTGAGGCTGGGCGAGATGGGGTTTGACACCTCCCCACTCGCCCCCTTGGGGTTGGGCGAGTGGGGGTCTGAGACCTCCCCACTCGTCCCCTTGGGGCTGGGCGAGTGGGGGTCTGGGACCTCCCCACTCGCCCCCTTGGGGCTGGGCGAGTGGGGGGCCGGCGCCTCCCCACTCGCCCCCTTGGGGCTGGGCGAGTGGGGGCCTGGCACCTCCCCAGTCGCCACTTCCTAGGGGTCCGGGCGAGTGGGGGCCGAATGCCTCCCCACTCCCCCCCCCCCCCCCCCCCCCGCTGGCACGTCCTTCCCGGGTTGTTGGTCGAGAGTGCTCTCGCCCACCTGCTGAGGCGAGAGCCCCGGACCACTCCCTCTCATGCCTTCGCCTATCGCGGCAAAAGCTACCTGCAAAGTCTGCAGGACCTCCTGCCTGAAACTTTCAAACATCTCCAACGTCACTCCAACCACCGGGGGCTGCGAGTGGCCTGGGTCGGATCCTCCACCTCCATCCATGGAGCTCATCTTGAGAGTTTCTTGAGTTGGTCACTCTCCATGCTCACCGCACCATAATGTTGAAACCAAGACTTGAGAACAAGACTTAGTCTCTGTGGAGTTCGGGCCCTCAACAAGTTGAGGGGTGACCTCACACTTACTCCTCCCAAGGGAGTGCTCTAGGCTAAGGGGCTAAGGAACAAGAAAAAGGGTCAAGGGCTTAGCGAGGAGGTCCCACCACACACCTGGAAGATCTTAGAGCGCTTCCCCTCCCAAGCCAATGCTAAGCTTGGGCACCCTTTGGAGGCTCTCCTCACCCATTAGAGAGATTTGGGGAGAGAGATAGCCAAAAGAGAGATAGAGAGAAGTCGCCTCCAAATGGTGCCCCCTTGATCCTATTTATAGGTTTTTGAACTTGGTCTGTAAATAACCACAATCTGACCTACGAGATTATGAAAATACCCTTGGATTTGGCCTGCGAACAGCCAAATCCCACTGTTCCGAGGCGCTAAACGCAGAACGCCCCTCCTTCATGGGGCTGGGAGAGAGGGGGCAGGCAGCTCCCCTGACTCTCGCCCCCCTTACTAGAGTTGGGGCGAGAAGGGGTAGGCGGCCCTCTCCTCTCGCCCCCCTGCTGGAGCTGGGGCGAGAGGGGGTAGGCGGCCCTCTCCTCTCGCCCCCTGCTACCTGGGATCTCGCCCCCCTTTGCTGGGGGGGGGGGGGGGGGGGGGGGGCGAGAGGAGCTCTCCCCCCTTGCTAGGGGCGGGGGGCGAGAGGAGCTCGCCCCCCTGCTGGGATCTCGCCCCACTTGCTGGGGGGGCGGGGGCGAGAGGAGCTCGCCCCCTTCTCCTCTTCCAGCCCTGGGACATGCTAAAAGATGATATCAAAAATACCTCATGGGTCCCGGGGCCCACTCGGTGAATACAGAGTTGTACACTAGGGATCAACGGCCCAGATTACGTCTCCTACCTCCAGCCATTGAACAGGATTGCCCCATCCCGGGCTGAATTCCAAGTCAAATTCCCGGCCACCCGGCCACCACCACGGCCGGCCACCACCACCACCTCCGTTGAGGTGGTGGCTATCGTTTGGTGGCGAGATGCCGACCGAAAATTGCCTCTCCGGCGAACCCGAGCAGGGTGAAAGAGCTCGGAATTTCTCTCCTTGCTCACATGGATCACGACTCAATCGAGCCTTATTTCAAAGCCTAAAGAGCTAGAGAGCTAGCATAGATGGAGAGGAGCAGAAATGGACCTCGATTAGAGCTCGACGACGGGTGCTCCGGTGGTTGGCCATGGTTTTCCTCTTCTCCAGAGAACTTGCCCGATTCGTCGACTCTCCACCAAAATTTCTCTTCTCAACTGCTGGCTCCACTCCTTAGGACCATCTGAAGATGATGGAAGTGTCTATTGGGGGTTGTGATAGTTGTATAAGAAGAATGGGAGGTATGGGTGTCGGTCATGACTGTTTTGCTTTTCCCTTTGCTGTTGAGCGGTTGCCATCCCCTGATGGTGATTGTTCATGGCCTAAGGAGTTCAGCTAGAGGCTTGGGCAGAGGAGTGGAGAGCCATGAGGCATCCATTCCTCAAAAGCTCCTCTTTTCCTTAAAGCTTTTGGAAAAAATGCTATTTTTGCCCGCCATGCCAATCTTCTTTCTCCAATTTCAAGAGTTTGGGGGTGCCAATAAGCATGTGACCTGCTGGTTAGTCTTGGGTTGGGGCCTTAGTCCATTTGGAGTCCACTTGGGCTTTTGATTTCTTCCTTTAAGCCTAATGTTGATCATGGTTGACTTTTGGGTTGACTTGCTCAAATTGGTGAGTGGTTTAGCCCCACTTGATGATTATGAGTCCTATGACCCTACCCAAAGTCTATTGGGTCATGGTGTGGCTCCAATTAGGTTAATTGACCCAAATAGTGCAAGTTTGATCCAAATTGGCCAAAGTTTGAATTTGGTCAAATTTGATGGATTGGTTGACCGCTTGATGGGGCTTTTGGGTCCAATGGGTATCTAATGGAGTTAGAAGGTTGGGGGTGAGGTCAATTTGACAAATTGAAGATCAATTGATCCTTGATTGGGTTGATTAGGGTTATGTTGACCAAGAGTTGACTTTGGACATTTCTTTGTAATTGAGTGGAACCAATTAGTGATTATTGACCCAATGACCTTCCTTATTGATTAGGAGGGCATATGTGAGGTTCATTTGAGGTATTGAAGGTCAATTGAGTCTAATTGTGTTTAATTGGGCTATGTTGACCTAAGTTTGACTTAGGTCAATTTGGCCTATTTCGTTGACCAATTGATGAGGCTTTTGGTCAAGTGAGTCTCTATTAGGGTTAGAAACATAGTGGTGAGGTCAATTTGTACTTGTGAGTTCAATTTGGCTAGTTTGACCTAAGTTGTCTTGTGTTCACTTGTGAGCACTATGTAAATTCACCTTAACTCAAGGTCCCCAAGGTCATCTCTTTGCCTCCACTCACCATTCTCACCACATGTTATGCTCTAACACTATCATGGGGTCTAGTAGGATTAGGTATGTTACAAGGCCCACCTGTCATACTCTTATGCTATCAGCTCCCTTATCTCTTCTCGGGTTAACCTTCCTGGGATGTTCTCGGGGCCGCCCGCCCTCTAACGATGATGTTGCGGGCTGACTTCAGCGGTCCTGGCCAGATCGACGGGGTGCGCGGTGCTAGCTGCTGCTGAGAACTCAGAGTCCTCTTCCTGGTAGTTCTCTGGGGATTAACTTGAAGGTGGAGGAGGCAGATTGGTAGGTGTGGAGGGTGCTGTGCGAGCCTGAACTGCTCCCATGTTTCTTAAGAGGTTGAGCATTTCAGCATGTTGCTCTTCAATTTTTTTGACGCGCCCTGCCAACGCATTCACGGGTGCAATCATTGTCTTCCAGCCGAGGTGTGTTGATGAGGGAGTGGGAAGGATCGGGATCGACACGTCCTTTGTAGACCGAACCTTGGGTTGTGCGAGTGCTTCTTCTTGCCACGGCCTCTAGTGGCGAGTATCACTGTGCAGAGGAAACTGTTTTCCGGATCTTCAGAGCTTCAGGGAACCTTTTCCCACAAACGACGTCAAACTATTGCGGCTCACTCGAGGCTCCTGCAACCGTTCTAGATTGGTCCGTCTTAGCCCAGGAGTGGTAAAGCGCATAATCAGTCACATAGAAATGAGACGACTGACAATAGAACTTTTTTACCGTGAAAACCCCCGGAAAAGGGTGAAAAACCACGTGGCAGATCGGTGTCGACCAAAGTTCTACAATTTGGCTTGTGTTGTACAGAGCTTTTGAGAGAATGCGAGGGCGACATGTCGTTCCTCGTTACAGCTTGCAGGGGAGAGAGAGAGATATGCGTTCAGAGGGTGACAAACCACCGCTCTCGAAGCCAAGTATTTTTCTTGACCGCGGTGGGTAGCACAACGCTCTGGGGCCTGGACGGTCTTCTGCTTGCGCTTGGAATCTTCAATGGCGCAATGTGCGCGTATTGATGTCTTCGATGTGTATCTTGCAGTTTGCGGTGGATTCTGAAGCGCGAAGCTTGCCGTTGACTTGGAGGTGCTGAACATTGAGAGAGTTGCGCGCTGAAGGTACGCGGGAGAATGCTTGAAGGCGGATGGAGATCTTCGAGCGATCTTCGAAGTGCTTGAAGATCTTCAAGGGCATCTTCGAAGGCAATGAAGATTCCCAGTGGAATTCTCTTGCACGTAGGAGGAGAAGCCGGAGGAGAAAAGGATGGCAATGAAGGAGAGACTGAGGTCCTATTTATAAATCTCATGGGTGGTTACGATGGTTATGTGGTTATTCGCATGTCGTAACCACTTTAATTGTTATTTGCAGACCGATTTTATATAATTTAAGATGCACATTATTTAAGTATTTTTCTACGCGCAAACATATATATTTTCGGATATTTGCATCCACCCATAATGAGTAGTTATGTCGGTGGTTATCCGTATATCGAATAGTGGAGATTGTGCGGGGATGATCGAACGGCGAAAAAGGGCCGACCGACGGCAACGACCGACTACAGCGACCGACTGTGGGCGAACAGCGGTGGTCTCTCGTGAGGCCAAACCCGGGACCTCACGGCCGTGGGGGCTTGGGCGCGAGGCGAGGCGGCGGCCGACCGCAGGCGAACGACAGCGGCCGCCCGTGAGGCCGGCCCCGGGCCCTCGCGGCCGCGCGGGCGTGGCAGCGAGGCGAGGCAGCGGCCGACCGCGGGTTGTGTGGCCGACCGTGAGGCCGGCCGCGGGCCCTCGCGGCCACGGTGGCGGGGCCGCGTGGTAAGGCTGCGGGCTGCGTGGTGCGGCGGCGGCCGGCTGGAGGCCAGCCACGGGAAGCGATGGTGGTTGGTATGCCGACCGGGCTCGGATCGGGTGCGCGGATCGCTCGTGCGGTGGTTTCGGCGGTTTACTCCATTACCCCGCCAAGTTAGTGAGGATTATGAGAATTCCGGTTGTTCACAGCCCATAATTCCTATAAAATATAAATTATGGGTGACCCCATCATGCTTGATTTGGTAGACCAGGTTTATGTAGGTTTTTTCACCATGGATTTAGGTTTGCCTCTGTTCTAGGTTTTTTTACCATGAATTTAGGTTGATTTTGCATTTAGATTTTTTAAATCAGTTTAGTTTTTGTTGTAAACTTGATCTTCGCCGATATGAAAGCAACCGCTCCCGCAAGGCGGGAAAACAAACACGAACGAGGCACAAGCGGCGTCGTTTGCTTCTGCTAACCACTACAAAATGGAGATAATCCTCCGTCTCTAACCCAGCCTCCCTGACGCAGGATGTCCCACCTCTGATCGCAACCTTGCGGTTTGTTTGATGCCTCGCCGGAGCACCCAAGCCGCCCCAAATGAACCCTAATTCTCATTCAAATTGGTGCTGGCGTAGTAAAAGATGCTGTGTGGTGCTAATAACCATCTGCTTGGTGCTGGCTTTCTTTGATTCCGTTATTCTCATTCAGATTTAGCATTCGGATTTTTTTTACCATGGATTTTGCAATTTCTTTGGATTTTGCATTCAGGTTCTTGTAGTCTCCTTGATTTCAATCAATTTGTGCAATCCTGGGTTTCAATCAATTTGTGCAATCCTGGATTTCAATCTGTTTTTATTTTGCACTGTGGATTTTGAAATCTGTTTAGATTTTTTCTGAAATTTGGTTGATAATCTCCTTTATTCCAGATTTTGCAATCTGTTTGGATAGACACTTAGGGTCTGTTTGGCGCGGCGGCTGCAGATCAGAGAGCGAGCTGCAGATCAGAGAGCGATCTCTGATCCGCAGCCGCCGTAATTTTCTGTTTGGGGGCAGCGTTTGGCGGGCGTGGATTGCACCGCTCCCGCTGAAACCTGCGGAAATCCGCTGGAATTGAACCGCGGGTAGGTGGCCGCTGTTGCGGATCAACTCCTCCAACCACCGCTCCTCCCAACCTCCGCTCCTCCAACCTCCACGCCAAACAGACCCTTAGCCTATGTTTGGGACAACTCTAGCAGATTGAAAAGTTGTTGATCGAATAAATCTTTTAGAATAGATATTTTAGAATAGAGCTTTCAGAAAAACTCTGATGAGCGAGCTGTAGACTGTTTGGAGAGTCCGTGCATAAGTGCTGATCGAATAAAACTTTTTCATTTAAGCTGTTCGGTGGAATAAATGTTTGAAAACTGATTTTTAAAACAAAATTATTGAAATATAATAATTGTGCAAACTCGCGCTCAGGCAAACACGCGCGTTCGGGCAAAAAATAGTCGCTTAAGCAAAAAACGACCGCCTGAAAAAAAACGGCCGACCAGTCGAAATATGGTTGCTCGGGCAAAAAATGGCCACAAGAGCGAAAAACGCGTTCTCGGACGAAAAAATGTGTCATGGGCAAAAACGGGGCAGCCCGGGATAACAATGGCCAACAGGGCGAAAAAACGCGTGTTCGGGTGAAAAATGCACATCCGGGTGAATAACGGCTACCCGGGCGAAAACGCACACTCATGTAAGAAACGCGCACTCGGGCAAAAACGCGTGCTAGGGCGAAAAACGACCGCTCGAGCGAAAAACGACAGCCCGGGCGAAAAACTTCCGCCCAGGCGAAAAACGTCCACCCGGGGGGAAAACGTCCGTCCGGGCAAAAAAACGCACGTTCGGGAGAAAAACACGCACCAGGGAGGCCGCCCGGGCGAAAAACGCGCACCCAGGCGATAAACGTCAACTCGGGCAAAAAACGGCAGCCCGGGCGAAAAACTTGCGCCCAAGCGAAAAACACGCACCCGGGCGAAAAACGCAGTCGGGTGAAAAAAGCGTGCCCGTGCGAAAAACGTCTTCCCGGTCGAAAAACGGTCGCCCATGCGAAAAAAGCCTGACGGGCGAAAAACGGCCTCCCGGGCGAAAATAACAGATCGGGCGAAAAACATGCGCCCGGGCGAAAAATAGCCGCCCGGGCAAAATACGGCCGCTCAGGCGTAAAAATTCCGCCCTGGCGAAAAACGGCCACCCGGGCTTAAAAAGGTCGCTCTGGTGAAAAAAGCACGTCCGGGCAAAAAAATGTCCGCCCGGGTGAAAAATGTGCGCCTGATCGAAAAACGACCGCTCGGGCAAAAAACGCGCGCCCGGACGAAAAAACGGCAGCCCGGGCGTAAAACAAGCGCCTGAGAGAAAAATGGTCACTCTGGCGAAAAACAGCCGATCGGGCAAAAAATGGCAGCCTGGGCGAAAACAGTTGACCGGCCGAAAATCGGGCGCAAGGCAAAAACGCGCTCCAAGGCAAAAAACAACCGCTCTGGCGAAAAATGCGCGCCTGAGCGAAATATCGAGCGTCCGGGTGAAAATGGTCGCTCGGGCGAAAAAGGAGTTTCCTGCAGAAAATGAGTGCACACCCGAAAATGCGCGCTCGGATGAAAATACTGGAGTGGTATGTAGCAAGATGGAGTTAATAAAAGAGAAAGGCTAAAAACAGAAAAAACGATTTTTAGAAAGCTATGTTAGACTGTATTCTTAAAAAGTATCTAACAGCTTATTTGTAGAAGCTGTTTTGAAAAAGTTGTTCATTTAGGCTCTGTTTGGGACAGCTCTGGCGGATGGAAAATCTATTTTCTAACCGTCAGAGCTGTTTTTAACGGTTTGGGACAGCTCTCTAGTAGCTTCTTGAAAATAGTTTCTTCAAATAAGCTGTTTTAGAGGCTCTTTGAGAAGTCAGTCCAACATAATTTTCTAAGAACTGCTTTTTCTGTTTTTAGTTTTTTCCTTTTTATTAACTTCACCTCGTTGCATACCACTCCAGCATTTTCGTCAGTGCGCGCATTTTCGTATTTTTCGCCTGAGTGGCCATTTTTCGCCCGGAATCTCGTTATTTTCGCCCAGACGCACATTTTTTGCCTGGGCACGCATTTTTCGCCCGGGCAGTCGTTTTTTCGCCCGGACTTGCGTTTTTCGCCAGGGCGCCAGATTTTCGCCCGATCGGCTGTTTTTCGTCTGGGCTGCCATTTTTCGTCCGAGCGCGCGTTTTTTCGCCCGGACGGCCGTTTTTTTTGCTCGGACGCACGTTTTTTGCTCGGGCGGCCATTTTTCGCTCGGGCGCGTGTTTTTCACCCGGGCGGTCGTTTTTCGCCCAGGAGGCCTTTTTTCGCCCGGGCGCACATTTTTCGCCCGAGCGCGTGTTTTTCGCCCAGGGGGTCGTTTTTCGCCCGGGCGGCCATTTTTCGCCCGGGCGACCGTATTTCGCCCAAGCGCGCATTTTTCGCCCGGTCGGCCGTTTGTCGCCCGCGCGACGGTTTTTCACCCGGGCGGCGATTTTTTGCCCATGCAAGTGTTTTCCCACTTGCGCCTATTTTTTGCCCTGGTGGCCGTTTTTCACCCGAACGCGCGTTTTTCGCCCGAGCAGCTATTATTTTCTCGGGCGGCCGTTTTTGTCCGGGGAGTGTTTTTTTCGCCTGAGCGTGCATTTTTCATCCGGGCACCCGTTTTTCGCCCATGTGGCCGTTTTTGTCCGAGCGACTGTTTTTCGACCGGTCGACCCTTTTTTACCCGGCGGCCCGTTTTTTGCCCGGGCGGCCGTTTTTTCACCCAAGCGACCATTTTTTGTCAGGACGCGCGTGTTTATCTGAACGCGAGTTTTCAAACAATTGTTCTACCGAACTGCTTAAATGAAAAAGTTATATTCAATCAGCACTTATGCAAAGACTCTCCAAACAGTCTGCAGCTCTCTCATCAAAGTTTTTCTAAAAATTCTATTCTAAAAGCTTTATTCGATTAGTAGATTTTTCCATCCGCTAGAACTGTCCCAAACAGAGCCTTTTTAATAGAAAAAACTACCCAAACGATGCCTTAGGATTGAACTTTGAATTCAGATTTTTCAAACTTAATTGGATTGCAATCTGTTGTGTTCATTTTCTTGAATTCCAAATTCATTTGGTTATTTACTTTTTTTTTATCATTTTATGTGTTACTTTTGTATAAATTTTGTGATATTAACATACCTTTGTCATATTTTTTAATTAAATTTTATGTGCAATTTTTAGTTCCGCCCAAAGAGAAAAAAAATCATGCGTCCGCCATTGTGCACACACATGACTAGATGGTCATGTTATTCATAGATGTTTCATTTACACGTAAAGGCCGTTATAAGTAGGTGATTGTTATTAGCACTACACATATGACTATTAACACAAATTTATTTTCATTTTAGGGCTTTCGTAAACACCTAAGCGCACTTACCCCGCTGAAAATTTCTTCTTCCCATTTTTCTGCTCCCGTGTTCGCCTAGAAGTCAATTCCTGCTCTCTGGTTAATCACTGGAAGAGAATCCAATGGCCTTGAATGTCCGTTGACACTAGAAGCTGGTTGCGAAGATCCGGTAGCACATGTTCCCGTCCCGACGTGAAAGGGTTCCCAGGATGCATTTGGAAATCCACAATTTGGGGCGGAGGAGGATTCTGCTTGACTCCATGGCTGAATGTTGGTGCGATGTCAACCCATTCCGACTATGTTCCGATCTTTGCGTCCTCGACTACTTGATGATCATCCTCGTTGTTGTCATCGTTGGCGTCTCCTATTACTTTGTTATCAATGTCGTCTGGGGTCCCATATCGTCCATGGTGACCTTTTTTCCTTTCTGGCCTTCACCATCGTCATCCTTTTTCCATTTACTGGCTCAAAAGCCCAAACCATTCTTCCTCTCTTTAACAATTCTATTGAAGTTGTCACAACTTCTTAGGAAAAGATTATTGACTTATCGTCCCTTGTTCTAAAGGAAAAATCGAGTAATATACTTTTATAGAAGTCTATTTACACGAACATAGAAATAATTATTGACTTATCCTCTTCCATGGGTGAATGTTGTTGCTACGATGTCAACCCATTTTTTCTCTTTAAATTTTTGTTCGTAAATAATAATTTTGTTTGCGGATATCCATTTTTGAAAAGAATGATTTGTGATTATCAAATAGTTGTGGATAGCCAAAAATAAGATCCTAATAACAATCACCTCAAAATATTGCAAATTTGAAAGTTAAAAGTACACTTTTTTGTGATATCCATCCATTTTGTTGTAATAATCAAAATTAATTACTTCTTATTAAAATGATTAAATAATAACAATAAATATGCAACTAAGAATAATATTAATTATTAACTTTAAATTAAAAAATACTTTAAAGTCTAATTTAATAATTTGTGAGGTTTATATATATAAAAATTGGCCTAAAATGAGAGAAGAGTTCGTTTTTCTCATCTTTATAGCCCACTAAATACTCGTGGATAATGGATATAGTTATTTTTGTAGTCTTTATAACTCATTAAATACATACATTATCGCAAGACTCCACTATCGACGGCTATATATAACATGACTTGAGAACAATGAAGGGCTGGATTTTATTAGCCCTTTCATAAGCTCCTTCCAACTCCGCTTAGAAACAGGAGACCTGGAGTCAGTTTCGGAGGGGGAGCTCATTCAACATGTTCTCAAGTGTAAGGTGGGATCTCTGGCGATCGCCGACCACCTTCATTGTTCTCAGTCATCGAAATCGTAGGGTCAACCCCGACCGCGGACAATTCAGTGGCCAACATTAAGCTCCCCACCCCATAAACCATATCACTTTTGTCTCATCCGTGCCCAGTTGGGATCATACACACCCAATTTTACTTGTTGGCGCCAACTAGGCGCCACAATCCAATCTTAGAACCGTTGAAGGTTTGGTGCACCATGCTCAATTGAACTTAACAAGCTCTAATTCTAGAGCGTGAGCTCTAATTGTGTGACAGCATTCCCGAATTGAATATGATCAAATTCAATTGGACTCGCCGGGCTCAGCACCCAAATTGATTACCTTCAATTTCAATTCCAAAGCATCAATTCCGCACAACCGAACTGTAAGAATTCCATTTTCATTAATTCAACGCAAACAAAATTTTATTTACTCATATTTTAGGCTAAGCTCCAAGATGTACCAAATAGAATATTAAAAATATATAGTCTTATTTACTGGGATCTCAGCGTAATTACAATTTGCACCCCACTAATTTTTGAAATTACAAAAACCTTCCCTCAATGTTTACATTTCATAACATTCATGAGTAAGAGTACCCCCTTGGAGTAAATCTTCGGGCGGGTCTTTTTGTGCATGAATGTTATGAAATGTAAACATTAAAGAGAAGTAATTGTAATTTCAAAAATTAGAGAGGTGCAAACTGTAATTACGCAAACTAAAAATATATATATGAATAAACACAATTCCACAGCTAGAAAAATGAGATTCCAGCCACACCTACCTACTGCCGGAAAAAGAATATCCGTAAATTGCAGCGCTCTTCTCCACTGATTTATGAAATATTAAAAATCCTGGAAGTAGTTGAAGAGATCCCAGGCTGCGGCCCCGGGAGAGGGGACAATCGAAGGGGAGAGGAAGTTTACAGGGCTGTTCAAAAAGATGCAGCCGCCGCCGGAGGCGGCGCCGCCCGGAGAGGTCCGGCCAACCTGGAAAGCCGCCGGGCTGAGATCGTGCAAGAAGTTAAGAAAGCTCGAGTCTAAGAAGGACGGCGAGAAGAAGGCTGGGGATACAGGCGGAAGTGACGCCGGAACCGGCGATAAGATTCCCGGTATGGAAATTGACCGGTCCAGCAGCGGTTCGCCGTCAATCCCCAAATCGTCGAGGACATCCACACCGGCGGCTGTAAAATCTACTGGCCGGTCGGCTCTCGAATTCATGACCATCCTATGAATCGCCGTCAGCTTGGCGGGGGAGTGAAGGTCGGCGTCGGATTTTGCAGCCAGCGGGGTGTCGGGGCCTGTGAGGCGCTGAACCAGGTCCATGAAGTTGGCGGTTTCGACGTGGATGACTTTGGGGGAGATGCTGTAGATGATGACCGGCTCTCGTGCAGCCTGATCCGGCGCCGGTGGTTGCGCTGCCAACTGCGGCGGCGCCGCCGCCGCCAGGGGCTTCTTAATCTTGTGGGAGTCCCTGCTTACCCGGAGAGAGGAAGGCCGGGGGCCTTGGAGCTGGAGCTCTCGACGGGGCTGTAGTTGGAGCTGCGACGGCGGCGGCGGCGTATCGCCGGGATTCATGGGATTCTCTTTCCGGGGGAAGTTGAAAATAGAGAAGGGACTCACAAGTGGAGGTTGGGAATAGAGGTCCGTGGACGGATCGTCGCCAATAAGGAAGATGGGCATGTGTTAAAAAAAAATTTACGATGGACCCGACAATTAAAAAATAAATATTAATATATGTTTATTTCTCTCACAATCGAAGGAGATTGTTAACCGCAACTCGTGTTTCGCTATCCGCAACTCAAAATTTTAAATAACACATCGCAACCCAAAACTTAAAACTCTAACCCATTGCGTATTCCGTCTTCAATCATGCCCAATTCCTCGCGTATTCTCTTAAGTTTCTCCTTCCTCGAGAAACAACTGGGTGCGGGAAGCTAAATGTTAGGTTGCGGTTAAATTATTTAAAATTTTTGGATCGCGGTTAACAATCGCCTAATCTAACCATTCTAAATTTATGTTCTAGACGAATATATTGAATCATTTATCGTGTCAAATTGGGTTAGACTGATTCGTACATGTATTATAGTTGGATTTGGTTAATTATTTTATTTAAGTTGGCCCGTCAATTACCGAGATGAATAGAAATTTGGCTCGTCCGTCGATCAAATTTGCGAAATACGGAAATTGCCGTTGCACGAAGGGAAAAAAATTACACTGCAATGTGGGCAGGTCAAGTGTTTGCACACAAGCCAGCCTGTAAAATCTTATGCCCAGCCCGTCAGACAGAACGAGCCCACCCCCATAAAAAACTTTCAACCATCGTGAAGTCTCTTAGAGCATCTCCAACGGGAATATCTATATTTAGAGATCCTCATTGTACTAGGTTATCTAAATATGGAGAACTTAATTTTTCATTATCAACTATTATCTCCGTATATAATTATATATATAGATATATATATACATATATATATACGAGTGACAGTGCACGGGGGGCCCCCCGTGCGGGCAACATTTGTCGTGGGAGCGACATTTGTCGTGGGGGCGACATTTGTCGTGGGTGGCGAGATTTGTCGTGGGGGCGACATTCGTCGTGGAGGGCGACATTCGTCGTGGAGGGCGACATTTGTCGTGATGGACGACATTTGTCGTGGG
Organism: Dactylorhiza incarnata; assembly: GCA_033032865.1. NCBI lineage: Eukaryota > Viridiplantae > Streptophyta > Magnoliopsida > Asparagales > Orchidaceae > Dactylorhiza > Dactylorhiza incarnata. The sequence continues at coordinate 4,395,031 of JAWHQI010000176.1, read as the reverse complement.
GGCGACATTTGTCGTGGAGGGCGACATTTGTCGTGGAGGGCGACATTTGTCGTGGATGGCGACATTTGTCGTGATGGACGACATTTGTCGTGGGTGGCGACACTTGTCATTGAGGGGCGACATTTGTCGTGGGGGGCGACATTTGTCGTGGGGGCGACATTTGTCGTGGAGGGCGACATTTGTCGTGATGGACGACATTTGTCGTGGGGGCGACATTTGTCGTGGGGGCGGCATTTGTCGTGGAGGGCGACATTTGTCGTGATGGACGACATTTATCGTGGGTGGCGACATTTGTCATTGAAGGACGACATTTGTCGTGGGGGTGACATTTGTCGTGAGGGCGACATTTTTTATGGTTAAAGATCATCAGATCAGCAGAACAGCTTCCAAAAAGCCATAGATTTAACTTAAACAACATGATAAAGACATTGGGGGGGGGGGGGGGGGGAATACCTGTTGAGGTGCTGGAGAACTGAGGAGAGGATCAATTTGAAATAAAAAAAAAGGAGAAAAAACCTAAACTTCAAGTAGCTGCACCTTTCGGCTTGCGGAGCGGTACATGCCTCATTTAATGCATAAGAAGAAGAAGAACCTAATATATGGTGGTCTTACGCTTCAAGAAGACCGACATAATGTCAACCCAAATAATGCATGCTACAGGGCTCTTCCCGCAAGCCGCACCATTTCTTTTTGCTGCACGAAAACACATGCTTTATACAAACACAAAATAAACTTGATGAACACTGTAAAAATGAACCAGTAAAATTTATATCAAAGAGATTAGAGCACAGATTACATTAAATGGGGAATCGAATGAAGAGTAGCTGAAGAATACTTGTTGAGGTGCTCTGCAAAACCTGGCGTTAGGGCAGGTACAAATGAGTTACCTGGAAGGGAAAGAAGAGCTAGAAGGAAGGAGCGAATGAGTTACATGCTCGGTGAAGAATGGCTACCTTATGAAGAGCCGTGGTCGATGCTAGGACGTCAGGAGCAACTTTAAATCTGTTTGCCAGCTTCGAAGGAGTGTTAGAGGAAATGTGAAGAAGGTCATCGAGTATGCGCTTCCCTGCTTTCGATCTCCCTGCACAATCCCAAGCTCCAAACACAAAATCGAGTATGACCTTGATTAAAAGTAGATGAGATCCCACTTTGGTTCTCTCGATATTGCTCTTGATCTTCCTCTCAGGATCTAGTTCCTGTTTTGTTTCCTGTTTTAGTTAGAATCAACTTAAAAATATATAATATAGAAAAAAAAATTCCCCTAACTGAAATATGAGAAGGAAAAAATAGTTCAATTGGCTCATTTGATTGCTTATAATAGAAATTTATCACTATAAATATGAACCTGAATTAAAAAAGTGGTGAAATATTTTAAAACATTATGTACTGTGTAAGAACTTTCACTAAAGCTTTTAATATAAACACATTCTTCCTTAGAATCACAACCCACTTATCCTTAGAGTCATAAACAAAATTTCATTTCCCTCTTCAGTAATCAGTAGTTATGCTTAAATTATAAGACACTGAGAGGCTATGAAGCCAAAGATGATACGGATTTGCTTATCAAGATCCATCTTCAAATTGAAGGTCGTTTCGTAGTTGAGATCTGTAATCAACCGTTTCTTCTCCAATGAGTTTCTCCTAGCATGAACAAAAAACTCAATCAGCAAGAAGATTTCGTTGGCAGATGAAGATAGCGGGGGAAGCAAAAATAGATATAGGGGATATGAAGAGAATGAAAAAATAAAAAACAACAAAGCAATATAGATCGGGTGGCGACCTCCCGTGGTTGGATTTTTGCATAAAAGGATGTTTCGGGGCATCCGGGGTTCCAAAATGAGGTTATTCAATTGGGCAAAAATGTAACATATCGCAAAGGATTAATCCAAGCCTTTATCACTCTTTAATATTGACACTTACGATTGCAATTCATTCCGGCTCTGACTTTTCCCTATTCCCAGGCTACCAGAAACATCCAAATGTGAAACCAATAAAATGTAAGCCAACAGACTCAGAAAAGAGAAATAATTTCATCTCTAGCAAAATTCCAAATCAAGTATTTTCAGTGCAATACGAATGTTATTTTTTTGTGGAGGATAAAAGATTGCTTCACTATGAAATTCTACTTCTCTCATTTGTGCTATAACTACTTGGCGTAAATCACAAATATATTTAACCATTGTTTTCACCTAATGTCATTATTGAGTAAATAGATTTAAGGATTACAACGGCACTCCCCGAAAGAAAAACAAATCATTACATTACACAATGTCCAATTGCCCACCATATGCTTAAAAATTCATAGATAATCAATCACAAATAGATGTAACAACATAACATCAAGATATTCGCAATGTTTTGCAGAAGAAAAATGTGAGAGTACTCTTGAACTATCATTTATTAAGCAAGCGGTGAACCATCAATCAAGAAGGTAGGAGTGGATCGATTGAGGGGAAGCACTGTATATACAATTATAATTTAGTTCAAACATGTGGTTAGTTGAGTAAATTAAATAAATGATATGAAATTATTTAAATAGCCATGGATGTATGAAAGCACTAACCTTAGCTCTTTTTATAAAAACTGCACTTTACTGCAGACTGTCTGTGAATTAATTTTTACAGGCCTTATTGATTTAATCTGGAGCAATAAAAAACATAAATCGCCCTTACAATCAGTTCTTGTCTTTAGGAATAAAGGAAAACCTTGTCCTGTAGACACCTCCTTGAAGAAATTAAAAAACCCAAATGGGTTTCCTCCCGAGAAACTGATGTAATTTTGCAAGAAAGTTGATAGCAGGAAAAAATCAAAACCTGGTGATGTTTGAGTTGGCAGAGAGTTTTGCTCCTAAAGTAAGAGAAACCCTAGAGCAGAGCATATTTCCGTTCTTCTCCAAAGTGTCTGGAAAAGATGAGGGAATGAGAACTTGGACATGGTTAGAAGAATCTGTGAAGTTAACAACAAACACCTTAAGTGCAAAAAATGTCGCAAGGAAGGAGGGCGCGAGAGGGATGCAGCGGCGATATATATCGCGGGAACTTTGCTTGCAGTGGAAGATCGAGCAGGTGCCTGGTCGTGGTTTGAGAATCGGAGGTGAAGCTTGAAGTCGCCGGTGACGGAGGACGCTGCGACTGGAGTCCTTATCGTTGGGTTGTGGGATGTTGCCCTAAAAGGGACCGTCGAAATGGCGCGGCGAGAGAACGAAGCGCAAGGAGAAGATGCCGTGCGGGAGAGGAAATAAAGATGAGGTAGGGGATTCGAAATAAAGCGGAGGCAGGGGATTCAAATTAAAGCAAAAGTGGCAGAGGAAATTTGTAGCGGGAAGTTAAATTGGACGGTCTGATGCTTTACTTCAACGGCCCAGATTAAAAGTAGGTCTCATATACTTAACATAATTTCATTGCCACCATATTTCTTTATAAAGTAGTATAGATATATATATGTATATATATACTATTCTAAAAAGAAATATGGTGGTCTGCGAATAACATGAGATCAAAAATCCCCAAAAAATGTGGACCGTCCAGATATGGCTTCATAATTTCAGAGCCGCTCGATTTAGGCTGCAAATAACCAAAATCTCATGAATAGGTCTGCGAATAGCCATATAGGTAAATTCCAGGAATCGCCCCCCCCCCCCCCCCAACAAAACCCGATAGCAGGCCTCGCCCTTGGCCGTCCGACGCCGCCGTCGGAGCCAACGACTGCCTGACCGGAGTCCACCGGTGAGGTCACCGGACCCCGGCGAACCTACCGGGGTTGGTCCGGGGGCGCTCCGGCAGGGCCACCGACGGCGGTGGCATGGCCCTGACCGTGCGGCCCAGATCTGGGCCTCATGGGCAGGGCCACCGCCGTCGGTGGCCCTGCCGGAGCCCCGCCCTATGACCACCCGCAGGTTCGCCGGAGACCGGCGAACCTGCCGGCGGTGGCCTCGCACCGGCCAGCCGGCGGCGGCAGCCCAAATATTGCGGCGGGAAGAAGGAGGGGAGGGGGCGGCTGTATATATTATATAATATATATTATTAAATATATAATATCGTCGTTCGTCGTTCGTCGAACGCAGGAGTGCCTCCGTTCGACGAACGGCCGGCACTCCTGCGATAGCCGTTCGTCGGACGCAGGAGTGCCGCCGTTCGTCGAACGCAGGAGTGTCTCCGTTCGACGAACGGCGTCACTCCTGCGTTATCCGTTCGTCAAACCGTAGGAGTTCCATCGTTCGTCGAATGGCGGCACTCCTGCGTTAGCCGTTTGTCGGACGCAGGAGTGCCGCCGTTCGTCGAACGCAGGAGTGTCTTTGTTCGACGAACGACGGCACTCCTGCGTTAGCCGTTCGTTGAACCGTAGGAGTGTCGCCGTTCGTCGAACGCAGGCACTCCTGTGTTCGACGAACGGCGGCACGACAGTCCTACATATTCGTTCTAAGCACCCTACATATTCGGCCGTCGGATATGGCTTCAAAATATACCAGCCATTCATTCTTTCTCAGCACCCTACATATTCGTTCTTCAAACCACTCGACATTTCTCCATCCCCGCCTCTGCCCTAAAACCTGCCGCTCCCGCTTCCGCCTTTGCCGCTCCCGCCCTACATATTCGTTCTCCAAGGTTTCCACTGCCTCCACCGCTCGACAGCCCTCCGCCTCCGCCTCAACCCCTCACTTCTTCGTCCCGGCCTCTGCATCGCGTTTCTTCTAGCCGTCGTCAACATCATCGAGCAACGAAAACCAATCCTCTCTACCGATCTACCGCAGATCTTCTTCCTTACAGATCGCCTGTGAGAATATCATCTCCTCTCCTATCGATTTCTTAAAGGCATTTACATGTTTCTTTGTTAACAGTGCAACGACAGGGGCAACTTGAATCATGGAGATGAACATCACACAAGTGTCAAACGCAACTAGATGCCGAAGAGGACGGCCTCCTATATATGCATCAACTCAAGAGAATGGAACTTGGTTATCGAATGCATTACTTTTGAAAAGTAAAGACTTAAATATAAGCTTGGTTTTGTGTTATTTTGGTTCTTTCAATTTTGAATTATACATAATAATATTTCATATTTACTATCAGTGTCCATTATTACAACTATACTTCTATACAACTTTGAAAGCCTCATTTATTGACCATAGTATTCATTATTTAATCAACCAGTTAATGACGCCACTCATGACAAATGTCGCCCCCCACGACAAATATCGCCCTCCCCCCCCCCCCCCCCCCCCCCCCCCCCAACAACAACAACAAATGTCACCCCCCCACGACAAATGACCCCAAGACAAATGTTGCCCCCACGACAAATGTCGCCTCCCACGACAAATGTGGCTCACCACGACAAATGTGGCCCCCCCCCACGACAAATATCGCCATCACGACAAATTTTGCCTTGAATAGGGCCGGAGGCTCGTGCCTGTCACTCGTGTATATATATATATATGTATATATATATCTTTATATATATCTTTATATATATATATAAAGATATATATATATATATAAATACATATATATATACATATATATACACATATATACACATATATACACATATATATACATATATATACATATATATATATACATATACATATATATATACATATACATATATATATACATATATATAAAGATATTTCAGAGTTCTACAATTGCGTTTTAAGTATGTCGCAAATAAAGAACATGCGGCTTCTTAAGTCGCCTGCAGCACTGCTCTGTTATTCCTTCGTCTCGCTTGCCCTAGAGAGATTTTTGTTCTGCGAACGAAACCTCACAGCGACCTCTCCGACAATTCCTTCTTCTCCATCGACCTCTTGATTTCATCCGGCTCACTTCTCCCGCAAGTGATCTACTGTTCCTTCGTCTCGCGTGCCCTACGGAGATTTTTCTTCCACGACCCATCGCTGCTCGACAATTCCTTCTTCTCCATCGAGACCCATCGCTGCTCTGGTGGTAAGTTTGGAATTTTGTTTAATTTCTTTTCACTCTCCATTTCGATTTACAGTTTGGCGGATTGCATTCTTCATTCAGCTCACTTCACCCTCCGGTGCCGCCGCTGCCGACGCTCTGGTGTCGCCGCTCCGTTGTCGCCACTCCGTGATATGATCCTTCTAGCTGCAAGGATCAGAAGATGGACACACAATATCCAAAAGTTATCTCTCGTTGAAATAGAGAAATGGCGCCAAATGCATACGATAAAAATAGCAAGCTTAAAGGTTCACAGATGCAGGGAATGAGAGGAACAGATACAAGAAGCTATCAATCCTAAGGAATCGTTGGTCTGATTCCTGAACGGATGATCCACGCAAGAATGACCAGGTCTCCTTTTGGTCTTCCCGTCGATTCCAGCACACACGCCAGTTTAGGAAAATTAACCACATAACATAGTTAGGGCAACACACACCCTTAAATAGTTAATTAAAAGACTAAAATGCCCTTCGCCAACTCCCTGTCCACCAATCAGTGCCTAGGGGCATCTCATTGCCTCCCCCATCGCTAGTTCCTTGACCTCAAGGAACTTGAAGTGTGGATAGCGTCGTTGTAAGGACCAAAGATCTTCCCATGTCGCCTCTGTCATGGTGTTGTTGTGCCACTGGATTAGGAGTTGTGTGAGGGGTCTGTCAGCCCTTTGTAAGATCCTCCTTGCGAGCACCTTCATAGGCTCCACCAAAAAATTGCCCTCCGTAGTCACAGTGGAAGGTAAGGGGAGGGTCGGTGCCAGTGAGTCTCCCTTGTGCTCGCGCAGTTGGGAGATGTGAAAAGTGTGGTGGATTTTTGCTTCTGGAGGTAGCGCCACGCGATAGGCGACTTCGCTGATCCTCTCCATCACCTGAAAAGGGCCAAAAAAACTTGGGTGATAACTTATGGAACCCATGTGTCCGCAAACTAATTTGCCGATAGGGTTGGATGCGGATGTACACCCATGACCCAATGGCGAGTACTCATTCCCGCCGTTTCTTGTTAGCAATCACCCTCATGCGTTTCTGTGCCTGCAACAAGTTGAACTTGAGAATGGATATGGTGCGCTCCCTAGCTTCTAAAGAGCGATCAACGTCGGCATTGAGGGACGTTCCCTCTATGTACGGTGAGTTAAGGGTGGGCTCTTGCCCGTACACCACCTCGTAAGGAGTCATCTTTGACGCGCCGTGGAAGGTCGTGTTGTACCACCACTCGGCTAATGGCAGCCACTCTGTCCAGCTCTTCGGGAGCTCAAAACACATGCACCACAAGTAGCTTTCTAAGCACCTATTCACCACTTCCGTCTGGCCATCCGTTTGAGGATGGTAGGCCGTTGATAATCGCAGCTGCACCTGCAAGAGACGGAATTGCTCTTGCCAAAATTGGCTAAGAAACACCGTGTCGCGATCACTCACAATCGTGGTTGGAAGCCATGTAGGCGGATGATCGAATTCAGAAATATTCCGGCAACTCCCTCTGCGGTATACGGGTGGGTGATCACCATGAAATGTGCTTGTTTGCTCAATCTGTCCACGACTACCAAGATGGTCGTTTTTTCGTGGATCTTTGGGAGGTCATCAATGAAGTCGAGGGATATATCCTGCCATATGCTTTCAGGAACTGGGAGCGATTGTAGCAAGCCCTTTGGCTTTTGATGGTCCGATTTGCACCTTTGACAAGCTTCACAACGTTGTATGTATGCGTATATTTCAGATTTCATGCCCTTCCAATAAAACATCCTCTTCATCCTTTGGTACGTAGCCGTGATACCCGAGTGTCCCCCCATAGCACCGTCGTGATAAAGTTGGAGCAATTTGGATTTGAGGGTGTTGTCCTTGCCAATGACTAGCCACCCCTTCCTCTTCAACGTACCATTCAACCATTGGTATTGCGGTTTACAGGTGGGATCCGCTTCTTTGGCCTTGATGATGCGTTGTAGACGGTCGTCGTGGACTCACACCTCCTTGATCAGCTGTAGCAGGTCCGATTATAGGGAAACCATTCTGTTGAGCTCGATGAGTGCTAGCTCATGTTGCCGAGAGAGAGCATCGACGCAGATGTTTTCCTTCCCCTTGCGGTATTGAATTTGGAAGTCATAACCCATGAGTTTTATCATATGCTTTTGTTAAGCCGGTGTTGCAATTTTCTAATCCAAGAGGAACCGTAAGCTTTGATTATCCGTACGAATAATAAAGTGACGTCCCACCAAATAATGGTGCCAATGTTGCACCGCCAGCACAATGGCCAAATGTTCCTTTTCGTAGGACGATAATAGCGAGTTCTGGGTGCCCAAAGCTCTACTGAAGTAGGCAATGAGTCGGCCTTCCTGGGACAAAACAACCCCCACGTCGGAGTCCGATGCGTCCGTCTCAACGATAATTTTTTTGGTGAAATCTGGTAATTGTAACATGGGCGGTTGCGACACCACTGTTTGGAGCTGTTTGAAGGCTTCGGCTGCCCTTGTGGTCCAACGGAAAGAGCTATGTTTGAGTAATTCCGTAAGGGGTTTAGCTATAACTCCGTACCCTTAAATGAACCTGCGATAATACCCGGTGAGGCCCAAAAACCCGCGCAATTTTGTAAATGCAGTGGGCTCCGACCACTCCATCATCGCCTGAATTTTGAGGGGGTCGGTTGCTACGCCGTCGGCCGAGATGATGTAGCCCAAGTAATGGATCCTCTGGAGGCTGAAAGTACACTTGCTCTACCGAAGATATAGCTGATTTTCCAGCAGCACTTGGAAGGTGAATTGAAGATGTTGGAGGTGTTCCGTCCATGAGTGGCTGAATATTAAGATGTCATCGAAGAATACGAGGAGGAACTTCCGCAATTGGTGCTCAAACAGTTGATTCATAAGGCTTTGGAACGTGGAAGGCGCGTTCGTCAAGCCGAATGGCATGACCAAAAATTCATAATGCCCTTGATGTGTACGAAAAGCCATCTTGTGTATATCTTCCGCCGACATCCTAACTTAATGGTACCCCGCCCTTAGATCCAACTTTGAAAAGAAAAGGGCCCAATGCAATTCATCTAGTAACTCTCCAATGATTGGGATGTTGGAGTGCTCCGCTCAAGATATTTTACTAAGATTCATCGGTGCGGAATGGTCTTATATAGTATCTCCAGCGTAGTGCCTAACCCTAGTAATACGTAACCCGTCTGGTCGTTCCGAGTCAGTCCTGACACGCACGGACATATATATATTAATAAACCTAACAATCTCCTCATATGTCCGCGGTAAACCCAATGTCGGAAAAAGGGTTGGTGTGTGTAGTGTTCAACCAATTCGACTCATTACACAACTGTGTCCGTAAGTACCTGTTATAACATATCAGACTGAAAAGAACCAGAAGTATGTATGCATGCATAAGATTAAAATATAAACTAAGCAGCATCACACCAAAGTCAAAAGTACAATCAGAGAAATAGGTACCAGAAGACCTAATATCTCATGACCAACAAAAGAGCAGGAGATAGTCCAAACAAACAGGTAAATGAAGAGAGCTAAAACAGTGCTCTAAGCCAAAGAAAGAAAAACCAAACAAATACTCTAGAAACCATCATCCAGCAGATCATCCTTGTCAGGATCCCAATCTGCATGTGCTCCTCCTACAGCAGCAGCTCCTGTAATTTCCAACAGAGAACTTCATTCAGAATGAATTCAACCATGGAAAATATACATGTATCTAGTTCTACAAATAAGAACACATTACTTTAATTAAGCTAAGAGGACATTAGAGTAGAATATTTTAGGTTCAACCACAGAATCTATTAACTGTTTCTATGTGAAACGATTTTAGACTTCTGGACAACGCAGCTATGTCTGTATTTCTATGTGTGATGTCATGGTTATTGTTCTTCTAGGGTTAATTGGAACTCATCAAATGTGGAATAGAATCAATCAACAGGAGAAGGTCCAAAACAAGTCAAATCGTGTTGTCAAATGTGGAATAACACTCTCCTCCAAGTTAAGGAAGACGAAACCGGATGAGGTTGTTAGCATCAAATGTGGAATGAAACAACTCACCAGATTCGTACTCAGTAACAAAAACCATCAACAGAGCACAACATGCTATATTTGACAAAGGAAAGAATCAAAACATTCGGACTAAGGCTGATCTCAAACCGCCTTGAGTCTCATTTTCCTCATTATTTTGATTGAACGGTCTCAGGGCATTCCTTTCGTCAATGGATCAACTAGATTGTCCTTCGATCGCACATCGACCAAAGTAATAATGGGTTGTTCTTTAAGATAATTCAAAAGAGCGTGTCTCAGTCGTACATGTCGTCTCTTAGTGTTAAATAGGACATTCTTAACAACTTGGACTGCTGCATGATTATCACAGTACAGACTTAAAGAATTGACTTGAAGTCTAGACAAGGGAATGTCTAAAATCAAATTCCTAATCCATTCTGCCTCTTCACCAGCTGAAGCTAAGGCAAACAACTCGGCTTCTATAGACGACAAGGCTATACACGTCTGTCTTTTGGACTTCCAAGTAACTACAGTGCCACCCAAGGTGAATATGAATCCACTTGTGGACTTGTTGTTTCCAACTTCTGAACACCAGGAGGCATCAGAGTACCCTTCCAAAGTAGGAGGGTGACCAGTGCAGCACATAGCGTGATCTTTAGTACCTTTGAGGTACCTCATCAGCCGGTATAAGGCATCCCAATGCTCTTTGCCTGGACTACTGGTAAAATAACTCAGCATGCCTACGAAGAAGGCAATGTCTGGTCTAGTGCAACTTGTGGCATACATGATGTAAGACACCCTTTTTTTGCTTCGCTACCGGGATCTTATGCCCTAAGCCGCTGCTTTGCGGTGGCACCATCACTCGGGAAGGTCGCCACTACAAAACGCCGATTCTGCCGGCCATATCGATCACAGAAGAGAGAAGTACAACTGAAGACATTTAGAAGTTAAGTCCACATCACATGAAATATAATATCTAGAATAAAAAGGATGTCCACATGAAATAACTGAATAAAAGATAACAGTAAAAGGGGCTCATGCCCAGTACATCTTAGCCTCACTACAAAAGTCACTCGCGGAAGCATAATCTACTAAAACTAATTGAACACTCACGGATTCTGTCATCGGTGCTCCCGTGCTAGAATGTCCCACCTCCATCTGCACCGGCCTCTGGTGCTGCAGCGTCTCCTCGGTCCCCTAAAATGATAAGGTCAACCGACCGTTAGACAAAAGACTAAGCCAATCCCCCTCCCCTCCCCCGGTGACTCCTAAGCACCGTGCGGGAAAGATGAAATGGAGGACATCAAAGGGTATAATCAAAAGCAGGTGACAACGAATCTAACTACGGGATGGTCTATCGCTATGCAATATATAGTACAATGAGTAAAACAATAAGAGGTAAAATAGTAACAAGTAAGCAGTAGTAATAAGTAAAGCAGTACCAAGCATAATAGTAATAAGGTAACAACATTAAAGAAGTGTAACCTTAATTTATAGGAATGACCATACAAACATATAGACCAAGGGGTCGTTTAGCAGAGCATATCGTATAAAAAGTCCCATAACCAATTTATACGATAGGGGTAGGGGTTGAAATGCAAGATTTATGCCATGTCATGCAAGGTTATGCAGTTTAATGCTATGTTCACACAAGTGCAACTCACACACTTCGACTCTATGCGCACAGACCTTTAGTTTCCCCTTTTTGGAGCTAGCAAAACTCACAGGATACTCCCGTAGTGGCAAACGGAAGCGGTGGGTTAGGCCTCGCCCACCTCTAGGTTGGTATCTACAGTACCTAACCTAGACCTATCATACGCCTCAACGCTAAGAACACAACAACGGAGCTCCTGCGTACTCTTACTGGCTAGTCCACCAGACTTTTCTTGGTAAAGTGTTAACCACACTTACCGAGACAAAGTATAGACGTCGGTGCGACGACCGTCAATACTAATACCCACCACCTTTATGCGCATACAATATGTTATCCTCTATCTCCGAGCCCTAAGCTCCCTAGGCTATCTTGCCCGTCACCATAACCTTCCGAGCCACCGGCTCGCCGGACCAACCCGTCCGTACCAACAAGCATTACTGAGTCACAAGCTCACCGGACTAACTAGTCCGCTGTTACGACCACCGAGCCTACCGCTCATAAAACCAAACCAACTAACCTCCCGTAACCACGGGGTATGGGTGTGTAAATTATAAAGTTAATCTTGTACAACATCTTCTCCTATAATTTATGGTTAATCTTGGACTTCCCGAGGTCAACCCTGTGAGGGGCTCGCAACGATACTAAGAGCTACGATGAGATGATAGCCCAAAACTCTCTTTCTCAAGACACTTAGTGTTATTGGTATCTACCCACAAGATTACACCTCTTAACACTTCACTTGAATTATCCTCCTAAGTGTTTTCTGACTCCCCACGGGAAAGACGATCTTTCGTCAATCCCGAACATAACTTTACCCTTAACTCACCAATCACACTCTCATCACCTAAACTCCTTTTTGGTGACCTTCAATCTCTTCAACTAGGTTAGGCACACCAACTACCTTCCATTCCCACCTGATGATCTACATGTTACTTAAATCTTATAGTTTTACTATACGCATCCCAAATGAGTTATATGAGTTGCATGAGAGGAGGTACTCCAAATATTCATTCAAATGACTCAATATTATTACTGTGAGTCTATCATGATATTATAAAACTAAAACCAGAGGATCACATTTTTTCTTAATTATTTGGCATTTATTATAATTTCTCCAACGCTAGCCAAGTATGAAATTGAACATGAAGTACTGTAAGATATCCTTATGATATGGCCCCCATAAAATTATGGAAAATCTATTATGTCAAAATAAGAGTAAATACAAAATATCACAATTTTGCAGTAAGGTGTTGGCCTCTAACTATAATATTGAATAATTACCCCAAATTAGAAATTAAAGAAGGAACCACTAAAAATACTTGTCCAACAATTATGAGAAAATTACCAGACCTTTAATTGATTAGAAAAGTCTACATAAATAAATATTCCAAGTAAACTCATACTAGGGAAAATTGTGAAGTAACCTACTAATAAATAATTCCAAAAATTATACAAAAATTCACAGAGCTTTCTAATACCCTAAAATATCCTACCACCAAGTTTTACAGTTTTCCAAAGGATATTTGTCCCTCATTTATTTGACATATTCTTAAGACAAAATAGATGACTTGTGAATGAAGTACTAATTAAATCAATTCAACAATTACACAAAAATTACAAGAGGTCTATATCATGATTTTATGTACCCTACCAAACTTTCATCAATATCCAAGATAAATTGGGCATGTAAATTCCTCTGATAAGAAAGGTTCCCTAAAAGGTTAAAACCTAATTCAGTGGGGACAAGTATTCCTAAAATCCTCATAAAATTCCCTAGGGCATATATACACCCTATGAACTTATCTACCAAGTTCCATAATCATCCAAGGACATATGACCCTATGTCCTTCATGTACAACCCTGTATTCGGCGAGTGGGTCCTCAAGGCCCCGTGGAGGGTCAAGATGCAGATTAGGAGTCCAAGGGCCCTTGGGCGAATGAGGCCCCACTCACGGGGCACTCGCATGGTGCCAAAGCAGATAGGCGAGAGCGGCCAAGATCTCGCCTGTCAAGCAAGTCGAGCACCTGGCGAATGGAGTCCTTATGAGTCATTCGCCCGGTGAAATATGATGGGCAAGGAGCCTGGCGAGTGGTGCCTTCACGGACCATTCGCCCAGAAGGCTTTGGGGGGAAATGACCTAGATACCCCTTGTGGGCTGCCAATAGCTCTTCAGAACAGCGGAATTAGGCTGTTAGCAGACCAATTTGGGGTGCGATTAGTAAAACCAAAAGGCGGATTTACGCTATTTGCAGCCCAGGACTAGAAAATCTATAAATAGACCCTTAAGGGCACCTTGGAGGGGATCAGATCTTCTTGAGCTCTCTCCTCCAGGCTAGTTTTGGAGTTGGCTGCTAGTGCCCTCCAAGATGCTCGACTGAGCATTGGTTCGGGAGGGGAAGCTCTCTTAGATCTTCCGGGTGTGTGGCGGGACCTCCTAGTTACAGCCTTGGGTCTGTTCTAGGTTCTCCATCCTTGGTCAGGAGAGTTTAGTGAGGGAGAAGTAAGCGCAGGCTACACCCCCATGTGGGTCCGAACTCAAGAGACCGGTTAACGGTTTCAACACTTCACAAAGCTTAAAGTGCAACCCTAGGATTAGAACTAGGGTCCTAGGGCATATCCACCCCCACATCACCCCAAAACACTCATGGGGGTGTTTTATGTGATCCTAAACCAACGGTCAAAGTTTCACATCATTTTGATGAGATTTGACCACCTAACCCCAACAAGTACACCTTTGACCTAAATTAGCCTAGTTTGACCAAACTTGGGTTAATTAATTACCCAACCAAATCAGTCCCAATTGGGATGAAATTTTTATGAGGGTCATATAATGACCCTAAGGAGCACCCACCAAAATTTGGAGGGGATTTGATGTCATTAGACCCTATAATTAATTAATATGTGAATTATTAAATTTTTACAAAAACCTTAGAAAATGTTATCTAGAAATTCCCATTTTTGGATATGATTAGGGGGTAGGTATATTTAGACTATTCTCCAAATTTCAAGTCAATATCATTATTCAATCAAAAGTTATTCAAGAAATAGTGGTTGTTTTACCTTAGGGACCAGCCCCACCAAAATGGTCCTACAAGGAGCTACAGTGCTCCTTTTGGGCTAAAACAAATTGAAAGCTAAAGTACACACCAAGGGATACAACTTTGATGTTGGACACTTTTTCATCAGAGTCCTCTAAATATTTTTAATAATTAAAACAAATCACTGCATAAAATATGACAAAATAATATAAACCATTTCATTCATTTAAATGATTCTGCACGAATCTTGGCGCATCTAGGGACAACATCCATTCATCTTCAGGATTGAGCTGACGGTACCGATTTCCCGTGCCTGGGTCTCCTTCCACCTTGTTTTCCCGGCCACCCGAGCGCCGCCCCGACCAGCCAATGTCACCACCACCTCCGTTGAGGTGGTGGCCGGCGATTAGCGGTGGTTGGCAGGTCGGAGGTGGCCGGAATAGGGTGTTTTAGCGGGGGAAAGAGGGCTCGAAATGAGCCCTTTCGGGAGCTTGATTCGAGCCCGATTTGGCTCGAATCAAGCCCCGAATTAGAGAGGATCTAGCACTAGGGGAGAGAGGGAGAATCAGACCTGTGTGGTGGCCGGATGTCGTGGATTTCGGTGGGTTGCCATGGTCGGAGCTCGAGCTTTTGGTGCCATGTTGATCTAGGCCTCCACTGCACGATTCTCTCTGGAAGAAGGGGGTTTCACTCCTCTCACACCTCTGAATGTGTTAAAGAGTTTAATTGGAGGAAAGAGGGGGGGTTTCACTTGGTGGCCATTAATGGCCCTTGATGAAGGATTTTGGTTTCATCTAAGGGAGTTGAATTGGGCATCAATGTGGCCGGGAGAAGGCTGGAAACTCCTCCTCTCCCCAAGAGGAGATGAATGGTGCCATTAATGGGGGAGGTTGAAGATTTCTTCTTCCTCCCAATTAATCCCCCTCTTTCTCTCTCTTTCAAATTGGGGCTTTCTCTCTCCTAGCCAAATTTCTTGAAATTGAATGGCCAATGCAGTAGCACCCAACCCCATTAGGTGGTGGACCACCTCAATTGGGTCTAGCCCAAGTGGATTGGGCTTGATTAGGTCAAATATGTCATTTTGACCTAAATTTAGGATAAGGTTGACTTTGGTCAATTTGACCATTTGGGTTGACCCCAATGGGTGGCTAGTCACCCATTGGCCTCCCTTAAGGGTTAGAAAGGTCTAGGTATGGTCAATTTGGCAAGGTGAGGGTCAATTGACCCTTAATAGGTCACTTTTGACCAAAATAGGGCTAGGGTTGACTTTGGTCAAATTGGCCAAATTGGAGGCCCCATGATGGGGTTTTTTGATCTATTGGGTCCCTAGTATCCTTATAAGGGTAGGGGAAAGGTCAATTTGGCATGGTGGAGGCCAATTGACCCTAATTAGGCTACTTTGACCAATTTGGGGTTAGGGTTGACTTTGATCAATTTGGCATCTTTGGTTGACCCTAATGGGCCCTTGGTGCTTTAAGGGGACCCCTAATGGGTTAGGTATGTTATGGTGGGGTCCAAGGATCAGGGTGAGTCCCTAAAGTCCAACCCTAGGTTTGTTAACTAGAAACTACTATTTGCAAACCACTGTGGTTTTCCTCCTTCTTACCTAAGTTCACATGGTCTTTTGTACTTCCTATGGTTTTGTCATGACTTAGTCATGACAAAAACAACTTGGGGGTCTAGTTGTTTGGGGGATGTTACACATGAGACTTCCAATGATCTTTGAGTACTTGACTTGATCAATATTTGTCCCTTCATTCGGACTCAGCTTGTCGTTCGGATCAATTGGTGTTTCAACATGCCTACAATCTTTATTACCCCAGGTATTAAGAATCTGATCTATGTAATGAGCTTGACTAAGAGTGACACGTCCCTTGTCTACTCTTACTTTCATACCTAGTAGGGTATCCACAGGACCAAGGTCCTTCATATCAAACGCTTTTGCGAGAGCGGATTTAATATCCCTCACGACAGCAAGGTCTAACCCCAGAATCAACATATCATCCACATATAGGCATATGATGACTGTTTGGTTTGACATCGAGCGGTAATTGAGACACTTGTCTGAGAGACTAGACTGAAATCCAACACTCTTCACCACTTGATCAAATTTCATGTGCCACATCTTAGGCGCTTGTTTAAGCCCATAGATGGATTTATCGAGCTTGCACACTTTATCCTTTAGATCTGTATGGACATAACCTTCAGGTTGTGCCATGTAGATCTCTTCATTTAGCTCTACATTTAAGAAAGTTATTTTCACGTTCATCTGATGAACTATAAAGTTCTCAATATAGGCTAAGGATAGAAGAATCCTTATAGTGGATAGGTGACAGACAGGTGAATAGACATCAAAGTAGTCAATTCTCCCTTATTGCTTATAACCCTTAGAGACTAGTCGTGCTTTGTATCTGGCTATAGACCCATCACTATGCAATTTCTTCTTTAAAACCCACTTGCATCCCAGGACTTTAGCTCCTTTTGCTAGGTCCACTAGATGTCAGGTATTATTTTGTAGCACCGAGTTCATCTCATCATCGATGGCTTCTGCCCACATTAACGCATCTCTCGATCTCATCGCTTCCTGATAGGATCATCCTCTAAGTGGTAGGTGATGAAATTCTCACCAAAATCCTTAGGGATTCTATCTCTTGTAGATACTATAAGAGGAACAGGTTCGACCTCTAGAGGTTGGGGAGCAGTGCCAGATGGGCCAGCTTCAGGTTCTACAGTAGATTCTGAGATCATGTCAGTAGATCCAGGTATGGTTAAGCCATGATCTTTGATAAATTTATGTTCAAAGAAGATAGCATCTCTAGACTCTATCACTGAATTAGTGGATAGATCCAGAAACTGATCAGCTATACTATCTCATGCACTATCTAGATAGACACAGGTTGTCATTCTAGGTCCCACCTTAGGTCTTTTAAGGTCTTGTCTGCGCACATAGGCGATACAACCCCATGTCTTAAGAGTGTCATATCTACAAGGATGGCCATGCCACAACTCATACAGAGTAGAACTGAGCTTTGAGTGAGGCACTCTATTCAGAAAGTGATTCGCAGTAAGGACTGCTTCCCCCCAAAAGGAATTAAGCATGCCAGCGGTCAGGAGCATAGAATTCAACATCTCTGTCAGCGTTCTATTCTTACGCTCAGTAATGCCATTCGATTGAGGTGAGTAAGGAGCTGTAGTTTCAAGGATTATGCCCTCAGTGACACAAAACTCCCTAAATCCAGTTGTAGTGTATTCTCCTCCTCGATCACTTCTAAGTCTCTTAATCTTTAAATTTAACTAGTTTTCTACCCGAGATTTGAAGATTTTAAAGGTCTCGAATATCTCGTCTTTCAATTTCAATAGGTAGACATGACAAAATCTAGAGAAATCGTCGATGAAGGTAATTATATACTTCATTCCCCCTCTAGTGGCATGACTACGAAAGTCACAGAGGTCTGAATGAATCAATTCCAGAAGTTGTGTGCTTCTAGAAACGGTCTTGTAAGGGTTTCTAGTTATTTTGGTCTGGGCACAAACCTCACACCTATCAAATCGAATAGAAAAATCTAACGGAATGTTGTGACTCTTAGCTAGATCACGCATCTTCTTATAGTGAACGTGTCCAAGTCTATTGTGAAGTAGCTTTGGATCTATCAGAGATGAGCTCACTTGATTTATGCACTCGTTTTCTAAGCTAAGTCTATACATTCCATTGATTAGGTAAGCACAACCAAAGTAATGTGAATTAACAGTTAGTGTTATTCTACCGCTTATGGTTGTGAAAGACATTCCGGACTTATCTAGCAAACTCATAGAAATTAAATTTTTGGTTAAATTTGGAACTAATTTAACATTTTGTAAATTTAAAATTTTACCTGAAGAGAGGACTAGCTCTGTCGTCCCAGCATGAGTAACAGCTGTCTCTCCTCCATTACAGTTCTCAACTCTGTCTCGGACTGCTCTGACGTCTGAGATAAGACCTCTGTCATTCGTAACATGACAGGTAGCACCGATGTCCAGCCACCACTCAGAAGACGCACTATGGTGACTACTCCCAATCATAGTCACGAAGGACTTGGGATCAGAGTTGTCGACCACCATGTTTGCCACCTGTTGTGGAGCTTCATCCTTCTGCTTCTTCGGACCCTTACATTCAGCGGCCCAATGACCCCACTTGCCGCAGTTTTGACATTTACCCTTCTTCCTTTTGAGAGAAGGCTTCTTGACCGCCAACTGGGCATGGGTGTCACCCGTAGGTACCGGGGGCTTCCGAGAAGGCCTGTTAGGTCGAGAAACGAAGTTGACAGCCTGTGAGGGCTGAACAACCTGCTCCGCGCTCTTTCTAGCGTTGTTCTAGTCCTCAATGTGGATGAACCTTTTGAGTTTATCCAGAGTGATCTTCTCCTTCTGCCTGTGCATCTCGGTCTTGAAGGTCAGCACTCCGCAGGCAGCTTGCTCAAAATCAGATACACAAATAGATTGTCGTCCATTTTGACTGATCGTCCTCCAACTTGTGATGCAAGTTCTCCAGCTCTATGATCTGGGAGGTGATCGGCAGGTTCGCTTTGAGGCGGAAGTTGAAGAACTTCTCCCCAATGAGCGACTTGGACAATACCTCCTCCTTCTGGAAGTGCGCGTTGAGACAATCCCAGATCTCCTTTGCGGTCTTGTAGGCATGGTAGGTCAGTGCGAGACGAGGATTAAGGGAATTCAACAGGTAATCCCTGCAGAAATTCTCTTCCTTGTTCCACTGATATTCGTCTATGCCCTCGCTAGAAGACGCAAAGTCACTCTGAACAGTGTAGAAGATGTCGCGTTCCTTCATTTCTAGCTGGACTTGTATTTTCCAACTGAGGAAATCGGAGGCGTCGAATGACTGCAGCTTGGCGACGTCGAGCGCACTTTTCTTCGACATCGCAGCAGAATTCTAAAAAATAGAAAACTGAAACAAAGTCACCTGATTCACGTGGAGACGAGACGGGAACTTCGAATCCAATCCAATAATTGTTTTCTGCTCCTCCAAACGATAATGCTCAGCCCAAGTAAAAGATTTTTCAGCAAAACTCCATAGAAGCTCACTTTCTACAATCAACAGTAGATCTGGAGATGACCAATCCACTGTAACGGGAGCTATCCAAAAAACTGAAGTAGCGCCCGACAAGATCTCAATAAAAGGATCGGCAAGATCTGAGCATAGAAAAAGAATCCCAGAAAAAATATGATCAAATCCAGGTCAGCGGCGAAATGGGAGCAAAATCCAGATCTTGAATTGCAACTTCTGAAGAAAATCCAAATCCTGTAGAAGAAGAAACTCCTTCCAATCTTCTTACTGCAGCGAAAGAGTAATCGTGAAAGGCTTCACGATCTTCAGCGGTTGAGTGGCGCAACAGATCAACGAAGAAACTCCCTGCGACCTGCGATCTTTCTCGATCAGGAGATGCAAACCTTGCGATCGGCTAACGGAAAGGAAAAACTTGTGATTCACCGATCTCCCTCTCCAAACAACAATCCTTACGATCGAGAAAGAATCTTCCTCGACGGGAAGAAAGGTGCAGTGATCGGGATGAACTGGGAGAGACGATCGAGTGGCGATTGGATCTGGATTGAGAGATCGACAAATCCTTTCTCACGAGAAGAACATCGAACTCGACGTTTCGATTGGCGATGGGAGAGAACTCTGAAAATCGCGAATCGAATAGGGAAATCTCGAACGACGGGCGCGGCGCAGATCTCAGGAGCGGAAACCCTAACACATTTATCTTGAGAATGTTGGAGTGCTCCGCTCAAGATATTCTACTAAGACTCATCGGTGTGGAATGGTCTTATATAGTATCTCCAGCGTGGAGTCTAACCCTAGTAACACGTAACCCGTCAGGTCATTTCGAGTCGGTCCTGACACGCGCGGACATATATATTAATAAACCTAACATGGGATGGGATATTTGTCTTTGACCGAGTATTTATTTATCTGCTGATAGTCTATACGCAGTCGCCACGCGTCGTCGCTCTTTTTGACCAACACAACCAGTGACGCATATGAACTAGAGCTGTGGCAAATCGTACCCGCAGCGAGCATCTCCTGAATTAACCTCTCAATCTCAGTCTTTTGCAGTAGCGGATAGCGATAGGGTCGAATGTTGACATCCATGGGTCCTTCCTTGATTGGAATTCAGTGATCATGTGCGCGAGCGGGTGGCAGCCCCCTCGGTTCTTCAAAGAGGTCAGCATACTCCCCGAGTAGCTCCTCTAATTGCCCGTCGTTATCCACGACCAAGGTTGGACCTGTTGGTGTGATCTCTGGTGCGTACTCTTGAATGTTGCACAATGCCACCATGTTCAATTGCCCTGGTTTTGCTAGTAATTTTTGCATCCGCTGCTGCTTCATACATGCCCGGCTGAACTCGTTGACCCCCGCAGTGAAATTTTCTTGCCTTGACTGCTGAACTCCATCTTCAATTGACTGAAATCCCACTGGATCACCCCTAGTGTCACCAACCATTGCACCCCCAAGACAACCTCGCATCCTCCTAACGGGAGGAGTAACATTTCTGAAGTGAACATGACGCCTTGCATGCGCCAACAAAAGTCAACCACTTTATGGGAGCTAGTGATGTTCTTGTCGTCGGCCACCGTCACACTAAATGGGGAAATTTGTGTTAATTCGCATTGAAGTCTGTCCGTCGTGGAGGTGTCAAGAAAGTTATGAGTACTCCCTGAATCAATCAAAACGCTAATGGGTTGTCCCTTGTACGATGTCGTAACCTTCATTGTATAAAATGTTGAATTCCTATTAATGCATGAACCGAGAGGTGGGGTGTGGGCTGATCTCCCCCTGGCTCAACATCCACGAACAATTCGTCGTCCTCCAAAATTACTTCGACGTCTTCTTCTTCTCCCTCCAGAAGAATTTCAATTGCATATGATTGTCGCCGGTTTGGGCCCCGGTGCCCCGGAAGGAATTTGTTGTCACACCAAAAGCATAGGCCCTTGCTGCGCCTCTCGTCCATCTCCGCCGATGATAACATTCGACCTTGCCGTAGCCGATCCCCTTGAGTATTTGCTGGGAGAAAGGACGTTGGGGTGTTGTTTGCCGGCCTAGCCGGAAACTTGAACGGGGGTGCTGGGAGACGATCTCCTCTGCTGTGAGTATTGGTTGCGGGAAAAGATAACGGTGGTGGCGTAACCTTGCGGCTCCCCAACGCATCCATGTGCTCTTGTAGCCTTGCCAATGAGAAAACTTCGAGCAGCGTCTTGGGTTGAAACATCCGAACTCCATAGCCGATCTCGTCTTTGAGTCCCGCCAAGCAAAAGCTAATGGTGTGCTCCTCCGAAAGATTGACCCGATGCAGTAAGAGATCGAACTCGTCCAAATAAGCTTGCACTGATGATTGTTGTTTCAGATTTTTTTAACTCCCCCATGGGATCATCAAAGAGCATAGACCCAAATCGATGGTGTAAGGCTTGGTTGTAGTCCTCCCAGCTAGGTCATTCCCGAGTTAGCCGAGCCTTCATATATGATTGGTGCTAATAGAGCGCCTTCCCTTCCAGATGAACTGAAGCGACCTTCACCTTAAGGTCTCCCGGTGTGCTGTCAATTTCAAAAAACTGATCACATTTATAAATCCATTCGAGTAATCCCTCTCCACTGAAATGGGGGAACTCCAGTCGGGAGAGTCTTGTTGCCAAATGGGCGGTTCCGGTTGGAACCTGGGAGCTCTCCGATGAGGAAGCCATCCCTCCGGGTTCCACCGTGCGCATGCCGGCGAACATCGAGCGGATTTCGTCTAGAGTTCGGGTCTATTGTTGCTCCAGCATCACCTTTACTTCCTCCCTGTTACGCTGTTGTTGAGCGGTGAGGCTTTGGATTGTCTGCACCATCGTTTCCTGTTGAAGCTTCAGGGCTTCCATTTCGTTTTGGACTTCTTTCGAGCGGGTATTTTCATGGGATGGCATGGTCGCCCACACAATATCCAAAAGCTATCTCTCGTTGAAACAGAGAAATAACGCCAAATGCATAAGATAAAAATAGCAAGCTTAAAGGTTCACAGATGAAGGGAATGAGAGGAACAAATACAAGAAGCTATCAATCCTAAGGAATCGTTGGTCCGATTCTTGAACGGATGATCCACGCAAGAACGGCCAGGTCTCCTTCCGGTCTTCCCGTCGATTCCAGCACACAAGCCAGTTTAGGAAAATTAACAACATAACATAGTTAGGGCAACACACACCCTTAAATAGTTAATTAAAAGATTAAAATGCCCTTCGCCAACTCCCTGTCCATCGGTCCATGCCTAGGGGCGTATCACTTCGCTGCCGCCACTCCGCTCTTGCTGTCATCGTCGTTGATTTCCCTAACTTCTGGCGTTCATAACTCTATTGTTGCTAATTAGTTCTGTTGTTGCTAATTCATTTAATCAGAAAACCAATCAAACATGGACAAAGAAGTTGGACAAAAAAGAATTGAGTTCTTGCTGATCTCAAAAAGAATAGAGTTGTGCTTAATAAAGCTCCCAATGGAAGTTATGAGTTAAATGACGCAGAAACTAACAACTTCCAATTCAGAAATGCATGAAATGCAAACTCTTATTTCACTCACTTGAGTTAACGAAACATGAATAATTACTGACCCTCCCCTCCAACTTTGTATAATTACTGACCCTCCCGCATCTTCGAAAGCAAGCCCACACTGATCCTCTTCTACCTGGCCGTTCATCTGCCAAGATCCTACAACTCCAGCTATTCTACCTGTGAACATGGTGAATATTCAGTAATTCCAAGCAAGTAGAAGCTATATGATGTTGATTGTGAGTGCCAATTTCTTATTGAAAATTTTTCCCATCAATTGCTGCCTATGTTGAGCTCAATTTACAGTGATTTTGGTAAGTATTTACATGAAAATTGATTGATAATACGCTGAAGCACTTGAAAGAAACCTTCACTGCTCCCCGTAATTTTCATTTTGAATATTGGTTTTTCCCAAAATTAATAACCTAACTAATAAAAGAAAATTGGCTCCCAATGACTAATTCATCAACCTAACTAATGAATTTTAATCCTTCCACACTATGCCCACCACACTATGCTGGAGTTATTATATTGTCTGCTTATTTGTGTTTCCTGCCATTGCCCAATCACTATGTTCAGCACACTTATCATTTATCACTATGTTCATTGGTCTTGCAGTTGTCAAAGTATTGCAAGTGACTGAGATAGAACGGGTTGCCTTTGGCGAATATCTGAGACGTTTTGCAAGGTATATAAAATTATTAATATCGTGCATTTTTGGATTTTTTTTAATCTTCAAATTTATTTGGAAATTGATTGTGTAGTTGAATTTGGCCACAATATTGTATATATCAATGATTTCAACAACATATGGACCATTCAACGTGCCTCGAGAACTATCAGGTGTTGAGCAATGGAATATTGTCTTCAGTGAATTTAGTAGATCTAAAAGATTCCTCATACCAAGGTCGTACGACATGTCAAAAATATATGAAAAACTAGACAAACATGAATTCACTGGTATGCAGTTTAATTTTTTAATATCATGGCTTTTATATAAATTTTATATTTTATTTCGTTTCTGAATTTAACAAATATTTTTTAGTTTGAAAGCAGCGAAGTTTATTACAGGAGTTAGAGGGGGATGGGCTTCGGAAGCAAACAGGAGTTCTGTCTGAAGTCTCGAAAACGCATTAGGTATGCTTATTATTCTCCATCAATGCTGCATAAATTGCAAATTATCATCTTTTACTGATGATAATTTGTCTTCGGAATGACAAGACGGCCTTCAATGGCGGACATCAATGCATGCTCTCCAACTACAAAGCAACAGGAAGGTTCAACTCTTTGGCGGTTTGTTTCGTATGAATATCCACTCATTTGGGCGTCTAAATATGCTCAAGTAATGCATGAAATGTTATTTTGATTTAATGTACTTTTTAAATGCTAAATGAGATTTTGTATGGCAGTTTGTTGTAGATGTTGTGCTGTGTGTGCAATATGATTTAAATTAATCAACCTTCAATTAAGGACTCAATACACATGTTCTGGTGCTCATTCTTCACCAACCAAAATCCATTGCTCCAACATATGTATAGATGCAAAAAAAAAATCATTTAATCAACCTTCAACTAAGCACTCAATACACATGTTCTCTGCTCATTCTTCACCAACCAAAAACCATTTCTCTTTTTGTTGCTTAAAAGTGTGTCAGTTTAATAGCATTTACTCCACTTTTGCCTATCTCAGTTTACCAAACTCCTGAACTGCATCTGCATCCAATTCCATTTTGAATTTCACATTCTTGGCATCGATTACCGTGATCGACAATGCCCTAGGAGGCGCCTATAAGTGGGAACCTCATTCCGAAGCCGAACGAAGTCGCGAACAGGTCAGTCGGGGAGTGAAACCTACCATGAACTAATTTAAAGCCAAAAGACGTAGGTTTTGGGAACGTCTTTTACAGGCTTGATTTCACCGGCGTTGAGATGTGGTGTTAAGGGCGGTGACAGGTTCGTGATATGCATATGATGTCTAAAATGATTACCATTATAAAGTTTGGAGGCTCTAAAATGTTCATCAAACAATTGACAGCCACACGATCAACCTAAATAAACTCTCTCCATCAAATCAATTAGGATCCCGATCCTCTTGCAAGAAACCGTAAAGCCCTACTCGCCGCCCTTCCTCTTCGATCCATCTCCTTCCTCATGATTTGTTCCCTCTCACTCGCCGTCGCTGATCGGTCTCCGTCGCACTCCGTGCCTACCAATCACGTTTCCTCAGACGCTATCAACCCTCCTCCATCGATCTCGTGGCTATTCACTGCTCGACTCCCTTCTCCTGCTCTCGATTTCTAACTATCCCCTCTGTGATACACTGGTTGTTGCAACTAAATGTGGGCAACTGATGCTTCATGCTGCACCTTTTTTCCCCTTCAATAATTACTCGCACAAATTTTCCCTGTATTGTTTTTTTCATGCATTGAATGTGTATTTTCCCTGTTTTGTATTTTTCATGCATTGAATGTGTTCACGTATTGCTAGGATGAGATAGTTTGTGGAGAAGCATCCAGATCTGGAGCTACCAATTGAGACAGGCATGAAAAAAACTTCTGTATTATGAACAAAAGTATATATATCTTCCAAATTCATTTTAACATAATTTCCAATTAACAGTTACATATAGATCACTATCTGTAATTCAATGTCTTCTTTGTAGACTACTTAAAGACCGTTCAACTGCTTCCCAATAATGTTTGATGCATTGCACATAAGGCCTTCTCTCAATTGATTGCTATATAATTGGCTCTTTTGTTTAAACGCAGACGTCGGTCATACATAACAGCTTCATACGCAGCTACAAGCACATTTTCATAAAATTTTTAATATTGAATATCATTTTGCATTGCACAATGTATAACAATATTGGTGTTGTCCCTCTTTTGTGGCCGGGATACTGTCGCGCGGGGCACGAGCTCCCCTTGCACTGTCTGAGCGTGCGGTGACAATCAAATCCAAGCGCAAGGTCAACGTCCAGTTCCGTATGATTGCAACTTATGGGATTTGATATTGTTGCTTCTTTACTATAACAATCCATACGGTTAATATATTTTCTATTCTGATCATCAATTCATTGCATATTAACCAATGTGTTGAGTTTGTATTCTGAATATCTGCTATGGATTTGAATTCCGAAGCAATGCTCGATTTGGATGTATATCACGATGTTATCGTTAACAAATTCATTTGTGAAAGTTGTTTGATCAATATGTTTTAACTTAAAATTTCAGTATGTGCATCTTCTCTAGAATACGAGTATCTTCTCACGGGTTACCGCCCGTGCTCGATGCTCTTCGCTTCGACAGTACCCCAGCAGCGATGGTACCTCCTCCCTAACTCGCCCGCTCTAGGACGCTCGGTCAATTGACAGTGCATGGGTAGCCCACGTGCCCCACGCGACAGTACCGCCGCCTAGACAGTGTCCCGACGCCATCACGTCGTCGTAATGGGAGCGTTGTCGCTTATGGACACTGTCGAGGAGGCGGTACTGCCGCGCGGGACACGTGGGCTACCCATGCACTGTCAATTGACCGAGCGTCCTAGAGCGGACGAGTTTGGGTGGAGGTATCGTCGCTGCTGGGTACTGTCGAAGCGAAGAGCATCGAGCACGGACGATAGCCCGTGCGAAGATGCTCGTGTGTGTGTGTGTGTGTGTGTGTGTGTGTGTGTGTGTATGTATACATGTATACATAAATATATATAATAATTATAGTGTTATTTTTGTATTTTATTATTTTACTATATTCTTTTAATTTTTTTATTTTAAATTTGATTACATAACTTGAATAAAATAAGCATTGCATAATTCAAAATCAAAATATTACATTTAGAATTAAAACTAAAATTCAGGTAGGTTATCACTAGGTTCGCTATGACATCCGCGCACGCTTTCCCCGTGTTGTTCTCCTCCATACCCTGGTATGCCAAAGTCGCTTCCTCCATACTGGCTTCCTCCGTGTTGGTCTCCTCCGAACTGAAGTCCTCCAAATTGGCTTCCGCCGTACTGGCTTTCTCGGTATTGGCTTTCTTGGTACTGGCTTTCTCGGTATTGACTTCCTCCAAATTGAGGACCTCCAAATTGAGGTCCTCCAAATTGAGGTCTGTCGTGTGGGTCTCCTTCATACTGACTTCCTCCATAACCACTACCTCCATATATGCCTCATCCATATTCAGTTCCTTCGGGTGATGAAGATCCTCCAAATTGTCGTTTTATAATATTTCTATTCATAATGACTTGTTTTTTTTGTCGAAAATACTGCCGCTTTGGAGTTCCTTTGATGATATCCAAATCTATCATCATGATATCGTGATCTTGTTTAGCGCTCTGAAGCTCTAGTCTTCTCCTTTCATTTTCTGCTTTTAACTTCTTGAGCTCTTGGATAGAAGACTTGTCGTTTGCTCGTTGTTCTTGCCCTCTCGTTAAAACCTCTAAGATTTCTTCGTTTTTTAGTGTGGGCCTCAATATCATAACTCTTACCACTCAATTTTCTCATCCTCTCTTTTTCTTGCTTTCTTCTAGTAGGTCGATTAATGGAAGTTGAGATCGGAGATTCTTCATCACCAGTACTACAAGGATTCATTTCATTGTTATCTGTATTTAAGTCTATACTTCTCCGTTAACTGTGAGAGTTAGAACATAAAGTTTATGACATATCAATATTTTGAGAGTTCATACTTTTTGTAGACCCAGACGTATCTATCCGTTTCTCTGTATTTTTCAAGATAGACCAAACATGATCATACAAGAAGCCTTTCTTTTCTTTTGGATCGTCGCCATATAAATTTTTTGCTTGATTGAGCTACAAAAAATAAATTATTTTAATAACATATTAATTAATGGATGTAATATTTAAAATCTAAAGAAATACTTACAATATCGAGTTCAGATTACTTCTCTGAGCATCTCACTTATGAGGAAACTTTTTTTCGAAGAAGATTTCGCATGTGGAAGAATCTTTTCCTTCGCATTGTCGGTGCAGTGCGGGTGCATGATAATTTCTTCATTCAAAAGAAGGATGCTCTTGGTAAGCTTGGATTATCAACTTTACAAAAAATTACATCAGTATTTCGTATGTTGGCATATGGAACATCAGCTGATAATTGTGATGAGTACATTCGAATTGACGAGTCAACCGTGATTCAATGCTTGAAGAGTCAGCTACTTTCTGAAAAATGTCATCAGACATTGTGGAGACCAGAATATTCATAGCCTTGGCATCACATGCCTTCTGCTTCTTCTCAGCCTCTATCCACTCATTCCTTGGGAAAGCTACCAGTGTGGAAGATCCACTGGCACTTTCTCTGACTGGAGCTGGGGGACCTGAAGTTATAACATCAAAGATACATTCATCAATAGAATTCATATACAGCTTTATTTTGGCCTTCCAGAGTGTAAACTTATTCAGGTTACACACTGGAGGTCTTGTTGATGCATAATCCTAAGAACTTATTTTCTTTAAAAAGTAGTTTTAACTGATTTATAATAAAGAAATGAGAGGAGGAGATCTTTTGATCAATGTGTTAACCTTTTAATGATCAACCTCCCTCTGATACCAATTGAAAGTGCACAGTGTGCCTCTGAGTATTCTCTAGAGGGGGAATAGAGTTTTAAAATAATTTTTATCATATTTGTGCACATACAATAAAACACTAAGTACTATGCATTCAGCAACACCAAAGACAGAATACATTAAATGTTATTTGCTGAAATAAAATACAGAATAAAGAAATGGACAACATAGAAAATCACACACACAAAGACACATGAATTTTTATAGAGGTTCCACAAAATGTGGGTACTCCTCTCTTCTACCTCTCTGGTAGGATTGCACAACATGTACCTGAGTCCTTTGGAAGAGAGATTAATAAAACTCTTTACAGTTGAAGGAAAAAGTAAGAAGAAGGTAAAAAGAAGAAGATAGAATTTTGTTATAAGAATTCTTCAGAAGCACTTCTGCTGCTTCTGTCTTTCACGGGATCTGAAATGATGAACCCTTGCTTATGATATAGATGTTTGCAGGGGTTGTTTTGCTTGATCTTTTTTTTATGAAAGCTTCTTGTAATCTAGCTGTTATATGATGATGAAGAAGAAGTAGCTGCATCTATTTCCTGTGCAGAGAGAGAGAGAGCTTATGTTTTCTGTCTTAGGGTTGAAGGAGAAAGAAGATGACCCTATTCGACAGACAAAATAATGATGGACGCTCTACTGTATTTCTCTTTTTCTGCATACTTATTCTGTATGATTGAGATTTCAAAAACCTTTCTTCTTTTGGGTTGTCCTGAAAAGGAATTCATCTTTGCCACTTATTTTTCTTTCTTCTTTTGTTCTCGACCAGTCCATCACTTTTGAATACCTCCCAAGAATGATTTGTTGTGTCCTGGAAAGCTCCATTCCTTTCTTGGCAATAAACGAGCCGTTGGAGAACTGTCTCTAGCCTTGTGGTCCTTCTGAAAAGGTCTCAAAAGGACAACAAAAAAAGCTTTCATTTTCTAACTGTATTCGACGATGCGTCGACTTCATCATTCTTCAGGTCGACGCACCTCTGAGTTCTTATCAAAGTAGTTTCGAATTCCTTCTTAGCTTTGGTTGAACTCAGATGTCGACGTTATGTCAATTCCTTATCGACGTATCCGTCGAGTTGAAGACTTGGATTTTGGGCTTTAACTTCTGCGTTAAATTGTAGTCAAAGGTGCGTCGACTTCTTGAATGGTTTCGACAAGCTCTTCCTTCTGCGTCGAGTTCCTTTCGACGTTGCGTCGACTTGAATTATACTTCGGCTGACTGAATAAGTTGTTTTGACTTCTAGTCAGAGTTGCGTCGATATCAAATCGAAGTTGCGTCGACTTTTATTCAACGCAATGCTTAACTTAACTTATTTTGTGATTGTCTTGACTTGGCCTTGACACTCTAAGATGAGTGTGACATCCTAAGACATCTAATGAACAATTTACTCTTACTATACTATGTGGGTAATATAACCTAAGAAGTAAAATCATTTATAGATAATTGTTAAGTTAAAT
This sequence comes from Dactylorhiza incarnata, assembly GCA_033032865.1. Taxonomy (NCBI): domain Eukaryota; kingdom Viridiplantae; phylum Streptophyta; class Magnoliopsida; order Asparagales; family Orchidaceae; genus Dactylorhiza; species Dactylorhiza incarnata. The sequence goes on along the minus strand of JAWHQI010000176.1, from coordinate 4,364,827 downwards.
CCAAAAGGAGTTTTCCCAACAATTTTGCCCTAGGAGAAGAACTGCGCAAGAGGCCTCCTTTCCGTTTCTCGCCTCTGTTCGCTCGTCGTCATCGACCTCGTCCGTCAGATCTGCATGTGAAGCCCCCATCCTACCTTTTCCTGCATTCCAGTCTTGTCGGAGGTACCTTCAACCGCCGACGACAACTCTTCGCCATTGATATCTGGCTGAACAGAGCCTTCTTCCTCGCTCCAGATCTCACAGATCCCTCTCAGGTCGCGCCAACAACCTCCTCGACTGCATCAGCCCTGTGATTCCCTGCAGGTATATCACATTTTTAGCTTTGATTTGCTGTTTTTAGATCCCAAAACTAATGAGGAATCCTATTTAGGTTTTATATCTCAAATCAAATGAGGAATCGTTTTCAATTTTTAGCTCTGATTTTTTTTTGTATGTGGTATATTTATGTATTACCTGTGATTATAAATGGTTGTTCATGTATTGCATGTGATCAAAACAAATATTTGCTTCTACTTTTTCATGAATAATCGACTTTTAGCTCTGATTAGCTGTTTTTATGTATTTCTTAGATGCGGTAACCATGAAGCCTGAAAATTGTGTCCGGTAAAATGATGTGATCAAATGATTTGCAATTTTTATGTGTTATTTCTTGGATTTTTGTTGCTACATTTTCAGAAGTTATATGTTAAGCATATGATTATTGTTCACATAGATTGGCAAATCAAAAGATTGTGGTATTTCAGCAAATTGGAAAACATCCCATGTTCTCTTATTTTGCAATCTCTATATTCGAGAGATAGATTTAGGGAATAGACAAGCCACTCATTTTAATAAAGATGGTTGGGCCAATTTGATGAAAAACATCAAGGAGCGCACCAGTTTGGAGTACAATCGTGTACAAATGAAAAATAAGTGAGATCAGTTGAAGAGTGATTGGAAATTACTGCGCGAACTTAAAAGAGGTGAGATCGGGCTTGGTTGGAACACAATAAATGGACAATAAACGCTTCTGATGATTGATGGAAGGAAAGAATTGAGGTGATAATGTTAGTTGATTTTAATTGCAATTAGTTTCTTTTACTGTATACCAAGTCTAACACTTATTTCTGTTTTTAGATGATCTTTAATGTGAAGAAATTTCGTTATGCTGGAATACTGCCAGTGCTTGAAGATAAATTAGAGAAAATGTACAGTTTAGTGGTTGCTACAGAAGATAATGTGTAGATGCCTTCTTCTGGTGAGTTGTCTTCTTTATTCTCATAGACAAAGAACTTATATGATAATGGTGAAGAACAAATCATGAAAAACAATAACACTGAAGCATTTACAACTGATGATATTGACTCAGTTGTACCTGGTCAAAGTTCAGAAAGTGGAGTTGGTTTGAAAAGAATACACAAAAGGAAGAAGAAGGATGTATGGACAAAACAGGTTATGTTGACACATGTTGAGAAGTTAGTTTCCTCTACCAAAACTATTTTGCAGCGCGTTGCTGCACCAATCATCCCACCCAATATATATCTACTGCGAGAGGCTATTCAAGAGCTTGCGAAATATTCAGATATCTTCGAGGACCGATCGTTGAATAATTTTGTCACAGTTCATTTACTCACTTCAGCGAATCGAGTGACCTTTTTGAGTATCCCAGAGAGTAGAAGGGTGGAATGGCTCAAGACCCACTACATGGACTCACTTAAATGATGATGTTATTTCTATATCTAGTCTCATCACCTCATGGTTTTTTCTAGGCCTGTGCAAAAGTATCCGAAGAACCGAGAATCGGACCAAAACCGAATCAAATCCGACGGTTCGGGTCGGTTCTCGTTTTACTCGATTTGGGTATGGATCTAAAAAATAGTAAAATCGTTATTCGGTTTGGTTCTCGGTTCCAGTAGTCGAGTATCTGAGAAATTACCCGAGCTAATACTTTAAAATTAAAAAAATAAAAAGTGACAAAAATATCATGTATTCCCGTGACTCCCGTCAGTCGCTCACGCCTCACAGCTCACGCGATTCAGTCCAGCAGGTGTAGCCATAAAAGTAAAAGGCTCGCTTAATCCCTTCCTCCATCCCTAGCAACCGCAGCCCCATCAGCTAGAAGAACGAGTGAATGAGCTTCGCCGAGAACTCCCTTCCTCCTTTAGGCACATAACTCTCCCAATGTTAGTTCGTTGAATGAAATGAGACAATTATGAACAGTGTTTGTGAGAGAAAGAAGGCACTTCAAACTTCTTCTAACCAATCAGAGTTAGATAAGTATTTGAAAGAAGATTGTGATTTGGATGATCTATCACCAGATTTTGATATGTTAGTACAGACCCACCTTCAGACAAGCTTGGGCACGTGCCCGAGCATTATTTTTGCGATTACGCGCCTAGGGAAGGTTTCATTCTTCATTTCCTCCGCGTATTTAAAACATGTGTCGTCGAAGTTCGAGACGGCGAGAGTGTGAGATCCCTTCCGCGGAAGGCAAAGATCCATAGTGAACTTCATCTTTTGTTTGCGACGAGCTTTTTGTGCCGCCTGCGGTTTAGGCTTTGCCCCTTTCTCCCTTCTGAGTTCTGGCTATCCCAGCATACCAGACACTGAGAGCCCGAGGCACGCATAGCTTGCAAAGACTGAGAAGTGAGAAGGTATTGTTGTAACTTTTGACATTCTCTGAGTCTTCTACTAGTCTTCTTCCTCCTCCTAGCAGGTCTGCATTATTCTAGTTTTCTTCCTGGTAAATTTTCTTCCTAGCAAAAAAGAACGCTCATTGAAATTGGAGATGCAGCTAGATTATTGGAAATTTTTAAGGATAGACAATTGTCAGATAACATGTTCTCCTTTGATATACAAACAGATGAAATGAATCGTCTGCATAATTTTTTTTTGGATTGATGACCTGACAAAATTAGATTACGAATGTTTTGGTGATGTGATCATTTTTGACAGCACTTATATGCTAAAAAAATATAATTTAGCATGCGCTCCTTTTATAACAGTAAATCAACATTGGCAAAGTGTTTTTGTTGGATGTGCATTTATAGCACATGAGACGATAGATTCTTTCTGTTGGATATTTGAAGCTTTCTTAAAGTTTGTTGGAGGCAAGCGACCGATCATATTTTTCACAGATCAAGATCAGGCGATGGTAGTTGCTATTGAGAAGGTTTTACCTACTACCCGTCATCGTTTATGTCAATGACACATTTCAAAGAAAGCGTCGTCTAAGCACTTTCAACCAAGACAATCACATTAGATCCTTATTTTATACTTGCATGAGTAAATGTGACAGTGAAGTGGAGTTTGGGCTGTATTGGAGAGAGATGATCACCAAAGGAAATTTGCAAGAGAACCGGTGGTTAAATGAGCTTTATAACATTAAAAATAAGTGGCCAACTGCTTTTAATAAAGAGGGATTTGATCTTGACATTTTATCCACACAACGTAGTGAATCAGCAAATCATAGTCTTCATGGTTGCTCGAAGCCTACAAGTTCACTTACCGAATGCTTTTTTGGTATGAAAAATTCAATTTATTGTGGGCAAAGGAGTGAACAGGAGGAAGATTTCAAATGCAAACAAGGTACGCACTCTCTCAAAATCAAGTCCTACATGATTCTTAGATAAATGTCCAAGATATACACCAGAAAAATATATGTAATATTTGAGCATGCTTTGATGGAGGGGGCACTTGGTTTGATGGTGTCAGAGGAATCAATGTATGACCAAGATATGATTGTATACAACATATGCCTTTGTGATAGTACCGGTCTTCAAAAGGAATGGATTGTGAGATTTTACACAATGAGCAATGATATAGAGTGTTCTTGTAGAGGTTTTCAAACAAAGGGTTTATTGTGCGAGCACGTATAGTACTCCGGGTTTATAATATTCGTAATGTACAGAAAATTCAATCAAATTACATATTAAGGAGATTTACAATGCAAGCTAAGAAGCGATGTAATTTTACAATGCCAACGCCCATAAATCGAAACGAGTCAAACTTGATTTTCAAAAATCATATGATGCGGTGGACATATGACCTTTGCCAAAGAATGTAAAATTGTCAAATAGCAAATGAGTACATGGTTAATATAACGAATGATGTGGGTCAAGTTATAGAAGATATGATCAATAATGATGAGAAAAAGAAAAAAAAGATTGGTTTCATCCTTACAGAAGGACAAAGATGTCTTGAAAGATCCACCATCCATGCAGTCAAAGGGGGCACCAAAGACATGTTGGAAGAGTTATTGGGAACAGAACTCCAAAAAACAAAGTATGAGTAATATTTTTTTTAATTTCACTATTAAACATTTGAAAAATCCTTAATATTCTTTTTTGGTAAACAGAGAAGTCGCGTGTAGTTAAAGGGAATGGTACTTCTGCCAATGAGGGTTTTTAGCATCCAATTCAGCATAATTAAACGGATAATAATTCGGGGTTTGATTCAATTTTAATTTCAAACCCACTTTGGCACATGACGACTTGAACGATGATTTCTCGATGAATATGACTTTTCTATTCATGTGCCGTTAGATTTTTCATGTATCACAGATGTATTCAAATGGTGAACTATCTGTATTAATAACAGTTATTTGATTTTTTTAAAAAAATATTATGTTCATTTCGCATTAGCTTAAATATAATGTCAATACAGTTGTAACTGCACAGCATCCAAACGTATTACGATAGTATTTTGAGTGAAAAGTATCCATAACTGGTTTTAACACTGTCCTCCCTTTATTTTTGGGAATCATTTTTACGTCCTACAGACATATTCAAATAGTCATATATCTGTAATATTAACAGTTTTTCGATTTAGAAGAAATCATGTTTATCTTTGATTTGGTTAAATATAGGTTCAATACAATTATATATGCAATGCATCCAATCGTATTATGATCGTATTTGGAGTGAATTGTAACCATAACTGATTTTCACATTGTCCCCCTCAATTCAATCGTTCGTATCCAAAATGGTTAAATATGGTTAAATATAAGCTCAATGCAATTGAGTCTGCACTATATCCAATCGTATTACGGTAGTATTTGGAGTGAAATGTATCCATAACTGGTTTTAACACTATCCTCCCTCTATTTTTGGGAATCATTTTTATGTCCTCCAGACATATTCAAATAGTCATATATCTGTAATATTAACAATTATTCGATTTAGAAGAAATCACGTTTATCTTTGATTTGGTTAAATATATGCTCAATACAATTGTATATGCACTGCATCGATATCCAATCGTATTACGATCGTATTTGGAGTGAAATGTAACCATAATTGATTTTCACACTATATGCCCTCAATTCAATCGTTCGTATCCAAAATGGTTAAATATGGTTAAATATAAACTCAATACAATTGAGTCTGCACTGCATCCAATAGTATTATGGTAGTATTTGGAGTGAAATGTTTACATAAATGGCAGTGAAATGTCACCATAACTGGTTTTAACACAATCGACCATATTTCCTTCAAAATATGATAGTATCCGCTCATTATCAAATCGTATTATGGCGGTATCGTCCGTCAAATATTTTCATAAACTACTTTAGCACAAATACTATAACATTCCAATACTATATCAAAAACATACACAAATCAAAATGTAATTACCAAAACCATACCAAATAATTGTTTCTAAGATATCAATCATAAAATCCTCGAAATCACTAGGCTGTTTACAATTTGTATATTACGGACGATATAAAAAAATTGTCTTTTAAACCAATCGTCCATCTCTATCTTGTTAACTTCAAATACTATGCCAGCAAAGTATCCCCATCATTAGGTCGTGCCTTTGAAGAATGATCCACTTCTTCTAACTGCAAAATATTGATTGGAATGTAAACATTAAGTACTGCATATCTTTGACAAAAGGGTTATAAAAAAGCACTTACTCATAATTTTCGGAAAAAACGCTTATGAGCTCAATAACAATTTCTGCCCTTAATTTTGGCGTTTGTTTAACCCAACATTTATATTTTGCCCAATCGATTATTTTTTTCCAACCACTGTCTTCATATACAACATGACAAATACACCGCAATCGTCAGGAATATCCTGTGTGAGAATGTCATTAACATAGAAGAATGACCATTCATGGATGCTCTTCGGAAGGACTTCAGATAGATCTTCAAAATAATCTCTCTGCACGCCCCAAAATATATGAAGATAGAAACAAAATATTATACTTTCTATCTAAAAATAAAACATACCACTATAAGAATCTTGTTGTAATTCGCATCCTTGTACAACGAATTATAGAATTGCCAACATTCTTCGGCAATGTTTCCGACTAGCAAACCCCAATGATTAGTCAGGTGGACTGGAATTAGGAATAAATTCGCGGACTCCACTGATGTACTCGTGATGTGGCTAACAAGTGCTTGAGCACTCCTTTTGTTACTTTTCAGATTCTGCATAAAAGAATCATGTGATACATATAACAATGCATTTGATATATTCACTTTGGCTATACAAATTTCCAATAAGAAAATATATACTAACAATATGATTCAGAGAGACGTATAAGAAGTGTTTAAATTTGAGCGGGTGAAAAGATTTTTGTCGGGTGAGAGCTACGTTGTATGCGTCTATGTGGCTATTATTAAGCACTCATTCCCTTATAGATCATCAAGGTGTGATTGATATAAAGTAATATTTCCCGCTTGGATCACTATACTATTTCTGCACACACAAATTTCTATAATCAGCAATAACATATTATGTAGAAGATGCAATGTGGAAGGTAAAATCTGAAAGAATATCACATGTTGGGGAACTCTCCATAATATGATCGATTAGTAGACGCTTTGATTTACTAAGGTTTTTCATTCCAGGATATGTATCCTCAAAGGCGGATGATGAAATATTACTCTTTCTTTTTCGATCTTGACGTCATTTAATAGTTTTTATCAAGCTCCTACTCTTATCGCCCTTCTGGTTAAGTGAAGGAAGCGCACAAACGACGAAAGCATTTGTAATATCATCATCTACCTTGTTATCTTCTATAACCTTTAATGGTGATTGGGGCGAAGATTGATGGGATTGTGAATGACTACAAAATTTTGGTTGTCCTCGGGTTCTTGAAATGCTGGTGAAGGGGGGAAGTTGTTACCTTTTGGAATGGTGGTGCTCAAATCATCAATTCTTGTGTTGGTGTAAGCACGTAATTCATGGAGTTCTTGCATCACAATATCATGTCTCTTTTTCGACGGTATCTCTATTTCTGATGTCATTTTCATCATAAATCTCTTTTAGTTTTTTTATTACTCCAACAACCTCGTTTTTCTCCACATTTACATTTTTCAGTATTGTTTTCCTCCTTTACATCGATCTCTCTTCTCATCTCTCTTTTAACTTTTTTCCTTTCTCCTCAATAACTCCCGCTCCTTCTCTCGGTCTCTACTCTTTCTTATCTTTTTGTTGGTTTGGTCTAGTTTTGACATATACTCCCCTACTTTTCTCTTCACATACCTCTTTGTTTCTTCTTAACTGTATTGCCTTCCTCTTTTTTCACTAAATATTCCTCCTCCGATTCTTCTCTTTTCTCATCAGACTCTTCGAAATCAGTATCCTCTTTTGGTACATCTCCTAATAGAAGCTCCTCGAAAGGTAATATATTCTCAAAACCCTCTTTCACATATACAATAATTTTAACAATATCAGGAATAGCTTTGAAAAACATTTATTCAAGCTGCAATTTAATCAATGTTACGTACACGAAACATGAGAGAAAAACATACCTGTCCGCGATCTCTTAACTTTGAATTTATCTCTGAACATAATTTATTAGAGAAGTTGAACTTAGGAGATCATCGACATAGCCTGGGCCTCGCCAAGTCATTATCAACCGTTAGAAAGGTGGTGAACTCATAAAACCACACCTGCAAGTACGAGTCTCCCCATTAAACAAACAAATTACAAGATAAAATAAGCGCTCCGATCAAATCTCGTGCTCACCACTAAGAGAATCGAGCATCCTTCTATGTAGCCCAAACTCTCTGCTGATTTTCTTTTGCAGGCCACTATACTTAACTCCCGGATTTGCGATTGTAGAAAGCAGTGTACTGCTTCGGGCCAATTGTATTTTTCGAACCCCTCCAATCACCGGAGGACCCACGTTAAGACACGGTCGGGCACGTGCCCGACCGTGTTTTTTGTGAAATCCCGCTAGGGCAGTGGTCTCCGTGCTCGGTCTCGCCTCGCCTGGAGCGATTCCGCCCGACGCCTGGAGCGATTCCGCCCGACGCTTCTTCTTCCGATTCCGCCCGACCCGACGCTGTCAGTTCTTCTTCTTCTTCTTCTCAGCCCCTCCTCCATTCCATTCAGCCCCTCCATTCCATTCAGCCCCTCCTCCATTCCCCCTCCTCCATTCAATTTCAGCCCCTGTTTTCCCTCCATTCAGCCCCTCCTCCATTCAGCCCCCTCCTCCATTCCCCCTCCTCCATTCAGCCCCCTTCTTCTTTCTTTTCAGCCCCTCCTCTATTCAGCCCCTCCTCCATTCCATTCAGCCCCCTCCTCCATTCAGCCCCTCCTCCATTCAGCCCCCTCCTCCATTACCCCTCATCCATTCAGCATTTCAGCCCCCTGTTTTCCCTCCATTCAGCCCCCTCCTCCATTCAACCCACTGTTTTCCCCCTTCTCCATTCTTCTTCAGCCCCCTATTTTCCCTCTCCTCCAGTTCTTAATGCTGATTATGTTAAAATTTTAGATTTGTTATTAATTTTGCAATCTTCTTCAAATTTGACAGGACATTCGAGCACTTTTTCCATCTGATTGCAAGGAAATTCAAGCTTACGGTAAGGACGCAAGGTCCATTCTTCTTCCTCACTTAGATCTAGGTAGGATATAAATTATATAGAGATAGATATAGATTTAGGTCTGTGATTTAATCCAGTTTGGTATAGATTTAGATATGATATAATTTAACACCTATTTTTAAACACGTATTCAGCTATTTTCAAAAGAGTTTTATGATTTCAATATTTTGTTTTGAATTTTCAAAAGAGTTTTATGATTTCAACGTTAACTGGAATGTTCCTCTTGATTTAGCCTTAGTTGCGCTTACGGGATTATCCCGTTGGTTTTTTGCAGCGTGTTTAATTAGTGGCCAATGGAGAATTTTTTTTCTAAAAAGGGAGCATGTCAAAGTTCGATAGATTCTCAGGAGTTAGTTCTCACTGGTAAAAGAAGTCGCGTAGAAGAGTTCAAAATAGAAGATTTACCTTCAGATCCTGGCCTAAGAAATCCAATAAACTCCTACGATGCAAATATTCAAGAGTCAATACGAAGATATTACTTGCAAAAGGGTCCTTGTCAACCTCATTTAGAAAGTTTTCCCCAAACAGAAATTGGAAACAAAACTCGACGCTTTAACAAGAATTGGTTTAATGAGTTTAAAGGCTGGTTAGAATACAATATAGAAAAAGATGCAGCATTTTGTCTTTACTGTTATGTTTTTCCTCAAAGAGATTGTGAGCCTACTTTTATTATTAGAGGATTCAAAAATTGGAAAGAGAAAACTGTATTGGACAGACATGTTGGAAATCACACTACTCCACACAATGCTTCTAGAAAATTGTGTGAGGCTTTGATGAATCAAAAACAAGGTATTCAAATTGCTTTTGCTAGATAAGAAGAACAACAAAGTTTGGATTATCGTGCTCGTTTATGTTCTTCGATTGATTGCGTTAGATTTCTTTTACGACAAGGACTTTCATTCCGTGGTCATGATGAGACTAAAGAGTCTACCAATCGAGGTAAGTTTCTTGAGCTTCTGAACTTCCTTGCGTCGCATAATGATGAGATCAAAGCAATTGCGCTTCAAAACGCTCCTCAAAATTGTCAACTTATATCGCCGAAGATTCAGAAAGAAATAGTATCAGCAATTGCAGTAGAGACAACAAAACAAATTGTTTGTGAAATTGGAGAAGATTGCTTTACAGTTCTAGTGGATGAATCCCGTGATGTTTCTACAAAAGAGCAGATGTCTGTTGTGTTACGCTATGTGAATTCCAGTGGCAAGATTATAGAGCGTCTACTTGGTTTTGTTCACGTAGCCGATACTACTGCATTGTCCTTAAAATCTGCCATTGATTCGTTATTTATGAAAAATGGTCTCAGTATATCTAAGTTGCGTGGGGCAAGGATATGATGGCGCTAGTAATATGAAAGGCGAGTTCAGAGGGCTAAAAGCTTTGATTTTGAATGAAAATAGTTGTGCTTTTTATGTTCATTGTTTTGCACATCAACTGCAATTGGTGCTAGTAGCTGTTGCAGAAGGAAATTCAGATATTGCCGAGCTTTTCACAGTTATTAAACAGGTTTTGAATGTTGTTGGTGGCTCTTGTAAACGACGCGACTCTCTTCGAGCGTTGGAAGTTGATCAAGTTGCTAGAGAACTTTGTTGCGGTGAGTTGGAAAGTGGTCAAGGGTTGAATCAACCTTTAGAGCTCAAACGTGCAGGAGACACGAGATTGGGTTCACATTATGTGACAGTTTTAAATTTTATTCGTATGTTTTCGTCAATTGTTGATGTACTGGAGATTGTCGTAGTTGATGGGGCAGATGGAAATCAAAGAGGCATGACAAGCGCACTATTACAAATTATCTTGACTTTTAAATTTGTATTTGTGCTTCATTTGATGAAAAATATTTTGGCAAAAACTAACGAGTTATCACAAGCGTTGCAGAAAAAGGATCAAGATATTGTCAACGCAATGCATTTTGTAAAGTTGTCCAAATCCCTACTATTAAATATGAGAAATGATGAGGTTGAGTGGCAATCGTTTATGGTTGAAGTCTCTAACTTTTGTTGTAAACATGACATAAAAGTTCCAAATATGAATGAGAAGTTTGTTCAACTAGGTAGATCAAGACGCAACACACATGAAATTACCAATTTACATTTTTTCAGGATTGAAATTTTTAATGCAGTGTTGGATTGGATGCTAAATGAGCTAAATGACCGTTTTGATGAAGTCAACACAGAATTGCTGATGTGTGTTGCTTGTCTGGACCCAAAGATCAATTTGCTGCTTATGATAAACAAAAACTAATTCATCTTGCTGAATTATACCCATATGATTTTACTCCAATAGAGTTGCAGTTACTTGAAGGACAACTTGACATGTATATTTTTGACATGCGATCTGCATCGCCGGACATATTTTCAGAAATTAAGGGAATAAGTGGACTTCTTCAAAAATTAGTGGAATTAAAAAGAGAAAATACATACCGTCTAGTTTTCAGACTGTTAAAGTTAGTTTGCCTCCTACCTGTTGCAACAGCTAGCGTTGAAAGAACATTTTCTGCAATGAAGATAATAAAGAATCGTCTGCGAAACAGAATGGGAGATGAATGGATGAATGATTGTTTGGTGACGTATATTGAAAAAGACATTGCAGATACAATTACAAATGAAGAAATTATTTCACGTTTTCAGAGTATGTGTCAACGTAAAGCATCATGTTGATCTGTAAGTTTTTATAATATTTTGTTTTGAATTTTCATGTAATTGTATTTTATTGTAATATTGTGTTGAATATTTTTCTTACATAAATATCTCTGCAAAAAAAATGTCGGGCCGCTGCCCCCGAACCCCCGCTCAGGGGGCCCTGCCCCCCGAACCCCCCGATCGACAATACTTACATTATGCCCGTGCGATTTCAAAATCCTAGTTCCGCCACTGCCTCCAATCCTCCGAACGTATGTAAACACTTAGGAATTTTCATAATTTTTAGTGGAAAAAATAGTTTACACATAACATATTTGACTATGGCTACAACTCTTTGGCCCTCTAACTCTTCAGTATCCCTCTGAAAGCCGTAACATTTATGCTGTTAAATCCTTTTGCTCGTGCGTAGCTAGAGGGGTTCTGTTAAATATAAATTTTATCCCTTTGTTTGGTAGTCCGAGCATTAAGGCCACCTCATTTACTGTCAATTTTTTAAGTTTTTCCAAGAAGGAATGCATTATTCTTTTTGGAGTATGCTCGAATCGAAGTTAGAACTAGATGAATATTTTGGTTTAAATTTGGAATAGAGAACAGTTGTAGAATTCCAACTTCTTGTAAATCGTTGCGCGTCTCTTCATTCAATGACTTTAGAAGTGGAATCGCTTTTTCCTTGAACGAAGTCACAACACATCGACAATGTAAAGTTGCAGCCGGAGTCATCTGCCATATCATCCAAAACACATGTACACGCTAAACAGGTTCCATGGCTGTATCACAATCGAAATATAAATATAATACGACCGTATCTACTTACTATACATGGGCATTTTAACGGGAGCTATATTTGAAGTAACTTATGGGTACTGTGTTAGTAGAAGTACATAGAGATGAATAAGACTGCATTATATGTATAATATCGTTGTACACTAAACTATAAAACAGTAAATAGAAGCAAAAAATGGTAATGCGCACTTACTAAACATAGGACGGTATCACAATGAGAATATAACTGTAATACGACTGTATTTAGGTTTAAACATAGATAATAACATCGCTTTATCACACCACTTCAATAATACAGAGGTATTTCCGCAAGATAGATAGAGAAACTAACCTAAACAGTATCGAACTCGTAGATACGACAGTACTCAATGTGAAATATTAGATAACCATGACTAATACTGCAGTATTAGCCATGTATATCGAAAAACCCGGAGAAACCTTACCTTGAACGACGGAGTGTGCCTCGATTCTTTGTCCAGGAGGGGAGCATATGACCAATGTGTGCGCCTAAATCGCGTCAATAGCCGAGAAGAATAGTTTGTTGCAATCCGTTTCAGTTTAGAAGCACAAATTGCGTCGATTTGAGGAGGAGAGCTACGTTTCCGCCTGGGATTTCAGTTTTGCATATCAAAAGCTCGACGATAATGAAGGACCCCACTGCGAAAAATGGCTTATATATACATACCTATGAATAAGTAAGTATACGTACAAAAAACGGACACTAATTATATGACACAATTTTGGGTAAAATTTAGTAATATTGGCGCTGCGAATAACACAAAATACAACTACATGATAATGTATCAATTAAGGCCAGTTGCTCAAACTGGACGACTGAGCTAAGTGGGAGTCGATGGTTGCCATCGCCGCTCATCTTCTTCCTCTTCCGACGTATTTTGGCCCGAAACCCAATAGCCTCCGCCGATTTTGGGCATCTTCTCCGGTCAGTTCTCTTCTCTTTAGTTATTTCTAACGTAAGAGGTACCAGAGAGCCGTAGCCCTCAACCATTTCTCCGTTCCGTTTATCGAAACACCAGCCGGGTCTAGCCGAAGCCTCCTCGATTCGCAGTTTTCTATGGAGTGATAATGGGGGAGGACTTGGGGTTCCGCGGTTTCTCCCTCCTCGAGCATCAATTTCTGCGATAACGGAAGGTTAGCGTAGTTTTAGCTACACTCTATTTCCAGGATAATTAGGAATACGCATGCACCTGCAAGAGCGATTTGTCTAGCAGGGTCTTCTGATCGGGAGCTTAGATTGGTGCTTGAGCTCGCTACGGATGAGGAACTCTTCGAGCTGGAGAACATTCTCTACGGCCCAAGGCAAACTTCTAAACTTCTATCTTACTCTTTCTTCCTAATTATTACTTGTTTTCATCTATTTAACCCTTCTTCCAAGAGCTAAATTGAGCATGCATGACTGATTTTTGTTTCTTCAAACTGTTCTAAGTATTAGGAACTCGTAATAGAAGCACTGCTTCTGGCAAAAAGGTTCTAAATGATCTTTTTTTTTGCATGCGTTGCAATCATTCCGATGCTTTATTATAGAATTTTGATTATTTTCATTTTGTTGATTGCAAACAGTAAATCAGTTGGTATCTGATTCTTGCATTTTTGTGTGTGTGAAAATCATCCATTCCAAAACAAACATTAACTTTGTATTCTTGCTAAATTAATTCAATTATTTTAAAATAAAAGCTGAGTCGTGCATAACTTCATAAAGTAGGAGAAGGGATTTGGTAGTACACCATAGGAAATATGCATGAAAGTTCTCCAAGAACATATGAAACTTTAGTATTCATAACGGCCACCTCAAATAGTTGGTAGATTATTGATGGTGATGGTGATGATGATATACATTTTTTCTATTTTTCTTTCTTTCTTTTTAATTCCTTTGATACATATTCTAGAAGTTTATGATGCATCCCATGATTTTGTGAAGACTTGGTACCAAAATATGCAAGTTTTCACAACAATACATTCCATAAACTATGTTCTATGAAACACCGATACTTCCTTGAGGGTCACGTACCCGTACCAGATACGTATCCGATACCGGTACGTACCCGATACTCGCGGATACACCTGTTATTCTAGTATGTAAATACACTTGAACTTGATAGATTGTTCTGTATATTGTAATAAGAGTATGTTTTTCTGAAGTAAACAAATGACTTCTGCGTGTCTTTTAAAAAAGAAAAATTGACCCAGAAATGCAATTAACGGTGCTTGTTTATTATAGTAACAAAATGTACTTCATATTTAAGTATCTTTTTTCGTTTAAACTATAAATAATTTGATTTAAATTTTATTTTTTTACTATATATTTAAAGATTAGATGTTTCAAATTGGTACTGTTTCTACTTGTTCAACATGAATTTTTCTATGTTTAATATTTTGCTAACTTGGTGGGATAAAGGCTGTGTTGTTGTGTTAATATTTTGCTAATTTGTCTCTAGACGAACCATAAGTTGAAGATGCGTTAATCTCCAATAATGAGGAAGAAGAGGAAGAAAATGACTGATACACATCCTTAAATTTGAAATGATTATGAATATTTTTTGTTTGAGAACTTCATATTATATTGCATTAACTATGAATTTGTACTTCGATTGATGATTTATGCAATTATGGTTGATGTTTTATTGTTTTGAGGACTTTTAATTACATTTGTGAGATTATACATATATATTATTATATTTAATACAGCGTATCCCGCCGCACCCGTATCCTTATTTTTTAAATTTTGTGGTACCGCCGTACCGGATACGTATCGTATCAGGTACTCGTACCCGTACCGGTGCTTCCTAGACTATGTTATTAAACAATGCATCTGCTAAGCTACCATACTTATTGCAACATGAAAATCAACTTCTACATTACATTAAATTCTTATTTAATATTAGTGATGGTGGTGGAAAGTCCTAATTGTGGTGGCATTTTCAGTATACTTGAGGTTCTATTTTTTAAGGACATACATAATATGATGAGAATTCAAATAAAGCTATTAAGTATCATAATGCACGATAGAGTCATGGGAAATAAAGCCCAAGACGAATTTAATTGGTTTTTGTAAAACATAGGCTCATCAACCTAATGTCATTGTTAATAAAGATTACTAGTTACAGAGATAAATTTTAGAGTTTCCCTATGAATGTATTCTTTAGAGTTGCTGTGAGCCTATGACTATGTTCATGTTTGGAAACTCTGAGTATTTCCTCAGGCAAAACTGTAAATATAAGGTAAATAAGAACACAAACAATATGCAAATTTTGAAATCCCACTGATCTATGTTAACAGGTACACAATTTATTAATCATACATAAATTCACGCAACACAATAATTGTAACGACCTCCATATATTGGAAACCACCACAATTTAAATTTTTCACTTCATTTTAAGTATCATCAGAGACACGAGGTCAGTACATTTAACGTGCATTAAATAAATATTATGTCATGATAAAGTATTAAAAGAAAAGTGATGGACAAAAAATATCATTTCATTAACATCTTTTTACATGATACATAACAAGCCCGAGCACGAAATCTATACTAATATTCTACTAGGGCTAGTGTGGGACAGACAGATGAGTGTACGAGCCGGTGTTTTGTTTGGCTCCTTTGACCATTTGATAGGCACGACAATGTTGGATGACGCGAGCCACATCCTTCTTCAGGCTCGGTCAATAAAAATGGTCCTGCATAATAACTATCGACTTAACCCTACTGAAATGGCTGGCAGTGCCACCTACATGCATCTCCCAGATCATGTAATCACGATAGGAGGTCTTGTGTATGCATAGGTGAGACACCCGGTATAAGTAGCCCTCAATAATCTGGAACCCATCAGTAGGTTTCGGGGGATCTCTCGACAAAGCGGATATACCTCACCAAAATCTGGACAAGTCAGATAGTTAGTGATCACCCTCTCAAACCCATCCATTCGGGCCCTCAGCGTCTGCAATAATGTGACTCGGCGGCTCAGAGCTTCTGCAGGTTTGTTCTCAACTCATGCGCGGTGTTTGAGAACATAGTGAAAATCCTGCAGATACTCGACCCACTTGGCGTGCCAGTGTCCTAACTTTTTTTGCGAATCCCAGTAACGATGTGCCTGATGATTAGAGTAAAGCACAAACTCTCGGGGTAGGAGGTAGTGCCTCCAGTAGCGTAAAGACTGGACAATAACATAGAATTCTCTGTCATAGTTCGAGTATTTCTGCTTGGCTTCATTCAGTTTCTCACTAAAGTAAGAAATTTGATGTCTCTCCCGACTCAGCACGCCACCTATTCCAACGCCAGATGCGTCGCACGCGACCTCAAATGCCTTACTGAAATTAGGGAGTCTTAAAACAAGGGCGGTCGTCAATCTCTCCTTAGGCTCAGTTTGGCTCAGCTGCAGCGACTGGAGAAGCAGTGGTGGGAAGCAGTGATGGAATAATCAACTGTTTTGCAGAGTGTTGCAGAATTTGTGAATCTGTTTGGAAGAACAGCGTTTGCAATGCTGTTTCAATTGGAGAAGCTGTTTAAGCTGTTTGGGAAAACAACTATGCGATGTGCAGTCCATTTTTTTAATTTAGAGATAAAAAAATAATATAAAGCATACCACGAATCAGTTGGAACAAATTATTATATAGATACAAAAATGTTGGAACAAATTATTATATAGATACAAAAAATGTTGGGGAACAAATTATTATATATATACAATAAAAGTGGAACAAATTATTATATAGATATAAAAAATGCTGGAACAAATTATTATATAGATACAAAAAATGCTGGAAAAAACTATAATATAGATTTTGGAATGCTGGAATCAGCAAGCAAAATATTATTTACTTGATCCAAACCTGCAAATGTTGTTGGAACAACACCTAAACACTTAACCTCCCGAAAACGGGGTTCGTGGATCAAGCTCTTGAAAACGCTCAGAAAACAAACCCGATAAATACCCAGATCTGAAACAGATCAGGAGATCATGGATGCCGAAAGCAACGCCTAAACGCAGATCGTGGATCAAGCTCACGGAAGAAGGTAAATCAAGAGATCGTGGATGCCCACAGAGCTCTTGACGAAAAAAACCTGATGCGAGCTTTCCGATCGCACCAGCAAGTCCACCAGACCGCCATGACAGCAAGCTGTGAGAGTGCCAGCTGAGAGGACAGTCGAACGACAGGCATGTCGCCTGAGAAGGATGGTCGGCGGTGGCCTATTGCTGGTGAAGGAGGCCTGCGGGATCGGGCGGGGGTATCGAGCGCGAAAAGGTCACTGGAGGAAATGAGCAGTGAGGAGGCGCGATTTATGGAGTCGCGATAATATTTCGCGATTCCAGAATCGCCTAATATCGCGATTTACCAGCGGCTGCGGCTCCCACCGCCTTCCCAAAAGATATGTTTGTCGAGACGGTGCGAAAATCTGCGGTACCCCACTCCCAAAACGCCCCGCCAAATAGAGCCTTAATCTCTTCAAATGCCCAAGTGGCCGTTGCGGTCTACTGAAAATCGCCCTTGCGTATGCAACTCGTAAAAGGGGCCATAATCATGCTAAGACTCTTGACGAAAACTCTTATAAAATATAGCAAGTCCATGAAAGTTGCGGTTCACATGAATAGTCGAGGGTATGGGCAACTCACAAATAGACTTAACCTTTTCAGGGTCAAGAGATACTCCAGTGGTGGAGATAATAAATCCTAAGAAGTGGACCGACTCAGACATGAATGAACACTTCTTTAAATTCACGAATAATTTCTCCTTGCGGAGAATATCAAATAAGTCACAAATGCTCAAGGTGGTCAGTGCGAGTCTGACGGTAGATCAGAATGCCGTCTAAATATACGACTAAAAACTTTCCCATGTAGGGTCGCAACACCTGCGTCATGACTCTCATAAAGGTACTTGGGGCATTCGATAACCCAAATGACATGACTAACCACTCGTATAAGCCTTCCTTAGTCTTAAATGCGGTCTTCCACTCGTACCCTTCCCGAACTCGGATCTGGTGGTACCCACTACGAAGGTCGATCTCCGAGAAGATCTGCGCACCTCCCATCGTGTCTAATAAGTTGTCGAGTTGGGGAATAAGGAAGCGGTACTTAACAGTAATATTGTTGATAACTCGGCTATCAATACACATGCGTCAGCTGCCATCCTTCTTAGGGGTAAGAAGGGCTGGGATAATGCATGGACTCAAGCTCCCGCGAACGAAGTGCTTCCGAAGAAGCTCATCGATCTGTCTCTTGAGCTCAGCATGCTCATTCGGGTTCATATGATAATGTGGGGAGGTTCGGTAGCGAAGCACCCAAGACGAGGTTGATAACGTGTTGAATGTCATGCAAAGGTGGGAGCTCGTCTGACATAATATCAGCAAATTCATCTAGAATGTGACGAACGTCTGTGGATTGGGTGTCTCGGAAGAGCTCTCATAAGGGCTCTCAGAAGCCATCGTGGCCACCACTACATAGATAATACCCGCCTCAACGCTATCTCTCAAAAACTCGCTCCGTCTCAAGATATGCAGAGGTCTCATGGAGCTCGTACTAATAGAGGGCTCAACCCGACCCTTAGATTTCCCTTTAGGTTTGATAGTGGATAGCGTGATCTTTCGACCCTTATCATAAAAGACACATGTGTTCAATCGACTGAAGCATGTGACATCATGATCATATAACCTAGGTTTCCCGAGAAATACGTGGGCGGCGTTCATGGGTATGGCATCACACCATACTCGATCCTCAAATGTAGCAAGACTGATCAGAACAAGACACCACTGTGTGACTTGGATCGCAGTCTTGTTGACCCAGATAACACGATAAGGGTGGGGGTGAGGCTCACCCTTCACCTGAATACGCTGAAGACCCTTTTGGGCCACGATAGTCACGCAACTCCCATTATCTATAGCCAATTTGCAGGGATCGCTTGCACTAGGGAAATAGGTATAGAAGATAGTGGTGCGTCGCCAGTCCTCGTCTGCATGTGGGGTATGCAATAAACATCTAACTACTCCCATCTCCAATGATCTTTCTGTTGGAATCTAGTGATCTAGAAGTAGTCAAGGATTTAGTCTTACTGTCAACGTAATACGAGCTTAAAGGGTCGCACATAAGAACGTGCAGAAATTGGAAGTGTTTGATCTTGTTGGTTTGTGAAACCAAGTTCTGGGTGGGCATATATGATATGTTGTACGGGTTTTTGAGGCACGTGGTCCAAGGCACACGCCCATGTGCCAAGGGCGTGTGTGCTCAAAATGGCGGGATAATGGTCGGGTGCGTCTCTGGGTCAGAGGGTGCGACTTTTGAAGGCACACGGTCCGAGGAACACGCCCGCATGTCATGACCATTTGTGTGGTTTATCGTTCCAGACCCATGATGAGACGTGCCTGTATGAACCGACGTGTCTTTTGGGGCACACGGTCTATACACACGGGCATGTGCAACGATTTTTGTTTGAGTTCATGCCTATAAATAGACCTTATGCTTGATTCAGATTTCTACATCCCGTAAAACCACCAAAAACACATCTCTCCAAGATCGGAACTAACATTTCGTAGGGGAGAAAAAACGATTGTCTTCCAACCCAAGTTCATCGGACGGACTGCGTGGTGTTTCCGGCGTTCGTGTGGATACCGTTAGAGGCGCAGATACTTTTCTGTGTTTGGACTCAAACGCCAGTTATTATTTCAACGCAGGTATTATCTTCTTTCTTGATTTAGTGTATTTCACATGGATCCTATTGAGGGTTTCCTGTATTTCCGCTACGCATTTTTTGCCCATGAAACCCAAAACTCTCAACATCACTCTCCCAACCATCCTCTATAGTATCTACAATCTCCTCCTCGGTCGTATCCTCATCCTTAGTGCTGGGATCGCCGTCTTCAATGAGTAGATTTCGCGTGGGGCACTGCAC
Source organism: Dactylorhiza incarnata (assembly GCA_033032865.1). NCBI lineage: Eukaryota > Viridiplantae > Streptophyta > Magnoliopsida > Asparagales > Orchidaceae > Dactylorhiza > Dactylorhiza incarnata. Next base: position 4,344,685 of record JAWHQI010000176.1, on the reverse strand, counting down.
CGCCACATGACCTCTACTAAAGTATCTAAAACACTGGATGCCTCCGGGCTTGGGAGCACTCGTGATAATCGCCTTGCCCTTCGTATCGACAGACACATGAGAGGTAGTAGGTGCGGATGGGGGTGGTCTTCTAAATGTAGTACCGTCTGTGCGCCGGGGTGCCTGTCTCGGCCCTGTAGAGCGGAGGTACTGCTCATACTCCAAAGCTAACTGGAAAACCTGCTCGACCGTCTCAAGACGGTGGATAATGAGCTCTCTACGAATATCAGTCCTCAACGCAATTCGAAAGAGGGATATTGTCGCTATGGGCACCTCTAAAATGTCACTTCGAACGATCAATTCATCAAATCCTGATATGTATTTGGAAACAGAGAGGGTCCCCTGTCACAGAGCATATAGCTGGTCTCGGTAAGATGCAGGCAGGTACTTATCCTTCAGTCTTTGCTTCATGTCCGCCCATCTGGTGATGGGGTAATAGTCATCACGGTCTAAACTCCTCTCAAGAATCATCCAAAACATCTTTGCCTGACCGTGAAGCTTCATTTTTGCGAAGCAGACTCATTGCTCATCTTGTACCACTCAAAGTAGTGGTCCATGTCTAAGAGCCAGTCATTGAAGGCCTTTAGGTCTAGATGACCATCAAAGGAAGGAGCGTCGATGTGGATACGTCTGGTGATGTCATCCTCTTGGGGAGGGCCGCCTCGACGGGGCTCTCGATAATCTCCATAATAATCATCGTGATCATAGTCATGTTGAGCGGGTGGGGGCCGCGCTCTCTACAACCTAGATCATAATAGTCTTCACAATCATGATCGCGGCGACCGAGTGGGGGTCCACGTTCTATCTGACCCGGTGGCTGAGGATGCCTAACATAGGTGGGGCCCTGTCATCGCTCATGGGTGTGGTCGGGGTTCCGCCTCAAAGGTAGTGTGGGGCCCCGATGGGGAATCTCATGATGATGTTGATCAAGGGGAGGAAGAACACCCCTAGGCCGAAGGTCGGGGGAAGGATGGATGGTGGCTCCCCCTCAGGAGGGTCACCCTGCTGCGTCGGCGTCTCCCTCGGGTTTTCTAAATTTTCCATACGCGTGTTAATCACAATGACGTAATGACCGAGATCCTCGAACTGGGTGCCTAGAGTATCCAAGCGATCTAAGACTAACCGTTGGAATTCAGCGGGGGACATGCCCGAATTTGAGCTAGCCGCCCAGCCGCCAGTGACGCGGGGATCAGACACAGAGTATCTAAAAAACCAACCACTACGGAGCATAAAAGTGGCACAAACCTTGGGCTATGATACCAATTGATGCAGGGTAGGTTATGTAACACCTCCCCTGTAATGACCATATAATATGGGTCCGGCCGGGACCCCACAGCATATAACCGCCACAGCTTTGGTATTAAAAGATGATATTAACTACCCAATCTCAAAACTCAGATAACTCAGCGGAAACAAACCAAAACCACAGAGATTGTCCACAGTACAAAGGAGTCCAACTGGCCTTAAGGCCTTACAAAACCAACGTCCAAATCATCAAACATTCAATACTAATAAGACATCCCAACAAAAGGGGAAAGATAGTTTTTCCTAAAGTACCTCGGCATGCAAGCCGGATATAACAAGGTACGAAGAAAGTAATGCAGAAAAACAACTAAGCACTTCATGAGGCTTTAGGCCTTTTTGGCCGGCGCGCTAGGTCTAGCCTGCGATTCTTGCCCTGCAACCAAATCACAAAGAGCGGTAAACGAGGGTCAGCTATGGCTGACCACAAACGGTGTAACAACATCCCTCCTCCCGGCCGTCCTAGCGAACCCCGGGGAACTACTTCACCCTGCAAGTCAGCACTTCGTATGCAAATGTACATAAAGAAAAGCAACATAAATACAGACATGAGTGTCACAAACATCATCCACGTTTCTATGTTGAGCAAATAATAAAAGGGGCCTACCAATGCAAAATGAATGCAAACCCGGGTTTCACCCAAGGCACCCTAAAGCGTATGAATCTAGCACGTCATCATACATCATCATCACATCACAAACACAAGGGTACTCATTGTTTCCCCCACAAGGGCATCGTAGCCCAAGGCCAAGAGCTCTCGCTGAGACCCACCTCGCCTGGCTCACCATACCATCGGGCTTGTCTAACAGCTCACATGCTCGGGCCGCTAACCGCACACCAAACCGATGCTAAGAATTCTGGCTTAAGCAAAACGCCCCAAGGCCTTGGACTTACACTCGGGACAACGTCCCCCGACTGCCTCGCCTGGCGACCGTTACCGGACTCATCCGTAGCACAGACATTCTCGTCAGTCAACACCGAAAGGACTAATCTTGCCGGGACACTCTCCACACGTGAATCTCAGTCTCCACGGGATAGCCAGCCGACCACAAAGACCAATCACGCCTTCGCACAACACTAGGCATCACAAGCCCCATAATCCGCACATTATTTCCCCGCCCAAAACTCAACATTCGTTACCACACGAAGCTACAAGGGCATCACAACGACGAGTTTGCCGTAATCGGATTTCTAACAAAACCCCTAATATGCGCGTCATTCAACATCACCGAATCGGACCAACAGTAGCAAATCCGGCTTCACCCACAATGCCTAATCCGCTAACGGAGCGGATCTCTAGTGCAAATCATGTCGGGAACGGACTCAATCAACCCGATGGTTTCTTTTGAACCAAGGCGACCCGGATCCCTCTCACTCGACGGATCCGGTGCCAAAAATGCAGAAAATAAGGGATGCCATGCACGCATCCTAAAGACCGGGAGGAGAAATGTCGTTACCTTTTGAGATCTCCTCCTAGCCATGAGAAGCTTGCAAACAAACGGTGGAGAAGAAGCGCCTCGATGTCCTCTACGCGCTGCCGGTCTCGGATCGGCGAACGGAGCTCCGAAGCTCCAACAATGGCGGATTCACTTCTTCTTCCTCCTTGCCCCCTTCTCCTTTCTCCAACCTAAGAGAGAGAAAGGACTTGAAAGAATGAGGGAATAACCCCTCATCCACGCCCTAAGTCCCCCCCCATCGAATTATTTGGGTTGTCCGATCAAGATCTAATTCGATCGGACGCCCAAAAATCGATGTTTACGGATCTGTTACCGAACGCATGGTCGAACGCACGACCGTGCGTTAGAACGCACGACTAACGACAGAGACACCATTTTTGCCCGTCGGAGAGCACGCACGGTCGGATCGATCGTGCGCTAAGAAAACGCACGATCGTGCGTCAAGAAAAATTCGCCTTCTCGACGTTAACTCTCTGCTCCGCAAAACCGGGGTGTTACAACTCCACCCTCCTTTAAAAGAATTTCGTCCTCGAAATTTCAAAACTGAAATAGAAAACTGCGATGCATACCTGATGCAAAAAGTTCCGGGAAATCCTCCCGCATCTCTTGCTCACGCTCCCAAGAGAATTCGTCTACCCGCAGTTGTCCCACCGCATCTTTACAAGCTTGACTTCCTTGTTACGCAACTGCCGGACTTCCGAATCCTCCACGCAAACCCGGCGAACCCTTGCCCCCAAATCCTCCATTACCGGCACCGCCGCCGCTTCAACCACGACGCTCGGCTCCACCAAAGCTTTCCTCAGCACAGAGACATGGAAAACATCATGTAATCCACTCAGCTCTGCAGACAACGCCAAACGATAGGCGCTTCGCCTATACGTTTCGTAACCTCGAACGGACCCAAATATCGCGGACTCAACTTCTTGAGTCGCCGCACCCGCGAAACACCCTTGAACGGTTTGATCTTCAAGTAGACCATGTCGCCCACTGTAAACTCCACGTTTCTGTGGCGCGCATTAAAATACTTCGCTTGACGATCCTGAGCAACCTTCATGCGCTCCTGAATCGTCCGCACAATCTCGCAAGCATCTTCCACCACTTGCTTTCCCAAAAGCTTAGTGTCTCCCACCTCTGCCCAAGACATCGGCGTTCGACACTTCCTTCCATACAAAGCTTCGTATGGCGCCATCTTGATACTCGCCTGGAAGCTATTATTATAGGCGAACTCCACCATGAAAAGGTGGTCTTCCCAACCTTTGCCAAAGTCGAGAGCACACATCCTCAACATGTCCTCCAACGTACGGTTCGTTCGCTCCGTCTGACCATCGGTCTGCGGATGGAACACGGTACTAAACTTGAGCTTTGTGCCTAGACTTTTCTGCACTAATCTCCAGTCCTTCGAGGTGAACCGCCCATCGCGATCACTAACGATGCTCTTCGGAATCCCGTGCAACCGCACAATGTTTCGAACATAAAGCTCCACGAGCTTCCCCACGCCATCGCCCTTCTGATTCGGAATGATGTGGGCTACCTTCGTCAGGCGATCCACTATCACCCAAATCGCATCGTTACCTTGCTGCGATCGAGGCAAACCATGCACAAAATCCATAGAGATGTCATCGAACTTCCATTCGGGGATGGGAAGAGGCTTCAAGAACCCACCGGGCCTTTGGCACTCAGCCTTCACCAAGGCACAAGTCTGACATCGGCTCACGTACTCGGCTACATCCCGCTTCATCCCAGGCCACCAAAAAGATTTCTTCAAATCCGCGTACATCTTTGTACTTCCTGGATGAACGGAGTACTTCGTAAAGTGAGCCTCGAACATCAACTCCTCGCGAAGCTTGCCAAAACGCGGAACACAGACCCTTCCGTCTCTTTTTTTAAATCCCACCAACCATCTCCAAAGCAGTGCCTTCGCTTTGCTGAGCCTCCAACACCAACTGTTGGCACTCCTCGTCCGCACTGGTCGCCTCTCGGATTCGATCCGTTATATCACACTGCATTTCAATCCAGTTCAAACGAGCTACGCTAGACTCACCTCTAGCCACACAAGAAATGTCAAGAGACTCCAAGTCTCGAATCAAACGCTCGTTATGCGCCTCCATCCAATTACCTTGCCCGGAGTACTTCCTACTCAAGGCATCCGCCACCACGTTGGCTTTACCCGGCGTATACTGAATCTCCACGTCGTAGTCCCCAAGGAACTCGACCCACCTACGCTGCCGCATATTCAGATCCTTTTGGTCTAGAAGATACCTCAGGCTTTTGTGATCCGTGAAGATCTCCACCTTCGCACCATAAACGTAGTGCCGCCACAATTTTAGCGCAAAGATTACCGCCGCCAACTCCAGATCATGGACGGGATAATTCCTCTCATGAGTCTTTAACTGCCTTGACCCATAAGCAATCACCTTGCCGTGCTGCACCAGCACGCAACCCAACCCGCAACCTGACGCGTCGCTGAAAATCTGAAATCCTTCCGTCCCACTAGGAAGACTAAGGATTGGAGCAGACATCAACCTTTCCTTCAAATTCTCAAATGCACGGGCACACTCCGGTGTCCATACGAACCTTTGGTCCTTGGGAGTGAGAGTGGTGAGGGGCAACGCCATCCACGAAAAGTTCTTCACGAACCTTCTATAATAACCGGCTAGTCCAAGGAAACTCCGGACTTCCGCCACGGTTCTCAATACAGGCCAATCCCTAATGGCTTCAATCTTCGCTGGATCTACCGCCACCCCATCTCCACTAATTACGTGACCCAAGAAGGCCACCTTCTCGATCCAAAACTCGCATTTTGAGAACTTAGCATAAAGCTGATTCTCCCTTAGAGTCTGCAATACTTGCCTCAAGTGAGACTCATGCTCTGCCTCCGATTTTGAATACACCACAATATCATCAATGAACACCACCACGAACGAATCTAAGAACGGGCGAAAAACCCTGTTCATCAAATCCATGAACACAGACGGCGCGTTCGTCAGTCCGAACGGCATCACCGAAAACTCGTAGTGTCCATACCGAGTCCCAAACGCTGTCTTGGCAACGTCCTCTTCTCGAATCTTCAACTGGTAGTACCCCGATTTCAAATCCAACTTGGGGTACACCACTGACCCCACTAATTGGTCGAACAAATCATCGATTCAGGGAATCGGATATTTATTCTTGACGGTCAACTTATTTAACTCACGGTAGTCAATGCACAACCGCATACTTCCGTCCTTTTTCTTCACAAACAATACCGGCGCGCTCCACGGCGAAGAGCTGGGCCTAATGTATCCATGCTCTAACAACTCTTGCAACTGAACCTTTAGCTCGGCCAGTTCCTTCGGTACCATCCTAAACGGAGGACGCGACACCGGCCTCGCACCCGGTACCAACTCTATCGAGAAATCAATTTCACGCTGAGGAGGTGCTCCCGGAAGCTCCTCGGGGAATACATCCTCAAATTCTTCCACCACCGGAACTTCTCTAATAGCCAACTTTGTGGAGTGAGTCTCCAACAAAGCTAAAAACGCCTCGCCTCCTTGGTTTACCGCACGCCTCATTTGCATAGCGGAAATCAGGGAGCAAGCCACTCCGCTTAGGCCTTCGAACTTGACCTCTGCTCTACCTTCACCTCTCAGGGTTACCACCTTCAACTGGCAGTCGATACTAGCTCGCTGCTCCGCAAGCCAGTCCATCCCCAAGATAACATCGAATTCGGCTAGTGGCAGAATCGCTGCTACCAACACGAAATCACTATTGCCAATTTGCATCACGATGCGTCCTTTCCTCATGGTAGTCATGAAAGACCCATTCGGCATGCGCACACTCAACTCCACCTCTGCCTCTACGGACTCAGCATCAATCTTCCGGATAAAACTTTCCGCAAGAAAAGAGTGTGACGCTCCCGTGTCGAACAACACCCGAGAGGGATAGCCCGAAACTAGCACGAAACCTAACCACGTGCAAAACAAACATGAAAGGCCACAACCTACATTATAGTAACAAACGAAAACTTAAACTTTTCGTACCTGTCACCACGTCGGGTTGACGTATCGCTTCCTGCTGCCCAAGATTATACGCTCTCGGCTGCACTGGAGGGAACCGCGAAGCACTTGACTCCGTCGCTTTCCCCTTCTCTGCAACACTAGGACCGGAACGCACCGATTGTTCCTGCCTCGGCTCCTGCTCAGCTCCGCCCTCGGTACAAAACCGACTTATGTGACCCACCTTGCCGCACTTGTAACAAGTAAACGGACCTTTGGAGCGGAAATCTCCCGAAGGTGCGCCACTTCTCTCCCCAGGCCTACTAGGACGGGGGGGGGGGGGGGGGCTTCTTCTTCCATCGGCTGCCCTCGGACTTCCACTGAGACTGAGACTGAGAAGGCTTTCCTTCTCCCTGCTTTGCCGCAAAACCCTTTCGCCGCTGGGTTCGCTCCATGTCGCTCTCCAATGTGCGAGCGGCTTCGATCAACTCATTAAATCCTGCATTCTTCAAGGCTATGAGTGGCTGCCTTAAATTTTCCCTCAACCCTTGATAGAAGAGATTATCTCTCTCTTCATCATCTGCCATAGTCGTTCCCGTATAACGACCCAACTGAGTGAACTCTTGCAGATATTCATCCACTGTCTTCTCACGCTGCACTAAATGCAAAAACTGCCGCTGCAGTGCTAACCTTGTCGAGGCCGGAATATAACGCTTGAGGAAAGCGTTCCCGAACTCCTCCATGGACGGAACATGCCCAACAAAATGGCGACCGTTATGGTTCACCCACCACAACTTCGCATCGCCCTCTAACATGAAACTCGCATAGTGAGACTGCCTCTCCTCTGGGGTCTCAGCTGCCTTCAAGAGTTCCTGGATCCTCGAAAGCCAATCCTCGGCATCCGTTGGAGTGCCAACTCCCTTGAATGTCGGAGGGTGGAAACTCAAGAAGTACTTCATGAATCGATCACCCATCAGAATAGCTCTCTCCGCTAAAGGCTCTGCTTGCCTCACTTCGACCTCTGGTGTATCCGGCGTAGCCGCCGGAGTAATAGGAGTTGCAACTTGCACCGCCGGTGTAGGAACCCGTGGCATCGCTCCAGCTTGAGCCGCTACCATTGCTTCCGCTAGCATGCAACAGAAATCAGCCGGGGACATGCCCACATTCATGAGGCCCGTAGCAGTAGCACTGCTTCCCGAAGGCTCCTCTTGCCTCCTCGACGTCCCCGCATCGTCGCCAACATCCTAGCATAAGCAAGGAAAATAAAAGCTCATCACGCTCTAATCGCAAGACTCGAACACAGGGATACTCATGATCCCGCACAATACTCCTATGTGGACAATCTCTTACGCGATCCAAATACACTAGACCTCGCCAGAATACTCAACCTCCCTCTGATACCAAATTGTAACACCTCCCTTGTAATGACCATATAATATGGGTCCGGCCGGGACCCCACAACATATAACCGCCACAGCTTTGGTATTAAAAGATGATATTAACTACCCAATCTCAAAACTCAGATAACACAGCGGAAACAAACCAAAACCACAGATTGTCCACAGTACAAAGGAGTCCAACTGGCCTTAAGGCCTTACAAAACCAACGTCCAAATCATCAAACATTCAATACTAATAAGACATCCCAACAAAAGAGGAAAGATAGTTTTTCCTAAACTACCTCGACATGCAAGCCGGATATAACAAGGTACGAAGAAAGTAATGCAGAAAAACAACTAAGCACTTCATGAGGCTTTAGGCCTTTTTGGCCGGCGCGCTGGGTCCAGCCTGCGATTCTTGCCCTGCAACCAAATCACAAAGAGCGGTAAACGAGGGTCAGCTATGGCTGACCACAAACGGTGTAACAACATCCCTCCTCCCGGCCGTCCTAGCGAACCCCGGGGAACTACTTCACCCTGCAAGTCAGCACTTCGTATGCAAATGTACATAAAGAAAAGCAACATAAATACAGGCATTAGTATCACAAACATCATCCACGTTTCTATGTTGAGCAAATAATAAAAGGGGCCTACCAATGCAAAATGAATGCAAACCCGGGTTTCACCCAAGGCACCCTAAAGCGTAAGAATCTAGCACTTCATCATACATCATCATCACATCACAAACACAAGGGTACTCATTGTTTCCCCCACAAGGGCATCGTAGCCCAAGGCCAAGAGCTCTCACTGAGACCCACCTCGTCTGGCTCACCATGCCATCGGGCTTGTCTAACAGCTCACATGCTCGGGCCGCTAACCGCACACCAAACCGATGCTAAGAATTCTGGCTTAAGCAAAATGCCCCAAGGCCCTGGACTTACACTCGGGACAACGTCCACCGACTGCCTCGCCTGGCGACCGTTACCGGACTCATCCGTAGCACAGACATTCTCGTCAGTCAACACCGAAGGGACTAATCTTGCCGGGACACTCTCCACACGTGAATCTCAGTCTCCACGGGATAGCCAGCCGACCACAAAGACCAATCACGCCTTCGCACAACATTAGGCATCACAAGCCCCATAATCCGCACATTATTTCCCCGCCCAAAACTCAACATTCGTTACCACACGAAGCTACAAGGGCATCACAACGACGAGTTTGCCGTACTCGGATTTCTAACAAAACCCCTAATATGCGCGTCATTCAACATCACCGAATCGGACCAACGGTAGCAAATCCGGCTTCACCCACAATGCCTAATCCGCTAACGGAGCGGATCTCTAGTGCAAATCATGTCGGGGACGGACTCAATCAACCCGATGGTTCCTTTTGAACCAAGGCGACCCGGATCCCTCTCACTCGACGGATCCGGTGCCAAAAATGCAGAAAATAAGGGATGCCATGCACGCATCCTAAAGACCGGGAGGAGAAATGTCGTTACCTTTTGAGATCTCCTCCTAGCCATGAGAAGCTTGCAAACAAACGGTGGAGAAGAAGCGCCTCGATGCCCTCTACGCGCTGCCGGTCTCGGATCGGCGAACGGAGCTCCGAAGCTCCAACAATGGCGGATTCACTTCTTCTTCCTCCTTGCCCCCTTCTCCTTTCTCCAACCTAAGAGAGAGAAAGGACTTGAAAGAATGAGGGAATAACCCCTCATCCACGCCCTAAGTCCCCCCAGCGAATTATTTTGGTCGTCCGATCAAGATCTAATTCGATCGGACGCCCAAAAATTGCTGTTTACGGATCTGTTACCGAACGCACGGTCGAACGCACGACCGTGCGTTAGAACGCACGACTAACGACAGAGACACCATTTTTGCCCGTCGGAGAGCACGCACGGTCGGATCGATCGTGCGCTAAGAAAACGCACGATCGTGCGTCAAGAAAAATTCGCCTTCTCGACGTTAACTCTCCGCTCCGCAAAACCGGGGTGTTACAGGTTATGCGTGACTATAATGCAACCCCAGTGTGAAGCGTGGGGAAAGATACCTCGATTTTCTTTAAACCTAAATGCGACACATGCAATGACCGACGACGATTTCACAACATAATAAGAAAGAGATAAATCACAAACATATATTCTAAAACACGACAATAATTTCTTTAAGCAAGCAGACCTTGACTTTCCTCCGAGTGGAGGGCCAAAGCACTAGCGCACGACGAATAGTTCCTGCAAATCACGGGTTAGTTCAAACAAAGTTCTACGAGTGCAAGAATCCAAAGAGCAAGAGTTTACAATCTCATATATAATTGTAGTGAACAAAAATCCACACAACAAAATAATACTTACGAAAGGGATGCCGTAGCGTGGAGATCCGACGTTTCCAAGTGAGCAAGTGGTTGTCCGGGAGTGGCAATTACGAGGAAATGCTGAGGAAGACTAGACAATAACATTAAAGTAAATTCAAGAAATTTTCAAATTTCAAAAGCAGTGCTAAAAATGAATGAGTTTAAAAATATTTTTGTCAATGACACAAAATACGCAATTCATGGCATTCACATTTAAAATACATTCATTTTTCTCAAACTTGGTAAACTCACTTGTAGGTTTAGGAATTAAAATATTCTCCATTTATCATTTAAAATAGATGGGACAAATATATTTTTTGTAGTCATATTCCACACATCTATATCAACAGAAATAATGATATTTTTCATTAGCTTTTTCCATCTATCATGATGAATCCCGGTGAATAGTGGAGAAGATCATAGTTTTATCGACACCATTTGGCCTCTCTATAAGGGTTTCCATCTTAACTCTAGGTTGTCAACCTATTCAGGGCAACCTGACTCTGATACTACTTATTGGATCGATATGATTACTTAGAGAGGGGGGATAAGGATTATTAAAAATCATTAAGCTTTTTTTCTTCTACTAATTAGAATCTTGAATGATAAAAGAGTTTAGCATAACATAAATAGAGATTTAAAACATTTAAAATTAACAAATAGAAAGGTTTATCATTTAAATTAATACTTGATGCATATAAGCTTTCTTTTACACAAATTAGAACATTGAACAACGAAAATAATTATTTTGAGAAAATCAATTCTTAAAGCATTAGTAAAAGAAAACTTCCAATATATTAATCAAGATAAATGATTACAAGGTTTATGCTCTTCTAACGTAAGGATCAAATGTGATGTTTTTTATTCCTTTTATCTTATATATCGACTTTTCCCAAGAACTGGTTGGCCCTACCCAATCCACCCCCGGATTGGCCTCACGCCCCTAGACCTCTACACCTAAGTCTAGTCGCCTAACAAAGGCAAATTTCTGCCCTAGACCCAACCCCAATCTAGTCGCCTCACGCGAGGTGAATCTACACCTATACAAGGATATAAAATACGCACTCAAAAAACAAAAGAAAATACAAGAAGAAAATAAGATATTGCTGTAGAAACTCCCCTAAAATCTGACGTCGAAGGAAGACAGTGAAGGGCCGCTCGAAATAGTCATCATAGAACTTGGACTCTTCTCTTGAGTAGTCGTTTGATCCTTAATCTTCCTTTGAATCCTTTAGCGTTGAAGCATGAGAGTGTTGGAGGCTCTTGAGGTGGCTAGGGTGACTCTTCCTCCGAGATTTTTCGTAATGGCTATCGCCGCGCGGTAGCATCAAAACATGAGGTCCCGCACCTTTTTCCCCTTCAGAACGACGCCACTTTCCTTATTGAGGTTGGAGCCAACACGGCGTGATAGAGAGCTATCGCGGGGTGGTAGCAAAATTGAATTCCCTGCTCCTTCCCTCCAAGTCGCGTTGAGACGCATTGTTTCCATAATAAGAGTTTTCCACTATCGCCGGCAGTAGTCTCGTTCTAGAGCCATTTTTCGCAACTTCCATTTTCTCCAACTCCACATCAAGCTTTGACTGCCAGTCGACGTACGTCGAGTGCTATCGCCAGGTGGTAGTTGCTATCGCTGGTGGTAGCATGTAATTTTGGCCTTGGCCTCATCGTTTCCGCTTGGTTCCCGTTGTAGCTTGTATGTCGAACATGATGTAAACCATGTTCCAACATCTACGTCTGTCCCAGTCATGGTTGGTTGACAAGAGTTCTTCATTGCGTAAGCCGAGCTGGCTTGCCGTATGCTGAAACGTATGAAGATGCCAAATCAGAAGATTCAATTATGGCTAGGATTCTCCTTTATCTTATGGCCATATTGGTCATTTTCTTCTAGAAGAAATTGATAACAATTTGCTTGTGCCAGGTCTCAAGTCCTTAGTTCAACATTACTCATTGGGTTCCATGGGCTTGATATTGTTAGCTCTTAACTCGGCATAACCCTTGTTCATCATTTGATTTACAAAATTTTTTTGAGGTTAACACATGGACCTGATTGGATAACGATGATATGCCTTGAATGGGAGCCTAATCTATGAGCCACATGCATGATTATTTTAGTTTTTTAATTGTTATACAAGCTGTACATGCCTGCTATGTATATTGTATAGATGTGAATAAGGGGTGTTCACGAACTGAATCGAATCGAATAACTATTCAATCGAATCGAATAACTAATCGAATAACTATTCAATCGAATCGATTCAGATTTGAACATGGATTTGAATTCGAATTCTAATTTTATAATGTTTAATTATAATTATATTTAATATTTATAATGCTTAAATATAATTTTATAATGTTTAAATATAATTTTAAATTCAAATTATAATGTTTAAATATAATTTTATAATGTTTTATATAATTTTATAACTATTCGAATCTGAATTCGGATTCGAATCCGAATTCGAAAATACGAATTTTAATCGAATCTTCACGAATCGAATCTCAAACTATTCACGAACTATACTATTTGTGAACAGCCCCGTGTGATGTGAAAGTTCTACCATCCACTGCTGGTTGGATCCCTTGATTGTATTGTACACAATTTTCTCCCTGATTTCAATAATAAGAAAAATTTCGATTTCCTTTCTTTCTTACTATATATTTCAACTGAAGTAATAAAGAAGTTTCCCAACTTCTTTTCACAGCTCTATAGTGTCGTAGGCCCATGTCACTGGACAGGATGTGACCGAGGAGGAAGATGGGGATTGTCGCAGTCGATGATTTCACCCTTGATTCTCGGGATCAACCTATGCTGAAATAGGTTATTGGAGCCTATTCCGCGGCGTCCAATGTGGGGTTGTCAAAGGAATGCGGGATGAGTTGATACCGGAATGGAGAGAGACGAGCGAGCGAGAAATAGAGGCTGCTGACCTCTATCCGACGGCTGTAGGCAGCACACAGAGCAGCTAAAGCTACTCTGTTGGACTGCTGGATCAGCCGACAAGATTGTTGGGTGCCCCCTTGAGTCCTGTGTGCTGTAGGCAGCATGTAGAACAACAAAAGATGCTTTGCTGGACTGCTTGGATTAACCGACAAGGGCGCTGGATGCGCAATTGAGTCCTGTGGTTCCTGCGACGCTGGGAAGCAGGAGCAGGTGTGTGACGGTGAGCCGCCTCTCCTCTTTCTTAGGTGTGTGACGGTGAGCAGCCTCTCCTCTTTCTTTGAAAGTAGGGATGCCGCCTGGATGCCCTAGTTTCCGCCGTATTTGGAGAGGGGCAGTGAGGGAGAGTTCGGTGGAGGTGCAGGTGGCGAGGGAGCCCCTAGAAAACCTCTCTTGATGCCATAGAAATTTGATTCAATTCAGCATACCTAGTTCATGAGGTACCCCGGATATATAAGTACAAAATTACAATGCTTACAAATAAAAATGAAATAAAACGAGATCTTGAGTGTAAATAAAATTACCAAAATGACAGCCAAAATAAGAATGAAATGATGAAATAAATGTGGCATACCTACGCCCTTTCATCATGAGATCTCCTGTCATATACTCCCCGATTATGCATCTGTGCGATCTAACTTTTAAATGCAGAACATAATTTCTTCAATAATCAGTCTTCAATAATAACTTTGATGTATCCTCTGATTTTGTGGAGAAGTCTGTTTATAAAAGTTTGCTTCTTCTGACTGCAGCTACTTCAGCCCATTGCTCAAGTCAATTGCTACTAAAGCAGATCTTGATTATATTCTGGAAGAAGCAGATGACCAGCAGAGAGAGAACTATATACAACAGCTTGAATCTCGTTTCTTTTTTCTTGCAGCAGATGCTCGTTCTACATTAAGGTTTGTAGGATTTGTATCCTTAACTAATTCAAATAATAAAGTACTTAGATGATTTCATTTCTGTTATTAGTACATTGTAGTAACTAAGAGAATACAAGCTCTTCCTCAATAAAGCACATCATTCATTCATTCGGGTACTTGTATATATGCATGAGTACATGGTATGTATCCTATTTTCTTAATGTGCTATTATTTCTTTGTTCTTCTGTCATTTGTATGCTTTTACTTGGACATTAATTATAAGTAATTCCTACCCGCCTCCATTGACCTCAAACTCCATGTCTCCGTTTTAGAATATGCTCATCATCTTTTTTTTTTTCCAATTAGTAGATTTAGATATTTTAAATATTAATTTTAGTGAACTCCTACTAAGCTTATGTTTTAGTAAACTTTAGTGAAATTTACCCAACCAACAATGAATATAATGTTATTTCACTGCTTTGATTTCTTGGTATTGTTCAATTTATGATGGGGCGATGAGGATTATAGTTTTCACCTACTGGTGCAAAGAGGCTACTCATAATACACTATAATAGAAGTGAACACGAAATGGGAATTTGTCACTTGTGATTCTCCTACCCAGTCCTTTGACACTAAATCTATCCACTCGATTGATACATGCATTATCTAACCTTTCTTGTGCATGCCTAAGCCACACATTTATTTTCTGTTATCTTATCTTTGATAGATGTAATTTCTATTGTTTCTCATGGCCTAGCCCGTAACGTCGTCGGAGGTGGCGGTGAAGGCGGAGATACAAGGGGAGCCGATCTCTACCTGCATAGAATGTGAGGGGAGAGGAAGAATGGGAGCATTGCTCAACCCTAACTCTAGAAATTGAGGAAGAAGAGAGTACTGGAGAGAGGGGGAATTTTAGAGAGGGATAAAGAAAATTAGATTCATTCATTCCTAACTCAAACATGACCCAAGGGTCGATATATATAGGACTACATTGACATGAGTACTAAAATATTAAATAAAAGAACACTAAAAGATTAATACATGATCGACTTGATACGACTCGATTCCTACGACTCAAATACACGAAGACTCATAATAATATATTTGAGGACGTGGGACCCCTAACAAAATCATTCATCATTTTCTTTACTAGTTTTACCACAAATCTATCATAAAATATGTATTTCGATCTTTCTTGATTTAGAAATGCGTGAGTTTATTATCTTCCAACATTTAGATTTATATAACATCCTCGTCCTAGTTGCAGTTTTATAACGTTTTTTACTTTCAAGTTTTTATGATATTCTCTTATCTCATAGTACTCCCAAGAAACTTATATATTAATTTAAGCACCCAACATTAACGCAAGAAGTTGTATCCTAATTCTTTCGGATTGTAGATCCAATGTATTTAAACCCGTAACACCCATCTCTTTACCTTTTAATATCAGCCCACTGAAATTGCTTATTTTATACTCGATCTTTATTGTATTAGTTCTAAGTTTTTATGTTTTAAATAAGATCTCTATTATTCTAGCTTTAACTAATCTTAATACATGTTTCACCGATTAGAACTATGTAATCTACAAAAATCACATCTAGTCGCGTCACTTTATATATCTATTTTTAAGTATCCTCATAACTAATACAAAAGGATGAGGATTCAATATTGGGCTTTGATGTAAACTTATTATAATTGGAAGTTCTTTGCTCACCACATAATAGCATTAAATTAAATTGATTCTCTTGAATCGATGTAATTCTTTAGCTTCATAGTTCGACTCATACAATTTGTTCTTTTATCATTAGTATAATCTTGAATATCTTATTTGTTCTTAAATGCTAGTACTAAAATTTCATTTCTTTAATCATTTGACATAATCATAGTCTTTAATATAGTGTTGTAAAGACTTATCAACTACACCACTGCAATATCTTGTAACTTTATCTCTCCTTAATGTTTTCATCTAGATTATATAAAAAGAAAGTCCATGTAAGTCCATTAAAGCAATCAAGATCATCCAATAAACTTTATTTTTTAATTACATCAAAATCATGACCTTTACAATTTGAGATGAAATAAAATAAACTAAAATAAAATAAAGTGAAATAAAATATTATAATTTGAAATAAAATAACATAAAATAAAATTAAAAAATATAAAAAGAGAGAGAGAAATAAAGCCAAATTAAAAAAATATAAGTAAACTGAAGTAGAAATGGTGAGAAAATAAAGTATTACACTGGAGAAAATTGTGCCACGAGTGAAAGTACTATTGCCGCTAGACACCGCATATAGGGAATACCCTACGACCGCCAGATTACTTACACTTTTGCTCGAATACTGTGCACCGGGGACTCTTCTCCATTTGGTTAGTATTTAATTAAGATGGTATTACATTCACTTTAATGCATCTAACTTGATTGAGGCTTTTAGATCTCTCCTCTCTTGTCTTACCTATTTTAGATATTACTTTTTTTCTTCTTCATCGTAGCCATTATATAAATCATCAAAATGTGTAGCTTTCTTGCCCATTATACTCTTAGCACAACTTTTAATTTGTAATCAATGTAAGTCTAGATGATATTCAACTTTTATCACTTCTTTAAAACACATTTCTTTTTTTAGTAACTTTTTGTACCTCACTCCCACAGGTAGCCTCTCTGTTAGGAAATATTTATTTTGGACTCCTCTAACATTTTCTATCAATTTACATTATGGTGCTAGACATCTTATCACACATCAAATTTGTCCCAACTAAAAAGCTCTAGATTATCTCTTTTACAATCAATCTTTAAATGTTAACACTACTCTCAACTTTCAAATTCTATGAACTAATTCTGAGCTAATTATTATTTCAATATATTTTTTGTATATCTATAATGTTATAAAATGAAATCTATTTGAGTAGGTTTATGTTATGGGCGTGACGACGCCAGTTATTTTATGTTATGTTATTTTATGTTATGTTGTTTTGGCCCATTGTCGTAAGCCCAAATGGGGGGCGTCACGTGAACTTAAATAGTGCCCGGTTGGGCTTTGTTAGTAAGCAAAGAAATTAGAACTAAAAATCTCTCTCTCTCTTATTTTCCCTCCTCCCTCTCTCTCTCTCTAACCCACGGGAAAAACCCGTGAGTTGCCCTAGCCGCAACTCCCGCGCGGCTTTCTCTCCCTCCCTCCCGATCGACGCCGTCTCCCTCTCCCTCGTCCCTTTTCAAGTGCCGATCATAGCTCCTCCTCCGTTTACGAGATCTAAGGGAAGGGTTCACAACAGTTTGGTATCAGAGCGAGCCGTCGGCCCTTCTTCCGGCGTTTCCTCAGCCCGCCCAAACCCACGACGCCCCTCCTGCGCGCCCGCCAGCTCCTCCGCCGCCCGCCCGTGCTCCCCCGAGGTCCACCCCAGCCCCGCAGCTCCTACCCCGCAGCACCCGACCCCTACTTCCGCCGCTTCTGCGGCCGCTGTCGGCTCGTTCCCCGCCGTCGGCCTCCTTCCAACACCGACGGCTGATGGCGGACGATGCTCCCTCACTCGCAGAGATCATGGCACTCTTCCAATCCATGTTTGCGACTCAGAACGCCAAAATGGACGCCCTCAACGCACGCTTGGATTCCCTACAGGGGACGCCTTCTCCTCCACCGCTGCACCCGGCCGACCAACCTTCGACCAGCCGCTTGGGCTCCACCGCTTCTGCCGGCGGGGACTACCCCGCCAACGCTCGCTCTTTCCGGATGAACTTTCCGATCTATGAGGGCCGCGAAGACCCTCTTCCTTGGCTCACCCGCTGCGATATTTTCTTCGCGAACCAATGCACGCCGGAGGCCGACCGCGTCGGCATCGCCTCCTTCCACTTACTTGGGCCTGCGCAATTATGGTTCACTCAACTTATGCGCGAGCGCCCCCACACTTCGTGGGCGGACTTCAGTGCGGCCTGTACCTTAAGGTTTGGTCCTCCCCTCCAGGGAAACCCACTCGGCGATCTGGTGAATCTCAAACAGGACGGCTCCATTGACACCTATCTCGAACAATTTCAACTTCTTCTGTCTAGGGCGACGTCAGTTCTACCGGAACAACAAGTGCACCTCTTCACCGCCGGCCTTCATGAGCGTTTACGTTGGGATGTGGAATTTCTGCTGCCACATGATCTCAACACCGCTATGAGCCTCGCCGGGGCTTGTGAACGGCGACTGCTATTAGACCGTCCACCTTTGGGACGTCGGGACTATCAGGGCGCTTACTCTCCAACCAATCTTCCGGCCAAGGCTCCCCCTCGGGATGATCCACCGAGGTCCACTGTCCGCCGCCACTTGTCCAGCTCTGAGATGGCCGCGCGTCGTGAGAAAGGTTTGTGCTACAATTGTGATGAACACTTTACACCGGGGACATCGTTGCAAACGCTTATTCTGGCTCGAAGTAGATGATCCTCCCAGTGACGACGAGACAAGGGACGAACGCACCGCAATACCATTTGATCCAGCTTGAGGACAAGCTGTCTTCCGGCAAGGGCGGCGATGTTATGGGCGTGACGACGCCAGTTATTTTATGTTATGTTGTTTTGGCCCATTGTCGTAAGCCCAAATGGGGGGCGTCGCGTGAACTTAAATAGTGCCCGGTTGGGCTTTGTTAGTAAGCAAAGAAATTAGAACTAAAAATCTCTCTCTCTCTTATTTTCCCTCCTCCCTCTCTCTCTCTCTAACCCACGGGAAAAACCCGTGAGTTGCCCTAGCCGCAACTCCCGCGCGGCTTTCTCTCCCTCCCTCCCGATCGACGCCGCCTCCCTCTCCCTCGTCCCTTTTCAAGTGCCGATCATAGCTCCTCCTCCGTTTACGAGATCTAAGGGAAGGGTTCACAACAGTTTAGTGTCATCTTTTGGGCTTGTCAAATTTCCCTCCCATCTCATCTCATCCCATCCCATCCCATCCCATCCCATCTCATCCCATCCCATCTATTTATCTATCTATCTATCTCTCTATCTCTCTCTATATACACTAATATATAAAGATATCTCCTTATGGTGTAATGGTTTGGACCATCAAAGCAATCTTAGCCCTCCATTCAAACATTTTTTCCTCTCTCTATTTTTTTACTTAATTAAATAAAAATCCCTCCTTCATGATGCCCTTGGGACTGTAATTGTGCGTTCGGGAGACTGCGAGTGTCGGGAGTGTCGTCGCGCCGGAGTACTGTCGTTGGCCGCACATGGCCCCCCCCCCCCCCCCCCCCCCCGTGCACTGTCACTCGTACTAGTATACAAAGCAATCCCCTTATGGTGTAATGGTGTGCACCATCTGTTTCATCTTGACCATCCATTTTAAATCAAAACCGATCTTCTTCAAGGAAAAACAAATTTGGTCATTGATTTAAAATAAAAATTACCATCACTCTCATTTTTTCCCTAGACCACGACAATACCTCCGCCCGCACGGTGGTGTAATGATGTGCACAGGCGGAGTTACTGTTGTGGCCTGGATACTGTCGCGACTGCACGGGTCCCCCCTGCACTGTCATTCGTGTGTGTGTGTGTGTATAAACAACAACAACAACAACTACAGAACCCATATAGTCCCCAATCATTGGGGGTATGGGCAACCAAAAATAAGAGTGAGAGAGAGGAGGGAGGGGGGAAGGGAGGAATACTAAATAAATTAATACAGCAACACTCAAGCCTTTATCCCACTATAGTGGGGTCGGCTATATGGATCCTCTGTCGCCATTGTGCCCTATCTTTAGTTATAATCTCACTAATGCCTAAGTACATGATACGGCCCACGACTCAGTTGGTGATGAGGGATGTGTTAAGATCTTCTTGTCAAGGGAGGTCAGGTGTTCGAAACCGGGCGGGCGTTCCCCGCTACCTCCAATAACCTGCCCTGGAGAATATAAAGGGGAGACGGGTTAGGGTGTATGGGCCGCGGCCCTGGTACGGTCGCCCTGCCCTGGAGAATATAAAGGGGAGACGGGTTAGCGTGTATGGGCCGCGGCCCTGGTACGGTCGCCCTGAAAAAGTGGGTGGGCCGTATCAATACATCATGTCTTTCCTTACAGTTTCATTCCAAGTCTTCATTGGTCTACCCCTCCCCCGTTTAACATGCCTAGTGACTAAACTCTCACCACGCCTAACAGGTGCTTCTAGTGGTCTCCTTTGTATGTGTCCAAACCATCTCAGCCGAGCTTCTCTGCAATTGGTGCCACTAAATGAATTAATAAATAAGAATAATTATAAATTATAAAATAAGACTTTTTTAGAAATAGATTATATAAAAATAAAGAAAATAATAATAATAGTAAATAGTAAATAAATAAGTATAAATAAATAAAACTAAAATAAAAAAAATATGAAAAAAAAATATTTTTGAATGGAGATAGATCGTATCACCCCCTGATATACGTAAGAGAAAACTATGCAACGATCAAAATGTCAACATGGCTGGACTGAGGTACTTTTACAGGCAGATGGTGTGCGTGGAGGACGCCATGCTCCCATTTATACATACCTCGATAACTTCTACTCTATGTTACATGATCAAACTCTCACGTGACCTTACAATCTTTGCAAGCTCTTTTTCCTTGGCAAAAAAAAACAAGTCTATTTGTGATTTGCTGACTCCATTTTGTAAGTAACTAAATGTTCTTCTCATTTCTTCAAGTACTTGTTTGCTATTACAAGATTATAAGCTACTTCGAAATCCAACACATCTTCTCTTTTTGTATTTCTATCTCCAGTTATGTACCCACCACCGTGAATCTTCCCATATTCCATCATGTGTTAATCATGGATCTTCTCATATTCGATCCTGCATTGATTTTGTCCAAAGATTGATAATTTTCTCCCCGGTGATTTTTTACCATGACTTTAATCCTGTTCATATTAATGATCTTCTATTTTAACTCTTTATCCATCACTATCTCGACCCTATTCTTACTATTAATCTTTCCAACACACAGTAACATACAATCAACCCCAATATTTTTGGATTTCTCTCCTTTCCGCCAAGTCTCTTGTAAACAAAGAATGCTTGTTCTTCTTCTACTCATTGTCTGTAGCAAATATAAATTTAGTAATCTTGAAGATCACTTATTTTTCACTACAATCGCGTTTTGGTGCATCACTTAGGAATGACATCATAGTTAACTCTTAACTGCTTTTCACTACGACAGGAAATTTTGGTTCTTATGTTTATCAAGATGAATCTAAGGCGCTATTTGGTTGAGTTTTTTTTTGTTGCTACTTTTCACAATTCTTTTTCCTGCTTTTTGCACAGCACGGTGTCAAAATTGCTGCCAAAAGTAACTTTCAGGAAGCAAAAGTTTTATTTTAACAAAAAGCACTTTCATAAAGCACTCCACTCTAAAATACCCATGGAAATTTCTTGAAATGCTTACTTTATCATAAAACTCCCATAATCTAAACCTACAGTTTATATGCTCAATAATTATTCTCTTAAATTAATAATTAAAAGGGCAGCATGGTGCACAAAGCATCCTCGCGCAGCGAGGGTCCGGGGAAGGCTCCCACCACAAGGGTGAAATGTAGGCAAACCTTACCATGCATTTTTGGAAGAAGCTCCTTCCAAGGTTTTTCACGATGTTGTGCACATTTATTCTCAATAATGAAACATCAAATTTCTTACTCTGGTTGGGCTATAGAGGGGACTTTGTCCGGGTTAAGACTGAATTAGGAGAGGAAAACTAGGATGTGTTTGTGGGTGTAGTGGAAGGAGGCTGAGGTGAACGGAGAAGTTCTCAATTTACTGTGGAAAATCGAAACTGGTATGGACCGTCGTCTGAATGAGGGTGTCTGGACGGAAGTTTTAGTGGGGACCATGTAGTCGAGCAACACAATCAATGATCTTAGTGGGATTTTGTGGTAGTCGGGATGGCACCGTCGTTGAGAGAAGGAATGGAGAGCGGCGCCGGTGGCTAGGAAATTATATGGGAAGATTGTCGTGAGATGAATGGAAAAGAGGAGAGAGACACCATGCTATTTTTACATCACAAAACCGAAAAGAGGAAGAAAAATCTTACAATGGAGGCGACATTGGAGATGAAGGAGAAGTTGTCGTCGCCGGTGAAGATGATCTTGAGGTTGGGAGGTTTTCCGTGGGCAAAATGGAGGCCATCGTGAGAGGAGCTTCTCGAGAACAGGGACGCGGGGGGAGGGGGATTGGCAGGAATCGTGAAGTCTTGGGGGGGGGGGAGAGGAAAAAACAGGCTATTACCAATTCTTATGGAATTGTAACGAATTCCAATTCCTACCTAAATTTTTGGACACCGAACGACAAAATTGGAAGTGGGGGTCTGATACGAGCCTCCGATTGAGAGCGCGGGTGTGCGGTCTTGAGAGGGAGAAATCTCGAAGAGAATTGTCTCCATAGGCGGATCCATGTATAGACACACCCGGGCAAGTGCCCAAGTGTTTTTTTTTTGTTGAAAAAGTTGGCTTGGTAAGTACAAAAGATGCCCTACTGTAAAAAACCTAAAATTTTAGTTTTATTTTTCTGTTCCATCTAGCTTTCCAACTAGGCTACATTTCTATCTCTTCCAAATTGTCAGGGCTTCCAGTCTAGTTGTCTGACACCTCGTTGGTCATCTCTAAATTGTTGGTTGAGTCATGAAGGGTTGATCTTAGCTTATGATGTCAGCTATTTGAGTATTTTTGTTTTTTTTTCCGAATATGGACCCGTGGACTCTAGGTAATCTATTAACTCTAGGTAACTTGTAACTTTTTTCACTTTTACTTTTATGAAATTTCTAAAATATTATGAGATGATGTGATTATTGAGCAAGCTTAAATTATCAAATGATAATCATCTAATTGATTTTATACTTTTTTCTTTTATATTTATTTCGGCGAATGGAGGCGCACCATGAACTTCGTCCGTCCGTGAACGAAATATTTATTGTGCCTGGGTTGAGCGGAAATTCTAGTTCTTCCACTGATCGTCGCAACCCTTCCTCAACCTAGCCTTCCCAATGGTGGGAGATATAACAGAAACCGGGCTCGACCGAGAGAGAGGAGGGAAAATGGGAGTCTTGCTCAACCCTAGCTCTAGCTAAGAAGATGAGGTAAGAAGGAGATTCAAGAAAGAGAATTAGAGTTTAATTTTCCATAACCATCAAGTCCACTCTCCCTACCTATATATAGTGAGAGGAAAGGGTATAACAAAAAGTGTCAATTATGCTCCTCGCCCGGACTACAAAATGTGTGGGAAATGAAATGTGCAAAAATAGGAAGAGAATAACAGTGTGCGACAAATAAAGATACACTGTACTAGAAGATACACATCCTCCTGGACATGCGTCGTCACCCCTTGCGTGGACCCATAACATCTCCTCCCCACCTCGAATCAAGCTTGTCCTCAAGCTTGAAGTACAGGGGTCCCACCGAGCTTGCATTCTCGTCCTCATCATCCGGGGGTCAAAAAAGATGCTTGCACCAGTGTCCAACCGAATATGATTCATCGCAGTTGAAACAAAGGCCTTGTGCACGACGTTCTACTACCTCTTCCCATTATAGTCGCTTGATGGCAAGGGTGGCGCTGGATTCCTTACCCTAAGTGGGGTGGACAGACTGCTAGAACGAGGAGTGCATGTGTCCTCACCCCGACTGTCACTATACCTGCCGTAGCGGCCTCCAACTATGGTGTCCATGAGGAGACACTTCTCACAAATGTGGGCGAGGCTCATGGCCGTGCTAAGGTACTGCGGGGTTTGGAACTCAACATCGAGGCGCAGCCGATCGTGCGGGATGACAGTGAAGATAGGCACATGGTGCTCTGCAAGATAGAAGGAACACGAGCAAGTAACATCTGAAAGCTCTTCAAGTGACCATCTACTTATCCAGATTGCTTGAGATTGATGAGCTGCACAAGGGATTACTGCGGTGAAGCGGCCCAAAATGTAGATTGCAGACGTGCTTGAAGGTGTCCCAAGTCAAAGTAGGGGTCTCCCGAGCCAGTTGGCTATGCCATAGCTATGTCGAGCCCAAGAGGTGGAATAAAGTCAACCCGATCCAATCTTCCAGTAGTGTGAACTGGTTGGCGAAAAAGTGCTCACAACATTTGAGCCATGCCAGGGGATCGCTCTTGCCGTCAAAGAGGGAAAAATCCAACTTCACATAATGCGAAACGTTGCCTTTTGTGGACCGAGGTGTGTGAGACTCGGAAGGCCCGACTGGTGCGCCCTGATTAGAACTCGTCGCGAGGTGAGGAGATGCTGGAAGGTTCCCGGTAGGGGAAGGCCCTCTATGCGGGTATTCAAAGCCGCGACCGAGACCTGTTGTTGAACCTGGATAGCCATCAGTTGTTGCATGGTCTCCATGATGTGCGCGGGGGTAAGACCTCCCTCTTTCATGGTCGCAGGAGGTACGTGAGGGTTGTCCGGAGGTGGGAGAAGTGGGGGCAACGGGTTGGAAATCCGGATGCGTCTGTCGGGGCACTCAGCTGGGCGTGGAAGCAACATGGAAGCGGCGTGGGAGGGATGGGAGGTTCGTCATAGGTAAGTGAGAGCGGTTCGGCATGTTGGAATAGGGAAAACCACCGCAGAAGGCGGTAGATACGGCTCTATCGGCGCTGTCGGCCAATCGTCCAGCAGGTGCGTTGCAATCAACGCAGACCAAGGGAAGGCGCGCGGAATTCGTCGAGGGCAGGCGAGGCGGGTTCGAGATTTGTTGGTGACGCGGGAGGTGTTGCGTCGGCGGGTTCGGCGGTTATAGTCGACGTGGGAGGTGCAGGCCGAGCATCAGGGGAGAGAACGTTGAGTGAGAAATCATCGGTTTGAGAATGCGCGTGTTGGAGTCGTCGTTGGTCGTGCAAAAGTCTTCCATGGAATGCATGTGCTATCCGAAGGAGCGAGGTAGCTCTGATACCAAGATGATATGGGCCTCCGATTGAGAGCGGGTGTGCGGTTTTGAGGGGAGAAATCTCGGAGAGGATCGTCGCGACCCTTCCTCGACCTAGCCATCCCAATGGTGGGAGTTACAACGGGAGCTGGGCTCGACTGAGAGAAAGGAGGGGAGTGGGGAGCTTTGCTCAATCCTAGCCCTTGCCAAGAAGGAGATTCAAGAGAGAGAATTAGGGTTTAATTTTTCATAACCATCAAACCCACTCTCCTTACCTGTATAATGAGTGGAAATGGTATAACAAAAAATACCAATTATGCCCCTCACCAGGGCTACATAATGCGTGAGAAATAAAACGTGCGAAAGTAAGAAGAGAATAACAGTGCGCGAGAAATAAAGATACACATCCTCCCGGACACGTGTCGTCACCCCCTGTGTGGGCCTATAACAGGGTCTTATTCCAATTTCTATCCCCCAATTCCGCCCAAACGAATGAGGCCTCAGAGGAATTGTTTTTCTTGTTTTTTTTGGAGTAACGCGGTACAAGTCTATAGTGTTTTCTAAATGAAGATGCAAATACAGGCGTGCACACTTCCAGTGTGCATGATAGGTGACTATCCAAACCTCCTAATGCGATGCAAATGATTCAACCACGCGATTGATTCTGCCCAATTGATTTAATAACTGGAATTTAAAAAACTTGCACAAGCACTCATAGTGATTACAATTTGTTCTAATCGGGCTAATCAATTAATTCGTACAATCGAAAATCGAATGAAAGTGCTAAGCGAGTAAATTTTACACACTTATCGAAACTAAATGAGCCAAAATAATCAAAGTTAAATTTAACTAGAAAGTACATCCACAAAATACGAGTACAATTAAACTAAAGTAAAGACTCACCGAGCAATCAAGGCCAATGCAAAATAGACGTGATAGATGATTTTAGGTGGGAGTGGGAGCGGGAGCGTAGGTTTGGATGTGCGGTTAGCGGATGAATTGGTATTGTATTTTGGATTTGTGGAAATTGGGGACTTCGGGCTTTTGCGGATTTTGGGATTTTAGAGGCTTTGGGGGAGGGAGATAGGGCTTGGGAATGTTGTGGGGGTTGTGGAAGGACTGAGGCGAGAAGGGGAGTTTTGGGTAGGGGCCGTCCTAGGTGGTGGAGGTTTGCAGAGACTGTGAGGTTGTTGGGGAGGTAGAAGGAGGGCGGTTGGTGGGCTAGATGGCGGCGACAGGAGTTCTGGAAGAAGGAACAATGATGGTGAGGGGTTTTGAAGTTGGGAATGACGATGCCGATGGTTCTAAAGGGAGGAGGCGGCAACATCAAGGCCTCAGGCCGAAGGAGGCGACATCGATGGTGGCTGGAGTAGACTTTGGCTTTGACACCACCAGAGGATGGGCACATGCTTTTCTACCTGTGTTGTGACCGATCAACTCCTTCACAAAGCCAAATCATCGCTACCTAGGCTGCTGGGAACATGCAAAGTAAATAGGAGGATTGGGGTAAATGCATCCGATGGCCTAGATCGTTCAATCGAATCATTTGACCTAATTTTCAAATATAACTTCAAAAAATATTAAAAAATACATAGAAACATGACAAGGGCTTGGGATTTTAGAGGCTTTGGGGGAGGGAGATAGGGCTTGGGAATGTTGTGGGGGTTGTGGAAGGATTGAGGCGAGAAGGGGAGTTTTGGGTAGGGGCCGTCCTAGGTGGTGGAGGTTTGCAGAGACTGTGAGGTTGTTGGGGAGGTAGGAGGGTGGATGGTGGGCTAGATGGCGGCGACAGGAGTTCTGGAAGAAGGAACAATGATGGTGAGGGGTTTTGAATTTGGGAATGACGATGTCGATGGTTCTAAAGGGAGGAGGCGGCAACATCAAGGCCTCAGGCCGAAGGAGGCGACATCGATGGTGGCTGGAGTAGACTTTGGCTTCACAAAGCCAAATCATCGCTACCTAGGCTGCTGGGAACATGCAAAGCAAATAGGAGGATTGGGGTAAATGCATCCGATGGCCTAGATCGTTCAATCAAATCATTTGACCTAATTTTCAAATATAACTTCAAAAAATATTAAAAAATACATAGAAACATGACAAGTTGCACATATTAACGAGAATAGAACAAAACAAACAAGTATATTTCAACATCGACATTAACCGTCATCCACAACAACAACAACACTCAAGCCTTTATCCCACCATAGTGGGGTCGGCTATATGGATCCTTTGTCGCCATTGCGCCCTATCTTTAATCATAGTCTCACTAATGCTTAAGACATGAACCTTCATCCACTTAACATTAATCCTAAATCAACATAGTAGTTTCAAAGTCTTTAAGCACCTTCTAACATATGAGAGTATATTGCGAACGCATAACTCAAAAGCTTTATAATAGTATAATAATATAATAATAATAAGAGAAGCTCCATAAGGAGTATACTCATTAATCACGATGGAATAAACACTCACACAAAGCAAGAATATGATAAGCAATGTAATTAAAATTTGACTGATTTGTTGGCTTTTGTTTAAAGAGTAAACTTGAAATTCTGAGGTATTTATATTTACATTATAATTTTATCTTCTTACTAATTTAGTTCACAAAAAACACCTAATGAAAACCTAATGTTTTACACTTCTATGCTTGCTACCAAACTTCTCCTAAATTGAACTTAATTTATTCTTAAGATGTCACATCTCTCTGATAATTTTGAATTTTTATATGGCAATTCCTTCACCTTTTATTATTCTGTTTGACAAGGGGATGGAGGCCGTCCTACAGAAATGTTTTATTGGGTGTGAGAAGAAAGCTGAAAGTTTCATGTTCAAATAAATTGTCAACGGAAGACCTTGAAGTCGAAATTTTTCTTCATCTACTGCAAGAATATTCAAGGTATAATTGATGAGTTCCAACATTCAGAATGCTAAACTTAGTACAATTTCTACGTTGTTGGAGCGTACCAATTCCATTTTTCTTTAATTCAATTGTTCTAGTAGTGGAATAATTTGATCCCTTCTAAGATTACATAAATGAATTAACGTACTTTATTTAGACATTATGATTTGTATAATGCAAGTATTTTGAATGATAGAATTGACTTATGTAGTTATGTTAGGTGCACATTGAAAAGTTGAAAGGGAAAAATAAGCGAAAAGAAGAGAGATTTTCAGCTGCCATAAATATGATTTGCTCTTAGTGGTTGATATTGGAAGTTGCTGAGACCATCGAGACTTTCTTTTTATAATTCACACCTTGCATTTTACTCACCTATAATGTGCCCTGAGTGAAGGTAATTTTTGTAATATTGGGAATCCTTGCCCTCACTATTTAACTGAGTTCACTATTTAAGTGAGTGATGGGGTAGTGAATGGTAAGCAAGAGCTAATATTCTCCCCTCCTATTCTCTCTCTCACTGACACCCATCTCAAGGGCATCATGAGGTTGAGACCGACTCTCTCGTCGCATTGTCGTGGGTTGAGCTCGGCTCCTCATCGAGAGTACCCTACCCTCCGCCTCCACCATTGGGAATTCTAGGTCCAAAAAGGGCCCATGGGATCTCCTCCACGACTTCACCATATCGCAGCCATGCACCCAATCTCAGCTCGTGAGCCATAACAACTTGGTATCAGTGCCACCTTCACCCGCCACCACCGACTCCTCCACCGACAGTTGCCTTCGGCGAGAACCAGAATTGCCATACGTGACTCTGTCAACGTGCGCACTGATCACACACCGCATGAGCCTCTCCACGTAGTACACCTTTGTGCGACCCAAACAATCGACACTAACAACAATGGCACCATCTCCCAGAGCTCCAACACACCGACACTCACAACAAGGTCATGCACTTCCACGAACACGGATTTCTGCGTGCACCCTATTTTTTCCCTCTTCTGCACAACCAACGATCGGCCCAATCCATGCTTCTGATCACATTGGGTATTTCAACTGCTTTCACCTATCCCCGGCGCACCCTCCGGTGAGTTTCGACAACCGATTTCCATAACCACTACTTTTCCCACATCTGCCTACAAGCCCACCTCTTAGAACCAGGCGTTCCACTTGTCTACCACAACCATTCACAATTATGGCGGAAGGGGATCTTACCCTTACTAAAGTGGAGTTAATCCAAAAACTGATGCACGACCAAGCCTCTATGGTGGACCAACAACAAGACGACAATGTCGCTACCTTCGCCTCCCTCGCCACTCTCATTGGCGACATGTACCTACCATGAACGGTGACAGCTCCACATAATGTGATCAACTTTCTGCCAATCGATCGGAGTTCCCGTGGAGCCGATCAGAAGGCAGTGGGGTGTACTGTATGTGAACTTCAACTTTCCTCTCTTTGAAGGCCGGGAGGACCTCTTGGTATGACTCACAAGGTGCGAGCATTTTTTGCTTATTAGCGCACTCCGTGGGAGGAGTGAATCTGCTTGACTTCCTTCCACCTCTTGGGACCAACCCAACTGTGGTTTGTGCAGCTTGAGCAGAAAAAGCCCAGTATTATCTGGGACGATTTCAAAAACTATTACAACCTGCATTTGGACCTCCTCTTCGCTGCAACCAAGTGGGTGATCTTGTCTCTCGTAAGTAAATTGGGTCCGTGGACGAATACTTGGAGAAGTTTCAGAACTTGTTGGCCATTGCGTCCTCCATTCTCCTAAAAATATCAAATGCCCATCTTCACATCCTGCTTACAAGAGCGGCTTCTTATTGATGTGGAGTTTTGACATACCTGCAGATTTGTGTACATAAGCATAGTGCGCATTTGCGTGAAGCTCCTCATGAATAAGCAGTGGAACGACCGTCGAGCTGGCAAATGCAGTCATCTGGGAGGCAACTTGACTATCCAACACCCAGATAGCATATCCCTCACGCACAAGGACAAGAATGTCGATCATAATCTAGTTTTCAAACGACTGACACGAGAAGAGATAACTGAGCGGCGTACTAAAGGGCTATGTTTCAATTGTGACGAGTCATACATGGCTGGTCACAAATACAAATGTCTTTTTGGCTTGAGGTCGATGACCCACCCGGGGACAAGGATCCAAAAGATTTGGAGATTTTCATTCCAGGGGGGGGGGGGGGGGGGGCACGTCTACCTACATTTACATCCTTCAAGCTTGAGGACATACTTGATCAACACGAGGAAGGTGATGTTACGGGCTCATAAAAGACGACGTACCACCACGGGTGAGAAGCCCCCAAGTCTTCAAACACATATGCTTTCTTTTTATAATTTGCACCTTTGCATTTTACTCACATATAATGTAGGCCCAGTGAGAGAAACTTTTGTAATATTGGGAATCCTTACCTCATTATTTAAGCAAGTGAGGGGGGTAGTGAATGGTTAGCAACAACTAATATTATCAACCTCCTATTCTCTTTCTCTTTATCTCTAACCGATACCTACCTCTAGGGCATTGTGAGGTTGCGTCTAGCTCCCTTGTCACAACGCATGGGTTGAGCTTGGCTTCTCTTCGAGAGTATCCTTCCCTCCGCCTCTATTATTGGGAACCTTAGGTCCATCAAAGGCCAAAGGGATCTCCTCCTTGACTTCAACCTCTCGGGGTTGCGCACTTGATCTCAATCGGCGAGCCATAATACTCCTGTTGATTAGATTACCACCAACATAAGCGTGATATCCTTTAGTAGAATAGCGATCATCAATGCAATCCAATGAGTTGAAGACGACTCTCTTTTCCACCGTTGCCTCGCCGAGCAACGTCATCGTAGTTTCGCACGTGTTCTATGGTCTATGTAGCCATAAATCACATTTCAGTAATTTACTGTATGCCCACTCCCACCTATATAAGGGAGTAGAGGGGAGTCTTTTGGCTTATCTTGGATTCATTGTTTTGTTAGGTTGTCATAGGATATAAGAGCTCTTACAGGGATCGTCACTCAAGAGTTGAGTTTCGAGCATACCTCGATATATTGTATCACAATTTCTATTAAATCTACTAGTTGGGCGTGGCGATTGCAATTAGCTATCAACTGGTCCGGTTTGCGATTCAATTAGGGTACAATTTGAACCATAATCTGCCTTTCCACTTTCTTGTCCACGGTCGATCGAAGTCATCCCCCAATCTCCTTGTTCTTGATTCCGCCTCCAGGCCACGCCACATTCCTGCACATGAGTTGCATTTTCGTAATATTGCTTCCATGCCGATTTGGCCTCGACCCACTCATTTATCCACGCGACACTACTTCGACGCCAGTGTCCTCCCCGCGACACTCACCATCCGCACGAGCCTTCAACCGCAACATCGGTTCCAACTTTCTCATTTCTAGTAAGCGCGTCCTACGATGATTTCAGCAGCTACAGTCACTTCTCTTCCGTCTCTCGATCATCGGGTACGACACTTGTAGTTGCACAAAGCCTTCCCTCTACCCGCAGACCACACTCGCCCTTTCCGCATGACACCTCCAACACAGTCAACATCATCAACAATGTCATCATCCGACGCTGCCTTTTTCCACTGTGCCGTTGTCATCACTCTGTTATTTTTGTCACCTCTTTGTCTCCTCTGGCTCATGCTCGTCACTCGCTCCATGGATGCTCTTGAGGACGACCCCACTCTCACGGTCTCTACCCTATCCGGCCGCATAGATTGTGTCGAGACTTCCTTGTCCGACCTACAACTCGTCGTGCGCGAGATTCACGCTCTCCTTGCCAGTCTCCCCCACCCTTCGTCGTTGCTCGCGCCCTTGGAACCAATCATTGTAGTCACTTTACCGCCAACTGCCCTTCTCCACCCACTTATTGAATCTCACCCCGCACATTTTCGTCACCTTGACATTCCTGTCTTCGAGCAATTTTCTGAACTCTAGAGTACCCCTGAACTGCAAAAGGCTCCCTATCCACCATCAACATGGAAGGATCCGCTCTTCATTGGCTTTACTAGTCTCGCCAAACCCACTTGAATTTAACATGAGCGACGCTCAAGGAAGAGTTTATTCTCCGCTACGATAGCAGCCAAGCGAGCAACGCCTATGAACGGTTGGACATTGTTTTCCAACCAGATTCCGTCTCCGCCTACTTTGACGATTTTATTGAGGTCGCCACTCATGTGTTGGGTCTCTCGGCAGACCATTACTTAGGTTACGTCCTCGCCGGGCTTCAACCCCTCATCTGGGCACGTCGCCGGGTCCTCAATCTAGACACTCTTTCTCGTGCCATGAAGCAAGCCAGATTTGTTGAAGAAGAATTGTACGCTCTATCGAGCACTACCCCGCCTCCCTACCAACCCCCTAATCTGCCACCTTGGTTCTCTCAGCTCCTCATTCACCTCACCTCACACTCACCAGCAGGAAACCTCACCTTCACAGGAAATGCTGCAACTCCCTCTACCTCATCTCGATCCCATTCTGAACCCATCACTATGCTTGTCACACCATGAGTACTCCGATCTCCGCCAACATGGACTCTGTTTCCATTGCAAGTTGCCTTACTCTTCCACCCACAAATGTCCGAATAAAGAATTGTGTTTGCTACTCGGCGCAGAGGACGACGACATCCCTTGCGGATTTTGAGGCTCTCGAGCTCGAGGATAGCCTCGCCAGAACTCACCCTTGAGGGCAAAGTCATTTTTTTAGAGGTTGTTGATACGAAAATGACCCTCTAGGCCCATTGCCACCTCGCCGAGCAATGCCATCGTAGTCTAACACGTGTTTTATGGTCTATGTAGCACTAAGTGACATTTCAATAATTTATGTATGCCCACTCTTACCTATATAAGGAAGTGGAGGAGAGTCTTTTAGCTTGTATTGGATTCATTGTTTTGTTAGGCTCTCATAAAAGAGGAGTTCTTGGAGGGATCTTGCCCTCAAGAGTTAGGTATCAAGCATACTTCAATATATTGTAGTGCAATTCCGATTATTCTACTTCTAGTTGGGTTTGACAATAGCGATTAGCTGTCACGTATGATGGAAATGCGGAAGGATCCTGCATCAATGTGGATGAAAATGAAGATGGAAAGTCTCCATCAACGTTAACATAGATAGACTCTGTCTAAATGATTTATGAAAAATATAATTAACACTAAGCTTCACTCAATTTGAATGAATGGAAAATAAATTTTATAAAGACGAATAAAAATTTTGCGATAAGGCTAATGAAGGTGAGGTTGATGATGATTTAAAAAATAAAAGCTATACACTTTCATTACAATGTTTGCGATTTGATCTAGACAACTTAGGTCTATTCTTTAAGTGAATGTTAAATCTATCTCACTTGAGGCTAGCAATGCACTGTATACTTCCATTCCATCGTGTTAAAATAGATAAAAGCCCATGTATAAAAAGGCCCATTTGGGCCTTTCCTCCTTAAGCTCCTTTAGTCCCACATTGCCTTTCTCAATTCTTCCTTTCTCCCTTGTCCTATTTAAGGACCTATTCTTCTTGTATTAAGTTAGAAGAAAATAATATAACACCAAAAAGTGGTTTCCAAAGTTGTTCTTCTACATGGTATCAGAGGGAGGTTACTAATCCCGTTATTTCTGGTTGATGCTCTTGCTCCCGGCTCTCCTCTCCCAACTATCCAACTCAATCCACTCACCAACACCTCCCAGCCAACCTACCTCTCCTACCCAACTCTACTACACCCAAACTACCCACTCGCCAACACCGACAGCCAACTCAACCCACTCGCCAACACCAACAACCACTACTTTAACACATCACTATATTGGTTACTTTGGACTGAGGATTTGGAGTTTCTGAAAAGTTTGAATTGCTCTTCAGGGAATAATATCGTGGATATTCTAGGTGAATGCATCTGTGCTCTTCTTGTTTTAACTAGATTTTAACGCTCTGTTGTCTTTCATTTAAATGCTGCTTTTGTAGAAAGGAAAGAGGGAGGATTAGGCTAAAGTGTACTCTGATTGATGTCTTTGTTAATGGGTTGACTAAATTATGGAGCCACATACTGATGCAGGACGAATCTATAGATAACGGAAGACCGAAATCCTAACCCTAAATGCAAAGCAAGCAAGCACACAACTGATGTAAATGAAGCTACGACCAACCTTAGAATGTTGTGAGTGCTACACGCAATCCGACAAAATGACAATTGAAATGCAAGAGCAAATGCATAGGACAATCCGATTCAATTTGGCAATAATGAACAAGTAATTAAAATAAAATTTCAGTAGGTGCACATTTGTTCACAGACAATTTAATTGAGGAGAAAATGTGGATCCACAAATATTTGAGGCACAAATAAATTTAAACGTGTGCCCAATAGGTTCTGCAAATCAAGTGATTTCACGACAACAAACACATATATTATAACATTCATTCAAGTATAGTCCAAGTACACAAAATAGAATACTAGAACGCAAAACTATGACTTACGCATGCAGACAACGCAGTGTGGCAACGTCGAAGATCTGAGGGCTAGGAGACAGAGGCACTGTGGATTGGGCTGTTGGAACGAAATCACGTGGTTGGATTGTACAAGTTGGGCTGAAATACAAAACAGGCTCAGCGAGGGTTGGAATTGGATTGAACTGGGGCGGTAGGGTCTTGGGGGGGGGGGGGGGGGGTAGAGGGAGTGGGGAAGTGATGACAGCAGGTCGGTGAGGGATTTACTGAAATACGGGAGTGGCAGGACTGGGTCGTGGGGTTTGTGGCTGCAGGCAAAGGGAGGATTTGGGTTGGGGAATGAGATTGGGAGTGGAGACCGGTGATGTGAAGGGTTGATTGACGGTCGTGGGTGGTCGGCGAGGGATGGGGTTCTTAGGACTGGACGATAGTAAAGGGAGTGCCAGGAGGGAAGTTTCCGTGAAATGTTGTAAGGAGGGATCGGGCAGGACTGTGGGAACGATGACTGGCTTGTGGAGGTCGAGTGGAATGTGGTAGGAGGTCGAAGGGGAGGAAGAAGGATTGGGAACGATCCTTGGAGTCTCACCAAGGAGGGCTCTAGAAATCCATCGAGAGAGAGAGACCACTGGTTCCAAACTTGGAATCAACCCACGATACCAAAAACCTCTGCCTGCACTCGTATATAAAAGAAAATAACTATTAGGGTACTCAGATCGAACTGCTCACAATGCTCGACTCGATCGGGTGTCAAATACGACTCGAAAATAATAAATAAATACATGAACTCGACTCGGAACGGCCATCCGAACGCATCCGTGGGCTCGGATTGTCCAAACGAGTGGTGGATCATGGTGAACTGTTGGGAAATCAGGTGCAAACCGCAGGGCACCGCTATAAAAATTGCAGGAAACAAGAACACAATATAGGCAAAAACTGCGCGCGACAAAATTAAACCCTCCGGCGCACAATCACAAGTATATATTAATTAGACAATATATAAAAGCAATTACAAGGAAATAACAAGAGAAGAATAGACCGTTCGGTGGAACACCGCAGATGCGCCGGACGCGCACGATCCGCGGGCGAGTAAAAGATCTGGACTGCAATCCGCCTAGCGGACGCACAAGGTTCACCGGAACCTTCAACGTCGAAGTCCGACGTTCAACCGCAACCACCACCGGAGACCAACGCCGCCACCAGAGACAAACGCCGTCAAGGCTAACTGCACTCACGCACGTCGTCAACACCACGCCTCTCCACTCCAACGAACGTCCACTGCAACGCCGGCGGCAAACTCCACCAAGCCCGGCGGCAACACCCTCTCGCAACATCGGCGGTTAACTCCTCCAAGACCGGCGACAACACTCAAGGCCGGCGGCCTCTCCGAGTGCACGAGCGAGAGAGAGAAAGAGAAACAAGAGAGAGAGATGGACTCCTCCTCCTTCAGGCAACAGGCGATGGATGTGAACAATGCTACAGGCGACTGTTTGTTTATTCTCCCTGGCGGTTCCAAACAAGACAGGCGTTTTTTTTTTCCAAAAATAAAACCCACGCCAAATAAGCTGCTGTTGTGTGCGGTTATATTGAAAACTTAAAAACTATAATTTTCTATATATATATGTTACTTTCTTTCTATATATATAATATATATATAAACTTAATATATATATATATATATATATATATATATAAAGTTAATGGAGGATCCGAACCAAGCTATTTCAACTCTTCTACTCGCCCGCGGATCGTGCGCGTCCGGCGCATCTGCGGTGTTCCACCGGACGGTCTATTCTTCTCTTGTTATTTCCTTGTAATTGCTTTTATATATTGTCTAATTAATATATACATGTGATTGTGCGCCGGCGGGTTTTGCCGCGCGCAGTTTTTGCCTATATTGTGTCTTGTTTCCTGCAATTTTTATAGCGGTGCCCTGCGGTTTGCACCTGATTTCCCAACATGAACTCCATCACAGACTCACTTAATTCTTTTGCTTTCCCTTTTTGAATCTCATTGGTATGTGTGAATAGATTTTGAATAGCCTCCTGCATCATGCCTTCTAATGGTATGTGAACTTAAGAAACTTAAATACTATAGTTTTTTGATATACAATATCCCGTCATTACAAGGCTAATAGCTGTTCTAGTCAGGAAAGTAGCTCAATATCTTCTCTCTGGGAGGATACTGAAATTGCGAACAATGGAGGAAGTTTAGGAGTGGGACTTAGCCACTGGAAATTACAACTTCTTGCTGTTTTTAAAACTGGGGCAAAGGAATTCCAAGAAATGATTTTGAAGGTACGTATTTATGTTACAGGCATTTTGGAAGATTTGTCTATTCTTCTAGAATATCAAATTTCTAGAATATCAATTTTCTTATCCTGGAACTCTCTTGCTTTCTATAGGGTGGTGGCATGTTAACAGTGTCAAGGATACTTCAATTGGTATGAAATTGTTCTCATGCTGGGAATTATGAAATATGGTTTTTTTATCCTCATTTCTTCCTATCGCTGATTTAGTAGTTGTATCGCTAGTTATCAAGTAGATTCTCCGGAAAGATGATAATGGAAGCTGCCAACTATGAGATAAAGCGAGAAATTATTAAAAGGGTATGCGGCTCGAACAATTTGGAACAATGTTTTGGTATAGCTTTAGTACCTTTTGAATTTATATCAACAATTTTTTTAATATATATATATATCTTTAACTACTATATGCAAGAAGTTGCCTTTGGTGCAACATTCAAAATTGCCAAATATAACCTCATTCTTTTACTCCAATGACTTAAAGTTAAATATATATTATGAAAAAATGGAAATTCATAAAATATAATGGCTATTTGTGTAATTACACTATATCCCTATAATAAAAATAATGATGGAAATTCAAAAAATTCAAAAGTTTTTAGTAGACCTCCTACACCTACTATGGTAGGTTATCATTAGACCTCCTAGACTACTTTAAAATGATTTTTTGTTAAAATATAAATATTTTTGAAAACAAAATTTTATAAAATATTAATTAAAATTTTTGTAAGATCATTTTGAGTACTCATATGTATATGTTCCGCCTGGGGCGGGCGAAGCCCGCCGTTGCCGGCCAGGTACTGTCGCACTTGGCAATAGGGGCGGAGCCCCGTGCCTGTCACTCGTATATCTATACTACTATATAAGAAAATAGGCTTATCGGTGTAATGCCCTGCCAATCAATACCCACCGTCCGATCTAACAATGAAATTTCTCTATTTAAACCCAGCCGTCCGATCTGATTTCATCACAACATCTCAGCCGTTCGATCAACCTGGAACGTTGATTCAATCTCGACCGTCCATTTTTTTTCTCTAGGTCTCCTAAACCTACCTTGATAGGGTGTCTTAAACCTATAAATTTTATAGGACCCTTACCTTACAAAGTGAAATTACTATCTTACCCCCACTATTTTGAAAAAAACAGGTTGCGGGCGGGGCAGGCCTGTGGGCCCCGCTTATTACAGTTATAGGGTCTTGAGCGGGGTTTAAACTATTTTTTAATTTAAAAATTATAAATTTTTTAAAGAATGCGGCAGCCCGGGATCGAAGTGACGACCTCCCATACAGGAATGTAAACATTTACCACTCTACCTACAATGGAGATGTGAAGATTCCAGAACTATTTTATACATATAATAATAAATTGATATACATATTATGCCCCATGGGTTATGTTTTGTGCAAATTTTTTATATAGCATTAATTTTTTTTCTTTCTAATATATATATATATATATATATAACGGTTCAACCCCGGTTAAACCGGTTGGACCGATTCGACCTTGAACCTCTCACTCTGCCGGTTCGATGCCCGGTCCGATTTTCAAAACCTTGATATTATTTTTTTTAAAAACATTTAAAAAAAACTTGGTTTTAAAAAAAAAACACATTTAGAAATCACATCACCCGTGAATTCATTTTCTTTAAAATGAATTTAAATTTATTAATTAAATTAATCATTATTAATTATGAGTCGGGCACCCCGAAGCCCGTCGGGCGCCCCGATGCCCGCCGTGGGGGCGGGCGAAGCCCGCCGCTGCTGGCCGGGTACTGTCGCGCGGGGCACGGGGGGCCCCCCGTGCACTGTCACTCGTATATATATATATATATAGTATTATCTGTGTTTATAGTGCATTCTAAGTGTGTTATATCAACAATGTGTTGGCATAGCTTTATTTAGGAAGTGTTTGTTCAAGAGCACTTCGGGCGTGCTTCGTATTGAAGTGACGCATTGTGTTTCCACTTCAAAAGAGCACTTCAATGTGATTTTGATCACACTGGTTCGCTTACAATTGAGTCAAATTGCGGTGCTTCACTTGCAGATGATGTCCTAGTGAACTCTTGCCTACTTCCACCACATTTGGGGGTTTTAGCTTAATAAACCGTTCTCTACTTTCCACGACAATTGAGTTAAGTCGTGACATAAATTTTATAATTGGTTATCAACCTATTATTAGTTTTCAACTTTTAATGTTTCTAAATATCACTTGAAAACGACCAAGTGACTAGCAGGAGGTTTGCATAAATTATGACACCAGACTCATAACAAATACAATATCAAAACAAGTAACAATTAAGTAGATTTACTTCACGTGGGATGATCCCGACTATCAGTACATCTTTGTATGTATATTAACAATGTAAACTTAGAGGGGAGGTTTTGATAATTTTGAAAGATAAAGGGAAGGTCTCTATAATTATGCAAAAGCTAGAGGAGTCTTTCTCATAATTATTCCTTTCCATATATTGATTATCCTGACTATCAATACATCTTTTCGGTTTCAAGGGTGGGCAAATGGCAGCTATCAACTTGGAGTCTAGAGCAGCTTTACTTGTTGCAAGGAAGGTCCTATCTAATGATCCCATTTCTCTCGCCATTAAACTGTAGAAGTCTTTAATCTATTTTCCTTATAAAAGTCGGCTTTTACTCGCATAAGTTTGGAATGAGGAGATTTTTTTAAAAAGTTATTTTTTTTTCGGACGAATATGTTGATTGTATATTACTTTTTTATACAGGGATTGACTGGTGCAGCATCAAGATATCTTGGTCTTAGGAGCCTGATGTTTTTTCTTGGGCCTTTGTATGTGCTTCTGTTCTTTTTAACTTAAAATAGTTAGTTTTACTTATTTGAGATTGTCAGCTTGTCTTCATTGATTTTGCAAATTAGTTTTCTCATTGATGGTAAGTATGAATGTAGTATATACTAATCCTTGGATTCAAGTGTTGATGCCCAATAAAAGAGCTCAGATATCGATTCTTTAAACTGCCGATTTGTAATTGGAGGAAGAACAGAACCAGAAGGAGAAGATGAACATGAACACAAACATTCAAGTAATTTCATGCATTTGATTAATTCCACAATATAACAACCGGGAGGAATATATAGTTTCCAGAGTCACAGTTACACACAAACTAAGTTACATGTACTTTAAACTACCACTATGACAGCATACACGTATACGCCACTTACGGCCCACTTGCCGCACAACTCAAAACACCACTATCCGATCGGC
Organism: Dactylorhiza incarnata; assembly: GCA_033032865.1. Taxonomy (NCBI): domain Eukaryota; kingdom Viridiplantae; phylum Streptophyta; class Magnoliopsida; order Asparagales; family Orchidaceae; genus Dactylorhiza; species Dactylorhiza incarnata. Next base: position 4,304,669 of record JAWHQI010000176.1, on the reverse strand, counting down.
GATCACCGATCGGTTACACGCACTTTGAGTTTATCCACAAATTCCTCCCTTAAACTCAATTCCCTTACATCCTTCATGCCAATAGCCATTTTGCATTTTTTGAGCATTACTATGGGTAACAACTTTGTAAATATATCAACAACTTGATCATGACTCGCAACATGACTCATTCTCACATTTCCTTCCTTCACATGTTCTTGGATGAAGTGAAACTTGACATCAATATGTTTGCTTCTTTCATGATGTACTAGATTTTTTGCTAGCTTGATTACCGACTTGTTATCAACTTGAATCTCGATTGCTTCTTGTTGTTGGATATTCAGCTCGTATAACAGATTTCTTAGCCAAACTACGTGACACACACCATGATGCTGCCATGTATTTTGCTTCACATGTCGAAAGTGCCACATGTATTCTGCTTCACATGTCGAAAGTGTTGCAATCGGTTGTTTCTTCGACAACCATGTGAATGTCATCTCCCATAAAGAACATGTATCCCGATGTACTCTTTCGATCATTTTTGACTCAGCACCCGTCACCGTCGGAGTATCCACCAAATATTCCTCTGCCTTCGAGTAAAATAACTGAGTGATTCTGTTCCTCAGATATATTGTAGAATTCTGTTCAACGCTTTCCAATGTGTGTAGACCTGCTCTTCCATGAATCGACTTACCACTCCAACGTTGTAGGATATGTCTGGCCTTGTGCATGTGAGATAACACATAATTTTGAGAGTATCCACCAATTTATATTCCTCTAGCATCAAACCTTGAGAGTTTCGCACCTAGTTCTATTGGTGTTGGTACTGGATTGCAATTTCCCATCTTCTTCTTCAGGATGTCTTTTGAGTATGCTTCTTGTGACACAAAAATTCCAGATTTTCCTTGTCTAACCCCAGACAAAGAAAATACTTCATCAAGCCCGAGTCTGTCATCTTGAATTCTCGCTCCATCTCTCCTTTGAACTTTAAAATCATCTCGCTATTATTCTCCGTAAAGATGAGGTCATCGACATAAAGAGTGACAAGCAAGTTACGTCCTTTTTCTTAACGTACAATGCATGCTCATATGGGCATTGGATTTACCCGTTCTCCTTGAAATACACGTTGATATGATATTCCAAGCTCAAGGTGCTTTCTTTAACCTGTAAAGCGTCATCTTCAACTTCAACACCTTTTGCTCCTTTCCGGCTTTAACTGGGTGGTTGTTCTAGATAGACTTCCTCTTTTAGCACTCCATTCAAGAATGCTAACTTGACGTCCATCTTGTATATCGACCATTCGAATTGTGTCGACTGGGAGATGAGAAGTCGAATTGTCTCCATTCTCGCAACCGTGGCAAAGACTTCGTCATAGTCGATCCTCACCTTCTGTTTGTAACCCTTTGCAACAAGTCGCGCCTTGTATCGCTCTATCTCGCCTTGAGCATTCATCTTTTTCTTGAATACCCACTTTACTCCAATGGGCCAACTTCCTTTCGATATTTCTGCGAGCTCCCATGTCCTGTTTCACTCGATCGACTTGATCTCCTCATCCATGTCCGCTTGCCATTTTTTCGTTCTTCACTGCTTCAAAACATATGTTCTCGACATCCGCCAGAAGACAAACGAGATGTGTCATGCTTGTTGAGTCATACAGATCTCGTAGACACATCTTCGGTTGTCTTGGTTCTTCCTTTGTCATCGGTTGTTTACGGACTTACCGGAGAACTTTTCGGTGTTGGAGAACTTGTTAGTGAAGTGGTTGATGATTCTCCTCTTTCCACTGTTACTTCCAACGAGTTGTTCCAATCCCATTTGCTTGCTTCATTATCCGAACATTTGGCCTCACCATCACCTTCTTGTTTATTGGGCCGAGTAGTTTGAAGCCTTTAGTTTTCTCATCATAGCCAATGAACACAAACTTCTTGCTCTTGTCCTTAGTTTAGTTCTTCACCGATCCAATACGTGCATAATCCACCTTACCAAATACTTTGAAATGCGGAAGTTTCGATTTTTGACCACTCTATGCTTCTTGTGGAGTTTTATCTTCTAACTTTGCATGTGGACATCTGTTTTGTACGAAAATTGCGCATTGCACAACTTCCGCCCAAAATTCTTTTGACATCTTCTTACTCTTCGGTATTGACTGAACCATGTCGAGAATGGTCTGATTCTTCCACTATGCCACACCATTTTGTTAAGGAGAGTGCAATGTGGTTAGGAACCTTCTTATTCTTTGTTCTTTGCAATAACTCGCAAAATATGTCGAGTTGTATTCGCTACCTATGTCGGTTCGTAGGGCTCTAATGAATTTGTCAGTTGCCTTCTCCACCATGATTTTGAACTTTGAACACTCCGAATGCCTCAATTTTGGTTCGGGAAATAAACCCATGTCTTTCTGGAATAGTCGTTGATAAAAGTAATAAAGTACTTTTTACCGTTGAATGACTAGGAGTGTTTGGACCGCAGATGTCAGTGTGTATCAATTCAAGAAGATTTGTTGCTCGATATTCCACCATCTTCTGAAATGAGTTCCTCGCATGTTTCCCGAGTGCACACTCCTCGCAAAACTTCTCGGTGTTGTCTATCTCTTGTGGTCTTTACACAATCTCCTTTGACAATTTTTACAGGCAACTGTAGACCAAATTGCAAATGCCACAAAGATGCATTGTCTTTTACATCGGACTCACTAACCTCTTTCTCTCACACAACTCAGGTTAATCTTGTACATTCAGCTCTTTGCCATCTCAACTCTTGCAACTAAACACCCTTTATTGTCTTTCAATTGTTGCACTCAGTTTTTTCATAAACACCGAATATCCTTTCTCTATGAGTTGTCCCATACTCTGTATATTACTTTTAAGATCAGATACATAATAGACATTCTCAATCAACTCTTTCATGCCATTCTTTTGCAAGTAGGAAATTGTACCTTGACCTTTCACTTGGATCTTTGACGCATCTCCAAATGGCGTACGTTCATCTTCAACAATTCGCATTGTTGTGAACAAGTGCTCGTACCCGCACATGTACGTGCTCGCATCAGTGTTGAGATACCAAATCCTTTCGTCATTGGTATACTTTTTGTCATGAGCCATCATGAGAAGCCCATCTTTCATCTCTTCTTTTGTGACCAGATTAGTGCTCTCTTTGACTTTCTTCTCGGCATGACAATCTCTTGCGTAATGCCCAAACTTGCCACAATTCTAACGCTTTCCGGGGTTACAATCCTTCGCATAGGTACCGTCCTTGCCATATTTATAACACTCGATATTTAAGTAGTTTGACCATCACCTATTCCACGAGAGATAACTAGGTACGGGTAACGCACGATTCTCACTGTGCGGGATAAAATACAGCCCTGCGATCCGCAATCCTACAATGGAGATTTTTTGCGAAAATACAGGCGTAATACAGTCATATTGAAATACAGGCGTATTTTCGATCAATCACACTTAAAAAAATTTGTGCTTGCAGAAAGCGACGGTCCGATAGCATATAACGCACGGTATTCTTTGGTCCGTTGCACGCACACAACCTCGCCAATTTTGTTGGTTTATGTGCCCCTTCTCCTCATAGTATCCTCTATGATCACGCTTCTACCACCGCGACCAATTCCACGGTCTCCTTTGTTGCGCCCTCTACCTCGAGAATTTTGAGAATATGGTACCTTTTCGTCTTTAATTGTCGCCTTGGATTGAAGAGCCTCTTCGAGGTATTTCAGTGGTCTGAGGCGAAGCATCAGAGAGTTAGATGACATGAATGATCTATAGGAGAGAGGGAGTAGTGGCGATGTTGGGAACCATAGAGTCAATCATCAATTAACATTGGAGATAGAGAGAAATTTGGCAATGAGAAATTCCTCATTTTGCTTATGGTAGTAGGATCAATTGAGAATATTCGGTACTGAAGCAATATTTGCCTGAAGAGAGAAGGGCTTGTGTATAAAGTTAGTATTAATACTCTATTGATAAAGCATATCCCTATGCTAACACCAACTAATCATTTGTGTTTTCACCCTCACAAAGAGCTGCAATTCTGCATAAATTTCACAACTTTAAGTTCCTTGCTCCAAGTTTTGCCGGCAAAAGTTAAAAATCCAAGGCGGAGTAATTAACCTAGATAGAGGAAAGAACACCAACAGAAGCTGAAATGCTTAGAAGAACAATGCCTCTCCCATCCATTCCGTTACCTTAGGCTCCGTTTGGCACGGCGTTTTTTCTCTGGTGAGTTTGGACAAAAACACCACCGTCATAGAATGTATATTTGGCATGACACCAAGAAAAGAAAACTAGTTTTGAACATAAAAGAGAATGAAGTTCCGTAGGTGAGGCCGGACGTTCACGAACGACGACGGTTCATAACCACCGTTTTCACGACCGCTACCGTCGTGCCAAACGGAGCCTGAATGAAAAGGAAGCAGACTACCGGAAGATACATAGTTCAATTTCCATGAAATTTACGTACTAGTACAAAAACTTGTAAAGACGCGGATCCCGCACTTTTTAAGCAGGTTATGGGGAACGTTTTTGGCCGATGTTGTGATTCAAAGTTTGGGCACGGACTACGCTCGAGTTCTTAGAGCGATATACGCATTTGCGCAGGTACCATACACCTTATTTCTTATTTTTTTTAAATATTTCAAAACCATCCTATGCATCTTTACATCTGCAGATTCGTCTTACAAGAAGCTACAGCTGACATCCACAAGAAGTGAAGGAGCAAGGTGAATTTACAGCAATTTCTTCCAAGTATTTTCAACTAGGGTGCAAAGAGAACAATGTTATTTGAGGTTACAATATGCTTCAATCAGATATTTTTGATATTACATTAACATATTCATTTTTTTCACATGTATGCTTAATGAATATTTGTTCCAACCATACATTGGGAAATGCTTCTTAAAGTTTGGGAGAGACATATTCATATAAAATTAACATTCAAAGTATAATTGGTGCTATTGGGCACTCTCACCACAAAAGCTAGCTCAAGCCCGAGGCATTTTCTTGCACTTATAAATCAAGTATCCGCCCTTTTCATAGACAATGTGGGACTAACCCAACGATCTCTCCCTCACGCATGAATTCTCGAGTGATTTTGGGACAAGATGTTGAACCATGAACTCTAGTCCTGGGTGCTCTTCGGGTGCGTATATGCAACAAATGCTAAGTATCACATTCATTGGAGGGCATTGGCTAACATTAGTACTAATATAACAAGTAGTAATACTACTAATCCCCTATTGGTGGGACTCTTTTTTTCCTCTAGGCAACACAAAAAGTTTGACGGGGAACTATGATTTTGTACCACGCATCACACGACATGGGAGCTTTCCTTCTCATCCTCTATAACCACGTCTTATGGGTGTGGAGAAATGGTGACCAGTTTGCAAAGTTTGTCTCGATATCGAAGAACATTTTAGGCTTTTCCGTTCCTTTTAGCTTGAGTTTCTTTCAAGGGCTTCATCAATTTCGCTCGTCTGTCGGTGTAACTTGAGCCTTTCATCGATAGAGAAACACGCTTTATGAAAACTTGATTCGTATTGCATTCATATGAGTAGTTAACTTGGTACTTAGCTAGTACTTGGATGACAACCACATCATTGTTCAACATGGTCATTGGTAGATCCAACACCTTGGAATTGTGTAGTAAAGTTAGGGTTGAGTCCATAGCTCGTAAGTCTCCATGATCGGCACCGAGCTCGACTCGACTCATCTAAGAGAATAAGATAGAGATCACATATCGAGGCTTCGTTTGGCGCAACGTTTTTTCTCCGATGAGTTTGGATAAACGCCACCATTATAAAATATAGGTTTGGCACGACAACGGATATGACTGCCACTAAGGAAAAAAACTAGTTTTTAGCATGAAAGTGGATGAAGTTCTTTAGCTGCGTCCGGGTGTTCCACCGCATTCATGACCGGCACCACTGCGCCAACAAAGCCTAAGTGAGGGAGATGGTGAGGTGAGACTATTTGGCCCACAATGTAAAGGTATAAACTTTTAAGTAAAGGTATAAACTCACTAATTAAATCAAGAAACTTCAATAATATTTTTGCTAAGATAAGAGTACTTGTAATTGAAGGAATGAATATCTTATGTTTTTTTTCATTGATCTATAGATAACAATTTTTGTTCTCTTTAAAGTTGTCAATAGTAAATAATTTGTGGATAGACGATTACGCTCTACGTATAACAATTCTCCCCCTCCCAAAAAATAAAATGAGCTTCAAAAGCTTGAGTTCATGAATGAGCGTAACTTTCGAGCACCGACGGTCAAAATGAAGAAGTTATGAGTAATGCTAAAAGATATAAATCTCGAGACAATGTTGGCAACCGAGTATAGCTTAAGGGCTCAAAATCTTGATTCGATGCGGAATTGGAATTAACCGCTTATTTTTGTCTTTTGTGGGATTGCTAATTTCATGGGAAAGGTGAGATAGACTTCGGTTCCATTTGGATGGGTGCGGGAGCATCCTCCGCCGCAAGGCAGGAGGGAAAACAAACGCGCCTAACACGCAGGTGGCGGTGTTTACTCCCAGCTTAAACCTGCGGAACGGAGATTTCCCTCGTCTCCAACCCTGCCTCCCCACCTCCGGTTGCAACCCCACTTCGTTTGCTGCCTCGCCCGAGCCCCGACACCGCCCCAAACGGACACTTCATCATCCCTCCTATAATTCCTTCCAATGACAGGTTTATAAATATCATTCATGATATAAAATAAATTATTGATATAACATAAACATTATAAATAATAATTCAACATATATAAGTATATTTATATCTATATACACAACTATATATACAATATACACATTTATTTATCTATTTGCATTCTTTGAAATATTTCATATTTATATATTTTTATATAATACATTTGTTTATACAAATATTTCATATATCTATACCATTTATAAAGAAACAATTCATCTGTAATTCGTTGCATCATCAAAATTATCTACACCGTTCGTTATAAACAAGTAATAAGATAAAATATTCAATTGTTCGTCATTATGATGGAGATCCTGTCACGCGTACACAAAATAACTCATGAACGAGCGAAGCCCGTTCGCGATCAAGCGCAGCCGGGCATGCATGTAGCATTTGTTAATGATCTAACTAGTGGTGCTCAAGTAAATGCAAAAAATAATTTACATTTTTTTTGGCTGGCTCAATACAATATACAATAATCAAAATTTTACACCATAAAATTGCGAATTTGAATATGAATTTGAATGAAATTAATGATATGCAGGGAATCTTTTAGGCTGAGTTGGTAAATGGTCCGATAGTTTCGAGTGTTTTTAGGACTAAACGTAGTCAATTGATATTCGCAGTCCTATCATTGCTAAACACAGTCCATTGATATTCACAGTCTAATGAATTTAAGTATTTTTAGAACCGTGAATAGCCATTTTAAATGTTTTTAGGACTACGAATAGCCGTCGTAGGACTACTAATAACTTCGCCCTTTTAATTTGAATGAAAAGTTCAGCATTTTTTATTGCAACATTCACACACACTTGACATTCGAGTACTCCACTCAGGGATTATGAGCGGCGCGAGTGTCATTGATTTGTGTGAATCCCGTGTGCCCCAGAGCAGGCAAGCAAGTGCGGAGGTACTGTCGTAGCTGCACAAGTGCGGAGGTACTGTCGTAGCTGCACAGGGCCCTTTCACTATCACTCGTATATATGAAGTTAACATATATTTATCTTACTTTGCATCTATATACTACTATATAAAAAATGTTAAGCCTTGAACACCGATTTTTTGGGCCTGTTGATGCAATAGAAATTGGTGATCACCGTTAGTCGGTCAACGCTATATTGCTGATTGTTGATCGCCGATAAAGAAAACGCACCGCACGAGACCAACAAAAGCACCGTTCACAGTTTACTTCTTGTTGCGGTCTACTCGTGGCTCCTTAAATCGGTCAGAAATTGATGGTCTTAGCCATGGAGCGGACAAATGCGCAAACAATCACAGAGAAGCGAGATGGTTGGCAAGGATCTTTTTTATCGTGGAAAACCCCGGAAAAGGATAAAAAATCACGTGGTTGGGACGGTGCCGACCAAACTTCACTATTTGGTATTTTTTACAGGGCTTGTTTGAGAGATCGAGGGCGACTGGCCGCTCCTCGTTACAACTTTGTGGGAGAGAGAAGTGTTAGGAGGGTGACGGGCCACCACTCTCGAAGCTCGGTCTTCTTCTTTGCGGCGGTGGGGAGCACCGCGCTCTTGAACTTGGGCGCGCTCTAGAGCGTGACACGCTCTCCAATTTGCCGCGCTCTGGAACTTGGGTGCGCTCTGAAAACTTGGCGCGCAATCTGCTAGATGGCCTTCAGAATGCTCGAAGGAAGGCGAAAATCTTCGACCGTCTTCGAAGTGCTTGAAGATTTCTTCAAGGGCGGCTTCGAAGAGGAAAGAGATCTTCAAGAGCTATCTCTCTCTCTCTTGAACTTAGGAGAAATGAGGAGAAGAAGATGGAAAAAAAGTGAAGTCTTGTGTTCTATTTATAAACCTCAGGGGTGGTTACAGTGGTTACTGCGGATAATCGCAGACCGCAACCACCATAAATACTAAATGCATGCCAATTTTATAAGATTCACAATGCGTATTATTTTGATATTGTTCTACACGCAAACCAAGGTGGTTTTGGATATTCGCACCTACCAATGATTGGTGGTTACGCCGGCGGTTATGCGGGTGGTTACCCGCCAATCGGAAGGTGGAGAACGCGTGCGGACGATCGGACGGTGGCTCAGGAAGGGCCCGACGACAAGGGAACTTCCCGACGGTGGGAACCACCCGGCGAGGGCGTGTGGCCAAGCGTGGCTGGCCGGTTGGCCGGTCACGCGGCTAGTAGAGCTGTCACGGTTCCGATCCTACTAAAACCGTGAAACGAAGCGCTAAAGTAACAGTTCTTCAAATTAGAACCAAAATCGTATTTGGTTTGACCGGTTCTGGTTATGGTTCCGGTTCCAGCATAATTTTTGGAACCGTCATGTTAACGGTTCGGTCCGATTCTATGCGGTTCGGGTCGGTTCCAACTAGAACCAAAACCAAAATTTGCGGAATGAACATGGGAGGTCAAAAATTAAAAATCGGAGTGGAAAAGTATACTCGTTCATTTTTTTTTGCAAGAGGGACTTCAAAGACTGAGACCCGGACGCAGAAATTTCGCGTTATACCAAGGGGGAGTATTTTTTGTATAATATATAGTAAGTTGAGCTGGAAGTTAAAAACTGAAACCGCAAAACAAAAAAATTGCACCATACCGCGTCGATTTTAAAAATTCAAAGATCACGATCGTGTAATACTGATGCAATGTTCATGCTGCTGAAGATCAAGACTCAACATTGGGTAAAGAATTTTGAATTGTTGCTCTTGAAATCTTATTTTACAATTATTGTTTGAAGAATATATTAGTTAATTTAATTTAACTAATTTATTAGCTACAATTAGATTTGTCCTTCATGATTACTATTAAATAGTAGATGTATATCCTCAATATTTTTAAAACAAAATATTTCAGTAAAATAAGTGTAAAATTGAAAATAAATCATATGACTGTATAGGTGTCCGGCCACACCGCGCGGCCACGACCGGCCGGGGGGGGGGGGGGGGGGGGGGGCGGATTCCACTCTGGTATGAGGGGGAAAAAGGGGGGAGGGGGGGGGAGAAAAAAGAAAAAGAGGGGGAGGAGAAAAAAGAGGGGGAGGAGAGGGAAAGGGGGGAGAGAGGAAGAGAAAAGAGGGAAAGGAAGAAAAAAATGGAGGGAGGGAGAACGCGGCCACAATTTGCGAAAGATAGGCATTTGGATCTCCGCGGAGATCTAAATGACTCTCCGCGGAGATCCAAATGGTCTCCGCGGAGAACATTTTGCTCTCCGCGGAGAACTTTGTGCTCTCCGCGGAGAACCATGTAGAACTCCGCGGAGAACCATGTAGATCTCCGCGGAGAGCCTTTTGGATCTCCGCGGAGAGCCTTTTGGATCTCCGCGGAGAGCCTTTGGATCTCCGCGGAGAGCCTTTTGGATCTCCGCGGAGAGCCTTTTGGATCTCCGCGGAGAGCCATTTGGATCTCCACTGATTTCATTTAAAACTATAATTAGCATCTTTCGACCTATTTGTAAACAATTGCTATTATAGACAAATATTTTAAATGTACACGAAGAATGTTTCTTAATTTACATCAATTAACCACAAAATATTTAAAGATTTTTGCACAGATCTGGGCTCTAAACATAGGCATTTTTTTTCTGCCAGTCTGCGCAACTCTCCCAGCTTCTCACCCCTTCCTTCGCTATGTGCTCCATATACTTCATAACGAAGACACCGCAGTCCACGGAGTTCTCCTGCTGTGGTATACCAACAGTCAAGTCGAGACTCCAATTGGTAAATCCTGCGTGGACTTTTTGAACGGTCGCCTTCTGGAGCGCAGAAATCTGCATTAACACAAATATTTTCGTACATTAGTAACTACGTAATGTACAATACTACATTGCATGTCAACGAACTGTACTTACAGCTATTTTAGCGGGAACTTTCCGTTTGGGGTTACGCAGAGAGTCATATATTAGCCACTTCTTATCTTTAACAATACCCACCAATAAAAACCAGTGTTCACTAATACATACTAGCATTAGAATCATTTTGATATTGGCGAGATTCTCCTTAGTAATGCGCTCGAGGAATCCAGCTATAAGCGTAGTATCTGCTTTATTGGTCCGTTGAAAGTGCAACTACATAATTTGTAACATTTTTTAGCAATGCAATCAGAATTATTAATGTACAAAGCACAGATAGGGAGATCATACCAAAAAGTTAGGAGTGATATACATAAATGGATGATACGCTTCTTTTTCCCGCTCTCTACGCAGAGTCAAGATCTTTGCGTAGGCATCAATATGACAATCTTCAACGTATTTATCCGTCAGCAGAGCATCCATGCCATCTCGAAATCCCATTATATTCCATTTATTGAATGCTTGATCGTTCCTGAAACATTAGAAAACCATCGTCAATTTCAATGTGCATAGATAAAATTTTTGAAAATATAAAAGTGTATAATGTCAAAAGGGCACCTCGATGGAATGACGCTCATACGTCGATGGATGATATCTCTATCTTCTTCACTTATTAGCGGTCTCCCCGGATAGTCAACGAGGTACACATCAAGTTCATCCGCCTTTGTAGTTTTAAGGTTTTTTTTCTCCTAATGGGGAGTCTGGAATTTGAGTAATGGAAGTGTACAACCCTCATATTTCCCGAGTCGGTGTGACCCGACCCGGATGAGACCAAGACAGTAAAGGTGGTCGAGACAAGCCAAACGTCCGCGCATGAGCGGTGGAGACCGATCTAAAGCACAGAGAGTCCGCGGGGAAGGCGGGGGGAGCACCCGCTCCCCCGACTCTCTTCGGGCGAGTGGGAGGGGCCTCCCACTCGCCGATCACCCTTAGGCGAGTGGGAGAGACCCTCCCACTCACCCGGGCGAGTGGGAGGGGCCCTCCCACTCGCCGGGCGAGTGGGAGAGGCCCTCCCACTCGCCGGCCACCTTGGGGGTCTAGTGGGAGGTGCTCTCCCACTCGCCGCCCCCTTCGGGCGAGTGGGAGGGATTCTCCCACTCGCCCGGCATAGGTGGGGAGGTCGGAATGACCTCCCGTGACGGGGGGAAGTGGTCACTTTGAGTCCCACTCGCCCCCCTCATGCATGATCGATGGTGGTCACCGTTGGACTGCGAATAGCAGGATTTTTGCTATCCGCAGTCCATTTTTGGGAAAGTCTATAAATAGACCCCCATGGGCACCTTGGGAAGGGTTGGTTCCTACCCCCTCTCTCGCGTGTGAGCAAGCACTACCCCTCCCCACCCCCTTGACGTTGAAGGTGGACGGTGAGGTGTTCCTTAGTGCCCTCCAAGGTGCCCAGGCTCAGCATTGGCTTGGGAGGGGAAGCGCTCTAAGATCTTCCGGGTACGTGGTGGGACCTCCGCGCTGCAGCTTAAGGGGTCCATTTGTGGATTCAAGAGTTCAACAAGTCCAAGTCTTTCGGTTCTTAGTGATCGGTCAAGGGTCTAGGCTTAGAACAAGTAAGGGTTAGTCGCAACCCCCTTTCGAACGCTGAGACCGGGAAACTGGTTTCAACATTCTGGTGCGGTGAGCGTGGAAGCGACTAGTTCGGAAAACTCTGGGCCGAGTCTCATGGCAGGAAGCAAAGAGCCGAGGAGCTCGCCTCCTCCCATCAAGCTGCGATCATCGACAGAGGAGGAGGCAGAGGAGGCAGATCCTACGTTAGGCGATCTGACCAAGTTAGAGGTGGCGGAAGAAGTGAGTGAGAGAGAAGTCATTAGCGGCAGTGGAAGGCCGGAGAAGATACGGATTAGTGGGAGGCTGAGCGGGCAAGATCAGGAAAGGATCCGAAGATGTGTCCAGCAGAACATAGACATTTTCGCATGGAAAGCTGCGGAGATGCCGGGTATTGATGCGGATGTGGCATGTCATCGCCTCAACCTTGACCCGAGCGTTCGCCCCAATCGCCAGAAGAAGAGGAAGGTGTCGCCCACCCTCGCTGGGCCAATTAGGGAGGAGGTGAGGAAGCTGCTAGAGGCGGGGTTCGTGGAAGAAATTCAGTACCCAGGATGGGTCTCAAACGTAGTGATGGTAACGAAAGGAGAGGGGAAGTGGAGGATGTGCGTGGACTTCACTATGCTGAACAAAGCGTGCCCTAAAGACTGCTATCCGTTGCCTCGGATCGATGCGTTGGTAGATTCAGCGGTCGGTTTCCCAGTGATGAGCTTCTTGGATGCGTTCTCCGGCTATCATCAAATTCGAATGCATTCGCCCGACGTCAAGGACGTCTCGTTCATCACGGACGATGGATGTTACTGTTATAAGATGATGCCGTTCGGGTTGAGGAATGCAGGGGCAACGTACCAGAGGATGATGGATCGAGTCTTCAGAGAGCAGAAGGGGCGCAACTTAGAGGTCTACGTGGATGACTTGATGGTTAAAAGCCGGGATGTGGAGTCCACCTGCAAGATCTAGTGGAGACCTTCGCTACCCTTCGGAGGTTCAAGATGAGGTTGAACCCCTCCAAGTGCATTTTCGGAGCGAGTCGAGGAAAGTTCTTGGGTCATCTACTCACCCCGGAGGGGGTTGAACCCAATCCAGACAAGGTAAAAGCCATTCTGGAGTTGGAAGCGCCAAGGAACGCGAAAGAAATTCAGAGGCTGACTGGAAAGTTAGCAGGGCTGAGTCGGTTCCTCTCCAGGGCGGGAGAGAAGTGCTCTCCCTTCTTCAAGGCACTGCGCCAGGGTCAGAAGTTCGAGTGGACACCAGAGTGTGAGGAAGCCTTTCAGGCCTTGAAGGAACAACTAACGCGAGCCCCCTTGCTCCGGGGGCCGAGGGAAGGAGAAGACCTTTTTCTCTACCTAGGGGTAGGGGTCGAGGCAGTGAGTTCGGTCCTGGTCCGGGAGGAGGGGAAGAAGCAGCTGCCGATCTACTATGTTAGCAGGGTCCTGAAGAAGGCAGAGCTGAGGTATCCTGTCCTGGAAAAGCTGGCATTTGCCTTGATCATCTCAGCCCGGAAACTCCGCCCGTATTTCCAGGCTCACTCGATCAAGGTGGTGACCGACCACCCCCTTCGCAACATTATGGAGGGAGTAGAGCATTCGGGCAGGTTGGCAAAGTGGTCGGTGGAGCTCAGCGAGTTTGATGTCAGCTTCATCCCCCGGTTGTCGATGAAGGCACAAGCGGTAGCAGACTTCCTGGCAGAATACGTCAAAGAGGTGGACGGGCCAGAGCCCGCCGGGCTGGTGGCATGGGATCTGTTCGCGGATGGAGCATCAGGAAAAAGTTCCCTTGGCGGAGGGGTGATCCTGGTCAGCCCACATGGGACCAGGATCGAGCAAGCGATCCACATTCGGTTCCCTGTGACCAACAATCAGGCCGAGTATGAGGCAGTGGTGGCAGGGCTCCGTCTGGCGAAGGAGCTGGAGATCCGGGACGTGAAGGTTTTCACAGATTCAATGGTGGTGGCCTCCCAGGTTCGAGGGGAGTTCGAAGCAAAGGAGCCAACCCTCCAGAAGTATCTAGCGAAGGTTAGGGACCTCGTCGGGTGGTTCCACACCTTCTCCATCCAGCACATTCCCAGAGAGGAGAACGCCCGAGCAGACCAGTTGGCGAAGCACGGTCCTCGCGCAGGAGGGACGGTGACCGAGTTATTCCGCCCATCCATCGAGGAAGGCGAGTTGATGGAGATTGATCAGAGAGCCTCGTGGATAGACCCGATCCTCACCTTCCTGACCTCAGGCAAGTTCCCGGAAGGAGACCTAGATAAGAGGCGGTTCAGGTACAAGTCAACATACTACATAATGCGCGAAGGGAGCCTGTACAGGAAGACCTTGGCCGGGCTCCTAGCAAGGTGCGTGACGGAAGATGAAGTTCCGAGGGTCTTGGAGGAAATCCACTCCGGAGAATGCGGGAGCCATTCGGGAAGTCAGACCCTAGAAAAGCGGGTGCTAAGGCAAGGGTACTTCTGGCCGACTCTGCGGAAGGATGCCATAGAGTTTGCAAAAAAGTGCCAGAAATGTCAACTCTTCGCGGCGCTCCAAATTCAACCCGCGCAGAGGCTCAGAACGATCACTGCGCCCTGGCCCTTCGCTATCTGGGGGATGGACTTGGTCGGCCCATTCCCTCAGGCTAGCGGTCAGAGAAGATTCTTGTTGGTTATGATTGACTATTTCTCCAAGTGGGTGGAGGTTAAGGCCTTGGCAAAGACGACCTCGCAGGTGATAAAGAATTTCATCTGGGGAGAAATAATTTGCAGACACGGACTCCCCCTTGCCATAGTAACAGACAACGGGCCACAATTCGCTAGCGATGAACTTATCACTTTCTGCGGTCAAGTGGGCATCGACCTCCGCTTTGCCTCTGTCCACCATCCTCGAAGCAATGGGCAGGTAGAGGCTGCCAACAAAGTCATTGTCAACTTGCTGAAAAAGAAGGTGGAGAACCTGAAAGGGAATTGGGTGGAGCAACTCCCCTCGGTCTTATGGGCCTTAAGAACAACTCCAAACACGGCAACGGGCGAAACGCCATTCAAACTCTCCCACGGGTCAGAAGCCGTACTCCCAGTGGAGTTTGAGGTCAGATCCCCCCGGGTCGTAGCTGCCGAGGAAGGAAGCGAGGACTGGAGGATGGGCAATGAGGAGGAGCAACGACTCTCGTTGGATATGGTTGAAGAGCTCCGGGACCTCGCCACGGTTCGACAAGAGGAAGTGAAGCGTCGGATGGCTAGGTACTTCGATAAGAATATTAGAATCAAACAGTTCATCCCAGGAGATCTAGTCCTCAAAAAGGTCGACGCCGCGGGAAGGTCGGCGAACGTAGGAAAGCTCCAGCCCAATTGGGAGGGGCCCTATGTGATCTTGGAGGCCCTGAGGTCGGGGGGGGGGGGGGGTATCGCCTTCAGAATGTTGAGGGAATCCCCCTTGGTAATACTTGGAATGGCGACGATCTTAAACGTTTTTATCCTTAATAAATATGTTGATTGCCTCTTTGATCGTACCTCTGGCTCCAGCTTAAGATAGTTACTCAGGCCGATAGGAACACAGGTTGGTAAGGTTCCACGAAGAGGAAGTGTATCGCGGAAGCATCAAGCACTTCCACCTCCGATAGGTAAAGGGACTGGGAAGGCGTTGAGTTCCTCCACACCCGGTTGAGCTAAGACTCCCAGGACGTGGATGGGTACTTCCACCTCCAGTCTGACTGGGAAGGCGTTGAGTTCCTCCACACCCGGTTGAGCTAAGACTCCCAGGACGTGGATGGGTACTTCCACCTCCAGTCTGATTGGGAAGGCGTTGAGTTCCTCCACACCCGGTTGAGCTAAGACTCCCAGGACGTGGATGGGTACTTCCACCTCCAATCGGTAAAGGGACTGGGAAGGTGTTGAGTTCCTCCACACCCGATTGAGCTAAGACTCCCAGGACGTGGATGGGTACTTCCACCTCCAGTCTGATTGGGAAGGCGTCGAGTTCCTCCACCCCCGGTTGAGCCAAGACTCCCAGGGCACGGATGGGTACTTCCACCTCCAATCGGTAAGATCCCTGACCACAGACCTTTCTCCGGGCTCAGTCATGTCGACAGAGGGAAGGCTCATCGGATCGATTAACGACCTAACGATCGGTTCAAGTAAGGTATCAAATCCTCAAGCAGTAAAGGGAGAAAGGTTAAAGACAACAGATATGCAGGAGATACACGGCTCCCACGAGAAGCCAAAGAAGAGAAAAAAATCCCTGGCCACCCTCACGTTCAAGGGGAATAGCCTTAGAACTCCTCTCCAGCTGTCTCAGATAGCATCCGCCCCATGAAGGCGGCTCCCAGGGTTCGGGTCGTTGACGTCACAATCCTCCTGCGAGTACGCTCGACTTCGGCAGGTCGGGATGGGGCCGGCGTCGCTGCCCTCGAAGGTACACTTTTTCCTCTTCCCCTCTCCTCTTCTGCCTCCACCTTCAGATGAGCTCTGCTCCTTGGAATGTGTTGAGGTCTCTCCATCTCAGGTTGAGTTCGACTCGCCCAGAGATGTCGAGTTCCCTCCATCTCAGGTTGAGTTCGACTCGCCTAGGGATGTTGAGTTCCCTCCATCTCAGGTTGAGTTCGACTCGACTAGGGATGTCGAGTTCCTCCCACCTCGGGTCGAGTTCAGCTCGATTAGAGGTGTCGAGTTCCCCTCCACCTTCGGTCAAGCTTAGTTCGACCTCAGGTGTTGAGCTTTCTCCACCTCCTGTTGAGCTCGCCTCGCAGGAGGGGTGTTTAGTGGGGAAAGGTTCGTTCCCCACCTCGGGTCGAGTTCAACTCGATTAGAGGTGTCGAGTTCCCCTCCACCTTCGGTCAAGCTTAGTTCGACCTCAGGTGTTGAGCTTTCTCCACCTCCTGTTGAGCTCGCCTCGCAGGAGGGGTGTTTAGTGGGGAAAGGTTCGTTCCCCACCTCGGGTCGAGTTCAACTCGATTAGAGGTGTCGAGTTCCCCTCCACCTTCGGTCAAGCTTAGTTCGACCTCAGGTGTTGAGCTTTCTCCACCTCCTGTTGAGCTCGGCTCGCAGGAGGGGTGTTTAGTGGGGAAAGGTTCGTTCCCCACCTCGGGTCGAGTTCAACTCGATTAGAGGTGTCGAGTTCCCCTCCACCTTCGATCAAGCTTAGTTCGACCTCAGGTGTTGAGCTTTCTCCACCTCCTGTTGAGCTCGGCTCGCAGGAGGGGTGTTTAGGGGAGAAGGGTTCGCCTTCCGTCTCAAGACAGGATCAACCGAAAAGCTCGGCAGGGACGTCCCGTTGGCAGACCCTTCCGTGGATTCCCCTAAGGTCCCACCTACTCGTCAAATAGGTGGGTTGGACTTTCTTTCCGAGCTTGGGACAAGCTCGCAAAGAGCGGGGATTGTGTACAACCCTCATATTTACCGAGTTGGTGTGACCCGACCCGGATGAGACCAAGACAGTAAAGGTGGTCGAGACAAGCCAAACGTCCGCGCATGAGCGGTGGAGACCGATCTAAGGCACAGAGAGTCCGCGGGAAAGGCGGGGGGAGCACCCGCTCCCCCGACTCTCTTCGGGCGAGTGGGAGGGGCCTCCCACTCGCCGATCACCCTTAGGCGAGTGGGAGAGACCCTCCCACTCACCCGGGCGAGTGGGAGGGGCCCTCCCACTCGCCGGGCGAGTGGGAGGAGCCCTCCCACTCGCCGGCCACCTTGGGGGTCTAGTGGGAGGTGCTCTCCCACTCGCCGCCCCCTTCGGGCGAGTGGGAGGGATCCTCCCACTCGCCCGACATAGGTGGGGAGGTCGGAATGACCTCCCGTGAGGGGGGAAGTGGTCACTTTGAGTCCCACTCGCCCCCCTCATGCGTGATCGATGGTGGTCACCGTTGGACTGCGAATAGCAGGATTTTTGCTATCCGCAGTCCATTTTTGGGAAAGTCTATAAATAGACCCCCATGGGCACCTTTGGAAGGGTTGGTTCCTACCCCCTCTCTCGCGTGTGAGCAAGCACTACCCCTCCCCACCCCCTTGACGTTGAAGGTGGTCGGTGAGGTGTTCCTTAGTGCCCTCCAAGGTGCCCAGGCTCAGCATTGGCTTGGGAGGGGAAGCGCTCTAAGATCTTCCGGGTACGTGGTGGGACCTCCGCGCTGCAGCTTAAGGGGTCCATTTGTGGATTCAAGAGTTCAACAAGTCCAAGTCTTTCAGTTCTTAGTGATCGGTCAAGGGTCTAGGCTTAGAACAAGTAAGGGTTAGTCGCAACCCCCTTTCGAACGCTGAGACCGGGAAACTGGTTTCAACAGGAAGTATCGTGAGGGGTAGTGAGGGTGGTAGCGTGGTGGGTGGGGGATCTAGAGGTACTAGGGCTAGGTGATGGCGTGGCGGGATGAAGGAGCGTGTCTATATCGGCACTCATAGACTCAAGACTGATACCTACAATGTGACTACAACTAACTAAATCACTATGTACTCTATCTATTTTATTGTCTACTCTATCTAGCCTATTATTGAAATTATTCATCTTACTATCTAATAATGCAAATTGCTCTAACATCCTATTTTGTAAATCAATCCAAAACTGTACAGGAGGAAGAGATGGTGTGCTAGGTGGTGGGGGAGGTGATGATGTGCTAGGTGGTGGGGGAGGTGATGATGAGGGAGATGACGACGATGGGTTAGGTGGTGATGCAAACTTCACCTTTTTTGCTGCCCTAGAAGCCGGGCTTATTGATTTTCTCTTAGATTGGGGAGGTGGCGGTGTCTTCTGTGATGTCAGCTCTGAACATAACAGCTTCTCCTCTGGTGTTATGTCCTCGAGTACTTCCAACACCTATAAAGAAGAAATACAACCATTGTATTGGATAATTCAACATTAGTAGTTAATCGAATAAAGTAAACTATTTACCTGCTCATCCAAGATAGATGGAACAGTGACCCCCAGCTCTTTCAATGTAAATGAGACCTTCTCCGACCATCTTAATAGTCGAGGCCTCAATGTCGGATAATGCAGAGGGATGCTGGTGGTGTGCTCGAGGAACCAAATCTATATGAATCATTGCAATAGTTTAGAACATATGAAACAAAATTCATTTTCAGAATTAAAAATATAGATACTTACAACTAGAACATGGGTGCATCCGTAGATGTATCCCAATGAGGATTCTGGCCTCTGTTGCACTTGGCCTTCTTCTGAAATTGGTGGCAGCTTCTCCACCATCACCCGGAACGACCTCATTAGGAAGGTATGAATTGCTTCCGGCCAATTGAACTTTTGGAAGTTCTCCAAGTTGGAGACCTCGTCAAAGAACCTTGGGAACCTCTCCGCGCTCGAGGGGAAGAAGAAATTGCACAGAAGGTGCAAAACCAATACGATGGTCGTCACAGGGGACGACCCCTTCTCCATCGCTTGAAGCTCCGTCTTCAATTCTGTCTTTGTGAGCGCTCCAAAAGGCTTGGAAGTCAGGATGACTTCCTCCCCATGGTTGGGCAAACCCAATATCAATGCCACGTCATTGGGGGAGAAGGTAAGCTCCCTCGATCCAATGACGAATACATCTTTCTCGATGTCGTTCCATCTGAGAAGACTGTATAGGAGTGGAGTGTTCTGCGGCACCTTCGGTGCATGGAAAATATGCCAGATGTTGGCATCCATCAACATCTTCTTCTGACTCTCCTCCATTCGTTCAAGAATGGCTGATGCTTGGCCCACAAATTTCGACAAATAGCACCTCGAGCTAAGAACATGAATTTTCTTCTGCCCCATAGATCTGTCAAAATTATAAACGATTGTTATAATAAATCATTGATATGCATGTATAATAAGATAAGAAAATCCAATATAAAGGTCTCTGGGGAAAGCCAAAAGGTTCTCCGCGGAGAGCCAAAAGGGTCTCCGCGGAGAGCCTTTTGGATCTTCGCGGAGATCCTTTTGGCTCTCCGCGGAAAGCAGGTTGTCTGAGGAGATCCTGCACAAACTCAAGGAAGAGGACAAAATTACATATTTAAACAATAAAAAAACAATAAAAAACCTGCCTTTCTGGGGTTCACAGACTATTGCAAGCTCTTTTTTTTGTTATTATCCTTCACCTTTTGCTTGAGCTGCACATCAGATCGAACTCGAAACTGGTTCATCCCCAACACCCGTGCGACTCGCGCCTAGTACAAGAAACGCTTGGCTAGGCTCTTCCAAGACATTTGATCACCAGTCGTCGATTTCACATGGGAGCGCTCTGCTGAACTAGTTAGCAAGTAATTGAGCAGCTCCTTCTCCGATTGAGAAAACGGCTCCCCTATAGATGGGGTGGGGACGATGGCCTCCATTATTTGATTGAAAGTAGGCAATTGTTGATTGACCATGAATGGAGGACGGGAACCAATCTCGCTGACAGCGGACGAGCTGCCCCCAGCAGGTTCCTCCGTCGTCGTGATGATCGTAGAAGATGCTGGTTGAGTTGAATTCTGTGTGGTCGGAGTTTCGGCTGGCAATGGTTGTGTAACAAGTAAAGACGGTGGAATGTGGATGTAGTCTTGATCACTGAGGTCCTTTTTGGCTTCGGTATGCGACTGCAAACTGTGCTGACGACCTGGTGTTATCGATGAGGTTGATGCCCCTTTCCTTTTTAGACGTCCAAGATACTCCCAACAATTTTGAATCTCCTTGTGGGTCATTTGAACTAGATCCTCACGACGCGCAGCAATGCGGGCGTAAGCTGGTGCGACCACTTTGATACAGTGAATATTGCCCGCATGCCCAACATCAATCTCTTTTTGAACAAGTCGATCAATGATATCATCCGTTGATCCTTCAATTACTTGTTCGGGCACGGATTGCATATCTGTTGCACGAGGTTGACTTGAACAGTGATCGGCGCCGGTTGTCAAGGTGACGGTTCTAGTTATTGTTGTGGTGACAGTCTCTTCCAACTGCATGAAACTATCGTCACGACGCGCCTGCATTGGAGCAATCAATGACGCAGCCTGATTCAAGGCAGTAATGATGCTGCGTTTGGGCGCTGCTCGTTGAATGGGCAATCTGAATCGAGCCTGGGCAACCATATCCTCCAAATGCTGTTTAAGAACCTGTTCTGATTTCGGCCGAATGAACCGTTTGAAAGCGAAATTGGTGCTATGTAAAGCCGAGACAAGAACAGACCATATTCGATGCAATTGTGGAATATGCAAAGATTCAATGGGAAAATCTTTCAGATCCAGCAGTTCATCGGGCTGAAGAAATTTGAGAGCAACCATTCGGAGTAAGCGTCGTTCGAGGGGGTTGATCATTGGTGAAGTGCTCATCACAGCTTCCCAGAGATTAAGACCTTGTAATGCCGATTGACGTTCATTGCCCAATGCGTTGAGGCTGCGAGATTTCTTATGGTGATTTGATGAAGAGCTTTGCTCATGCGATGTTGGTCCGAGTTTTCGGCGCTTGCGACTGGACTGAATGGAATGTGGCGTGTTGCTTATATCGACATCTTCGGTATAGTGCGGTTGTGCAGCTTCGTCTTCTGCAACTATGTGATTATCATCGTGAGCCCTCTCCACAGCAGTTGCGGCAACATCAAGTGCATCCTTCACAATCACATCGAACGTATGGCTCGACCAAATTGCATTATCTGCTATTGATTCGGTGATCATTCCAACGGATTCCAGTTGCCCGGCAGGAATTTCTGGCAGTTGAGGAAGGGATTGTCCAAACGCTGCCGTCAATCCAAACTCGCCGTCGCAATCATCAATCGAGAGAGGCAGCATATGAAACATTGTCGACAGAGATGTAGGCGAGGGAGTAATGTCATCGGTCGAAAGCAGTGCGAGATACTGAGTGAGAATGATATGCATACCCGAGATTGGCAAATACGCCCAACGAGGATCAAATTGGAGTTCGCCGCGAAAGTTGATTTGAGCAACCACGGCATGGAGCAGCAGGATCCCTCCATCCAGGGACATAGTCTCCGGGCAAATGGCTCGCCCTTGACGCCATAAGTTTTCGTTCTTCCCTGATCCACGCCGTAGAGTTGAACGAAAGAAGCGATCCACGACAGTGTTCGACGTGCCTGCTGGCAGTGTTAAGCAATTTCTGATGTGTTTTTTTGCGTCTCGTGGCAAGCTAGAAATTTGGTAGTCACAATGCGCTTCGAAGCTTGCACATCATTCTCCATTTCCCACTTTTTAATTCGATCCAACAATGCATCCAATTCAGTCTCAATGATGGAGTCTTCCCGCATTGAAGCATGTCCATTGCCAACAATGATTTCGGCCACGACAGCCATAAATTGTTCCTGGCGGGCACGATCTGTGCCGTTCGAATTGTCCCTGTACCTCGTGATGAGGTGATGATTATCTAGGAGAACAAAGATGTTGTCGAAGTCTTGTAGCCATTCCCGATCATCGCAGCACTTGTCAAGGTACATGATGAGCAGCGAAGTATCAATACCGTAAGCGTTGTACCGGTTCTGCAAACTCCGACCAACAAATCGACGCTCTGCATTGCCCGCTGTCGTTGTGAATTGATGGGAAAGAATTTGTTGGCGCTCGTTCATGACTGAGTGTAATCCATCAACGGAGGAAAATTTCCTGCCATTGAACTCATCCGTCAATTTCATGCGTCCCGGCACATTGTGATGATGGTCAGCCGAGAGATGAGTCCTGGTTATGGCGCCTTCCATTCGGTTGAAGAACGAAAGTTGGCGAGCAATGCAGTCTTGGACTAGGCGTGTCAGCGTTGATTCCACTGGACCGAGAGTGCCGTTGTACCCGTTGCAATGCTGAAAAAATGAGGGAAAATCAGGGAACACTGTCGGATCCTGCTGCGATGACGTTTGCCCGAGTGCTGCATCTCATAAGCGCATATCCAAATACCACGACACGTGACCACGATATAGTGCGGCTTGGCGCATGTATCGAGTCGTTCGGGCACAACGAATCACCTTGGCGGCATCAGCAATGCCGGAACGGGATGTGTACAAGTCGTAAGCCATTTGAACAAGACCGATGTCGTGCGCGCTCTGTTCGAACAGTTGCACAGGATAGTTAAGGACGATGGGCGTCAGGATCAACTTCTCGGTTTTGGCCTCGTCCATGACATGGAAGATGGCACCACAGCCGTCGGAGGTGTTCGACTTCTTGCACACATATCGAGCACTGATAGAAAATGCAGTGGTGTCGATGCAATCTACAACTCGCGGGGCAATGAATTGCTTGCGGGAAAGAAAGCCGACTTTGTTGCAAGATGGACATGCACCTGCTGTCACATTGACGCCGTACTGCCGTTCCGGATCGATCACGAGCAATGGTTTCAACAGATACGCATTCATGTCAGGACGCTTGTTCCACAGTGGCACCGGCAGATCGATTCGGATAGGAGGGCGCATGCCATCATCCATCATTTTCAGTTGTATTTTGATCCAATCATCCTGAATTTTGTTCAACGTGCCAGATTACTTGCCACAAATGCACAGCTCACTAGTGGGGCGGTCAAATGCTGACGAATAGAATGGAGGTGTTTGCGTCGGAATCGATTCGGTTGGAATTTCAGGGTAGCGATGAATGAGGGTCTCTACTGATCGTTGTGTTTTCGCAATGTCCCGCAACAGAAGGTCAATACCATTCATTGCAATTAATGACGAACAGACAGACAATCTAACAATTAATGACGAACAGACAGACAACTGATTTACCAGGTTTTGCAATGAAGAATGATCACTTGAAAAAGAATGAAGATGTAGTTCTTTATACTATGTTTAGGGCATGGAGGATATTTTCAGGAGACAAGCCAAAGCAACTCATAAACCTGTGGTTCTCCACAGAGAACCACTGGATCTCCGTGGAAAACCACTGGATCTCCGCGGAGAACCGTTGGATCTCCGCGGAGAACCTTTGGTTCTCCGCGGAAATCTAATGGGTTTTCCGCGGAGAACCCTTGGATCTTCACGGAGATCTTTTGGGTTCTCCGCGGAGAGCTGGCTGCGCTCCTTGGAAATCCCATGGTATCCGCGGAGAACCCAAGAGATCTCCGTGGAAATCCAAAGGATCTCCGCAGAGAAGGATTCGGGGTTCTCCGCGGAGATCCAAGGGTTCTCCGCAAAGGAGGTATACGCTCTCCTTCCTTGGACAACAATGGCGGAGAATATGAAACCCTAAAAAAGGAAAATGGCGTAGAAGATGTACCAAGCGGAGATGAATCTCGAGCCTAGGATCTCTTGTGCCGTGAGTCGGAGAACGCGCGCCGGAGAGTCGTTAGCACTTGGCCGGAGTCGATGGGGGAGGCGGCGCCGGAGAGCAATCGGGGGGGGGGGGGGGGGGGGGGGGGGGGGAGCGCTGCGAGAGAGAGGGAGATAGAGCGTGAGTGCGAAAGAGAAGGAAGGGGAGAAGCTGGACGGGCGTGGGATTGATGAGAGAGGGAGAGATTGCGTTTTATTATTTTAATGTTTATTATGATTATTTTATTAATATTAAGTCAAATTCAGTGAACCAGAGTGAGGCCCAACCGGGGGGGGGGGTGCGGTCCGCGAGTAGCGTGGCGACGGTTGGAGCGCGGATCGCGCACGTGATCAGGTGTGGTGATCACATGCGTGACCCATCACTTCTTTATATAATAGTATGTGTGTGCATATAATGTCCCACTAAAATTAAAATTATGAACATTGTTTTTAAATATTTATTTTATTATTGTGCCAAGCTACAAAAGTGGCACACTGTAGTTTTTATTATGAATAAAATAAAATAATTTTTCAATTAAGTTTACTAAAACACACGGTGTAGACACACACACGAGCATTCTTGTTTGGATGACCATCGTGCGCCACGTGCCCACGCCACAGTACGTCCACCGCTCATAGCTCCCCGTGCACGCACGGGGATAGAGCAATGTCTTTGAACATTGGCTTGATATTATTTTCGCCTTTGCACGAAAGATCTTGAACGTAGATAGAACTTCTATCACATGGTTTACTTAAATATACATATCTTAGAGATCATTAATAAATATAACGTAATATATGTATTCATCAATATAAGTTATATGCAATGGCCATCAAGCGTCCAAGTACACAAGTTAGAAGGGATGTCCTTGTAATTTATGTAATGTTAGAGGCATCAGAAAATTATAAATAGGGGTGCACATAAAAAATTTATAAATACAATAGTATATAAAATATTACATTGAGCGGGGGTGAGTAGGCAGACCACGGGTCATGGATTAGAAATTAGAAATTAATTTTGGGGGTGCACATAGCTGAGTCTGGTATGCAAATAGTCAAATTTGATCTGCGAATAACCAAATTTGATCTGCAAATAGCCAAAATTTTGTCGGCTTATAACAAATAGCAAAAAAATGAGGGTGTCAGTGTCCCTTTGACCCTCCTCTGAATCCGCCCTTGGTTAGAGGGGAGGTCCTAGTAAATGGGAAAAAAATTTGTAGGCGGAGCATACCGAAAGCATCGTGAGCGGGCTTTCCGCCGTCCAATCAACAAATCTCGCGGTGCTTTTTTGTATTTTTTTTTATCTTCGTGCTTGTCTGGCTGTCCGATAATAGATCTGACGGTCAAAAAAAAAATCCCTGCACGATAAGCATCGCACGCTCCGTATACCTACTTATTTCTCCGGTAAATGACCCCATATATTTCTGAGAAAATTTTATGTACGTGGCTCGTACGATGTCATTGTATGAGCATAAATGCCCAAAATTTCGCCTGGGGCGCACGCCTTCGCCTTCTTCTCCGAAAGGAAACCCTGTTTTTTTTCGCTTCGCGCTTTCTGACAAGAAAACCAATCCAAGCTTCCTCTTTGCGCAGTCTAAGGTTCCTCTATGCGCACTGTAAGATTCCTCCAAGCTTCCTTTCCGCTCAAGCTGGTGCACTTTCGTAGTTTCGGCTCAGCTTCCTCCTGTGTGGTGCAATGCCCTAGCTTCTACTACTACGAGCTTCATCGGAACGGAAGACTTGCTTTTTATGCACTTGCCGAGCTTGTTCTGAACTTCCTACCCAGCCTTCCTGGCATTGGAGCGAGCTTCCTCCAGCTCTAAAGCATTACGACTATAAAATGACTGTAAAAACATAATAACATACAACTTTACAATGACTGTAAAACCTAATAACACTACAGCTGTAAAATGACTGTACAACCACACCTACACAACTAATACCAATGCAGCTGTAAAATGACTGTAAAATAACAGTTGAACATAGCTTTTATGGGAAAAATTCAAGAAGTCTGCCGCTTTATGTAAAATTTTAGGGTAAAATGACTGTAAAATGACTTTAAAATGGTTATAATACAGCTGTAAAATGACCTGATAACACTACAGCTGTAAAATGAATGTACAATCACACCTACACAGCTATTAACAATGCAGCTATAAAATGATTGTAAAATAACAGTTGAACATAGCTTTTATGGGAAAAATTCAAGAAGTCTGCCTCTTGATGTAAAATTTTAGGGTAAAATGACTTTAAAATGATTGTAATAACATACAATGTAAAATGACCTAATAACACTACAGTTGTGAAAGATATGAGTTGTCAATAATCTACACCTAGAGGGGGTGATTAAGTGTTTCAATATTCTTTACTACTTTAAAGTTTATCTATCACAACACAAAAGCAACACAGAAAGCACACAAGATTTATAGTGGTTCCCTACAAGACAATGTGTCTAGAGGTAGTCCACTGTCCCTCCTACCTATCTAGCAGTGTGCTAAACTAGGAAACTTCTCCAAAAGTCAGATCTTTTCACTATACAGCAGATCTTACAACTCAGATCACTAGAGATCCTACCTCAGCCCTTCACACAGAAAAGCCTACACTCAGGTTATACAAACCTTACAACAATTTTTGCAGACTTTACAAGTCCTACCAAGCACTCAGATCTATACTAAGATCCTACCAAAACTCAGGCTCACACAGAACCCTACCAATCTCAGGCTCACACAGAACCCTACCAACTCAGATCTGGTACAAGATCCTACAAGCTCAGGTTCACAAAGAACCCTACAGAGTGATACAAAAAAGTTGTTGTAGAAGAAAAGACTTCAAGATGGAAGCTTTGAATAACAGATCTTCTTCTTTTTCTTGTAACAATAAGCCCAAAGATCTTGTTGATCAATGAACCTTTCTTTAGAATCTTCTCTAGACCTTCACAACACAGCAACAGTGAAGTCTTATTCTTGTTGTTTCTTTTCTTTCTCTTCTGGAAGTATGTATGAGAATTAACTTTGGAGAGAGATACTGAGCAAGCGTGTTCTGTAGATAAAAAAATATCTTCTTTTATATTGCTCTGCAATTTTGCATAAAACCCCTTGTTGATTATTCCATAATCAATTTGTTGGGAAAAACCCTTGATTTAACTTCACAAATTAATTAAAGATGATTTTATTCGCTAGGATTTAATTTACTCATTGTATAGTGAGGGTAATTTGGTCTCTAGATGTCTTAGGATGTCACACTTAACCAAGAGTGTCAACACTAGACCAAGGGAAGCAAAAATGACAGAAGTTAGTAATTGCGTCGAATGGAATTCGACGCAACATCGAGTTCATGTCGACGTTATTCCGACTAGAAGTCCAAGTGGTTCAGCTCTACTGTCGAAGTAACACTAGTCGACGTTACGTCGAATAGATATTGACGCAGAGACCAGAGACTTGTCGAAGGAACTTGAGAAGTCAATACAGCTTCTACTTCAAACTCGACGCAGAAGGGAATACATGTCAAAGCCATCTAAAGTCGACGCAACGCCAACTTCATCTCGACGCAGTTAATGGAAGTCAGAGTGGATGCTATTCAACTCGACGGGTGCGTCGATAAGGAATCGACGCAACGTCGACTAGTTGAGTTCAGTCAGAGCACAGAAGAAATCGAAGCTGCTCTTAGATGGACTCGAAGTAGCGTCGATAAGAGAGGAAGTTAATTCGACGCTACGTCGAATACAGTCTGTGAAAGTTTAATCTTACATCTTTCTTTCTGATGCTTCTATCATGGCCCACATCTTTCAGACCGTTCTCCAACGGCCTAATAATTGCCTGAAGAAGAAGGAAACATTAAAGAAGGAGAAAAAAGCTTTCATGGAAGCATACACCTTCTGGTTGGACGGGTCGAGAAGTAATTAAGGAAAGAGAATGTCTATCAAATATACCTTTTCAGGTCTTACCTAACAAGGAAACAAATTCAAAATAGAGACAGGGTACATAAGGATAGAGAAGGAAGAGAAGGATGCAACATTAATCACTATCAGCCGTCTCTTCTCAAATTAGGGGTTTCCTGTCTTCTTCTCCCTCACCCTTAGGAACCCTAATACAGAGCTGTGAAAGAGAATATAAGGAACTGGTGCTCCTAATCTGATAGACCATAAGATCCAACTGTTGCTTCTCATTACCATCATATAGCAACAGGATCTGAGTTAGAACAAGTCAAAAAAGATCTGGCAAACAAAGTCTCTGCATATCATCACCATCAAAAGCAGAAGCTAATCAAGAGTAGATTCTGTGGGACTTCACATTGGTTGTTCTTCAGTCAGCCATCATAAGAATTTTGAGAGCAAAATTCCTTCAACCTTCTCCCTTCTTCTCTCTCATTCTGTAAAAGAGTTTTATTAATCCCTCTTCAAAGGATGCAGTGGTTCAAGATCTCCTTATCAAAAGATCTGATGGTTCAAGATCTCCTTATCAAAAGATCTGTTGGTTCATGATCTCCTTATCAAAAGATCATTGGTTCTAAGAGTCTCCTGATCAAAAGACTCAGGCACAGTGGTACATTCCTACCGGGTGGTAGAAGAGAAGACTACCCACATTTTGTGGAACCTCTATAAAATTTATTGTGTCCGTGCTGTGATTTTTTGTGCTGTCCAACTTTCTTATTTTGCACTTTATTTCCTGCATTCTTTATTCTTCCTGGATTGTTAAACATAACTCCTTAGAATAAATTATTGTTAAACACAGTTAAAGTAGAAATATTTTAAATCTATATTCACCCCCTCTAGAGAAATCTTAGAGGCACACTGTTCACTTTCAATTGGTATCGGAGGGAGGTTCATCAATAAAATGCTAACACCTTGATCAGAAAGACCTCGTACTCTTATTTCTTTTCTATAAACATACTTTATAAAGAAAATGAGTACTAAGGATTATGCTTCAACAAGACCTCCAGTGTGTAACTTAAATAAGTTCACACTCTGGAAGACTAGAATAAAACTTTACATGAATTTCATTGATGAAGATATCTATGATGTTCTTCTCACAGGTCCTCCTGCTCCAGTCAGACAAAAGGAAGGAGAAACCTCAACAACTGAGGCTGTTCCAAGAAAGGAATGGACAGAGGCTGAGAAGAAGGTCAAGGTTGTTGGAGTTGGGGAACACTTCCGGCTCTCTTGTTTCTCACACCGGGTTAGCCCACGTAAGCTTAGAGACGTCGGAGCGTGACTCTCTCCGATGACTGAAGTACCAGCAAACGCGGGGGTTCGGGGAGCATTTGGAGGTTAACCGGGTGTGCGGATATCCAGTTTTCAGTTCCGTAGTCTATTTATAGGCGTGTAACCCGGTTCTAGGGTTAAGGTTTTTGTCTCAGCGGTTTTTTTAGGCTGAGAGCATTTGGAGGCGTCTACGAGGAGTTCGTGGAGAGGCGTTGTCCGGCGGTGGTTCCTCCGTTTCTTGTCCAAAGAGAAGGGTACGAGGTAGGATCGGTTTTGATCCTTGTAACTTTGTGTGATTTGTAATCTCTATTGGTGAATACACGAAGGTGAAGGAGGCGGGATAGGCGACGTAGCCCAGTTTTGGGTGAACCTCTTAAATTTGCGTGTTTTTGTGTTTTTATTTTCTGTTTTGCGTTCGAACCTCTCTTCTAGGCACCCCCAGTTTTTTACATTTGGTATCAGAGCCAGGTTAGGGTTCCTGGCAATGAGTTTTGGTGGAGTGCGGATCGAGATAGAGAAGTTTGATGGAAGTCGTTTTGACCTGTGGAAGATGAAGATGGAAGATCTATTGGCTGATCGTGATTTGTGGGGGGCAATAACGGATTCATCACCGACCGACAAATCAACTTCAGAGGCGGCTACGGCCTGGACAAAAGCCGATCAGAAAGCCAAGGGCTTGATTCGGTTATCCTTGCAGATTCCATCTTAATAAATGTAATGGAGGAAACTTCGGCCAAAGGTTTATGGCGGAAGTTGGAGTCTCTCTACCAGAGTAAGTCTCTGGTAAATAAATTATTACTGCGAAAGAAGTGGTACAATTTGAAGATGCAGGAAGGCGGTTCTTTCTCAGAACATCTGACCAATTTCAATACTGTTGTGGGTCAGTTAATCTCTATCGGTGAGAAAATCACAGATGAAGTTAGAGCCATTACACTACTATGCTCATTGCCGGATTTTTGGGACAATGTGATTGTTGCCATCAGGGGCAATGGAGAGAAGGGGTTCTCAAGTGAGTCGGTGTGTGCTACTCTACTATCTGAGGAGACCAGGAGAGGAGGCTCTGAGAAGACTAGCAAGGGCGCATTGAGTGTATCCAGATCCCGCCCTCAACGGAGGGATACCAAACAAGGTGGTTCTCGAGATAAGTCTCGGGGTAGATCCAAGAGCAGGGAGAAGGAGAAGAAGCCTATTCGGTGCTGGAAGTGTAATGAGGATGGACACGTTAAGTCTCAGTGTCCAAACAAGGCCATTCAGAAAAAGGAGGCAGCGTCAACTTCAGGTACAAAGAAGGAGACCGATGGCGGTGACATGTACATCGCTGCTGCATATGTTGCTCAGAGAGACACATATTTGTGGTACGTTGACACGGGAGCCTCATATCACATGACCCCTCATAAACACTGGTTCTGTGAGTATGAGAAGTTCGATGGTGGTGACGTCATGCTAGGAGATGATACTGCTGTGCAGATTGTTGGGCGTGTCAAGGTGATGCTGAAGTTGTCAAATGGGATCATAAAGACTCTTCTGAATGTGATGCACATTCCGGGGATGAGCAGAAATTTGGTCTCGGTGGGATCTATGGCGGATGCAGGGGTGTATTTCAGTTGTGACAAGCACTCATGTAAGATGACTAGAGGGGCAATGGTAATTGCCAACGGAGTTAGGCATGGGACACTGTATAAACTACTTGTTGATACAGTGGTTCCAAGCGGGGCACTTATCTCTGAAGGCCAGAAGAATGGTCAGGAGGAGCAGTCCAAGCTATGGCATCATCAGCTTGGGCATATCAGTGAGAAGGCGATGTCGATCGTGGCATCGAGTCAGATGGTGGATGGTGTGCCGAAGTGCACCACGAGCTTTGGGTTCTGTGAGCATTGCCTACTTGGCAAACAGAACCGGGTTAGCTTTCATGGAACAGACACGAGGGCAACTGGATTGCTGGATCTGATACATAGCGATGTGTTTGGGCCGACTCCAGCTCCATCTCTTGGCGGCGCAAGGTACTATGTATCTTTCACTGATGATTTTTCACGATATTCCTGGATCTATTTTCTCAGGTCCAAGACAGAGGTCCTAGACAGGTTCAAGGATTTCAAGAGCCTGGTGGAGAACCAGAGAAAAGTGAAAGTCCTTCGTTCTGATAACGAAGGTGAGTACTGTTCTGATGCTTTTGAGCGGTACTGTACTGAGCAGGGTATTGCACGGCAGAAAACTACACCTTACATTCCATAGCAGAATGGAGTGTCGGAGAGGTTGAACAGGACATTGATGGAGAAGGCCAGGTGAATGCTCAGTTGGGCTGGTTTGGGGACGGAGTTCTGGGCTGAAGCAGTGGCTACTGCTAACCATATGAAGAACAGGTCCCCTACTTCTGCAGTGGAGGGGTTCACCCCCTTTGAAGCCATTTTCAAGAAGAGGCCGAATCTGTCTTATGCTCGTGTGTTTGGGTGTGATGCCTATGTTCACATCCCAAAAGAGAAAAGGGGAAAGCTTGATATGAAATCTGAGAAGTGCATCTTTGTGGGCTACAAAGAAGGCTTCAAGGGGTATAAGCTTTGGAGCCCGGTGACCAGGACTGTGACGTTCAGCAGAGATGTGGTGTTTCATGAAGTCAGTCCACAGGTTAGTACACAAGTTGGGAAGACAAAGGCTGCAGAAGTGGAGACAGTTGGTAGGAGCATAGAAGTTGATTCCCAGATTGATGCTCGAGGGGCTACTACTGTTGGTGCTGAGTCTGATTCTTAATCAGACAATCAAGAGACCGTGAACATTGATGTTGGGTCAGAAGATGAAGTTGATGATGTTCCACTTCTGAGGCGCTCGACGAGGGAGAGAAGGGCACCTCTCTGGTATTCTATTAGTGCCATTGGGGCACATTACTGCCTTAACATGCTTGGTGAAGATCCCATTTCTGCCAGGGATGCTAGATCAAGGGATGACTCAAATCAGTGGGAGCTTTCTATGGTGGATGAAATGGATTCCCTGTGGAAGAATCAGACTTGGAGTCTATGCAAGCTTCCAAAGGGGAGGAAGGCCATTGGATGCAAATGGATCTTCAAGCGGAAGTTGAAGGCTGATGGCACCGTGGAGAAGTACAAGGAAAGGTTGGTTGCAAAGGGTTTCTCCCAAGTTGAAGGTGTGGATTATGACGAGATCTTCTCGCCAGTAGCAAAGCTGACGTCGATCAGATTGGTTCTCTCTATTGCGGCGGAGCATGATTTTGCGATTGAGCAAATGGATGTGAAGACGGCGTTCCTTCACGGGGATCTGGAGGAGGAGATATACATGAGGCAACCAGAAGGGTTCGAGGCCAAGGGCAAAGAAGATCTGATGTGCAGGTTGAAGAAGTCCCTTTATGGACTTAAGCAATCTCCGAGGATGTGGTACCAGAAATTTGACACCTACATGCTGGAGTTGGGTTTTGACAGGTTGAATTCAGACCACTGTGTGTACTTCCAGAGTGGTGTGCAACAGCCGTGGGGTTGAAGAGGAAGATTGGAGGAGCTGCTGTCATCTGCGGAAGATGTCCACCAAGTGGGAGATTGTTGGAGTTGGGGAACACTTTCGGCTCTCTTGTTTCTCACACCGGGTTAGCCCACGTGAGCTTAGAGACGTCGGAGCGTGACTCTCTCCGATGACTGAAGTACCAGCAAATGCGGGGGTTCGGGGGCGGCGAGCCGGGTGTGCGGATATCCAGTTTTCGGTTCCGTGGTCTATTTATAGGCGTGTAACCCAGTTCTAGGGTTAAGGTTTTTTCGTCTCAGTGGTTTTTTCGGCTGAGAGCATTTGGAGGCGTCTACGTGGAGTTCGTGGAGAGGCATTGTCCGGCGGTGGTTCCTCCGTTTCTTGTCCAAAGAGAAGGGTGCGAGGTAGGATCGGTTTTGATCCTTGTAACTTTGTGTGATTTGTAATATCTATTGGTGAATACAAGAAGGTGAAGGAGGCGGGATAGGGGACGTAGCCCAGTTTTGGTTGAACCTCTTAAATCTGCGTGTTTGTTGTGTTTTTATTTTCTGTTTTGCGTTCGAACCTCTCTTCTCGGCACCCCTGTTTTTGTACAAAGGCATGTGATGCCAAGGCCATGAATATTCTGGTATCAACAATGTCCGATGACATTTTCCAGAAAGTTGCTGAATGCCAATCAGCAAAAGA
Organism: Dactylorhiza incarnata; assembly: GCA_033032865.1. Taxonomy (NCBI): domain Eukaryota; kingdom Viridiplantae; phylum Streptophyta; class Magnoliopsida; order Asparagales; family Orchidaceae; genus Dactylorhiza; species Dactylorhiza incarnata. The sequence goes on along the minus strand of JAWHQI010000176.1, from coordinate 4,271,116 downwards.
AATCTGTGATTCCCTCACCACAATGGTTGAGGGAAGTGCTGATGAAAGAAAGGACAAAAAGTCCCTTCTCATATCCCAGTATGAGAATTTTCAAAAGAAGGCTGAAGAATCTGTGACCAATATGTATGACAGATTCAGTCTTATCATTAATGGGCTCAGAGGCTTAGACAAGGAAATATCCTTGACTGAAATTAATGATAAGATTCTCATGTGCTTCCCTAGCTCATGAGATTCAAGGATCTGGGTAATCAGAGAATCCAGATGCCACAGAGAAATCTCAACTGAAGCTTTGCTAGGAAAGCTTAAGTGTTATGAGATGCTTCTGAAAAACAGGGTTGATGCTGAAGAAAGGGAGACATCTCCAGCTCCTGTTCAAAGGTCCCTTGCTCTCAAAGCTGCTGAAGGAGAGTCCTCCACTCCTGAGGATGAAATGTTCAGTCTGCTGGCAAAAAGATTCAAGAAGTGGGTAAAGACTGAGGACTCAAGGAGAAGAGAAAGGGACTCAAGGCACAGGTATGATAAGACTCCAAAGAAGGAGGTTATCTGCTATACCTGCAACAAACCAGGGCACATTGCTCCTGACTGCCCACAAGAGCAAAGGGAGAAAAGCAACAGCAAGGATGAGAAGAAGAAGAAGTTCATCAGAGGAAAGGACAAGAAGAAATCCAAAGGCTTTATTGCTGAGACTTGGAGTGATTCTGTAGACTCCTCATCATCTGAAAGTGAGGATGAAGAAGAAGCATTACCAGCCTGCATGATGGCTCTTGGGATGGTATCAGATGAAGAAAATGACCAGGTATCATCTGTCTTTGATGAATTTGATTTTACTTCAGAAGATTTTAAATCATGATTTAAAGATTTATGCATAGAGCATCTTAGGGTAGAAAAAGAACTAGGCATAGCTAGAACTGAACTAGAGAACCTTAAGAAAAATGAAATGCATCTAATTAATCAAAATCTAACAAATGAAATTAATGATAAAGAGTTAGAGTTGATTAAGCTTAGAGAGGAAAATACAAATCTAAAAGAGGAGCTAGCAAATGCAAAGGCCTTTGAGGACTCACTCAATGGGAGGAGTCAGAAGCTCAAGGATATCACTGAAAGTCTCTCTATGAGATTTAATCACCTAGGATTAGGAGCAGAGCCCTCCACTAGCACAGAAACATCTAGGAAACCAGCCTGGAAAAATCCAGTGTCATTTGTTAGATCTAGTGAATATCAATCTAGTGAGAAGAGTGCATCACCCAAGGGTGGAGAGAACAATCATCCAGACATGTTAGACAAACCTAAAAGGACAAATCTGAATAACAAGGACAAACCCCTAGGCAAGGGTCATCTAGAGAGGTCAAATAACTACAACCAAAAGAATAAATCAAAACATAGGATAATCAAACATTCTGCCGATTTATTATATTTTGATACATTTTATTCTCATTTCAAGTATCAACATAATAGGTCTGGGAGATCCATTCCTTATCATCCCAAAGGGTATCATGAAAGACCCTTCTATTCTTTCATTGAACCATATAATGGTAAAAGCAAAGGGCTCAAGGTAACCTGGGTCCCTTCTAATGTTTGAGTTACCTGTGTAGGTGTAGGTAGGGTCCCAATCAGAAAAATTGAGTGGGAAGAATGTTGTAGGTCATGAATAAGGAACAGGAGTAATTCAAGGGAGTAATTTCTATCTTGAATCCTCTTTAACATTTATAACATCATATTATGATCTATTTTCAATAAATAAAATTGCTGGGAAAAACAGCAAGAATCTTCTAAAAGAAATAGATATGTTTATTAAGAGATGCGTCGAATAAAAGTCGACGTACCATTGACTTCTACTCGATGCCAGCGTCGAGAAGCACACAGAGCAGACAATTCGAATAGAATTCGACGCAGCGTCAAGTTCTTATCGACGCATACGTCGACTTAATAATTGCTGATTAAATCTGAAGTCACGTCGATTGGAATTCGACGTAACGTCGATAGGACTACGTCACCTTAGGGTCTCAGAACAATCTCGAAGCTACGTCGAGTACTTGTCGACGCAACGTCGACATATCAACGCGCGCATAGTTACTTCTAGAAGCAATCTCAACACAGCTTTGCGCGCCAAATAATAAGTATTATCGACGGTACGTCGACATAAACCCTAAGTAGCGGCGATTCATCTGCTTTTAAGCAATTACTGCGTCAAAACATTTATGCTTTCGAATTCTCTTGCTCTCCTCCTCTCCAGCTCCATTGCGCTCGTGTCCCTCGTGCTCTATGTCTCTTGTTTTCTTCTTACTTGCAGGTACATTAATGGCTCCACCAAAGGTGAACTCAGGATTCGATGTCGACATTGACTCTTTCAATGTGGCCGTAGAAAGTTTCAAGGCCATCCTTGACCTATTTGATTCTGCTGGATTAACAAAGCTCATCTCCACAGAATGTAAGATTCTAGACATAGAACTTACAGAATTCAAGGATACCGTTTCAGTGACAGATGATGGTGCTCTCCACGGGACAATATCTGGCCAAGACATCAGTGTGTCTGAAGAAATTCTCTCCCAAACATTTGATCTACCCACAGGGAATGACTCAAATGAACTAACATCAGAAGAAGTAAAGAATGTATTAGAAATAATGCAGTTCAGGAAGGAGAAGCCAATTAACCTCAAAAAGGTTGACCTGGCAGAGGAATACAGATTCCTAGCTGACATTGTAAGAAAAGTGCTGCTCTGCAAGGTCTCTGCTCATGATGCAATACCAAAGCAGCAACTGCAAGTAATGGGAATTCTGGTGCTTAAGAAGAAGGTGAATTGGGGGAGACTGCTCCTAAGGATGATTAGGCACAAGTATGCCCATAAAGAAAATGCCTATATGAGAATAATGAGCCAAGTACTCCTCAAACGTTATTCAACCATCTGCAAGTCCAAATTAGTGCCCATTCCTCCTAGTAAAAGAATAAATATAGGGATATTCTCAAAATGGACAAGGCAGATCTTGAAACTTGGTCAAGCTACAACATCTCCTCCTCCATCTCCTCCTCTAGAGTCAAACAGGGAGATTCCAGATCCCCAAGGGATGATCCCTCCCCAATGGACACTGCTCCAGAGCCTCATCAAGAAGATACACCAGCCTCACTACAACAACAACAACAACTCCAACAAACACTGCAACAACAACAACATCAGATCTCTTCCACTTCTCCACCAGAACCATCTCCTTTACAAACCCATCTACTTCCATCCATACCACCTCCACCGCCAATTCATTTTTTACCTGAAGTTTACCATCCCCTCTCTCCCATTCAAGAAGACTTCCCTTCATCACCTCCACCTCCAGTTCATCCTCCCATTGACATTGAGCAAATCATCTCCAAAGCAGTAGCCATTGCCTCCTCAACTTTTGCAGGTCAAGTGGCCTCTCAGGCCAGGAAATTTGACAAGAAATACTCACAGATAGAGGGTGAGTTATTAAGGTTTCACAAAAAAATTCAGAGCCTTAAAGAGTTTATATCTTCCTCAATGGTAACTAAAGATTTCTTAACCTCACTGGCCAGTAAGGTCAAGACGGGGGAGAATACTCTAGAGGAAGATGATCCTGTTCCTGAATTGGGCGGACAAGATCAAGGTGATGCTAATAAAGAGCCTGCCCCTGACAAGGTAACTACCTTTCAGGGAGCACAAATCCAGAGGGAGCCAGCAGATCAAGGGGAGATCCCAGGTATTCAAAGGCAGTCTCAGGATGAAGAGATGATAGATGAAATAGCAAAGATTGCACATGAAGCTGTAAAGGAGCTTAATCAAACTACACTGAACCAAGGGGAGCCAACCCCATGCATTCAGAGGAATCTGGAGGTGGAAATGGAAGTTGTAAGTACAGCAGCTGTTCAAGAAGCTCCCCAAGAAGCTGACAAGAATGTTGATGATCAGGGGGGGCTGTCAATAGAGAAAGAGGATGCTGGAGCAGCAGATGATGATGAGCATTTGAACCAACAAAGAAAAATTCGAAAAGTGTTCTCAAGGAAGAGAAGGACTCCTGAGAAGGACTCTAAATTAAGAGGTATTATGTGATTAATTCTTAAGAAGACAAGTATATATACTGGGAAGAACAGTGTGATACAATTCTTATTGCCTGACAAATGAATGGAGATATTCATAATTTTTAGTCTGCATTATTTTATATGAAATGTATTGTTGGTTATAAAAAAAATTGTATAAATTCACTTAGAACAAAATATAAATTTTGTTAAGATAAACAGGGGGGATTGTTGGGAAAAACCCTTGATTTAACTTAACAAATTAATTAAAAGTGATTTTATTCACTAGGATTTAATTTACCCATTGTATAGTGAGGGTAATTTGGTCTCTAGATGTCTTAGGATGTCACACTCAACCAAGAGTGTCAACACTAGACCAAGGGAAGCAAAAATGGCAGAAGTTAATAATTGCGTCGAATGAAATTCGACGCAATTTCATGTCGACGCTACTCCGACTAGAAGTCCAAGTGGTTCAGCTCTACTGTCGAAGTAACACTAGTCGACGTTACGTCGAATAGATATCGACGCAGAGACCAGAGACTTGTCGAAGGAACTTGAGAAGTCGACGCAACTTCTACTTCAAACTCGACGCAGAAGGGAATACATGTCAAAGCCATCTAAAGTCGACGCACTAGAGAAATCTTAGAGGTACACTGTGCACTTTCACAATTTTTCCGTTTGAAACGTCTTGCAGAATTGGCAATATTTCATTATAATTACTGGTCGTTCTTGGAACTTGCAGAATATAGAAATAATAAATTTTTTCATTAAATACTGTGCAACAGCTATATTCTGTAGAGAATATATCATTTATTGCTTCTTGATTTGTGCGCAAGATAGACGGCGTGCACATTCCCTAAATTTCAATTTCCAAGAATGTCTGCGCAATAAATGCTGCTCTGCAACTGTCAAGGCGATAATATTCCTTCAAGACGATATCGTCTTGATCGACAGATATTCTTCACGACGATATCGTCGACATACTTTCTTCTTCAATACTTTACTTGATATCTCAACGATATTACTTCTTCAAGACGATATCGTCGAGATGTTTCCTTTTAAATACAATATATCTTCAATATTCAAGGTGATATGTCTTCTTCAAGATGGTATCATCGACTTGCATCCTTCTTCAAGACTTTACATGATATCTCAATGATATTACTTCTTCTTGACGATATCGTCGAGATATTCCTTTTCATATGACTTAGACTTTTCTTCAAGTTGATAGTCTTTCTTCAAGACAATATCGTCTTGATCTTCAAGATGATTAAGGTCTTCAAACCGATGTTTGTCTTCATGAATCTTTCTTCATGACTTAATGAGTCAAGTCATTAATCTTCAGGGCTATACCTCTTCTTCAAGACGATATCGTCGAGACATCTGAATTTAACTTTATCCACGATAAGCTTTCTTCAAGACTATACATTTCCTTCAAGACGATATCGTCGAGATATCTGAACTTAGCTTTATCAACAATAAGCTTTCTTCAAGACGATATCGTTGAAACTGTCTCGACGATATGTTTCCTTTTTCAACGATTCTTCTGCTGAGTCTTGAGACGATATTTTACTTAGTTAGTTTTCATTACTTTATCGTCTAGATACTAGTGATGTAGCTTTGATGCATTTCGACGATATGTATATCATCTCAACGATATGTCCAGTCCTTCTTGATGATTTTGGACTTGGAAAATTACTGGACATATGGTTTATCTTCTGCAGTCATGAACAAAATATACTATCAAATACATAGTGCATTTATCATTGATCTGAGCACTTCTTCAAATCAGGAATATTGTTGGGCACGCGACATTTGCTGGCGAGTACACGACCAATCGGGGCGCCAACGGGGTCACGCAGGGTGGTTGGGGTGCGCGCGAGGTTCCACCTGGCACGCTTGGTCGCATGTCGGGTGGCGACTGGTCAGCGCGCTTGGTCGCGCGCCGGACGACGCTCGGGCCGTTTGGCGAGCGGCGCTTGGCATTGCCCGGGCGGCACACTCGGTCGCATGCCGAGCAGCGCCTAGGGCGGCGTGGCCGGGCGGCGTTCGGCGTTGCCCAGGCGGCACGCTCAACCGCTTGCCAAGTAGCGCCCGAAGAGGCGTGGCCGGGCGGCGCTCGGTCGTGCCCGAGCAGCATGTCCGACCTCTTGTCGAGCGGCGCCTGAGGCTGCATTCCGAGCGGCGCTCGGCCGTGCACGGCCGGCACGCCTGGTTGCTTGCCGAGCGGCGCCCAGGGAGGCGTGTCGAATGGCGCTCGGCCTTGTCTGGGTGGCTTGCTCGGCATGCGCGGTCGGTAATAAAATGGTCGCGTGCGGTTGTACGAAGACGAGTGTGCTTTCTTGTGCGCCTCGTGCGGGTTGGCCATGCGACATTTGCCAACCGTTCCCGGCGCACGTGCTTGTCCTTGAAATGTCGGGTTTTTGGTTACGATTTTAAGGAATTTTTGCTTGAAATTGTTTAAAAATTTGTTTTGTTCTTTTCAGACCCCGAAGCGGAGCGGTCAATCGAGACCGATGCGCCTACGTTCGGCTCTTGACAGTTCGCGTGTTGATATGTGGTGCAAGCGACTGGGATTTCCCTCTAGTATTGAGGTGAAAATTCCTCGTGCGGAAGAGCGCGCCCAGAACCCTCCAATTGAATTTATGACTCTCTCGGAGAGTTGTTTAAAGTCTGGGTTTTGCTTTCCTCCATTAGAGGAGGTTATCGAGGTGTTTCGGTTCTGTGGCGTTCCGATTACCCAGTTCACCGCAACTGGAATTGCGAGAATAATGAGATTGATCGTGTTTTTTCTGGGAGCATAGCATGCAGTTTTCTCTGGAAGTCTTCAAAGACTAGTGCAAGGTTTTCACTGACTCAAATGATCGTATTGAAGTTCGGAGTAACAAGAGTTGGTTTTATTTTGGGGCGAAGAGAGACTACCGGCATGAGAATACCCTTTATGGGTATGTCCGGAACCGTTGGGAATTGTCGGAGCTATGGAGAGCGCTTCCCAGTCATTGTCGCCGGCAGACGGGGCGTGAAGATGAGTTTTTGCCCATCCTTGGATTTCCTGACCGAAAGGGGTTGTAGAAGGCCTTGTACTGTATTGCTAGCTGCGCGGAGGAGAGCAGATTACTCCCAGTGGGACTTTCTTGGGATGTCGAGTGTGCGGCCGCCATTCCCCTGGCTCGTGGTAAGAAGAGAAAGGTTGTCTTCAAGAATGGGAATTCCAGTCCGAGGTCCATTCCGCTAGCGCCTAGGAGTTATGATCACGAGGCTGGTCCGAGCAGCCACAGGGTGGAACTGGTTCCGACGGATTCTGATGTTGAGATTTTAGCGTCTCCTCTTGCCGATCAGGCTCTGCAGGAAGATTTTCCGCCTCCTCCTCCTTCGTCGACAGCGAGGCGGGCTTCTTCCTCTCTTCATGCGATGACCTCTGCGGTTTGTAGAACTTCTTTGTTTTCAATTCATATCTTTCTTATTTTTTATTTTCCACGTATTCTGACCGCTTGTTTTCTTCATAAGTCGGTGTTCTGACTAGCATCACCCTTACCTGGAATGATTGCTACGTGGGCCTCAAGGACAGTTACTTCGTACTCCAGGAGGATCTGCGCGCAACAAAAAGTGATTTATCTCCCTTGAAGAAGAAGAGGGATCGCAACTTTGCCCATATCTGATAGCTTGAGTCAGATATCTCTTCTTCACGATCAGAAGTTGAGAAGCTATGAGGGGAGCTCGACAGTGACAGGGTGCTTGCCCAGGATGCCCTTCGGTAGCTATCGGAGGCCCAATGAGAGATATTCCGTCAGGAGGGCGAGCTGGGCTTCCTGAGAAGTGAGGTGGACATGTTATCTTCTGCTGAGAGGAGCGTCGAAAAGGCCAAAGTGGCGAGAGTTGCCAAATATAAAGACTTCATAGATTTTGTGGAGGAGCGGTTCCAAATGTCAGATGAGCTCCGTGCCGAGATTATGTTGAAGGAGGTGGAGCCGTTGCTGGAAGATGAGTGCGAGGTTGCCTTTCAGAGAGGCGTTCAGAAGATTCTCCATATGATGGAGAGGAAGTTCGGTTGTGATATCGGCGATCTCGGTGTTGGGGACCTTTCGGAGGATGATTGCTCAAATGTAGCCGAGGATTGATGTTTGTATTTATTATTTTCTAGCTTATTGCTCCCCTTCATTGTTTGCTGCGCTACTACTTTTTACTTATGTGCAACGTTAGCTGGTGTGATTGTGTTCTTTTGGATTTTATTATATAGCTTTTTTTCGTGTGTCTTTGATGGTTTCATAGTCTTAGCTATCTTCGGAGTAGGGGTTAGGGGGACAGGCGTGCTGGTGAATAATGTGTGTGTGTGTTCAAACTGTTGACGACCGTAAGAGGGGCAGACCCTTACGACGATGGGACCTTACTATGGGGAGAAGGGCGGACTTTCAATCAGCGGTAGTGTGATGTCCTCGGTGCAGGGCCCCAGAATGGTCGGTGAAGAGCTTGTTCGTTCAAACCATTGACAACCGTAAGAGGGGCATACCCTTACGACGTCGGGACCTTACTGCGGGGAGAAGGGCGAACCTTCAATCGGCAGTAGTGTGAAGTCCTCGGGGCAGGGCCCAAAATGGCCGGTGAAGAGCGTGTTCGTTCAAACCATTGACGACTGCAAGAGGGGCAGGCCCTTACAATGTCGGGATCTTACTGCGAGGAGAAGGGCAGACCTTCAATCGGCGACAGTGCGAAGTCTTCGGGGCAGGGCCCAGAATGGCCGGTGAAGAGCGTGTTCATTCAAACCGTTGATGACCGCAAGAGGGGCAGGGCCTTACGACATCAGGACCTTACTGCGGTGAGAAGGGCGGGCTTTCGATCGGCGGAAGTGTGAATTCCTAGGGGCAGGACCCCAAAATGTTCCTGCGGAAGCGGGGTTAAGAACAAGTAAAGCACATTTAATCAAAACAAGCATTGATACATGCGCAAGTGTAATCTTGCGACTTCGGATTTATCGATTGTTTTTAATACAAATTAAACAAGAGTGTGGATAATACGAGGCTTCTTTGCCAGGTTCCTTGTCTTTTTGAGCAGCGCTGGCACGAGCATTCCGGATCGCCTAGCGTGAAGTGCAATTGTGGCCTAGGAGCTGATTACTTCGACGGATGGCCCCCCGCTGCCTCCTTAAGAGATATTTGGTGAAAAACCTCGAGGTGTCCTAATTGGACGAGGCGCTCAATCTCGTTTTTCAGGCTGAGACATTGCTTCGTACGGTGCCCCGGGCCCTTGTGAAAATCACCGAACAGGGATTGATCCCCTGTATTTTGGGGGAGCGGCCTCGGCCACTTGACGATTTTGATGTTGTAGATTACTAACAAGATATGCTCGCGCGAGGCGTTTAGTGGAGTGTAGATCTGGGTTTTCTGGTTCGTTGACTCTCGGGGACCGTCCAGTCTTTGTCTTTAATTGTTGTCCCTTTCTCTTTCGACCAATGATTTAATGTTGTCGCGAGTTTGCTGGTGCCGGGAGATTGGATACTGCTGTCTGTGCTGGGGCTACACGGCTTTCCTATGGGCAGCCTTTCTCAGGGCTTGGGCTTTGCGACGTCCCATGGCTGATCCAAGGAACTTTGATTGTTGCAGCGCTGAGACCGCAAAGTGACTTTTGGAGGATTTTCCCTTTGCTTTCCATTCGGCCCGCCATGGAGGCATCATGCTGGAGAGCGTTGAGTAGGACGCTCCTGAATATTGCGTCGTAGGATGAATCTATTTCTGCGACGGTGAATTGGACGTTGTATTGGACCGGTTCTGGGAGTGCTCCCACGTGGACGGGGAGGATGATGACCCCCTATGGTGGGTATTACCATCCCGTCCGAGAGTTCTGCGCTGCTTGCTCTAAGCTTGAGGTTCCCACCAAGGAGTTTGAGTTGTACTACGATCTCCATGAACAAGATGTTAAACGAGATGTAGTGGCTTATTGATGCCCTCCTTAACTCACAGGTCGGGTTGTCGATGCTTGCGTGCAGGGCAAAGTCCAACCCTCCGTGGAGGTGCTTTTGGTGGAAGCTTATGACGACCTCTTCTTTCTGCTCACCATGTTCTGCCTGCCTTGGATGGGTGGATCCACCTGACTCGAGCTTTTCCCATGCTCGTTCATCTCTTCAGATTCTTTGTTCGCGAGCTTCGTGCCATCCAGTGAATAATTGAGATAGCTCGGTGAAATTGTGAATGGTTCCCTCAAGCAGGGACCGATACCAGTTGAGAGCGCCTCCGCGTAGGGTTTCTGTGAAGATCTTACAACTAATTTGGTCAGGAAGCCCGAACATCTCCATTGCGGCTAGGAAGCAGTTAACGTGCTCATACGGGTTTTCTGTTCCGTGAAATTCTCTATAGCGTGGGAGCTTAAGCCATGAGGGAATCAGATACTGCAAGATTTGTCTTGACAGTGGGGATCGTTCTAGCTGGAGTGTGACATCATTCGAATCCTGCTCCACCATTGGAGGAGCCTACTTGCCGGCTGTGCCGAGCCACTAGGGCATGATGGGTGTTGCGATGAGCGCTTTCTGCCCTGAGACCGCAGGGATGGAGGAACTACAAGCGTCTGAAAGTGCCTGGTAGGTGTCCATCCCTGCAGGTCCTAAGTATTGTGGTGATGCGGGTGTTGTTTCCAGGAAGCCTTTGCATAGTTTTTGGGAACACATTCCCACAGACGGCGCCAAACTGTTGCGGGTCGCTCGGGTGCTCTGGTAGACCGGTCAATGAAAGAAGTTAGTAAATGACAAGAGAACTTTTAACATCAAAAATCCGAAAAGGGTGAAAAACCACGTGATCGGGGCTGTGCCGACTAAATTCCACTATCTTCTGGGGTGTTACAGATTGAAATTAAGAACTCGAGCGCGATAGGCCACCGCTCGTACAATGGTAGAGAGAGAGAGAACTACGAGGGTGATAGGCCACCTCGCGGAAAGCTGAACGCTTCTTCTTCTGAGAACAAAAGTGAGAACAACGGTGAGAACAAAAGTGAGATGACTGAGTCACCTTTCTGGACACGAAGGATTCCCAATTTCTTATGAAGATTGTCTTCCGAAGTGAAGGAAATCTTCAAGCACTCGGAGGAGATCTTCGAAGCCTCGGAGGAGATCTTCGAAGGTCGAAGGAGTTCTTCAAGCGTCGAAGGAGAACTCGGAGGAAATCTTCAACAGAGCTCTTTCGGGCGTAGAAGACAAGGTGAGATAAAATGGGAGCCAGTGGGCCCTTCTATAGCTTTGGTCGGGGGTAGCCCGACCATTTTGTCGTCGCAACCACCGTAACCACCTGACGGGCGAATCACCCTGGTCGATTTGGAGCACAAGGATCGTCATTTTTTGTAAATGTCTGTTTCGCCCTTCGGGCAATTTGAGCAGATCGGGCAGTTCGGGCAATTTTGTTGAAGGTGATAAAGGCGACGAACGCGATCTGCAATCTGAGAAATTAAGAAAGTTTAAATGCGCGCGCCGGGAACGCGGAAGTGTTCTGAGCATGCGCAAGAGCACTCTGAGCGCACAACGAACACGTGAGCGATCTGAGCGCGCAACGAACATGAGAGCGTTCTAAGCGTGCAACGAGCACGCGAACGCTCTGAGTGCGCAACGAACACGAGAGTGTTCTGAGCGCGCAATGAGCACATGAGCGCTCTGAGCACGCAACGAACTCGGGAGACGAGAAGCTGCGCCCCCAAAGGGGAAAGTGGGCTCCGGCCGCACCCGACGAGGGGGTTTGACTTCGGCCGCCTCCCCCACAAGGAGGGGAGGCTTGGTCGCCCCCCCCCCCCCCCCCCCCCCCCCCCCCCCCCCCCCCCCCCCCCCCCCGGCCCACTATGGGGGGTGTGGGCTACCCGCACACCACCAGTGGGGTGCGGGCTGATCGCACCCCAACAGTGGGGTGCGGTCTTGATTGCGTCTGGCGCGGATAGAGCGCGAGTTGCGCGCGGCGGGTTTTTCCACTCTCATGATCATGGGTTGGATTTTGACACCACTAACTCCACCTCTCTTTACTGGAGCATCCTCTAAACGCACCCCAATAGCTCTTATAAATCTACAGGTACACATCATGCTTATAAAAGTTTCTAGATAGAAAAGACATTGCAGATATAATACTTGAAAGCTTCCTAGTGAGATAAACTACTTAGATATTTCTAGAGAGAAATATTCTAAAAAAATCCAGTGCAAACTTTATGTTGGATTTGAAATAAGTCAACAGATTAACTTCTGTTAGATTTTGGGCGTTGTTATACGCACTGTAAATCTTGTTATCTGCATTGCCAAAACACTTAAAATTATGACTTTTTTCTCTCTATCCGCACTGGCTTATACGCACGGCTCTCTTTCCTCACTCTTTGCCAAAGCCCGGATGAACCAATTCAAGCTCATCTTTCTTGGGAACGTCGACCCCAACACACCGCTTGGAAAGCTCTCTCGCGCTTGCAACACTCAGAAGTGCATCCGCGACGGCGACAAGCATAATGACCTGGACGACGTCGGTATGGACACCTACCATCACACCTTCTTTGAGATGCTCAGTAACTGTTCTTTTGGTGATTACTTCAAGAGGGAAGCCATTACACGGGCTTGGGAACTTCTCACAGAGGTTTCTTAATGTGTTTCGATGTAAGCAACACGCACTGAAATTATATACGATTTAAGTTATTTGTACACTCAGTTTATGGGGTATGAATATTGTTGCATGTCACTCAACGCTCCGGTAGACCGGTCGAATAGAACCACCTTAGCTAAAGAGTGACCCGAGCGCGCAAACAATCAATGGGAAAACTAGTGGATGACCCGAGAATGTTTTTAACATGGAAAATTCGAAAAGGGTAAAAAACCACGCGGTCGGAGCTGTGCCAGCCAAATTCCAATATATGTCGGTTTCTTATAAGTAAAATTGAGAACTCGAGGGCGATATGCCGTCGTTCGTTACAATGATTACGAATAGAAATCTCCGAGGGTGACAAGTCAACTCTCAGGAAGCTAAGTACTTTTCCGTGGGAATGAAAGTGAGATGCTCTGGTCGCCTTTGGGTGCCCGGAGGATCTCCGAATCACTTGGGAAGAATGTCTTCGAAAGCGAAGGAGATCTTCAAAGGCTCCAAGGAGATCTTCGAAGACTTGAATGAGATCTTTGAAGACTTGGAGGAAATCTTCCAGCGTCGAAGGAGAACTCTGATGAATCTTTAACGGAGCTCTTTCGGGGTGTAGAAGACAAGGTATCTTAAAATGAAGACTCTGAGCTACTTTTATAGCCTTGGGCATGGGTAGTCCGGTAATTTCGTCGTTGTAACCACCGTAACCACCTAACAGACGAATCACGCTTGCCGATTTGGAGCACACATATCGCCATTTCTTGGATATTCCCGTCTTGCCCCCCGGGCAGTTCGGGCAGCTTCGTTGAGGGGTTTGAGCGTAGTGAACAAGACCTGCAATCTATGAAATTAAGAAATGTTTAATTGACGCGCGCGTCGCGAACGCGGAAGCGTTCGGAACGCGTGATGAAGGCGAAAGCGTTCTGAGCACGCGATGAACGTGGAAGCGTTCCGAGTGCGCAGAGAGCACATAAGCGTTCTGAGAGCGCGATGAATGTGGAAGCGCTTGATTCGCTTGGAAAGCCGAGGATACGATCGGGTGCCGATGAAGGGGCGTGCTCGTAAGAGCGAGGGCGTGCCTCTCAAAGACAGCGCCTCCTAAAACGGGAATCTGCACCCCCTTGAAAAGGGAGGGTGCTGCAGTTTCGGCCGCATCCCGCAAGGGGGGTGCGGCCCCTGCCGCACTCCACGGGGGGTGCGGCCTTGGCCGCACACCATAGGGTGTGGCCTTGGCCGCACCCCATAGGGTGTGGCTTTGGTCGCGCGCCCCTAAGTATGGTGCGGCCTGCACTCCCCTAGCGGGGTGCGCGTCTATCCGCAACCCCTTAGTGGGGTGTGGCTACGATCATATCCGACGACGGCGAGGTTTGGCATGTTGCTACCCGCGCAGGCGACGCCTCATGGCGGGTTCTTCCTCTCGCCCCTATTCCCTTTTTATGGGGTTGAACTCGACTCCATTGCCCCCCACTTTCCCATAGCAGGGCTTTTGCTAATCGCAACTCTTGGAGCTCCTATAACTTTATGAGTGCATATCAAATATATTATAGAACATTTACCATTGATCTGGATAGGAATGGAGTGGTGAAATAAATTAATGGGATCTGATTGTTGAAGATGAAGTCGATGTAACTGTATTGAAGCATTAGAGCTGATTGAGAACGAACGAGAAATCCAAGCGCGGTGGCCGTGGCGAAATAATTTTAATGTTTTGTTTGATCTATGACAATGTTTACAAAAGATTCTTCTCAAACATTTACATTTTTTTCCAAAAATGATTGTGCGAATAAAAATATTGCTTGTGGATATCCATTATTCAAAATGTTGCTTGCGGTTAGCCATTAGTGCGGATAGCCAAAAAATATAGTGTTAATATCAACACCCTAAATTTTTAACAATTTTGACGGCGCGATGCTCTAAGGCGGTGATGTTGCCTAGGCATGAATATTTATTTTATTTTATTTTATTTAAAAATGATGATATAATATAATTTTATTATTTTATGTCAAATTAGGACCGAAAAGGCTATACATACATGACATAAAATAATAATATTAAATTACTTTTTAGTCAAAATTGAAATATATTAATAATATTAAATATTCATATCAATGTCACATCACCATCTAATTAGTATTACAAAATTTTGTGGTCCGTTGGCTTAGACAGAATTGAGCTAATGGAATTGGAATTGCAAGTCTAATTTCAATTTTGTTGTTCAATTCGCTTCAACGTTGTAATTGAAATTTTCATGAATTTCATGCAATTCATTTTGAACTAAATTCAATTCTTTCCAATCTATATAAGAATTGAATAATTCTGGCCGATGCACGTTTATCGTCTGGGGCGTGTTTTTTCACCCGGGCGAGTATTTTTCATAAAGACGAGCATTTTTTATTCGAGCGGGCATTTTCTCCCGTTCGCGAATTTTTATTCGGGCATATTTTTTCGCTCGAGCGCGTGTTTTTTCCCAGGGTGCATATATTTTTGCTCGGGTGCACTTTTTTTTCACTCGTGTGCGCTTTTCACTTTCGGTTTTTCACCTAGGCGAGCATTTTTCGCCCGGGGCGCATATTTTCGCCTGATCGAGCATTTTTCGCACAAACACAAGTTTTTTTCGCCCGGGCGTGCTTTTTTCGCCACAATGCTCACTTTTCGCTCGGGCGCACGCTTTTTCGCTCAGGCACGCCTATTCTGCACGGGTGCGCGTATTATGTGCGAGCGTAAGTATTTCGCACGGGCGCCCATTTTTTGCCTGTGCGTGTTTTTTTCTCCCGGGTGCGTATTTTTTCGCCTAGGCGCACATTTTGTCACTCGTGCGTGATTTTTCACCTTAACTTGAGATTTTTCTCCTAGACACGCATTTTTCGCCTGAGTGAACATTTTTTCGCCTAGGCGAGCATTTTTCACCACAACTATCATTTTTTGTCCGAGCGCGCGTATTTCGCCGGGGAGCTCTTACTCTGTCGGGGCGCATTTTTCTTTTGAAATTGGCATGTGCCTATATATATATTAATAAAAGCGGAGGTACGTCAAGAAGCTTCAGAAATAATAATTTGCATGAAAACAGGGTCAGGGGCATTCCCCCTTCCCATTGGAAATCCTCCTCACATGCTAGCTTGGAGATAAAATCAGTCGCCGCATTTGCATTTCGCCCAACTAGAGAGAGCAATTTTTGGAGTATCCTTGAGAAGTTTAGCACATTGTTGCTCGGCATTTCCTTTGTAAAAACCCATAAGGATACAACTTAGCATAGAACAGGCTTCAGACGAATCCCCCTCGAGGATGGGCGCATTTTTCTCCCGGGTGCACACTTTCCACCCAGTCACGCACATTCCGCCCGTGCCCCCGGACACGCTTTTTTCGCCCGAGTGCGCATATTTTGCTCTGGTGCGCATAATTTCAAGATTGAATTCTATCTAACAAGGGAACAACAACACTGATCAATTTAACAATATTCTTTAATTTTGTTTATTAGGTAAACACTATAATTGGAATTAGACAAATTCTAATTCCTAGAAGAATTGAAATTGATTTTAATTCTAATATCCAATTTCAATTCTATCCAAACGAACGTATCTAATTAGCGTTCGTTCGTTTGGAGAATTGAGATCCTGAAATTGAAATTAAAGGTATAATTCCAATTTTGTTATTCGTTTACGCTAAGGCTGAGCATAATAATCGAAACTCGATAATCGCTCGAAAATCGCTCGATTTTTTAATCGAATCGAAATTGAAATAAATTGAATCGAATCAAAATGGCTCGAATCAAAATGACTCGAAATCGATTTCAAGTCGATTTCAAGTCGATTTCGAGCCTCATAGGAGTCGCTCGATTCTTGATTCGAGCCGACTCGATTAAGTATTATATCAATTTTTTATTAAATGATGTGTTTCAAGTTTCGATTCTGTCCATTTAGTTGTTCAATATCATAATGGCAACATCTCATCCCATTCCCCTTTTCCATTAAGTTCTGACGTTTGGGCCTCAATATCATAATGGCAACATCCCATCTTATTCCCCTTTTTCATTAAGTTCTGACGCCCGGCGGCCCTGACCCTCTGCGTCTTAATTAATTTTCGGAAATTAAAGTATAGGTATTAACACACGCATTCTCGTTTGTCCCATTCGCATTCACGATTTCGCGCTTCTTGGCCCTCTTCAGACTTCGGAGTATAATCTTCTGATCTTCTCTTCATTCTTCGACATTTTCATATTTCGCATGTTGCAGGGCTGCTTTGCCTAAATTCAGCGAAGCGTCGGAGACGGGGTCATGGGATACCAACTTCCCAGTTCCCTCATCCTTAGCGAAGGCGTCATGGCGTCGACCTCAATGTCCATCTGAGGGTTGATCTGAGCGTCGGAGACCTGCTGCCCTCATCCTCAGCGAAGGCGTCGTCTAGAGTGTCTCCACAGCTTCCTCTAGGGCATCAACGCATTGCCAGTTGTCAGCCGAAGGTTATATTTTCTTCCTTTTTTTCTTCAAAATCATCGCAGGATAGATCTTTTTTTCCCCGTTCAACGAATATTTTTATTTCGGCTTTGCTAGTGAGTAGTGATCGACTATTTATTCTTCCATCTGGATGAAACACCTGTTTTCCCTACCAGCGACATGCGTTTTTCATCTTGGTAAGTATTGATTGATTTCAATGGGTTGTTTTGCCAACATTTTTTAATTTTATTTCTGGAAAGAGATTTTAGTAGGAAACAGAGAAGTGGTGTTGCAAAACAGATTTTTCTTTTTTAGGTCGGGGTGTTTGGGACTGTTAACATCGGAATGCATCTGGATGTCTGTGCTGACATTTTGGACTTAAACATCATTTTACAACACAGTCTTTCATATTTCAGGTTCTTCCATTCAGTTAATTTCTTTTGCTGCTGAAAAAAGAACTGCTGAAATTAATACCTTTCTTTATTCACATGTGAAGAACGTACTATGCATTGTGTTTTTTATGGGTACTGCTCTTTAATCATTATATACAAGTATATAACTCAGTATGCGTGTTATGCTTGTTTTTTACAAGTTTGATGGGAACATCATATTTTTATACATTTATTGTTACATCTTGCTTATTTAGATATGAATGATATCAATTCAATAGAGAATTATAGTGGATCATCATGCTCACCAATAGAGGACGAGGAAGTGATAATTCCCAATACACGGGTCATCATTACTTCTCCCACTGAACTAGCGCCTATCTCAACTTGCCCCACTCCAACTACTGCTCCGACTGAACCTTCATTAGGTCAACAATCTACTGAAGTTGAGAAGGGAAACAAACAAAAAAAGAAAAAGAAGTGAAGTTTGAGAACACTTCAAAGTTGAGAAAATGAAGGATCGAAGTGGCAATATTATCTCCAAATGGCAATGCAAACATTGTTTCAAAACATATAAGTATCAATTATCTGGATCCACTTCAAACTGTGCTAGGCATATCAAAACTTGTTATAAGCTTATACAAGTTAGGAAGAATCAAATCATGTTCAATCAGGAGAGAGTAAATATGGTAGAAGATGATATTCAAATGTCACCCATTTGTGTATCTGGTTCTTATGATTCAGTTAAAATAAGACAACTTCTAACCAAATTTATTATTACCGTTGAACTATCATTCTCAATTGTTGAGCAACCTTATTTCAATGTATACTCTAAAGCTCTCAATCCAAATCATGTAAAAATTTCAAGGCATACGATGAAGAATGAATGCATGAAATTATATGGAGTTGAGAGGGACAAGCTCTTAAAGGTTCTTAAAAGGGTGGATAAAGTTGCACTTACTAGTGATTGTTGGACATCTAATCAATCTATTGGTTATTTGTGCATTACCGTTCATTATATAGATTCTGAGTGGAATCTTCAACACTCAATTATTAATTTTTTAGATCTTGACCCACCACATAGTGACCAAGTCATATATGATGCAATCTGTGAGTCAATTTTACAATGGGGAATTCAAAAGAGAGTAATGAGCATCACTCTTGATAATGCATCTGCGAATGATCTAGCTGCTAAGCATTTACAACAAAGTTTAGCAAATTCCATCATTTATATTTAAGTGGCAAATTCTTTCATGTTAGATGTTGTGCACACATACTCAATATTCTTGTACAAGAAGGTTTGAAGGAGATATCTCTATTGATTAACATCTTCAGGTAAGATGTGGGATACATAAAGAAGTCACCATCACGCCTTAAATCATTTGTCGAATCAGCTAAGTTATTGGGAATTTCTACTTCACACGGTCTTTCTTCAGATGTGAAAACTAGATGGAACAGTACTTATTACATGCTTGATAGTGTTTTTCATTATAGACATGTCATTCATGATTTCTTTAGAAAGGATAAAGGTTTGGTATAGAATTTTCCTGAAGAAATTTGGCAACGGTATGTTAAAATTAAGAATATTTTAGAAGTCTTTGAATCATCAACAAAGCTATTTTCAGGAACTTCTTATCCAACATGCAGTTTATTTTTGCCTACAGTGTTTGCTATTAAGGAAGTGTTGGATAAATCTTCAACATCCGATGATGAGTTTGTACGTGGCATGATGAAACCAATGAAAAGCAAATTTGACAAATATTAGAGTGATTGCAACTTAATCATGTCTCTTGGCATTGTACTTGATCCACGACGTAAATTATTATTTATTCAGTATGCTTTCAGTAAATTGTACAATAACCATGAGGCAGTTCAAAAAGTGAATTTGGTAAAAGATTGTTTATTCGAGATTTTTTTCCCGTTATTGTGTTAACGGTGGGACAGAGACTAATATTTCATTAATCAGTTCAGAAAGCTCATCATCAAGTAGGTGAGAGTCATGGGACATTCAAGTGCAAAAACACAACCACAATGCATCACAAACTCTGTTATTACAGGCTTTGATGAATTCTTGAGTTCTACTTCTTCTGTTCAACCTCTTAAAAATGAACTTGAAATATATTTAGAGGAAGCACTTGTACAACCTCCACTTGAGAGTAGAGATAAGTTTAATGTCCTAGAATGGTGGAAATTTTATTCATTGAAATACGTGAAGCTATCTAAGATGGCAAAATATATCCTCACAATTCTCATCACAACTGTGGGTTCTAAATCGGCTTTTAGTGCTGGAGGAAGAGTACTTGATGATTATAGAAGTGCTCTAAATCCCAAAACTGTGAATGCTCTAGTATGTTCGTCAAGTTGGATTCGTTCTCAACATAAATATTGCCACAAAGTGCATGTAGGTACTTTTATGTCTTGTAAATTTATTGATTTCATCTATACTCAATTATATTATTAAATGTAGTGTTTTATAATCACAGGTTGATGTTGATGACTTAACAAGTCCCATTCTGGATGAGATCGTCGGAACTTCTAAATAACGACAAACAAGTGGCAACTACAAGGTACTAATAATTATTTTGATAGTCTTTGTTATGTCATTCATGATTCCTGCATTAGGAGTGGGATTTGATCAAATTCGGTGCAGGCAATTCGGTGCAGGCAATTTTGATAGTATTTGTTAATCTTAGCCTTAATATGCATGCCATCTGTAACCGTTAAATTTTGGATTTAACAGTAATATAAGATTTACATCTGTAGCAGTAAGTTCAACATCAGATTTACTAACAATAATCTGCAAATGGGTAGCCAATACAAACAAGTGACTCTGATTGCAAGTCACTCCCGTCATTCCTGCATTAGGAGTTATATTCTCTTCTGGATAGCGCCAAGTTATTGGATGCCTCCCCTATTTGAAAGCACAATTGTCAGCGGTTGCCATAGATATTTTTTTGTTATATGATTGTTTATGGCTTTATGCTATAATCATAAACTCATAATATTGTTGAATTACTTTTATTTTATTTTCTGCAGGATGACACTCTTCTCATTATAGTGTTGGGTTGTTGGCTCGTACATGGGGAAGATATGATAAGACTCTGGACATATTTGTGATGCTACTTCAGTTTTTTGTTGAAAGAAAAAGCTTCACTTCAGTTTAACGTCAGACTGTTTAACAATGGAAGTTTTTTGTTGATGCTACATTGCTACTTCAGTTTTTTGCTGAGATGTTCATTTTGGTGCATACTCCACTATTATGCCAAAATTTAGAAATTTTTGTGATCATAAAAAACATAATTTACTATTTGGGGGTCTAGAATATAGTTGTTTTCCATAATTTTTTTTCCTTCTATTTGAGAAGTGAGGCATTTCTTTTATTTTGTTGCTATGCAACTAATGCAAGTAATATAGATAGCTACTAGTTTACTACTAATAATAAGTTAAGCAATGCTGGTATGAAGTTTGTTAGTCTGATTTTTTTTAATTAGTTATAAATGACAATGAATATAAAATGTTCTATTTTTAGTGATAATACTTGGGATTTCGATTCGATAAATAATTCGAGTGATTTTTGAATGAATAATGAGTTTTGACTATTATACTCAGCCTTACTTGAGCTCATCTCTAGATTCTAGGCTCCAACTAATCATATATGATTCATTCTTATTTTAAATTACACTTTCTATAAATTAACTAATTTTGAAGTGCACAATAATCATAATATTTACTGTTTTTACTTTTGAAATTAAAAAAAAAAGTCTATAAGTTAATTATTTTCAATGGTGATTGCTCGAAATATGAATATGTAATACAAGATGATTTTAAAACAATTTTACTTAACTCTAAAATTTATAATAATTTAAATTTTTATTAAGAAAACATTAAATTTCGAGCTGACTCGAAATTGATTCGAGCCGGCTCGGAATCGAGTCAATTTCGAGTCGAAAATTTTGATTTCGAGCCGAGCCAGAATCGCTCGAACTCGACTCGATATCACCCTTAGTTTACGCGTTTAAACGTGGAAATAGAATTCTAATGAATTCCATGAAATTCATTTTTAACTAAAGTCAATTCTTTTCAATTTATATAGGAATTAGTCGATTCCGGTCGATGCGCGTTTTGCGTCTAGGGTCGCATTTTTCGCCCGGGCAAGCGACTTTCACACAGTTGAGTGTTTTTCGTCCGTGCACGCATTTTTTCGCCCAGGCATGTATTTTTCACCCGGGATGCATTTTTTGCCAGGGCTTCGCTTTTTTGCGCGGGTGCGTATTTTCCGCTCAAGTGCATGTTTTTTCTCCAGGGCGAGCTTTATTCGCCAGGGCTTGCGCTTTTTGCTCAGGTTTGTGTCTTTTCACTTGGGCGCATGTTTTTCACTCGAGCGTGCACATTTTTGCCTGGGCATGCATTTTTCACTCAGGTACGCATTTTTCGCCAAGGAGCGAGTTTTTCGCCCGGGCGTACGTTTTTCGCCCGGGTGTGCATTTTTCGCCCGGGTGCGCATTTTTTGCCCTGACATGCGTTTCGGGCCCGAGCGCGCGTTTCGGGCCCAGGCGCACGGTTTAGTCTCTGGTGTGCATTTTTTGCACGAATTCGCATTTTTCGACCGGTCGAAAATGTTGTTTTTATTAACTGTATTATACTACAATTAATGTCAATATATGTGAGAGAATGTTACGTTCTTTATAATATATGTGAGTGAATATTAGATTTTTTACAATATATGTGAGAAAATGTTTTGTTTATCATCAACAACAACATAACCCATATAGTCCCCAATTATTGGGGGTATGGGCGGGGGAAGATTGGAAACAGACCTAACCTTTGGCACTATGCACAAAGTGGCTTCTCTCAGAGGAGAAAGACCTAACCTTTGACAATAAATGCACAATGTTTTGTTTATCATCGCAATAATAAAAATAATGTTTCTTAGATTTAATTTTATCTAACAGACGAACAACAAAATTGATTAATTTTAAAATATTTTTCAATTTTGTTTATCCGACGAACACTATAATTGAAAATATATCAATTATAATATCTTGAAGAATTGAAATTGATCTTAATTTCAATATCCAATTTTAATTCCATCCAAGCGAACGGGTCATTAAAGATGTCAACAAAATCTTTGAACACAGAATTAAACCATAAGATTTTTAGAAAAGGTCTGTGAAAAGAAAAAGGATCAAAATGGACTTCAAGGCGCATTCAAACCAGCATATCCTTAGGGCTTGTTTGGGATGGCAGTGGCGGTTGGAGATGGTGCGCTTAGAAAAGGGGATGAACCGCTCCGCCCATGTGGTTGCACTTAGACAAAATGATATTTGGGATGATTCAATGTTCCAAACGGAGGACATAAAAAACAGCTTTTGGGTTTTTTCAAAACCTCAAACGAGAAAAAACACTAACAAACAGAGCCTTAAGTTTAACGTGGCCTCTAGAGCTGTCACAGTTCCAGTTTGGTTCTGGTTCTAGTAAAATCGTGAACCGAACCGCTAAGGTAACAGTTCTTCAAATTAGAACCAAAACCGTATTTGGTTTGACCGGTTCCGGTTCTGGTTCCAGTTTCAGCATAATTTTTGGAACCATCGTGTTAACGGTTCTGGTTACGGTTCAACAAGAATCAAAACCAAACCGGTCACTAATGGTTCGACCCGGTTCTATGCGGTTCAATCTGATTCCAATCGGTTCCAACTAGAACCAAATCCTAACTTGGCGGAATGAATGAGGAGATCAAAAATAAAAAACTGGAGGGGAAAATTATACCCGTTCGGATTTTTGTGCAAGGACTTCAAAGTCTGAGGCCCGGGAGCAGAAATTTTGCGTTACACCAAGGGGGTACTTTTTATATAATATATAGTAAGTCGGGCTGAAAGTTAAAAACTGAAACCGCAAAACCACAAAATTGCACAAGACTGCGCCGATTTTAAAAATTCAAAGATCACGATCGTGTAATTCTAATGCAATGTTCATGTTGTTGAAGATCACGACTCAACATAGAGTAAAGAACTTTGAATTGTTGCTCTTGAAATCTTATTTTACAATTAAAATTTTGTTTGAAAAATAAATTAGTTAATTCAATTTAACAAATTTATCAGCTATAATTAGATTTGTCTTTCACGATTACTATTAAATAGTTGTTGTATATCCTCTATATTTTTAAAACAAAATATTTCAGAAAAATATATGAGTAAAATTGAAAATACATTATATGACTGTATAAAAACCGAAAATGCACCGCAAAAATTGACTCCAAAACACACCAATGTCAACATGGTTTTGGTGCGGTGCGATTTTGTTCAGTCCAAAACCGACCCCCCCCCCCCCCCCCTTTGCGATTGTGGTTTAGGTTCAAACTACATCAGTTTCACCCATAATAGTAAGTATAGATATTATAGATATATTGTAAAAAAAATAAAAATATAATGATAATAATAATAATAAATGTGTTGCGGTTCGATTCTGCTTCGGTCCGATTCGGATCGGTTCTAAAATCTTGAAACCGCTTGAGACTTGTATATTGCGGTTCCGGTTCCTGTCCGTTAATAAAATGAAAGAACCATACTCAGACCAATGTTGTTCACGGTTCCAAAATTCAAACCCAACCCAAATAATTCGGGAACGGTTCGGTCCGATTTTTTGCAGTTCCGGTTCAATTTTCGGTTTTAAGTGACACCTTTAGTGGCCTCATAATCAATGCAAAGGGATCCATCATTTTTTCTAGGAGATACAATAAAGCACAAATCCTTCTTCAATCGCACAATTGAAAAAAAAAATTGTAGAACACTTGTAGAAATAATGAATAATGGAGATAGAAATTACAATTTACAACTCAAACAAAGAAAATAAGAGAGAGACATCCTAGAAAACCTAACAAAATCAAATATCATAATTCAAACAGAGCCCAACTAGTTTACATGGGATAATCGCATTATATAACCTAATCGAACACCTAAATTGAAATTCATACTTGTTGCGGATCACTCGGGTGCTCTGGTAGACCGGTCGAATTGAACCACCTTAGCTCGGAAGCAAACCGAGCGAGCAATCAGTCAATGAGTGAATTAGTAAGTGACACAAGAACTTTTAACGTAGAAAACACGGAAATGGTGAAAAACCACGCGGTCGGAGCTGTGTCGGCCAACTTCCATTATCTTCTGGGGGGTTACAATTAGAGATTGAGAACTCGAGCGCGACAGGCCGCTGCTCGTTACAATGGTAGAAAGAGAGAGAACTATGAGGGTGACAGACCACCTCTCGGGAAACTGAACGCTTCTTCTTCTGAGAACAAAAGTGAGAATGTTGAGTCGCCTTTCGCAACCTTCAAAGGCTCGAAGGAGATCTTCGAAGATTCAAATGAGATCTTCGAGGGCCGAAGGAGATTTTCAAGCGCCGAAAGAGAATTCCAAAGAAAGCTTCAAAGGAGCTCTCTCGGACGTAGAAGACAAGGTGTCTTGAAATGAAGGCTCTGGGCTCCTTTTATAGCTTTGGTCGTGGGTAGCCCGGTAATTTCGCCGTTGTAACCACCATAACCACCTGACGGACGAATCACATTTTTCGGTTCGGAGCATACGGATCGCCATTTTTCGTAAATGATCGTTTCGCCCTTCGGGCAGTTTAGGCAGCTTCGTTGATGGCAGGGCGACGAACAGGTCCTGCAATTTGAGAAATTAGGAAATATTAATTGCGCGCGTGTCGGGAACGTGGAAACGTTCTGAGCGCGCGAGGAAGTGTTCTGAGCGCGCAACGAACACGGGAGTGTTCTAAGCGCGTAACGAACACGAGAGCGTTCTGAGCGTGCGAGGAGGCGTTCTGAGCGTGCAACGAACACGAGAGAGTTCTGAGCGCGCGACGAATGGGGAAATGAGAAGACGCACCCCAAAGGGGAATTGGACTCCGGCCGCACCAGACAAGGGGGTACGATTTCGGCCGGATACTCTGCAAGGCCCCCTGCGGGAGGGGGAGGGCTTTGCCGCACCCCAAGGGGGTGCGACCTGGCCGTACCCCACATGGGGGTGCGGTTAGGCCGCACCCCCATGATGGGGGGTGCGGTTAGGCCACACCCCCCATGATGCGGTTAGGTCGCACCCCACTGAGATAGGGGCGCGGTCTTAGTTGTGCCTGGCGCTGCCAGAGTGCGAACTGTTCGTGACAGATTTTTCCCCTCTCATGATCATGGGTCGGACTTTGACCCCACTAGCTCCACTTTTCTTTAGTGGAGCCTTCTCTAAACGCGCCTCATGGCTCTTATAAATCCATGGATAGACATCATCTCTACGGACGTCTTTCCCGTGAACGCGGGTGAGCTACGGTCGTATGGCGAAGGTTAATCTTCAAGTCTTCGCACATCTTGGCGAACGACTTTCCCGTGAACTGAGTGACATTGTCGGTGACGATTATTGTCGGCATTCCAAAGCGGCAGTCGATGTTCCTCATACAAACTGTTTGGCGTTCTCCTCAGTAATTTTGGCGAGGGGTTCAACTTCTACCCACTTTGTGAAGTAATCGATAGTCATGATGATAAACTTTCTCTGGTCGGAGGCCATGAGGAGGGGACCGAGGAGATCGATCCCCCACTGAGCGAACGACCAGGCACCTTGGAGTGTCGTAAGCGCTACTGGGGGCTGATGAGGGACGTTTGCATGGAGCTGGCAGCTTTTACATTTTTGAACGAATTCGACGACGTCCTTTTTCATTGTTGGCCAATAAAACCCATGACGCATGATCTTTCGGACCAGAGCTCTTGTGCCTAGGTTCTCTCCACATATCTCGTCATGGACTTCCTTTAAGGTGTACTCTGCTTCTGCTGACGGAAGGCACTTTAGGTAGGGCCCAAAGAAGGCCCGCCTGTAAAGCTCCCCTTCGATGATAATGTATGGGGAGGCTCGCATTCGCAGCCGTCGTGCTTCTAAGAGGTCGTTGGGCAGGTCTCCATGTTCAATGTAGGCTCGGAGGGGTGTCATCCAGGATGGTCCCTCTTCACTAATTTCGGTGATCTCCCATGTCCCGGGAATGTTGGGAGTCACGATGTCTTTGATTCGGCGCCTCCGGGATTGATAGTTAGAAGGAGAGGTCGCGAGATTGGAGAGTGCGTCGGCTCTGTAATTCTGCTCCCTGGGGATGTGCAGAATTTGGTACGATGATACTTTTTGTAGGAGGGATTTTGCTAGTATGAGATATTGTGTCATTTGGTCGTTCTTTGCCTCGTAGTTTCCCTCAACTTCTGAGACCACAAGCTGCGAGTCGGTGTAGATTGTCAGGTTCTCCGCCTTGTAGTCGAAGGCGAGTTGTAGTCCGGCAATTAGAGCCTCATACTCAGCAATGTTGTTGGTTGCTGGGAACTTCCACCTGAGGTCGTACCATAAAGTGATGCCCTCCGGACTGATTAGGAGCAATCCTACTCCGGCTCCTTCGGTCGTAGAAGCCCCGTCGACATAGAGAGTCCAACAAGCGTCAGAGATATCTTTAAGAGGGGCGGTCTCCGGAGGTAGAGTATTCTCTACGATGAAATCGACGAGCACTTGGGATATGATGTCCGATCACGGTAAGAATTGGATGTCGAACTCGCCCAGTTCGACTGCCCACTTTACTAGTCTCCCAGATACTTCTGGAGAATGACTCATAGCTGTAACTGAGTCAACACCTTTATCGTATGGGCCTAGAAGTAGGGTCGAAGCTTTCTTGCTGAAGAGTCGAGGGCGAAGGCCGTCTTATCAATCATTGGGTATTTGACTTCGACGTCGGTGAGGACCTTGCTGAGGTAATAATCAGGATGTTGGACTCCTCCATCGTCTTTTACTAGCACCGAACTGACGGCCGTGGGATATATTGTTAGGTAAAGGAACAAGATTTCTTCAGGGATAGGTTTTGATAAGAGCGGGGGCGATGCCAGGTACTGCTTGAGGTGTTCGAAGGACGTCTGACATTCGTCCATCCACTGGAACCCAGAGTGACGTACCCCTCGAAGAATTTTGAAGAAGGGGAGATATTTATCTCCCGTCCGTGCCAGGAATCGCGAAAGAGCAGCAATCCTTCCATTTAAGAGTTGGAACTCCTTGATGGAACGGGGTGGTGACATGTCTCGCAGCGCCTTGATCTTTTCTGGGTTTGCCTCGATCCCTCGATGGGTTACCATGAATCCCAGGAATTTTCCCGCTGTCACACCAAATGCACATTTTCTAGAGTTGAGCCGCATTTGGAAACGGCGGAGTTGAAAACACCCTTCCAGATCTTCTAAGTGGTCACGGCGGCGGATGCTCCGACCCATATCCCTGAGGCGGTAGGGAACTTCATAGCTAGGTGTGGAATAGATGTGATTGCTCCAAAGATGGATTGGAGAAGTCTTCCAAAGATGGCATTATAGGCGGAGGTGGACTCCACCACCATGATCTGGATGTTATGCGTTGACTGCCTCGAGAATTCGCCCAATGTGACTGGGAGGGTGATCATGCCCTGAACTGGAACAGGTCGGTTGTCGAAGCCGTAGACAGGCCCCGGCCACGGGGCTGAGATGATCCTTCGTGAGTTTCATGCTTTGCAAAGTGGAAAGGAACAGGACATCGACTGAGCTTCCGTTGTCGATCAATATCCTTTTAACATTGAACAAGGGTCCCCAAACCCTGCGATGATCACGAGTGGGTCCTGATGCGGTAGTCGTAATCCTTGCAGATCCTCTTCCCCAAAAGCGATTGTAATGTCCTGCTTGAGCTTCTTATCTTCGTGATCCCTTGGGGGTTTGGCAATCGAGAGGATTTGTGGTGCTAGGGTGGGAGGTCCGGCGATAGTCTCAATTTATCCTACCATCGGCCTTCCTCCTGCCACGCCTCGGGGAGCGAGAGGCTACTCCCTCGTCTCCCTAGGCGGATAGGGCTGATTAGAAACCTGACCCAGTAGAAAACTTCCCAGGAGTCTCTGGCGGATGAGACGCTCGATCTCGTCTTTCAGTCTAGTACATTCTTCGGTGGTATGACCAGTTCCTCGATGGAACTAACAATATCTTGACTGGTCTTTCCTCGGATTTGGGGCTGACCGTGGTCTGTGGAGCTCCGGGTTGTTTTGAATGGCGTAGAACACATTAGTTTTGGTGGTGTTTAATGGGTTGTAGACCCTGGGCGGCTGCGGACCTAAATCTCTTCGGGGGTCGCGACGACATTCATCGATGCGGCGCTCCTCTCCGCGCTGTTTTTCTCGTCCTCTAGGGGCTTGCTCCGACCCTTTTTTCCCTATTTTGGATGCCTACGAACTGCTGACGGTGCACTTCGATGGCCTCGTCGGCAGCTATCTGAGCTTCTGCCCGGAGAATGAGGTCAGGATAACTTGGTACAGTTTCCCTCATTAGAGCTGAGTAAAAACCATTTGGGCGGAGGCCTCCAAGGAAAACTCCCTGCAAGAGTTCAGGATCGACCTCCGGATTTGTCGAGCCTCCGTAGTGAAGCGTCGAAAAAAATGCTTGAGAGTCTCTCCGTCATTTTGGCGGATTCCTGAGAGATGTGAGGGATCTTGGACAATCCTACGGTTGGCAATGAACTGGTCCATGAACTGCTGTGTCATTTCTGCAAAGTTGTTGATGGTTCCATCCCGCAGGGAATGGAACCAAGTGCGCGCTTGTCCTTTCTGTTGGAGCAAGCGTTTTGCACTCCTCCGGTTTGATAATAACAAAGTCCCATTTGTATTTGATCCTATTTTTATTAATGGTGTGCATGTAACAGGTATGAGATGTTCACATTTCTGCTGGAGCTCAATTTGAGTGTAGGAAAATTTCACTATCAGAAAATTCCGACAGTTGATGTCGCCCAGGCGACAGCAGAGAAGTTACAACTACTTCCCCCCACGGCAGCACGACGAAAGGCAGTTTTGAGCTGTCGGAAATACGACAGCGATGTCGCCCAGGCGACAGCTCGGAGGTTACAACAACTGCCCACGACAGCACCACGACCGGCAGTTTTGCGCTGTCGGAAAATCCGGCATCGATGTCGCCCAGGCGACAGCTCGGAGGTTACAGCAACTGCACGCACGACAGCACTACGGCGGCAGTTTAGCGCTGTCGGAAATTCCGACAGTCGATGTCGCCCAGGCGACAGCGAATTTCTATAAATTGACTCCTTGTGTTCGTGCATTCCAAGCATTGAGAATTCCAAGTCCCTTCCTGAGTGCATACGAACCAGAGAGCTCCAGAACCTCTTCAACTCCCATTTGTGCAAAGAAGGATTGAAGACGAGATCGGGCGCGCTTCTACATCAACGATCATCTCGAGGCTTCAACCATCCTTTCAGAGATCTGAAATTCTAGGGAGTTGTTCTTTTCATATTGTATTTTCATTTACACACATTTCATTTTGTATTGGTAGAGAAATCGTCGTCTTGCGTGCGGCGTCTAAGTCCTTGCGTGGCTTAGGGGAAAATCGCTTCCTTGTGCGGAGCGTCCAAGTCCTTGTGTGGCTTGGTGGGAAATTGTGGCCTTGTGTGCTACGTCTAGATCTTGGGAAGATCTAGAGGATAGGCTTGAGCTTGGTCTTGGGAGAGACAAGTGATAGTCTTCCGATCCTTGGGAGAAGGATTGGTAAACCAAAATTGTTGAATTTTTTATTAACATAATTGTGCCTTGATCTTAAGCATTGTTAAGATCATTTTTATTGTATGCAAATTTCATGATTAATATAATTATGTCTTTTTCTTTAATTACATATTTGGTGGCATAATCCTTATCTTAGAAATTTTTGTTTTGTTTAATACAAAAATTGCATTGGTTTGAAAGTGTTTATAAGTAATTTTTTTAGTAAAGTAAAATCTGCTTAAAAATTATTAAGTAAAACTTATATTTTAAACATACCCTTATTCCCCCCCCCCCCCCCCCCCCCCTCTAAGGGCGTCATACGATTCAACAAGTGGTATCAGAGGTAGGTTACTCCAAAACGGTTTTACCACCGGGAGTAATGGCGCACAACGATCATGCGTTCGTTGAGGGGCAAGGCATAAGTAGACCACCTTTATTCACGGGCACAGACTATAATTATTGGAAAACACGTATGCGTTGTTTTCTAATTGCGCTAGATATAGAAGTCTGGAATATGGTAGAATCTAGTGTTGAAATTATTGAAGTGGAAGTGGAGGAGGCCTTTGGACCTGGGCGGTCTGGGAGGAGACCGGGCGGTCTGGCGTGACCGCACGGTCTGGCGGTCTGACAATGGCGGTCTGTTCTATTGGTCAGCTGCAGCTTCCGGGGTTGACCGCTGGTCTGGTCCAAGGGCTGCTGGAGGAGGAGGTCGTGCGGTCTGGCTGTGACCGCATGACGACTGATCATCCTCAGGTCGCGCGGTCTGTCTCTGACCGCGTGACAAGTTGTTCTCTTCAAGGACGTGCCGGTCTGGCGTGACCGCACGGGTTGGCTCTTGAATCCGGTCTGGTGACTTTCCAGAGGGTTCTGAAGGAGTTCGCGGACTAAGTCATTCTTAGTCGCGCGGTCTCAGTTCGCGGTCTCAGGAGGAGACCAGGAGGGCGAGCTGGCTGTGTTTGCGGTCTCAGGCGAACACAGGTGGTGAGTGACTTCTAGGCGGTCTGGCGATCTCCGTGTGGAGTCGTGTTCAGACCAAGGGAGTAGCGATCTCCCGCGGTCTGAAGTGAAGTCGGCGCTCACCAAAATGAAGCAGGAGGGTTGCAGTGATCGCGCGGGTTGACTGGTAAGGTCGCGCGGTCTGATGGGTGGTGACTCTATCTCATAGGGTGGTGACTGGATCAGGTCTCACACCTATAAATAGGGAGCCACTGTAGCAACAAGAAGAACACACCAAGTGTAAGCCGAGTTTACCTAGTTCCTGCGGTCTGTGTTTCTGACCGAGCGGTCTCTGATTGAATTCTTCTTTGTGCAGCTTCTGCGGATAGTGCAGGCAGCAGCGATCACCTCTTCCTCTGAAAGTGTTCGGGCGGTTTGCGGCTTGGAGTTGTGGTGCTGGAGTTCGGGAATCAGGAGATCGGCAAAGGAGCGGTCTGGTCTAGCCGTCTGGTGGTGTTTCGAGATCGGGAGCGGTTGCGGTCTGGCAGCAGCGGTCTGGCGAGCTGCTGAGTTCGGCAAGAGACCGTGCGGTCTCAGTTATCTTCAGTTTCTGTCTTTCTCTTTGAAGTTTTGTGCTGACGAAATCATGTCTCGTCGAGCATGTCTTGCCCTGTAATTGAAGTGTTGCTATCAATAAAGATCGTTTTGTTCGCCTAAGATTGTCTCTGGTTGTTTGGCTTGCATCTCTAGTTGTTATTCCTGCTTGCTCTCACAAGGTCCGGAAAATTTCACATGGTATCAGAGGTAGGTTGGAATTGAAAGAGCAGTGAATAACTTAGAGTAGCCATCGCCTTTGTGAAGAAGGAACCAGAGGAAGAGCAATGGAAGGTGGTTTTGCAAGAGGTCTTGGTATTGAGATGCTTACATCGACTAACTTCAAGAAGTGGAAGTCGTGTATGCAGAGCTATCTTCTGGGTGAGGACCTCTGGGAGGTGGTAGGAGGAGATGAAACAGAAGAGGTGAAGGCAGTAGAAGGAGGTGATAATGGACCGGCCGTGAGGGCATGCAGGAAGACCAACGCCAAGGCCGAGTTCACCTTGAAGCGTGCCATTTCACCTGATCTCTTTGATCACATCTTGGGGTGTGGATCAGCTGCTGAGATCTGGAGAGCCCTGGATGGGCTGTTTAACAAAAAGAATATAGCAAGGCTACAGTTCTTAGAGAATGAGCTGGCGAGGTCAGCTCAAGGTGATCTTTCTATCTCGAACTTCTTTTTGAAGATGAAGAATCTCTGCGCTGAGATATCAGCACTGGATCCTGATGAGCCAATTTCTGAGGCGAAGCTGAAGAGGCACATCATCCGCGGCTTGCGGAAGGAATATGTGGCCTTTGTGACGTCGGTACAAGGATGGGCAAATCAGCCGTCTCTGCTAGAGCTGGAGAATCTGCTAGCTTCGCAGGAAAGTCTGGCAAGGCAGATGGCGGGGGTGTCAGTGACTGGGGGAGATGGCGAGGTTCTCTTCTCAGGGAAGAAGAAGTGGGAGAAGAAGAAGAAGACCACGGAAGGCTATGGGCCTTCAACTTCTGGGCAGCAGGAAAGGGGGTATGCTCCCAAGGCTGACGGGAAGAAGAAGAAGGAAGGTCTCAAATGCTTCAAGTGCGGAAAGGTTGGGCACTTTAGGAAGGACTGCAGGCTGAATACTCAGCCAGGGCATGCTGCTGAAAAGGAGGAAGCACCGGCCAGGCACTTTGATGGAGGATGGGGAGGAGCCTTTTCGGCTTCTATTGGAGCTTCAACTCCTATCAACTATCAGGAGGACTGGATCGTGGACTCGGGGTGTGGTCATCACCTCACCGGGGACGAGTCGAAGCTTTCTTCAGCAGAGCCGTACACAGGTAACAATGCTATTATTACTGCAGATAATACTGTGCATGCAGTCGAGAAGGTGGGGGTTGTTTCTTTGGGCAGTGATAGAGGGCCACTTACTTTGAAGAGTGTCTATCATGTGCCCGGAATGAAGAAAAACCTCTTCTCCGTGACCAACGCTGTTGACGCTGGGTATCACGTTCTGTTCGGCCCGACAGAAGTGAAATTTCTGCGAAATGTAGAGGCCGTGAAGGCCGAGGTCGTCCATGTCGGGAGAAGGGCGAAGGACTTGTTCGTTTTGTCGACAAGTTCCTACGTTGACAAGATGAAGACGAATGATGGTGCCGTGATATGGCATGAGAGGTTGGGGCATGTAGGAATGGATAAGCTGAAAGCTATGGCGGTGAGAGGTCTGGTCAAGGGCCTGCCAAGTCTATCTTCCTACGGAGAAGGTCATGTTTGCGCAGGATGTCAGTTCGGCAAGTCTCATCGACTACCGTTTGACAAGTCGCAGACAAGGAGTAGTGTGCCGTTGGAGTGCATCCACGGTGACTTGATGGGACCTACTGCTACCCCAAGCCTCGGAGGCAGCAGGTATATGCTGGTGTTGATCGATGATTACACCAGATATGTCTGGGTTTATTTCCTGAAGGAGAAGGCGGAGGCGTTTGCCAAGTTTGTGGAGTTCAAGGAGCTCGTGGAAGGTCGGCTGGGACTGCGGGTGAAGAAGCTGAGGACTGACAACGGAGGGGAGTTCACCTCCAGTGAGTTCTCTACTTTTTGCAGGAAGGCGGGCATCCGGAGAGAGCTCACTTGTGCTCATACTCCACAACAGAACGGTGTTGCAGAGCGGAAGATCCGTCATCTGACGGAGACCTGCAAGTGTTGGCTGCATGCCAAGAGTATCCCAAAGTCCTTCTGGGCGGAGGGAATGTCTTGTGCTGCCTACGTCATCAACAGGATGCCTCTGAGCCCCATCAACATGTTGACCCCGCATGAGATGATGTTCAAGGAGAAGCCAAGTGTGGCATACCTTAGGGTGTTTGGTTCCACCTGCTACGTGCACATCCCAGATGCTCTTCGGACGAAGCTAGATGCGAAAGCAAGGAAGCTAGTCTTCGTGGGATACGATGAGCGGAAGAAAGGGTGGAAGTGCATGGACCCGGAGACGCGGAGATTTGTTGTATCTCGCGATGTCGTGTTCGATGAGGTGACATCTTACAAGGGGTCTTCTGATGAGGAGTTACCAGAGAGCAGGGTGGAGATGCCAGAGAAAGCTGTGGAGAATCTTCAGGTGGAGCTACCTGTGTCACCAGGTGGTCCATCTCCTTCTAGTTCCGAGACGGGGGCTTCTGGTTCAGGGAGCAGGGGGAGCAATGCTCCTAGCACGTCTGGAAGAGGAGCTAGGGAAGAAGCAGCTGGAGATAATGCGGTTCAGGGGAAGGAGCTGAGGAGATCGAAGCGAGCGATCATCGCCCCTGATCGCTATACAGGAGGAAACGCAGTGAGCTTTGTCTCATGTTTCTTCGCTGGTCCCTTGGATGAGAGGGAGCCGTCGAGCTTTGAGAAGGCCAGAGGCGTGAAGGAGTGGGAGGTTGCGATGCAAGAAGAGATGGCAGCTCTCGAGAAGAATGAGACCTGGTCTCTTGTGCCCAAGCCCAAGGGCACCACTCCTGTGACATGCAAGTGGGTCTACAAGCTGAAGAAGAAAGCTGACTGCAGTATCGAGCGATACAAGGCCCGTCTTGTAGCTCGGGGGTTCTCGCAGCAATACGGTGAAGACTATGATGAGACATTCAGTCCGGTGGCAAAAATGACTTCAGTTCGGTTCATCATTGCCTTGGCGGCGTTCAGTGGATGGAAGATTTGGCAGCTCGACGTCAAGAACGCTTTCTTGTACGGCGAGATTGACAAGGACATCTTCATGGTTCAGCCACCAGGTTTTGTGTCTGAAGATTTTCCGGAGCATGTCTGCAAGCTGAAGAAGGCCCTGTATGGGCTGAAGCAAGCGCCGAGGGCGTGGTACGGGAAGATCGCAGAATATCTCCTATTCTGTGGATTTGTTGCTTCAGACTCGGACTCAAGCTTGTTCGTCAAGAAGAGCGGGGAGCTTCAGGTCATCGTGCTGCTCTACGTCGACGATATGATCGTGACGGGGAACTCGAAGGAGGAGGTAGCGCAGCTTCGGGCCGAGCTGTCTATCAGGTTCGAGATGAAGGACTTAGGTGAACTTCACCATTTCCTTGGACTCGAGGTGCAGAGGAAGGAAGGTGGAGTGTTGGTGACCCAAGCCGGATATGCGGAGCGGATCGTGGAGCGATTCGGCATGAAGGAAGGGAAGTGCACTTCCACACCTCTGGAGAAGGCTATGAAGCTTCGGAAGGATGAGGGAAGGATCATGCAAGATCCGTTGGTGTTCCGAGCTCTGGTTGGGAGCTTGATTTATCTGACGATCACAAGGCCGGATATTGCATATGCAGTAGGCAGGGTGAGTCGGTTTATGGCGGAACCACGGGTACCTCATCTGCTAGCGGCCAAGAACATTCTGAAGTATGTCAAGGCAACCTCGGACATGGGTCTCCTATACAGGAGGGATGCGGGCTTCGAGGTGCATGGATACATGGATGCTGATTACGGGGGAGATTCGGATGATCGGAAGTCGACATCTGGATTCGTCTTCATGGCGGGCCCTACGGCTATATCATGGTGCAGCAAGAAGCAGGATTCTGTATCGGTCTCTACCACGGAAGCGGAATACAAGGCTTCGGCCTTGGCAGCTCAGGAAGCCATCTGGCTTAGGAGGTTGGTGGGAGACGTCCACAAAGAGGTTCGGGAGCCGACTCTGCTACGCGGTGACAACGAGAGTGCTCTCAAACTGGTGACCAATCCAGTTTGTCACGCGAGGACCAAGCATATTGAGATCGAGCATCACTTCATACGGGAGAAGGTGTTGGAGGGATCTCTTTCGGTCGAGCATGTGCGGAGTGCGGACAATGTCGCAGACATCTTCACAAAGGCGCTGGCAAAGGGGCCGTTCACACGGCTAAGGGAGCTACTTGGGCTAGTTTCCACTTCCCACTTCAAGGGGGAGTGTTGAAATTATTGAAGTGGAAGTGGAGGAGGCTTTTGGACCTGGGCGGTCTGGGAGGAGACCGGGCGGTCTGGCGTGACCGCACGGTCTGGCGGTCTGACAATGGCGGTCTGTTCTATTGGTCAGCTGCAGCTTCCGGGGTTGACCGCTGGTCTGGTCCAAGGGCTGCTGGAGGAGGAGGTCGTGCGGTCTGGCTGTGACCGCATGACGACTGATCATCCTCAGGGTCGCGCGGTCTGTCTCTGACCGCGTGACAAGTTGTTCTCTTCAAGGACGTGCCGGTCTGGCGTGACCGCACGGGTTGGCTCTTGAATCCGGTCTGGTGACTTTCCAGAGGGTTCTGAAGGAGTTTGCGGACTAAGTCATTCTTAGTCGCGCGGTCTCAGTTCGCGGTCTCAGGAGGAGACCAGGAGGGCGAGCTGGCTGTGTTTGCGGTCTCAGGCGAACACAGGTGGTGAGTGACTTCTAGGCGGTCTGGCGATCTCCGTGTGGAGTCGTGTTCAGACCAAGGGAGTAGCGATCTCCCGCGGTCTGGAGTGAAGTCGGCGCTCACCAAAATGAAGCAGGAGGGTTGCAGTGATCGCGCGGGTTGACCGGTAAGGTCGCGCGGTCTGATGGGTGGTGACTCTATCTCATAGGGTGGTGACTGGATCAGGTCTCACACCTATAAATAGGGAGCCACTGTAGCAACAAGAAGAACACACCAAGTGTAAGCCGAGTTTACCTAGTTCCTGCGGTCTGTGTTTCTGACCGAGCGGTCTCTGATTGAATTCTTCTTTGTGCAGCTTCTGCGGATAGTGCAGGCAGCAGCGATCACCTCTTCCTCTGAAAGTGTTCGGGCGGTTTGCGGCTTGGAGTTGTGGTGCTGGAGTTCGGGAATCAGGAGATCGTCAAAGGAGCGGTCTGGTCTAGCCGTCTGGTGGTGTTTCGAGATCGGGAGCGGTTGCGGTCTGGCAGCAGCGGTCTGGCGAGCTGCTGAGTTCGGCAAGAGACCGTGCGGTCTCAGTTATCTTCAGTTTCTGTCTTTCTCTTTGAAGTTTTGTGCTGACGAAATCATGTCTCGTCGAGCATGTCTTGCCCTGTAATTGAAGTGTTGCTATCAATAAAGATCGTTTTGTTCGCCTAAGATTGTCTCTGGTTGTTTGGCTTGCATCTCTAGTTGTTATTCCTGCTTGCTCTCACAAGGTCCGGAAAATTTCACATCTAGTTACACTTCTCCAACATTTGTTGTAGGAGATGTAACTATGGATAAGCCCAAAGACAAGTGGGATGACAATGATAAATTAAAATGTAAGAACAATGCAAAAGCCATGAATGCTTTATTTTGCGCACTAGATCGCACTGAATTTAATAGAGTTTGTGCTTGTAATACTGCATTTGAAATTTGGAATCTGTTAGAAATCACTCATGAAGGTACTTCGCAGGTAAAGGATTCGAAGCTATTTCAACTGAAGTATGAATTTGAAAGGTTCAAAATGGAGGTAGATGAAGAGATTGATACGATGTACACACGATTCACAAAATCGTGAACGACTCAAAGGTGCTAGGAAAGGTGTTCTCAAATGGAGACTTAGTAAGGAAAATCTTAAGATCACTTCCCCCGAAGTTCAATCCTAAAGTGACTGCAATTTCCGAGTCACATGATCTTAAGACCTTACAATTGGAGAGCCTCATTGGGAACTTGAAAACTCATGAAGTTGAATTAAAAATTCAACAACAAGAGTATATGGAGCCAAGGAAGAAGGGATTGGCTCTAAGATCTAAGAAGGAAGAAACTAGTGATTCTGAGGAAGAAGAAGAAGATGAGGAAAGTTTATTTGTTAGAAAATTTAGAAAATTTATAAAAAATCCAGAGAGGAGGAATTCGTTTAAGAAGTATTTTAAGAAGGAGACTTTTAGGAAGAAAAAAGGAAAGGAAGGCGATGAGGAGGAATAGAGATCGCCACCAGAGTGCTATCACTGCAAGAAGTTAGGACACATCCGAAGCAAGTGTCCAAAGTACTTGAAAGAACTTAAAGAAAAGAAGCACAAAGGGTCGAAGAAGGTGTTGAAGGCGGAAACATGGGATGATACTACTTCTGAGGATGCAAGCAGTTCAGACTCAAGTAAAGAAGAGGAGGCCAACATGTGCTTAATGGGAAAGAGCGTCATATCTGATGACGAATGCAGTGTCCAAAGCGACACTGAGGTAACTCCTCCAACCTATGATGAATTATTTTCTGAATTTTTAAAGACTTGCAAATTTTTTGAAAAAAGTTTAAAAGA
Organism: Dactylorhiza incarnata; assembly: GCA_033032865.1. Lineage (NCBI taxonomy): Eukaryota > Viridiplantae > Streptophyta > Magnoliopsida > Asparagales > Orchidaceae > Dactylorhiza > Dactylorhiza incarnata. The sequence continues at coordinate 4,232,992 of JAWHQI010000176.1, read as the reverse complement.
TAATGATCTTCTTAAATCTGAAAATGAAATTTTACTTAAAGAAAACAAAAAATTGTTAAAGAAAATTAAGACTATTGGAAAAAGAGATATTTCTTGCCAAGAGTGTGATCACTTTTTGGGAAGAATTAAAGAACTTGAAGAATCTCTTTCTAAATCTCATTCTACAATAAAAATTCTTACTAAAAAGAATGAGATTTTAGAGAGAGATCTGAAATCTTCAATTTCCAAAATCCATGAGGGAAAGAAATCTTTTGAACGTAGATGTGTAAATCTGGTATCCGAAAATACAAAAATGAGAAACCAGATTCATGACTTAACACTAGCCATGAAAAAATTTGGAATGGGCCGAAGATCACTGGATATGATCTTAGGATACCAACGCCATGGATCTGGAAGGTTTGGACTCGGATACACCTCAGGAAGCTGTCGCCCGGCGACAACCACTGTCGCCGGCGACAGTGAAAAGTCCAGAAAATCTACTTTAAAAAATTCTAAAGTTAATGAATTGTCAAATACTGCATCCTCATCCAGTAAAAGTCCAGAAAAGTTATACTCTTCTAAATACATTACATGTGCCAAATGCAATAGATTTGGCCACACTACGGACTCTTGCTGGAAGGAAGGAAAAAGTAAAATTAAACAAATCTGGGTGCCTAAGGCTTCTACCTATACAATGGGTGGAACCACTTGGGTAACCAGATCTTTACTCACCTCTTCTTTCTAGGTGTGTTGGCAGGCTAAGGATAAAGAAGATGTGTGGTACTTGGACTCGGGTTGTTCAAAACACATGACGGGCAATAAAGAGAAGTTCCTTAGCCTGGAGATGAAGAAAGGAGGAGTTGTTACATTCGGAGACAATGGAAAAGGAAAAATCATCGGCATCGGAGTTGTGGGTAACGAAAATTTTTCAATTTCAAATGTTCTATTTGTAGAAGGATTAAAGCATAATTTGATTTCTATTAGTCAATTATGTGATAAGGGTTTAAATGTTTCATTTGAATCTTCTACAAATTTGTGCAAAATTATTAATTCCAAAACAAATGAAATTGTTTTTACCGCGCCTAGATGTCATAATGTATATATGATTAAATTTCTTGATTTTTCAAATTCTTCCTTAAAATGTTTTTTATCAAAAAATGATGAATTAGATTTATGGCATAGGCGACTTGGACATACTAGTGTCAAGTTAATTACAAAACTTTCAAAAGATAAATTAATTAAAGGTTTACCATTGTTAAATGGAAATTTATCTTCTTCACTATGTGTGCCTTGCCAAAAAGGAAAATTTTCAAAATCATCTTTCAAAAGTAAAAATATTATTTCTACCACTATGTCACTTCAATTAATACATATGGATTTATTTGGGCCAATTGGAATTTCTAGCTTATGAGGTAGAAAATACACATTTGTATTGATTGATGATTATTCTCGTTTTTGTTGGACTTTATTTCTAACCTCCAAATCCGATGCATTTTCAGAATTCTCAAAATTATGTTTGCGTATTCAAAATGAATTTGAGTTAAAAATTAAACGCATACGATCGGATCATGGAGGAGAATTTGAAAATGAAAAGTTTATTTCTTTTTGTACGGAGTTAGGAATTAAACATGAATTTTCCGCTCCACGCACACCACAGCAAAATGGTGTAGTGGAGAGGAAAAATAGAACTCTTCAAGAGTTAGCCCGTACGATGCTATCTGAATTTAAATTACCAAAATCTTTTTGGGCTGAAGCGGTTAGTACGGCATGTTATGTAATTAATAGAGTAATGCTTCGCCCTATTTTAAAATTAACTCCGTATGAATTAATTTTTAATAAACAACCAAATGTTTCTTATTTCAAAGTTTTTGATGGTAAATGTTTTATTTTGAATTCTAAAAATTCCTTAGGAAAATTTGATGGAAAATGTGATGAAGGTATTTTTATTGGCTATTCTTCAACTAGTAAAGCTTATAGGATTTTTAATAAAAGAACAAAAATAGTTGAAGAATCTATTTATGTTAGGTTTGATGAGTTTGCTTCATGTGTAGAAAAGAAAATTACAGGAGAAGATGAACCCCTTCCTTCGGTGGAGAATGATGATGAAGAACTTGGAGAAAATGAAGAAGAAAAGAAGAAGAAAGAGAAGGAGAAAGAGAAGAAGAAGATAGAGAAGAAGAAGAAAGAGAAGAATATGTGCCTCCAAGTGAATTGAAATTTTTAAAGGATCATCCAAAGGAGCTTATCATTAGAGATCCGCAAAAAGGGGTTAGTACTCGTTCATCGTTACATGTTTTATTATCAAACCTTTGTTTTGTCTCTGAAATAGAACCAAAAGATGTTTCCACCGCTTTAAATGATGAATTTGGTTTTTAGCTATGAATGAAGAACTTAATCAATTTGAACGTAATAAGGTTTGGAATCTTGTAGAACGACCCAAAAATCATCCTGTCGTTGGAGTTAAGTGGATTTTCAAAAATAAATTGGATAGTGAATCTAGAATTATTAGAAATAAAGTCAGATTAGTTGCAAAAGGTTATGCACAAATTGAAGGGGTAGATTTTGATGAAACTTTTGCACCCGTAGCAAGATTAGAAGCGGTTAGGATATTTCTTGCATTTGCTTGTTTTAAAAGATTTAAATTATATCAAATGGATGTCAAAACCGCATTTTTAAACGGGTATATAAAAGAAGAGGTTTATGTAGAACAACCCCCTGGCTTTGTAAATGAGAAATATCCAAATTATGTTTATAAATTAGATAAAGCGCTTTATGGATTAAAACAAGCGCCTCGTGCTTGGTATGATCGATTAACTCAATATTTATTAAAGCACGATTATAAAATAGGAAGTGCGGATTCTACACTCTTCATTAAGCAATTTGATCATGATTTAGTTATTTTGCAAATTTATGTTGATGATATTATTTTTGGAGCCACTAATGAAGAGTTGTGTAATGAAATAGTTCAAATTATGAAAAATGAATTTGAAATGAGCATGGTTGGAGTACTTTCATATTTTCTAGGTTTTCAAATTACACAAAAACATGATGGTATTTTTATATGTCAAACCAAATATATTCATGATATGTTAAAAAGATTTGGATTTGAAAATCTAAAACATGCAAACACTCCTATGAGTACTTCCCTAAAATTAGGAAAAGATGAAAGTGGTGTTTCAATTGAACAAACCCTTTATAGAAGTATGATAGGATCTTTATTGTATTTAACCGCATCTAGACCTGACATTATGTTTGTCATTTGTTTATGTGCTAGATTTCAAGCTAATCCTAAAGAGTCACATTTAAAAGCGGTGAAACGCATCTTTAGATATCTTATAGGAACATCTAAATTAGGATTATGGTATCCTCATAATGATTCCTTTATTTTGCATGGTTTTTCGGATTCAGATTATGCGGGATGTTCTTTAGATAGGAAAAACACAAGTGGCACTTGTCATTTTATCGGCCCTTCACTTATTTCATGGTCGAGTAGGAAACAAAATTCTGTTGCCCTCTCTACTACCGAGGCCGAATATATTGCACTAGGTAGTTGTTGTGCCCAAGCTCTTTGGATGTCACAAACGTTAGAAGATTTTGGCATACAACAAAGTAGTGTAGAATTAAAGTGTGATAATAAAAGTGCTATAGACTTAACTAACAATCCCATATTACATTCTAGATCTAAGCGTATAGATGTCCGACATCATTTTATAAGGGATCATATTAAGAAGGGAAATATAAAAATCAATTTCATAGGAACGGATTCACAACTAGCGGATATATTCACTAAACCGTTACCGGATTCCCGTTTTTCTATGCTTAGGCTAGAATTGGGAATCCTAGACATTTCACAATGAATATATCACTACTTCAAAACATATAAATTTAAAAAAAAAAATTATCACAAAACTTATACATTTTAAAAAAGAAAAACTAAAATATTAAATCAAACCATAGAATTTGAAATGACTTAACAAAGATTCACACATCATTAATATTACATAAAATTTGTTCCATAAAATAGTAGAATTCAACAAAAGTTTAAGTTCATTAACAGAATACAAAATCTGAAGAAGTTCACTGTCGCCCAGGCGATAGTGACTGTCGGAAATTTCCGACAGCTCCAGATTTGCTTAATCTTCAATTTTTGGTCCCTTTGATGCTTTCCAATAGTTATATGTCATTATTAATGCTTCAACTCATGACTTGATGACAAACTATGTGTTTTTTATTTTTTTAAAAAGGGCTCTTACATGATTATATGATTTCATTTCCAAGCTATCATCGTGTTGACACTCCTACTTAGTTAATTAGACCATTGGAAATTGTTTTCGCATGCCTCTAAGTATGAGAAATTGTTTATATATCATAATGAACTTTCACGTTCACTTCTTTTGATCAATACGTATGTCTTTCTATTTAATATATACATGAATCATATTTGCTTTAACATAATACAAAAGCACTTAATAAATACTACTTTCAACCTTGATTTGTTAGCACATCAAAATATACACCATCTTTTGCGATTCAAGTGAATTCGGAGATCCTTGGTCAATTAAAAAATTATAAATATCTCAAAATTAAGATATCACAACATATGTGATCAAAATATTTAAAATAAATACAAGGATACTCCACCAAGTACTACTTACCCTCCTGATAAGTCTTAATGAGCAATGTGAGGTTAAGCGCCTTGGAAAGAATTGTAAAGTGTCTTGTGCAAAAGAAAAATGGAATTCTATTCTTATTATGCTATATCTTCAAGGTTAAAGTTGTCTTTATATGCTTATATTATGTTCTCCATTTCGATGATCATGTACATTAAATAACTTCATATGTTTGATCTAAGTATCACATGTACACATCATTCTGTTATATAAACATTAATCTCATGAGAATTGGACCGAAGATATTCCAAATTTCTATACACTATTGTGTCTTTCTATGATACTTTCAAATGACCTTAATCATGTATAAGTTATTTTATTTTATTACTTCATATGGCTATACCACATCTTCATGAGTTTATTCAATATTATGGCATATTACTATTAATTCGATACCTTCAATCATTTTCCCAGCAAGTGCTTCCGCTTACTCTTATTTTCTACATCCTATTTCTTCCCTTACGAGCTACTCATTTGTCTCATATTATCTTTTGCTAATACCAAAAGGGGGAGAATTATAAGTATATTCAAGAAATCAAAAAACTATTACACCTAAATATTCCACCTAGACAATACATCATTTCAACTTACTTTAACATTTAGGGGGAGCATTAATTTAGGGGGAGCATTAATTTAGGGGGAGCATTCATTTAGGTGGAGCATTCATCTAGGGGGAGATTATTCATTTTAAGAAGAATATATCATGTGCACACACCATATGTTGAAAATCAACAACCTAAATAGACATGATTTCTTTTTATACGGATTTGTTATTATCAAAAGGGGGAGATTGTTGGAGCATGCGTTTCGCACTCCTCCGGTTTGATAATAACAAAGTCCCGTTTGTATTTGATCCTATTTTTATTAATGGTGTGCAGGTAACAGGTATGAGATGTTCACATTTCTGCTGGAGCTCAATTTGAGTGTAGGAAAATTTCACTGTCGGAAAATTCCGACAGCTGATGTTGCACAGGCGACAGCAGAGAAGTTACAACTACTTCCCCCCACGGCAGCACGACGAAAGGCAGTTTTGAGCTGTTGGAAATCCGACAGCGATGTCGCCCAGGCGACAACTCGGAGGTTACAACAACTGCCCACGACAGCACCACGACCGGCAGTTTTGCGCTGTCAGAAAATCCGACATCGATGTCGCCCAGGCGACAGCTCGGAGGTTACAGCAACTGCACGCACGACAACACTACGGCGGCAGTTTAGCGCTGTCGGAAATTCCGACAGTCGATGTCGCCCAGGCGACAGCGAATTTCTATAAATTGACTCCTTGTGTTCGTGCATTCCAAGCATTGAGAATTCCAAGTCCTTCCTGAGTGCATACGAACCAGAGAGCTCCAGAACCTCTTCAACTCCCATTTGTGCAAAGAAGGATTGAAGATTGAAGACGAGATCGGGCGCGCTTCTACATCAACGATCATCTCGAGGCTTCAACCATCCTTTCAGAGATCTGAAATTCTAGGGAGTTGTTCTTTTCATGTTGTATTTTCATTTACACACATTTCATTTTGTATTGGTAGAGAAATCGTCGTCTTGCGTGCGGCGTCTAATTCCTTGCGTGGCTTAGGGGAAAATCGCTTCCTTGTGCGGAGCGTCCAAGTCCTTGCGTGGCTTGGTGGGAAATCGTGGCCTTGTGTGCTACGTCTAGATCTTGGGAAGATCTAGAGGATAAGCTTGGGCTTGGTCTTGGGAGAGACAAGTGATAGCCTTCCGATCCTTGGGAGAAGGATTGGTAAACCAAAATTGTTGAATTTTTTATTAACATAATTGTGCCTTGATCTTAAGCATTGTTAAGATCATTTTTATTGTATGCAAATTTCATGATTAATATAATTATGTCTTTTTCTTTAATTACATATTTGGTGGCATAATCCTTATCTTAGAAATTTGTGTTTTGTTTAATACAAAAATTGCATTGGTTTGAAAGTGTTTATAAGTAATTTTTTAGTAAAGTAAAATCTGTTTAAAAATTATTAAGTAAAACTTATATTTTAAACACACCCTTATTCCCCACCCCCCCCCCCCCCCCCCCCCCCCCCACCCCCCTCTAAGGGCGTCATACGATTCAACACTTTCAAGGTTGCTGGGAACACTTGACAGAGGAGCTGATTGGGGCCGTTGTAAATCCTCATGATGGTGGTGAAGTGATTGACATGTTCCAATGAGTCGTCCATCCCGTCAAATGTTTCGATGTTGAGAATCTTGAAACCATTCGGAACTGGATGAGCCAAGACCTGAGGCGATAGTGGGGAGTCGTGGTGCGTGGGATGGAGGGAGAGAGTTGCGCGTTGCCCCCCTGACCGTACTCTTTCGCTATCATATCACGTATCTCTTCTCGAGTGGTTCTTCCTATCACTTGTCCAGGGATAGCTCTTCCCTGGCGCTGGTGATGGTGATCAGCTTCTGGTCCTCTGGCCGGCCGAGCAGGATGAGTGGAGCTTGCGGCATCAGAGAACTCCTCTGAGGCATCTTCTTCTCGAACGGCCTCCTCATTTGGAGCATGATTCGAAGTCAGGGGAGGCGGAACGTTCAATGTTGCAGGTTGAACTGGAGCTTGAGGAGCCCCAAGATTTCTCACGAGAGCCAGCATCTCGGCTTGTTGTTCTTCCATTTGTCGCATGCGCCCTTCCAGTGCTGCCGTGGGCGCAAGCACTACTACTTCCGCGAGAGGAACGTCGATAAGTTAATGAAAAGGAGCGGGATCAACACGTCCTTCCGGGATCGATCCTTCAGTAGTACGAGCACTTCGTCTTGCCATTACAATCAGTGGCAAGTACTACCTTCAGTGAGTCTTTGCATAGCTTTGGGAATCCTCTTCCCACATACGGCGCCAAACTGTTGCGGATCGCCCGGGTGCTCTGGTAGACCGGTCGAATTGAACCACCTTAGATCGGAAGCGAACCGAGAGAGCAAACAGTCAATGAGTGAATTAGTAAGTGGCACAAGGAATTTTAACGTGAAAAACCCAGGAAGGGTGAAAAACCATGCGGTCGGAGCTGTGCCGGCCAACTTCCACTATCTTCTGGGGGGGTTACAATTAGAGATTGAGAACTCGAGCGCGACAAGCCGCTGCTCTTTACAATGGTAGAAAGAGAGAGAGAACTATGAGGGTGACATGCCACCTCTCGGGAAGTTGAACGCTTCTTCTTCTGAGAACAAAAGTGAGAACAAAAGTGAGAATGCTGAGTCGCCTTTCGCAACCTTCGAAGGCTCGAAGAGATCATCGAAGATTCGAAGGAGATCTTCGAGGGCCGAAGGAGATCTTCAAGCGCCGAAGGAGAATTCCAAGGAAATCTTCAAGGAGCTCTGTCGGGCGTAGAAGGCAAGGTGTCTTGAAATGAAGGCTCTGGACTCCTTTTATAGCTTTGGCCGGGGATAGCCCGGTAATTTCACCGTTATAACCACCGTAACCACCTGACGGGCGAATCATGTTTTTTGGTTCGGAGCACACACATCGCCATTTTTCGTAAATGACTGTTTCGCCCTTTGGGCAGTTCGGACAGTTCGGGCAGCTTCGTTGATGACGATGAACGGGTCCTGCAATTTGAGAAATTAGGAAATGTTAACTGTGCGCGTGTCGGGAACGTGAAAAGGTTCTAGCGTGGGAGAAAGTGTTATGAGCGCGCAACGAACACGGGAGCGTTCTGAGTGTGTAATGAACACGAGAGCGTTCTGAGCGTGCGAGGAGGCGTTCTGAGCGCACAACAAACACGGGAGCGTTCTGAGCGCGCGACGAACGGGGAAATGAGAAGTCGCACCCCAAAGGAGAATTGGGTTCCGGCCGCACTCGACGAGGGGGTGTGATTTCGGTCGGATCCTCCACAAGGCCCCCTGCGGAAGGGGTGAGGGCTTAGCCGCACCCCAAGGGGGTGCGGCTTGGCTGCACCCCACATGGGATGCGGCCTGGCCGCACCCCACATGGGGATGCGGCCTGGCCGCACCCCACATGCGGATGCGGCCTGGCCGCACCCCATGGGGATGCGGTTAGGCCGCAACCCTCATCATGGGGGGTGCGGTTAGGCCGCACCCCCATCATGGGGGCGCGGTCTTAGTTGTGTCTGGCGCTGCCGGAGTGCGAACTATTCGTGGCAAATTTTTCCCCTCTCACGATCATGGGTCGGACTTTGACATCACTAACTCCACTTTTCTTTAGTGGAGCCTTCTCTAAACGCGACCCATGACTCTTATAAATCGATGGATGGACATCATCTCTACTGATGCACATCAATACTAAATTCAATTCAAATGTGAATTGTAATTGGAATTGAGAACCGATTTCTACATTAAATTCCCAATTGTGATGGTGAGAGTTCATTGGGCCTAATTGATAATCTTTAATTTTCTTAAGGATTGTGCATCCCTCTTAAAGAATTAAAAGAGTCATGCTATAAGATGAGAGTGCTTAGAATGCCTTAAATGATAATGATATGCAACCGAAATAAAAATATTATTTCGATCTTTCTTAAAATTAAAGAGCGAACATAACAATGAATACAACATGAATTGAAAGTGAAGTTGCAAATTCAAACAATACAAAAAAACTATGTTAATACAAACAATAATCAACATAATAAGAGAGAAAATGGGATTCATAAGATAATGCGGAGGAGCTAACTACGGAAAAGGAGACAAGGATGACAAGGTGGAAACATCGCAAACAACCTTTTGACATATCGACTCTGCCTTTGATGTAATTTATCACGTTCTCTCGCTCTCTGTCTCTGAAGGGGAAAAACACAAAGCAGCATACGAAAAGAAACAACTATTTTTCATTTCATCAAACAATCTAGTTATTAGTTTATTACATGTAGGAGACTATTTATAAACTTTTAGTAATGGTAGTCAACGAACAAAGCGGGGGTCCAATTGATGCAGAGATGGCGGTTTGGTCCAAAGATGAGGGGCTGATTTGGATTAAGGGGTGAGATTAAAGTCAGATCACACGACAAGTCAATTGTGACGATGCGGAGGGAAAAGGTAATGCGAAAAGTTAAATCAAGTAATGTGGAGGTCAAATGGCCAAAAAAAAGATTTAGGCTAGTACATGCTCATTACAAATTTGACAATCATTAATAGAAGATAAGTTTGCGCGAGTCTGAGCTCGTGGCTTTGTACACAATAGAAGATAAATTTGCGCGAGTATGAGCTCGGGTTTTGTATATAATAGAAGATAAGTTTGCGCGAGTCGGAGCTCGCGACTTTTTACGTGCTAGAAGATTCAAATTACTGATAAAAGCGGCGCAGGTTCTGGGCATTCCAGGTGCGTGGTAGAGTCTTCCCTTCTGCTGTTCTGAGCTTGTATGTTCCGGGATTTACAACGGCAGTGACAACGTACGGACCTTCCCAATTTGGCAAGAGTTTATCTCCTTGCGGGCTTTTATCGGTCGCCTCGATGCTGCGTAGGACCATATCCCCTACGTTGATTGGCCTGGGTTTCACCCTCCGATCGTAAAGTCGGGAACACGCCTTTGGTAGTGAGTTATGCGCTGGGCAGCCGTATCCCTGGCTTCTGTAATTAAGTCTAGATTTTCTCGAAGCAGTCCGTCGTTCTTTTCGGGATCGAAGGTTTCTGCGCGGCTGCAGGGGACGTCGATGTCTACGGGGATGATCGCTTCTGTTCCGTAGCAGAGATTGTACGGGGTTTTCCCCTGTGGGAGTCCTTTCCGTCGTTCGATATGCCCACAGGACATTTGGGAGTGCGTCTACCCACTGCCCCCTTCCTCCTGCAGGCGGGTTTTGAGTCCTTTGAGGATGGTGCGATTCGTTACTTCAATCTGGCCGTTTGTTTGTGGTCAGCTACGGCCGTGTGGCGAAGATTAATCTTCAAGTCTTCGCACATCTTGGTGAACGACTTTCCCGTGAACTGAGTGTCGTTGTCGGCGACGATTATTGTCGGGATTCCAAAGCGGCAGACGGTTTTCTTCCACACAAATTGTTTAGCGTTCTCTTCAGTGATTTTGGCGAGGGGTTCAGCTTCTACCCTTTGTGAAGTAATTGATAACTATGATGATAAATTTTCTCTGGTCGGAGGCCATGGGGAGGGGACCGAGGAGATCGATTCCCCACTAAGCGAATGGCCAGGCTCCTTGGAGTGTCGTGAGCGCTACTGAGGGCCGATGAGGGACGTTAGCATGGAGCTGACAACTTCTGCATTTTTGAACGAATTCGGCCGCGTCCTTTTTCATTGTTGGCCAATAAAACCCCTGACGCAGGATCTTTCGGACCAGAGCTCTTGTGCCTATGTGCTCTCCCCATATCCCGCCATGGACTTCCTTGAAGGTGCACTCCGCTTCCGTTGCTGGAAGCCACTTTAGGTAAGGCCCAGAGAAGGCCCGCCTGTAAAGCTTCCCTTCGATGATAATGTATGGGGTGGCTCGCATTCGCAGCTGTCGTGCTTCTAAGCGGTCGTTGGCAGGTCTCCATGTTCGATGTAGGCTCGGAGGGGTGTCATCCAGGATGGTCCCTCTTCGCTAATTTCAGTGATTTCTCATGTCCCTGGAATGCTGGGAATCATGATGTCTTCGACTCGGCGCCTCCGAGATTGATAGTTAGAAGGAGAGGTTGCGGGTTTGGAGAGTGCTTCGGCTCTGGAATTCTGCTCCCAGGGGATGTGCAGAATTTGGTGTGATGATACTTTTTGTAGGAGGGATTTCGCGAGTATGAGATATTGTGTCATTTGGTCGTTCTTTGCCTCGTAGTTTCCCACAACTTGCTAGGCCACGAGCTGCGAGTCGGTGTAGATTGTCAGGTTCTCCGCTTGGCAGTCGACGGCGAGTCGTAGTCCGACAATTAGAGTCTCATACTCAGCAATGTTGTTGGTTGCTGGGAACTTCAACCTGAGGTCGTATTCTAAAGTGATGCCCTCTGGACAGATTAGGAGCAGTCCTGCTCCGGCTCCTTCAACTGCGGAGGCCCCGTCGACATAAAGAGTCCATCGAGCGGCGGATATATCTTTAACAGGGGCGGTCTCCGGAGGTAGAGTATTCTCTACGATGAAATCAACGAGCACTTGGGATTTGATGTTTGGTCGCAGTAAGAATTGGATGTCGAATTCGCCCAGTTCGACATCCCACTTTACTAGTCTCCCGAATACTTCTGGCTTCTAGAGAATGGCTCGTAGCGGTAACTGAGTCAACACCTTTATCGTATGAGTTTGGAAGTAGGGCCGAAGCTTTCTTGCCGAAAAGATGAGGGCGAAGGCTGTCTTATCGGTCGTCGGGTACCTGGCTTCGACGTCGGTGAGGACCTTGCTAAGGTAATAAACAGGTCGTTGGACTCCTCCTTCATCTTTTACTAGTACTGAGTTGATCGTCGTGGGGGATATTGCTAGGTAAAGGAAAAAGACCTCTCCAGGGATAGGTTTTGATAAGAGCGGAGGCGAAGCCAGGTACTGCTTGAGGTGTTCGAAGGACGCCAGGCATTCGTCCGTCCACTGGAACCCAGAGTGACGTGCCCCTCAGAGGATTTTGAAGAAGGGGAGGTATTTATCTCCCGTCCGTGTCAGGAATCGCGAAAGAGCATCAATCCTTCCATTTAAGCGATGGACCTCCTTGATGGAACGGGGTGGTGACATTTCTCCCAGCGCCTTGATCTTTTCTGGGTTTGTCTCGATCCCTCGATGGGTTGCCATGAATCCCAGGAATTTTCCTGCCGTCACACCAAATGCGCACTTGCTGGGGTTGAGCCGCATTTGAAAAAGACGGAAGAGTTGAAAGCATCCTTCCAGATCTTCTACGTGGTCACGGCGGCGGATGCTCTTCACCAGCATGTTGTCTGCGTAGACCTCCATTGTGCTTCCGATGAGGTCTTTGAATACTTTGTTCATTAGCCTCTGGTAGGTTGCCCCGACGTTCTTGAGGCCGAAGGGCATGACTTTGTAGCAGTAAACTCCTTTGTCTGTTCGAAATGCGGTGTGCTCCTCGTCTTTCGGGTTCATTCTGATTTGGTTGTATCCTGAGTACGCGTCCATGAAGCTGAGGAGCTCATGTCCGGCTGTTGCGTCGACCAGCTGATCAATTCTTGAAAGGGGGAAACTATCTTCTGGGCAGGTTTGGTTTAGGTTGTTGTAGTCGACGCACATCTGTCACTTCCCTGAGGCCTTCTTTACCATGACCACATTGGCTAGCCATGTGGGGGTATTTTGCTTCGCGGATGAACCGCGCTTCCAGGAGTTTCTCCACCTCCTCTTCGATAGCCTTGAGCCGCTCCGGGGCGAAGTCCCGTTTTTTTTTTAATAACCGGCCTGCAAGCAGGATTAATGTTTAAGGAATGGAAGATGACCTGAGGATCTACCCCGGGCATATCTTCTGGACTCCACGCGAAGATATCCTCGTTGGCGTGGAGGAAGAGAACGCATTCCTCTCGCTCTTCCTTATACAGGAGGAACCCGACCTGGACTGTCCGGGTCAAATCCTGCTGGGAGATTGGTACTTCGATGAGCCCTTCGACGGGTGATCCATGTTGTAGGGTGGCCTCGCCCCGTAAGTCAAAGTTGTCAATATTTTGAGTGGTTGATTCCATTTGTCGTGCCTGCTTTAAGAAACACGTTCGTGTTGCTTCTTGGTTTCCTCTTACGACCCATATCCCTGCGGCGGTCGGGAACTTCATAGTTAGGTGTGGAATAAATGGGATTGCTCCAAATATGGATTGTTGCGGTCTTCCAAAGATGGCATTGTAGGAGGAGGTGGACTCCACCACCACGAACTGGATGCTATGTGATGACTGCCTCGGGAATTCGCCCAATGTGACCGGGAGGGTGATCATGCCCTGAACTGGAACAGGTCGGTTGTCGAAGCCGTAGACAGGCCCGGTCGCGGGGCTGAGCTGATCCTTCGTGAGTTTCATGTTTTGCAAACTGGACAGGAACAGGACGTCGACTGAGCTTCTGTTGTTGACCAATATCCTTTTAACATTGAAACAAGGGTCGCTAATCCCTGCGCTGATCACGAGTGGGTCCTGATGCGGTAGTCGTAACCCTTGCAGATCCACTTCCCGGAAAGCGATTGTAATGTCCTGCTTGAACTTCTTATCTTCGTGATCCCTTGGAGATTTGGCAATTGAGAGAATTTGCGCTGCTAGGGTGGGAGGTTCGACGATAGTCTCGATCTCTCCCACCATCGGCCTTCCTCCTGCCGCGCCTCGGGGAGTGGGAGGCTGCTCACTCGTTTCCCTAGGCGGCTGAGGCTGATTGGGAACCTGGCCCTGCAAAAATCTCCCCAGGAGTCCTTGGCGGACGAGGCGTTCGATTTCGTCTTTCAGCCTAGCACATTCTTCGGTGGTATGTCCAGTTCCTCAATGGAACTCACAATATCTTGATTGGTCGTTCCTTGGATTTGGGGCTGGCACCCGTGGCCTGTGGATCTTCGGGTTGTCTTGAATGGTGTAGAGCACATTAGTCTTGGTGGTGTTTAATGGGGTGTAGTCCCTAGGCGGGTGCGGACCTAAGTCTCTTCGGGGGTCGCGACGACGTTCATCGTTGCGGCGCTCCTCGTCGCGCCGTTCTTCTCGTCCTCTGGGGGCTTGCTCCGGTCCCCTTTTCCTCCTTTGGCTGCCTTCAAACTGCTGACGGTGCGCTTCGATAGCCTCATCGGCAGCTATTTGAGCTTCCACCCGGTGAACGAGATCAGGATAACTTGGTACGATTTCCCTCATTAGGGTGAGTAAAAGCCACTTGGCCGGAGACCTCCAAGGAAAACTCCCCGCAAGAGCTCGGGGTCGACCCCCGGGATTTGTCGAGCCTCCGTAGTGAAGCGTCGGAAAAAATCCTTGAGAGTCTCTCTGTCATTTTGGCGGATTCCCGAGAGATGGGAGGGATCTCGGACAATCCTATGGTTGGCAATGAACTGGTCCACGAACTGCTGCGCCATTTCGGCAAAGTTGTTGATGACTCCATCTCGCAGGGAATGGAACCAAGTGCATGCTTGTCCTTTCAAGGTTGCTGGGAACACTTGACAGAGGAGCTGATCGAGGGCGTTGTAAATCCTCATGATGGCGGTGAAGTGATTGACATGTTCCAACGGGTCGTCTGTCCCGTCAAATATTTCGATGTTGGGAAGCTTGAAACCATTCGGAACTGCATGAGCTAATACCTGAGGCGATAGTGGGGAGCCGTGGTGCGTGGGACGGCGTGCGAGAGTTGCGCGTCGCCGCGCCTGGCCGTACTCTTCCGCTATCATGTCGTGTATCTCTTCTCGAGTGGCTCTTCCCATCACTTGTCCAGGGACAGCTCTTACCTGACGTTGGTGATGGTGATCAGTTTCTGGTCCTCTGGCCGGCCGAGCAGGATGGGTAGAGCTTGCAGCATCATAGAACTATTCTGAGGCATCTTCTTCTCGAACGGCCTCCTCATTTGGAGCATGATTCGGAGCAGGGGAGGCGGAACGTTCAATGCTGGAGGTTGAACGGGAGCTCAAGGAGCCCCAAGATTTCTCACGAAAGTCAGCATCTCGGCTTGTTGTTTTTCCATTTATCGTATGCGCCCTTCTAGTGTTGTCGTGGGCGCAAGCACTGCCTCTTCTGCGAGAGGTGCGTCGATAAGTGAATGAGAAGGAGCGGGATCGACGCGTCCTTCCGGGATCGATCCCTCAGTAGTACGAGCACTTCGCCTTACCATTACAATCAGTGGCAAGCGCTATCTCTTGTGAGTCTTTGCAGAACTTTGGGAATCTTTTCCCACAGACGACGCCAAACTGTTGTGGATCGCTCGGGTGCTCTGGTAGACCGGTCGAATTGAACCGCCTTAGCTCGGAAGCGAACCGAGCGAGCAAACAGTCAATGAGTGAGTTAGTAAGTGACATGAAGTCTTTTAACGTGGAAAACCAGGAAAGGGTGAAAACCCACACGGCTAAAGCTGTGCCGGACAACTTTCACTATCTTCTGGGGTGAGAGGACCCAGCGTAACCAACTCGACCAAAAGACCGATCTTTTGGTGAAGGCGCAACTTAATCTTTATATCAACGGAAAGGCAATACGGGTCAAGTGAAGAGACGCTGGACCCAACAACCCCCCCCCCCCCCCCCCCCCCCCCCAGCGTCCAGCACGACCCGCAAGCTCAGAGGTGCTCCACATGGCCCGCAGGCTCAGAGGTGGCTTGACACATGGCTCCGGACGCCTGACCCGCTAGGACCCACACAGGTAGAGAGAATTTCAGGAATTATCAGCGCCCCCACCCCCCCCCCCCCCCCCCCCCCCCCCTCTAGCCCACAACCTCCTATGATACCAATTGAGAGGACCCAGCACAACCAACTCGACCAAAAGACCGATCAGTTGGTGAAGGCGCAACTTAATCTTTATATCAACGGAAAGGCGCTACGGGTCAAGTGAAGAGACGCTGGACCCAACATGGGGGGTTACAATTAGAGATTGAGAACTCGAGCGCGACAGGACGTTGCTCGTTACAATGGGGGAGGGAGAGAGAGAGAGCTCCGAGGGTGACAGACCACCTCTCGGAAAACTAAGTACTTTCTTCTGAGAACGGGGGTGAGAACAAAAGTGAGAAGGCTGAGTCGCCTTTCATGACCTTCGAAGGCTCGAAGGAGATCTTCGAAGATTCGAATGAGATCTTCGAGGGCCGAATGAGATCTTCAAGCGCCGAAGGAGAATTCAAAGGAAATCTTCAAAGGAGCTCTCTCGGGCGTCGAAGGCAAGGTGTCTTGAAATGAAGGCTCTGGACTCCTTTTATAGCTTTGGTCGGGGTAGCCCGGTAATTTTGCCGTCGTAACCACTGCAACCGCCTGACGGGCGAATCACGCTGGTCAATTTGGAGCACACGGATCGTCATTTTTCGTAAATGACCGTCTCACCCTTCGGGCAGTTCGAACAGCTTTGTTGAAGGCGATAAAAGGCGACGAATGGGTCCTGCAATCTGAGAAATTAGGAAATGTTAACTGCGCGCACGTTCAGAATGTGAAAATATTTTGAGCGCGCGAGGAAGTGTTCTGAGCGTGTAAAGAACACAGGAGCGTTCTGGGCGCGTAATGAACACGAGAGCGTTTTGAGCGCGCGAGGAGGCGTTTTGAGCGCGCATTGAACACTTAAGCGTTCTGAGCGCGGGGGGAGCTGAGAAACGAGAAGTCGTGCCTCCAATGGGGGGATTGGGTTTCGGCCGCACCTGTCGGGGAGGTGCGGCCTCGGTCGGATGCTCCACAGGGCCCCCTACAGGAGAGGGGTGTGGTTTGTCCGCACCCCCTATGAGGGGTGCGGTTAGGCCGCACCCCAAGGGGGGTGCGGCTTGGCAGCACCCCAAGAGGGGTGCGGTTTGGTCGCACCCCTCATGAGGGGTGCGGTTTGGGGTGCAGTTAGGTCGCACCCCCCATGGGGGGTGCAGTTTGGCCGCACCCCCCATGAGGGGTGTGGTTAGACCGCGCCCCTCGTCGGAAGGCGGTTCACGCGATACCGCGCACAGTACCGTCGTGCGTGTGCGGTTACGTGCGGTACGGTCACGCGTGATGATGTCGCGTGCGGTGGTGTGGCCTTGCAGCGCGCGCAGTTGTACGGGTAGTTAGCTGTGGAGATGGTGAGTTTGGTCCACTTTCTCACTCATCCCCCCATTATCGTAGTGGAGGAGTGGAGTTTTTGACTAACCGGCAACCGGTTCTGTATATATAGATGAGAACTCATAAAATGAGTGCATATCAAGCTTTATGAAAAAAATGATTACTTAATAAGTTGAATGAAGGGAGAGCAATTCTGAACCGTGAAATGAATAGGATTCATTTGCCTCCAAATGGAGAGGGTTGTGCGACCCTCCGTGACTCCCGGCAGGGTAGTTATCATTGAGAGCGACTGTCGCAATGTGATTGATTTCTGTGCGCGTTGTCTTCAGAGGGAAGCATGGAATGATGCTCGTATAGCCGACGTGGATCTCTCTTTCATTGGGGAATTTTGCAAGGTTGTTTTCAACCTTGTCCCTCGCGACGCCAATCGGACAGCTGACTATTGGGCTAAATGTGTTAAATCGGGTATCAATTTTCTTTGGGAGTCTTTAGAGTCAGTCGATTCAG
This sequence comes from Dactylorhiza incarnata, assembly GCA_033032865.1. Taxonomy (NCBI): domain Eukaryota; kingdom Viridiplantae; phylum Streptophyta; class Magnoliopsida; order Asparagales; family Orchidaceae; genus Dactylorhiza; species Dactylorhiza incarnata. The sequence goes on along the minus strand of JAWHQI010000176.1, from coordinate 4,215,333 downwards.
AACTTCATGATATTTAAATGAAGATCTGAATGGTTGTATCCTGGTGTAGGTTGGGCCGCTGGCCTTTTTTTCGTTCCACAATGCTATTGCATATTTTCAAAAAAAATGAAGAGGATCTCAATTCCCAATTGAGCTGGTGAGAGCTCCTTAGATCTAATTGATATGGTTTGATTTTCTTAAGAATTGTGCATCCCTCTTAAAAAGTTAAAAGAGTCATGATATACGAGATGCTGCTTAGAATGCCTAAATGATAATGATAAGCAACCAAAATAAATATATTCTTTCGAACTTTCTCAAAATTAAAGAGCAAACATAACAATGAATACAACATGAATTGAAAGTGAAGTTGCAAGCAAATTCAAACAATGCAAACAACTATGTTAATACAAGCAATAGTCAACATAATAAGAGGGAGAAAATGGGATTCATAAGATAATGCGGGGGAGCTAACAAGGTGGAAACATCGCAAACAACCTTTTTGCGTATCAAATCCTCTGCCTTTGATGTAATTTACCAAGTTCTCTCTCTCTCTCTCTCTCTCTCTCTGAAGGGGAAAACACTGAGGCATACGAAAAGAACGAGCTATTTTTCATTTCATCAAACAATCTAGTTATTACATGTAGGAGACTATTTATAAACTTTTAGTAATGGTCAACCAAGAAAGCGGGGGTCCAAATGATGCAGAGATGGCGATTTGGTCCAAAGATGAGGGGGCTGATTTGGATCAAGGGGTGAGATTAAGGTCAAAGATCACACAACAAGTCAATTGTCACAATGCGGAGGGCAAAGGTAATGCGAAAAGTTAAATCAAGTAATGTGGAGGTCAAATGGCCAAAAAAGAAAAAGATTTATTTACATAAGGTTGGGTCAAGTGGAAGTGATTTAGGCTAGCACATGCTCATTACAAATTTGAGCATCATTAAAATATCTCATGCATGACATAAAAGCCGTAACATAACATTCGTTGAGTTACATAAAATAAAATTTATATAATTTAACCACGCTCATGCATCATGTTGAGAGCAACATTTTGATGCAGAGACATCATCCGATGGTCCAGAGTCCCTCGAGAGCTACCAATCATAAACCACATTGATAAAGATTCTATTAAACCCATCTCCTCCATAACTTACAACTTACCATAAACAATAAATTTGCAAAGCAATTTGATCATCTCTATGAAATTAATTGTGGCTGCTCAATAAAAAAATACATCATAACAACAAGATAAAACACAGGATTCTCTACCACCATAACATTACAAGCTTAGCTTGCTCATTCCCTTAGGCTCCGTTCGGTTGAGCGGAATTGAGACTTCAAAATTAAAATTTGAGATTAAATTCAATTGAAAATAACCTCCAATTCTAATTTCAGATCTTCAATTCCGTCTTCAACATTGAACAAAAAAAATTTATCACTCACATCAAATGAAACTCCTACAAAAAAAAACAATAGAGAATAAATACATAGAATGCACTAATACACGCATAATATAGCCGATACCTTCTTGCTTCGAGTAGGGTTGCAAATGAGCGGGCATGATCACATTGATTAGTCAACAAGTTTAATTTCTATGTTTAACTCCGTTTTATTATCACACTCAACACCAATTGCTTACAAACATAAAATCTAGTTAAATTTCTTACAATAGTGAATATGCATACACACTTGCATGCACACAAAGTCTAATTTTATGAAAACATAATAATCGAGCAAATTTTATGTCAAACAAAAAATAATAAGGTAATGACATTTACATACAAAGCTCATTGAGACAGATTATGAATCCTACTAACAAATGAACAGTAAAAGTTACAAAAAAAAAAGATGAAATGAATGTTTAATTGGAGTCCTAATTGGCCATTTCTTCTTGGAAATCACTTGGAAAATGAGAGCGGGAACAGAAAGGGGAACCAACAAGGAAATTTAGAAATCTCAAGGCTCTAAACAGAGTGGGAGTTGACCAACTCTTTCACAACAATTGAAAATGATGCCTCGCAACAAAGTCAATGACGAAGACTGTCAACTAAATGATGTCACATTAGTTGGAAGCCGCTTCACGTTAGGAAAGCATTCGTGGACGAGTATCTGAGGGACTGGGGTTGCAATTGTTCCTCCATTCTAAGTCAAAGTCATTCGGCAAATTAGCGGACTTCATCCGAGCTCCAGCTCCTTCAAGACTTAAGTCAAGTCTTCCTAGTTTCCTCGATGTTATGGGGGTTTGACCTTCATGATATATTACTGAGTTCTTTAAAAAAAGTCAACCACAACTCTAAACTCGACCAATTGAATCCATAATGAGCTAATTCACATAACCCTTTCAGCTTCATAAATCTCCATTCTTAATTTATTCTTATTCACTCTTGCATGAGCTTTTGGGAGAAGCTTATGTGTGGTTGAACATTTTATAAATTGCATACTCTAACAAAAAAAAGATCAATAACATTAAACCAAACAAAAAGTATTCAACAGAACACTAATAACATATAAATGACAATACATAATCATCCCTTAAGTAGAAAAAAAGCAACATATAGATATCACATATGTATGCTAATGTGGAATAAAAAACTCAAAAGAAACAAGGGAAAACAAAATGACAGATGGTCAGCCATTCGATTTGTTTTTGACGGCTGATGTTAAACCTAGTCACAAGCAGAGTGATTTTGAAAAATCATATGGATTTAGTCCCTGCAATCTAAACTAAATTGAATGGCTGGGATTACAACTGCGCCATCTACATTTACAGGCAACTGTAGAGGATCTGCTTCCCCTCAAACTGGAACTAAAACCACCAGGGCTATTTAAATTCAAAAACACATCAGTAGTATTTTGAGAAGGATTCATTTGGAACAAATTAAATAACTGTTACTTCCATAGAGACTCCAGTCTTGCTAAATAAGGACAGGCCACTTCAAAAGTTGGAGGCTGAGTTAATGATATCATGTAGGACTTGGCACTAAGAACCCCCTTCATTAGGAGATTTCTAGATATTGCACCCTAAATATTTAATTTTGGCACTTTGCACTCCCAAAGGCTTTAATATTGACATTTTGCACCCAAAATATTCAATTAGGAGGGTGCAAAATGTCAATATTAAAGTCTTTGGGGGGATACAATGTGCATAAATTAAATATTTATGGTGCAATGTGCAAAAACCTCCTAATCAGAAGGTGCTTAGTGCCAAAATCCTGAAAAGCATCACTAAATTTTAGTAAGAAGAAATCAATACGATTAGCTATGTTTCTAATAATTCCTTCATTTACTTTAACAACATAATGGAGAACAAATTGTCAAATATGAAAAGAATAAAGTTAAAGCAATAAGAATGTATCAGCTAAACTATCAAATGAACAATAGGTTGCATGCATCCTGCGCTGCTATATTATGTTCCAAATTACTGATAAAAACATCATAAAATTATTATACAGCGTTCCTGCTTTGGTTTTTGGGAAATTACACAACAAAATCAAGATCAACAGAGTAGCATTGATGAAACCATAGCTCTCAAAAGAAATTCAAAACCCAAAGTGAAGGAAATTTTCAAATCCTCGGATAGAAACGAAATGGTTAATTGCAGAGGCCACCTCTAAGATTTTGCATAATTACCGGGGACTCCCCTCTACTTTTTGAAATTACAAAAACCTGACCTCTGAGTTCACATTGTTACTTTTTAACACAATTAAACTTTCCTCTGGGAGAGATGCACTCATGTTATTGTTGACAGAGAGGGAGTGTCTTGTAAAGTACAAACAGGGGATCAGATTTACAATTTCAAAAATAGGGAGTAAGTTCATGTAATTATGGAAAATCACAAAGGAGGTCATGATATTTAACCCAAACTAAAAATTACAAAATATGAGCATGCTCAAGCTAGTGACTTTAATTAATAATCTACTCTTTCAATGCAAAATAAAAAAACTTCTCGTATCATGCATCAACAATAACAACAGGGGAACAAAATCTTTTGCTTGAAAATGCATATGTAAGCTACGAAGCACGGATACTTAAAAATGCTTTGCGTATCGGCTCGAACGCGTATCGGATACTGGAAACCCCCGGAAACGCGCGGAAACACGTTTCCGAAACGTTTCCTAACGTAGGAAACGCAATATTTAAATTAAATAAAAAAAATAATTGGGAAACGCGTATCCCCCTTGCGGGTACGCGTTTCCCGCAATTTTATTCACGGCGTCAGGCGCGCAGTCACGCCTCATATTAAATGGTGGATAACTCTTAGAAATAATTACTTCTCCTTACAAAATCATTTTATTAATTTAATGTCAAAGAAGATCTTGTTTATGTGAAGAGTTTGATGATCATCATTACATATTATGATATTAGTTCTCAATGTGTACTTGTAAGCGCAATTTGACTTTTGAGTAATCTGTATTGATAATAAATAAATCAAACTAAAATGTGTACTTGTAGGCACTATAAATAATGTTTGTGCTTTTGGATACCTCAAGGAATAGATTGCATGAGTTATTCTTCATATTTTCTATTCCTGTGATATCCAATACCTTCTCCTAGCCTAATCTTTCTCATTTTGCCTAAACAACATGATTGTGCGCCAATTATTCTTTATTGAATGTAGTGACTGGTATGGTACCTTAGTTTGTTAATTGTATATTTTTATATTAATTAATACTTATATTAAAATAATTAAAAAAATATTAAAAACGTTTCCCGTATCCGTATTTTTTTAAAAATCACGTTTCCCGTATCCGTATTTTTTTAAAAATCACGTTTCCCGTATCCGTTTCGTATCGTATTCCGTATCCCGTTTCCGTCCCCGTGCTACATAGTATGTAAGTAATTTAACCAGTTTATTAAAGGAAAGTTGATTATATAGTAGTTCTTAAGCAAACAAAGAAGGTAGAAACATTTCTCAACTTTAGTCGCCTTAGCTTCGTAAAACATGTTATGCGAAGTAAAACACAGTCTTGCTATCAGAGGTACATAAAACTTTATAAGCACCTAATAAAAAATGGAATGCAAAATTGAAATATAATAGGATAAGATCATGTGATTTCCCACGATTCCGAGCACAAAAAGATTATATTTTTAAAGGTCAACAAGGAATAGAGCAGAAAAAAACCTCAGGAACCAAAAAAAAGTAAATAAGGCTGGGAAAAACCTTGCAGTAAATGAAATTGTGGATGAAAATGTATGTTTACAAGTGCTAAAGACTATGACAAAGATCAAAAAGGATAAACCATATTTATAAGAACCTAAACAAATGTTAAGAAAAAACTAATAAAAAAACATTCTTCTAGCTTAATAACTTAATGATAAATTAGGAATTCAAGAGATTGAAACAGTACTTTATGGATTTGGAAACACTAACTTTCCAACCCTATGAACCATTAAGTTATAGATAGCATAATCCTTTCAAAACTACAAGTTGAGAATACAGAAAACATGTCCAGCTAGCCTGGATTTGCAGATCACAAGACAAAGATACCGGTGTTCATCGGGTGGAGCGGGCTTATAAATCCTTACTTCTTACCTGATTGTAACAAATTTGTTTGTCCCATGCTTCGCCCAAAACAGCTTCAAGTCGATCGGATCTTTAAACTGATGGCCGTCCCCAGCAAGTTTCTCCAAAACCTTCTTGAAAGCCCCCAGACTCATCTTTCTGCCGGCAATTCGAGCGCCTTTGCGCTTAGAACTCATCGGAAGCGGGTACACAGACATGCTCGTGGTGCAACACGCCGACTGCCACCCGCCCGCACCCCATCTATAGCATTGCTGGGGAGTTCCGGTGCACGAACATACCGGAGGTGGAATGCCGGAAAGATCGATGCTGAAACCATTGATCACCAGCCCCATGTTCTTCTTTTCGCCCTTTCTTCGTGATACTGAAGGATCTATTCCGCCATCTCTAGCCTCCGGAGTTTTCTTCGGCTTCTTCGGCTTCGGAGGCTTGCATGGCTTGCTCTGAGACTTCCTCTTCTTCTTCTTCATCAAAGGAATGTCATCAGCAGCAATGTCTTCCATCTCCGGAACAGTATTATCCTTTGGCGGATCTGGTGGCTGGAGCATTTGGATTGTGTGGGAATCGGTAGCACTGGAGAGGACAGATGAATAGCTGTGGTTTGAAGAAAGCAAACTAGCAATATTGCTCTCTCTGTGGCTCATCCCTGACATATCGTACCTGTGATCCATCATCATGGTTGGATCTCTGTGGCCAATCCCGGAAATGGCTCCATCTCTGTGTACGATTCCTCCAATATTCCCATCCCTGAGGCCAATACCCGCAATGCTGCCATCCCTCTGCCCCATCCACCCACTTCTCACATCTCGCATGAAGTCCATTTGCATCGCCGAAGGGGGCATGGCGGACTGAGAAACGCCGCAATCCCGGTAGAGGAAACTGCCATTAGAGAGAAAGGGCTTTGTGCGGTGCTCTGACGCAGAGGATAGATGCAGGCCGAGGTTGTTCTTCACATGTGGATCGTAATAATGCATATTGCGATAATCCAGTCCATCATCATCCATCGTGTGAGTAATGTTGTGTACGAAACGAGATGGATTCGAATCACATGCAACTCCGCATAATCTTCTACACGAAACTAGTAAGATGGACGAAAGAAGAAATGAATCGCAGAAAAATGAACAGATCGGGCAAAATCAAAATTGATCTGCCGGATAAAAAACATTGCAGAATAACCCTAATTCAAAGATATCTGCCAGAAGATCCAAACAAAGATAAAATCTGAGTTGCCGCATTGAGAAACGCATGCCCGATAACTGCATCATGCGGTTTCAAAGTTGGATTTTCCTCTCCACGCAGGATTTGAACTTTTTCTTTAAACAAACAAAAATACTTCTTATGCCCTAATAAACGATTTCATGGGGAATGGAAGCATTCGGATCTCTTTTTCGAGTCGGGAGTAAACAGAGCCGTGTCGGAGTGAAAATAATAGAAAAGTTACCTCTTCAGAAACCTAGGGTTCTTTCTTTGGCCGCGGCATGATGGCGAGAGAGAGAGAGAGAGAGGAGAGAGAGAGAGAGCGCGAGACGGAGAGAGATTATGGGGGTGAGAGAAAGAGAGGAGAGAGAAAGAGAGGAGAGAGAGAGAAGGGGTGTGTGAGTGTTTTTTTTTCCTATTTATGGATTGATCAAGGGCTCCTAGGTCAATTCATTTATATATAAAATGCTGGATAACATAGATTTTCTTAGGCAGTATAATAATTAATAACTATGCTTCGTAGAAGAGTAATGTGTTATATTTCATTTTACTTTATTATTATTATTATTATTATATTATATATTATTATTATAACGGGAAGCATGTGATGTGTCAGCCATAGAAGAGAGGGGGAAGTGTGGGTCCCGATGGATAAGCGGAATTTTTAATCCTCAACCAAACTGATTGTATATTTATCTAATTGTGTAAATTTTTTTTTGTGTATATAAAAAATACAAAAGAACGAGATTAGTTCTCCTGAGAAATGATCTTGACCATCAAATGCATATTGTCAATTTAGTCCCAAATGAAGAGGATCGTGATGCAATGTTGAGTGAATGGTGCTTGGACAATGAAGTTTGGTGTTCTCAAAATTTTTTGACCTTCCCAAAATGCCCTCGCCATTTCTGCTTATTTGCATGAGTTGTCTTCCGATGAGCAAGCAGACAATTATGTTGCCTCTTTTCAAGCTACTTGCACCTCTTGCTGCTTTTCTTCGTTGCAGCTTGAGATTGTAGATAATAGCCAGTTTCAGATTGACGAGTGTGGTAGGCAACGACTATGTTATACTGAAAGAAGCGCATGGTGAGAGAATATGTAAGTGAGAATGAGAGAGGGGGAGGAGGAGGAAGAGGAGGGAGAGTGTTGAAAAAATCCATTGGATTTTATTGTACAAACCATACATGATTAATAAAGTGTACTACTTTGACATGCAAATTGTTCCCACCTCTCAAGAAGCCATGTGGAGCGACCCTAAAGAAGAAAGAAGATGCCCGAAGGTGACCAGAAAGGGGCTCAGAGGAAATGGCATGACCTGCTCAAAAGGGATCGGGGATTGTCGATCAAGCATTCGCCGATTGGGGGCGTTCGTCCACCGAGTACCCGATCGCTAATCGAAGATTAGAACTCTGACTGCGGTTCTTTACTGCAGCATTCAGTGATCATTCGAAGATCCGTGATCGCTGACCCTTTGTTTGTCGATCGAGCTAAAGTCATTCGCCGAGCGAGCCTAACTTCTCAACGCTCAACTATGAAAGACTTTGCGACCGTCGTTCGCAGATCGAGACTCAACGCTTGACGACCAAAGTTGCATGTATTGACATTCTTGTCTGGATGCGAAATAGAGATGTTGCAAAGTCAACACAGATAAGTTATCTCTTGTCACTCATATCATATAAGGACTCATGGATAGAATAGAAGAAGACAAGGGGATTCCTCCTTGAACCCTCTTCAATTCTCAATGCCTCAGGCCGCTATAACTATAGCTAGGACTTGAAGTTCAAAGCAGCGAAGCACAAAGTAGAGAGAAAAAAGAAGATCAGTAATGTTGTGGATCGCTCAGGTGCTCTGGTAGACCGGTCGAATTGAACCACCTTAGCTCGGAAGTGAACCGAGCGTGCAAACAGTAAATGAGTGAATTCGTAAATGACACGAACACTTTTAACGTGGAAAACCCGAAAAGGGTGAAAAACCACACAGTCGGAGCTGTGCCGGCCAACTTCCACTATCTTCTGGAGGATTACAATTAGAAATTGAGAACTCGAGCGCGACGGGCCACTGCTCGTTACAATGATGGAGAGGGAGAGAGAGAGAACTCTGAGGGTGACAGGACACCTCTCGGAAAGTTAAGTACTTTTTGTTCTGAGAACGGCAGTGAGGACAAAAGTGAGAACAATGAGTCGCCTTTCGGGATTCGAAAGATTCACGAATTGCTAAGGAAGATGGTCTTCCGGAGCGAAGGAAATCTCCAAGTCCACGAAGGAGATCTTTGAAGCCCGAAGGAGATCTTCGAGCGCCGGAGGAAGACTCAGAGGAAATCTTCAATGGAGCTTTCTCGGGTGTAGAATGCAATGTGTCTTGAAAAGAAGGCCCTAATCTTCTTTTATAGCTTTGGTCGGGGGTAGCCCAGTAATTTTGTCGTCGTAAACATCGTAACCACCTGACGGGCGAATCACGTTTGCTGGTTTGGAGCACACAGGTCGTCATTTTTCGTAAATGACTGTCTCGCCCTTTGGGCAGTTCAGGCAAGTTGGGCAGTTCGGCCAGCTTCGTTGAAGGTGATGAAGTCGACGAACGAGTCCTGTAATCTGAGAAATTAGGAAATGTTAACTGCGCGCGTGTCGGGAACGTGGAAACATTCTGAGCGCGCGAGGAAGCGTTCTGAGCACGCAACTAATACAGGAGCGTTCTGAGCGCTCGACGAACACGAGAGCATTCTGAGCGTGCAACGAACACGGGAGCGTCCTGAGCGCGTAACGAACACGAGAGCGTTCTGAGCGCGCAGTGAACACGGAGGTGTTCGATGCGCGACAACGAACGGGAGAGCATTCTTAGCGCTCGACGCGCAGCAACAAACGGGTAGATGAGACGTCGTGTCCCAAAGGAGAAATTAGGCTCCGCCCGCACCTGCCGAGGGGGGTGCGGTTTTAGCCGCATCTCCCGTAAAGCGGGGGAGGTGCTCAGTCACACATAAAAATAGGGAGGGATGCGGCTTGGCCGCACCCCCAAAAGTGGGATGCGGCTTGGCCGCACCCCAAAAGGGGGGTGCCGCATGGTCGCACCCCCAAGGTGTGCGGTTTGGTCGCACCCCAATGGAGGGGTGCGGCTTGGCCGCACACCAATGGAGGGGTGCGGCTTGGCCGTGTTGGAACATGGTTTTCCGTATCCCTTTGATTTGAGAATAACAAATCCTACTTGTATTTGATCTTATTTTGTCATTGTGTTTTTAGCATGCAGGTTTGAACAGATATGACACCAGGTTGCTGCAATATTGGTCTGGTACTATCCACAAGCAGAAAGATTGAAAGTTGTCTAACGCCAGGCGTTAGAACTTAACGTTGGGCGTTAGCGATCGACGGGATGGTCTGTCGATCGACGGGATGGCTTGCCGATCGACGGGATGGCTTCCCGATCGACGGGATGGCTTGCCAATTGAATAAAAAGAGAAAGATGCTCAACGCTAGGCGTTAGAAATTAACGCCGACGTTAACGATCGATGAATATGGCAAGGAGGAAGCAACCGTGATTAAATGACGAACTTTAGGAATGATTTGCCTCAACTTCTGCGTTAGCCTTAACGTCGGTGTTAGTATTGCCTAAAATAAACAATTCCTAAAGAGCAGAATATCCTTCCTCTTCTGAAGATCCGAGCCATCAATATGTTGCTATACATGGTCAACGCCCGACGTTAGAACTCAACGCCGCCGTTAGCTCAAGTTCTATAAATTGGATGATTTCGATGTCTCTGATAACTGATTACTAAGAGCTCTATTCCAGCACTTCAGAAACTCCTTGAGGGCCGTATTTTTCCAGATCATCATCTCCCACACAAATTCAAAAGGAGGAATCGAAGGAGGCTTGGATCAATACGCTAACTCAATGCAAAGAACGCAAGCTTGGACTTCAACAATCTTCAGCGATTCTTCGGCGTCTCTTTCAGATTACCTCATAGGGAGTTTTATATTTGTCTTGTGTATTTGTCTTTTATTTTTATTTTTTTAATCGGTTTGGAAATTTGCCTCGTGTTGGCGACTAGGTCTGGGTAGGACTTAGGGAGTAATTCGCCTCGTGTTGGCAACTAGTTCTAGGGAGTAGATCTAGGGGGTGCTCGAGGCCTTTCTAGGGATAGGAAGGCTAGAGCGGCTTGAGGCCGTATCTGGGGAGAGATCGGCTAAAGCCAACCGGTTCGTGGGGATATACGAGTCAGTATAGAAAATGAAAAGAATATTTCATATTTCGCCATCGATTTCTAGCGTCATAGAAATCAGATTTTGTAATCAATTTTATAAATGATAATCACGTCTTTTCTTGTTTAATAAAATTGACTTCATGTCTAATTTCATTATCTCTTTACTTTTGATTTAACTTACTTCTACCAAAATATCAAAAGTTTTCTATAAAATTTAAAGTTTTCTAAAACCCTTATTCACCCTCCCCCCTCTAAGGACACCTCAAGATCCAACAGGCCGCACCCCTATAGGGTGCGGCTTGGCCGCACCCCCATAAGGGTGCGGCTTGGCTTGGCCGTAGCCCAATGGGGGTGTGATTTGGTTGCACCCCACACTATGGGGGTGTGGTTATCCGCACCCCACTAGTGGGGTGCGGGCTAACAACACACCAATAGTGGGGTGCAACCTTGACTGTGCATGTCGCCGGTAGAGCGTAAATTGTGCTCGGTGGATTCTTCCACTCCCATGATCATGGGTTAGAATTTTCACTCCACTAACCCCACTTCTCCTTAGTGGAGCATTCTCTAAACGCACCCTTATGAGTGCTTATAAATATATGTGTGCACATCATAAGCCCCCCAAACCTTCGGAGTCTGAATTATTGCGCGGAGGAGTGTGAAGGTTTTATCTTACTCGTGGCAGTCCAAATCATTGTTATCTTCGTGCGACGCATCGTACGATGCCGGAGGTAAGTGATTTTTTTGTTTCGCGCGAGACATGAAAAAAGGGAGAGAGAGGGAGGGGGAGTTTGTGCGGAGCGTTCGTCGTGCCCCTGCCACTGGGGCGCGGGCTATGCCCGGCCGTGAAGCGACCGACCAGCGGTAGTGTGGCCTGCGCGATTGCGGCTGCGCGTGCCTGCTCGATTGTGGCTGCGCATGCGGCATATGGCTTGCGCGATTGCGATCGACGTGCGGTCGGTGCCGGACGCGCGGATGCGCGGGCGCACGGCATGCGTGCGCGGCCTGCGTGATTGCGTCCTGCACGCGCGCGACCAGCGTGCGGCCGGTGCCGGACGTACACGCGCGCATCCTGCGCGCAGTTAGCATGGGCGCGGTCAGCAGCAGCTGGGCGCGGCTGGTGCGCGGCTGGTGCCGATCGTGCGGGCGCACGACCAGAGCGCGCGCGGCCTTCGTGATTGCGGCCTGTGCGTGCGCGACCGGCTTTCGGTCGGTGCCGGCCGAGCGGGCTCAAAGCATGCGCGCGTGGCCTGCGCAATTGCGGCCCGCGTGCGGTCGGTGCCGGCCATGCAGGTGCTTGGCATGTGCGCGTGCGACCGACATGCGACCGGTGCCGGTTGTGCGGTCGTATGTGGGCGGGTGTGCTTGTACGCGCGGCCTATGCGGTTGATGTGCACGACCGTTCCCGAGGTGCAGGGCATTTGCGGGATATCAGATATTTTTGTAGCGAGTTATTTACTCATAATTTTTGTAAAAGATTTGTTTTTTTTGGCCCTGAAGCGGAGCGGCCAGTCGAGGCTGATGCGGTTGCGCTCGACTCTTGACGGTGCGCGAGTTGATATGTGGCACAAGCGGCTTGGACTGCCTTCCAGTTTGAGGTGAAAATTCCTCGGGCGGAGGAGCGCTCCTAGAACCCGTCGTCCGGCTTCATGACTCTTTCTGAGAGCTACTTGAAGTCCGGGTTTCGCTTTCCTCCCTCAGAGGAGGCTATTGAGATATTTCGGTTTTGCGATGTTCTGATCACCCAATTCACCCCAGTTGGGATGACGAGGGTAGTGAGGATGATTGTGCTCTTTCAGGAGCATAGTGCACGACTTTCTCTGGAGGTGTTCAATGATTGGTGCGAAGTTTCCATTGACTCAGGTGGTCGCATCGAGGTTCGGAGCAACAAGAACTTGTTTCGCTTCGGGGAGAAGAACGGCTATCGGCACAGGAATACCCTTTACGGGTATGTCCGAAATCGTTGGGAGCTGCCAGAGTTATGGAGAGCGCTTCCCGGTCATTGCCGTCGGCAGACGGGGCGGGAAGATGAGTTTTCACCCCTTCCCAGTTTTCCTGGTCAAGAGAGGTTGTCGAAGGTACTGTATTGCATTTCCAGCTGTGTGGAGGAGAGCAGACTGTTCTCGGTTGGACTTTCCTGGGATGTTGGGTGTGTGGCTGCCGTTCTCCTAGTTCGTGGAAAGAAGAGGAAGATCGTCTTCAAGAACGGGGGTTCTAGTCCAGGGCTCATTCCACCAGTGCCTAGGAGCCATGATAACGAGGCTGGTCCGAGCAGCCGTAGGGTGGAGCCGACTCCAGACGATCCTGATGTCGAGATTTTGGCATCTCCTATCGCCGACCAGGTCCCGCAGGGAGACTTGTCGCCGCCGCCTCCTTTGCCACCAGCGAGACAAGTTTCCTCCTCTCTTCAGGCGATGACTTCTGCGGTGAGTGGAATTCTTTTTCTCTAGTTCTGGCCCTTCTTCTCCATTGTTGTTTATGTATACTAACTGCTTTCTTTTCTCACAGGCTAACATTTTAACCAGCGTTTCCCTCACGTGGAACGACTGTTATGTGGGCCTCAAGGATGGTTACTTCACTTTTCAGGAGGAGCTGCGCGTGGCGAGAAGCGATTTGTCCGTCCTGAAGAAGAAGATGGATCGCGATCTTTCGCACATCAGAAAGCTAGAGTCTGACATCTCTTCTTCCCGATCGGAGATTGAGATGTTGCTAGCGGAGTGTGGTGGCGATAAGGCACTTGCTCAGCCCTTCGTCAGTTATTAGAGGCTCGGGGGGAGATATTCCGCCAGGAGGGAGAGCTGGGCTTTCTGAGGAGCAAGGTGGACCGGTTGTCATCTGCCGAGCAGAGAATTGAAGAGACCAAGGTGGCGGGGGTGGCCGAATACGGAGACTTTCTGGCTTTTGTGGAGGAGCGGTTCCAGATGTCGGTGGAGCTTCCCGTCGAGATTATGTTGAAGGAGGTGGAGTCGCTACTAGAGGACGAATGCGAAGTTGCCTTCCAGAGGGGCGTTCAGAAGACTCTCCGCATGATGGAGAGGAAGTTCAGGTGTGGCATTGCCGGTCTCGGAGCTGGGGACCTTTCGGAGGACGATCGCTTAGATGTGGCCGAAGACTAATACATGTATTTATGGTTTTTCATCTTGCTGTTTTCTTTCGTTGTTTGTTATCGTTTTTTTATGTGAAGCATTGAGCTGATGTGGTTGTATTCTTTTGAATTTATTATATAGTATTTGATTCTTGTGCGTATTATATGGTTTCGTTGTCTTAACCATTTTTGAGTGATGATTAGGGGGACAGGTCCCCAGAGTGTTGGTGAAGAGTGTGTGTGTGTGTGATCAAACCGTTGATGACCGTAAGAGGGGTAGGCCCTTACGACGTTGGGACCTTATTGCGGGGAGAAGGGCGGACCTTCAATCGGCGGCAGTGCGAAGTCTTTAGGGCAGGGCCTCAGAATGGCCGGTGAAGAGCGTGCTCATTCAAACCGTTGACGACCGCAAGATGGGCAGTTCCTTGCGACGTCGGGACCTTACTGCGGGGAGAAGGGCGGACCTTCGATCAGGGGCAGTGCGAAGTCCTAGGGGCAGGGCCCCAAAATGTTCTCGCGGAAGCGTAGTTAAGAACAAGTGAAACACTTTTAATCAAAATAGACATTGGTATACGCTCAAGGGTAATCTTGTGGATTTGGAGTTAGCGATTGTTTTTTAAATACAAATTAAACAAGAGTGTAGATATTGCGGGGCTCCTTTGCCCATTTCCTTGTCTTTCTGAGTAGCGTTAGCACGAGCTTCCTGGATCGCCAAGCGTGAAGCGCGATTTGTGGCCTAGGAACTGATTACTTCGGCGGATGGCCCCAAACTGTCTTCTTGCGAAATATTTGGCGATAAATCTCGAGGTGTCCCGATTGGATGAGGTGCTCGATCTCGTCTTTCAGACTGAGATATTGCTTTGTACGGTGTCTCATGCCCTTGTGAAAATCGCAGAACAGGGATTGATCCCCTGTATTTCGGGGGAGCGGCCTCGGCCATTTGACAATTTTGTTGTTGTAGATTACTGACAAGATACGCTCGCGGGAGGCGTTTAGTGGAGTGTAGATCCGGATTCTCTGGTTCGTCGACTCTCGGTGACCGTTTGGCCATCCAGCCTTTGGCATTAATTGTTGTCCCTTCCTCTTTCGACCCATGACTTCATGTTGTCGCGAGTTTGCTGGTGTCGGAAGATTGGTTGCTGCTGTCAGTGCTGGGGATATGCAGCTTTTCTGCAGGCAGCCTTTCTTAGGGCTCGGGCTTCGCGACGTCCCATGGATGACCCAAGGAACTTTGACTGTTGCAACGCTGAGACTGCAAACTGACTTTTGGAGGATTTTCCCTTTGCTTTCCATTCGGCCCGCCATGGAGGCATCATGCTGGAGGGCGTCGAGTAGGATGCTCCCGAATATTGTGTCGTAGAGTGAATCTACTTCTGCGATGGTGAATTAGACGTCGTACTAGACCGGTTCCGGGAGTGCTCCCACGTGGACGTGGAGGATGATGACCCCTATGGTGGGTATTATCATCCCGTTCGGAAGTTCTGCGCTGCTTGCTCTGAGCTTGAGGTTCCCACCAAAGAGTTTGAGTTGTACCACAGTCGCCACGAACAAGATGTTAAATGAGATGTGGTGGCTTATTAATGCCCTTCTTAACTCACAGATCGGGTTGCCGATGCTTGCGTGCAGGGCAAAGTCCAACCTTCCGTGGAGGTGCTTTTTGTCGAAGCTTATGTCGACCTCCTCTTGCTGCTCGTCATGCTCTGCCTGCCTTGGATGGGGGGATCTACCTGGCTCGAGCTCCTCTCATGCTCGTTCATCTCTTCAGATTCTTTGTTCACAAGCTTCATGCCATCCAGTGAATAATTGAGATAGCTCAGTGAAGTTGTGAATGGTTCCCTCAGGGAGAGACCGATACTAGTTAAGAGTGCCACCGCATAGGGTTTCTGTGAAGATCTTGCAACTAATTTGGTCAGAAATCCCGAACGTTTCCATTGCGGCCAGGAAGCTGTTAACGTGCTCGTACGAGTTTTCTGTCCCGTGAAACTCTCTATAGCGTGGGAGCTTAATCCATGAGGGAATCATATACTTCATGATTTTTCTTGACAGGGGGAGATTATTCTAGCTGGGGCATGACATCATTCGAATCATGTTCCATCGTTGGAGGAGCCTGCTTGCTGGCTGCACCGAGCCACTTGGGCAGGATGGGTGCATCGATGAGCGCTTTCTCTCCTGAAATCGCAGGGATGGAGGAACTACAAGCGTCTGAAAGTGCCTGCTGGGTGTACATCCCTGTCGGTTCCGAGTATTGTGGTGAGGCGGGTGGTGTCTCTAGGAAGCCTTTGCAGAGTTTTTGGGAACACATTCTGACAGATGGCCCCAAACTGCTGTGGATCGCTCGGGTGCTCTGGTAGACCCGTCGAATTGAACCACCTTAGATCGAAAGCGAACTGAGCGTGCAAACAGTCAATGAGTGAATTAGTAAATGACACGATGACTTTTAACGTGGAAAACTCGGAGGGTAAAAAACCACGCGGTCGGAGCTGTGCCGGCCAATTTACACTATCTTCCGGAAGATTACAATTAGAAATTGAGAACTCAAGTGCGACAGGCCGCTACTCGATACAATGATGGAGAGGGAGAGAGAGAGAACTCTGAGGGTGATAAGACACCTCTCGAAAAGTTAAGTACTTCTTCTTCTGAGAACGGTTGTAACAACCCGCCCCGACCACCACACCAGAAGTTTAGGGTCCTCAACACCGCCTCTGGTGGGCCGACTAAACGCGGTTGGACAAGGACTGCAGTCTGGTGCACTCCACCTGCTCAGCTCAGTTGGTGATGAGGACTGTTGAAAGGTGCCTTATCAAGGGTGGCGGGGGATCGAGACCCGCCATCAACATCCCACTGTATCTGAGAAACAGGCTCAACCATGGGTGGGGTGCACCGGACTGCAGTCCTTGTCCAACCGCGTTTAGTCGGCCCACCAGAGGCGGTGTTGAAGGACTGTTGAAGGTGCCTTATCAAGGGTGGCGGGGGATCGAGACCCGCCATCAACATCCCACTGTAGCTGAGAAATAGGCTCAACCATGGGTGGGGTGCACCGGACTGCAGTCCTTGTCCAACCGCGTTTAGTCGGCCCACCAGGGCTGGGTTGAGGCTATAAACCCCTGGTGTGGTCGTCGGGGCGGGTTGTTACAACGGTAATGAGAACAAAAGTGAGAACACTGAGTCGCCTTTTGGGATTCGATGGATTCCCGAATCGCTTAGGAAGATGGTCTTCCGGAGCAAAGGAAATCTCCAAGTCCACGAAGGAGATATTCGAAGCCCAAAGGAGATCTTCGAGCGCCAGAGGAGGATACGGAGCAAATCTTCAATGGAGCTCTCTCGGGTGTAGAAGGCAAGGTGTCTTAAAATGAAGGCTCTGGGCTCCTTTTATAGCTTTGGCTGGGGGTAGCCCGGTAATATTGTCGTCGTAACCACCTGACGGGCGAATCACATTCTCCGGTTTGGAGCACACGGATCGATATTTTTCATAAATGACTGTCTCTCCCTTCGGGCAGTTTAGGCAGGTTGGGCAGTTCGGGCAGCTTCATTGAAGGTGATGAAGGCGACGAACGAGGCCTGTAATATGAGAAATTAGAAAATGTTAACTGCGCGCGTGTCGGGAACGTGGAAACGCTCTGAGCGCGCGAGGAAGCGGTCTAAGCGCGCAACGAATACAAGAGTGTTCTGAGCTCTCGACGAACACGAGAGTGTTCTGAGCGCACAACTAACACGGGAGCATTCTGCACGCGTAACGAACACGAGAGTGTTTTGAGCGTGCAACGAACGCGTGAGTGTTTTGAGCGCGTAACGAACACGAGAGCGTTCTAAGCGCACAACGAACACGAAGGTGTTCGATGCGCGACAATGAATGGGAGAGCGTTCTAAGCGCGCAACGAACACAGAGTTGTTCGACGCGCGACAACGAACGGGTAGATGAGACATCGCGTCCCAAAGGAGAAATTAGGCTCCGCCCGCACCTGCCAAGGGAGGTGCGGTTTTGGCCGCATCCCGGGTAAAGCGGGGGAGGTGCTCATCCGCACCCCAAAAAAGGGAGGGGGTCCGGCTTGGCCGCACCCCAAAAGGGGGGTGCGGCTTGGCCGCACCCCCAAGGGGTGTGGGTTGGCCGCACCCCGATAGGGCGCGGCTTGGCCGCACCCCGATAGGGCGCGGCTTGGCCGCACCCCCATAGGGCGCGTCTTGGCTGCACCCCCATAGGGGTGCGACTTGGCTTGGTCGCACCCCCATGAGGGTGCGGTTTGGTCGCACCCCCCCCCCCCCCCCCCCCCCCCTAAGGGGGGTGTGGCTATCTGCACCCCACTAGTGGGGTGCGGGCTAACCACACCCCAATAGTGGGGTGCGGCCTTGACTGCGCATGGCGTCGGTAGAGCGTAAATTGTGCTCGGCGGATTCTTCCACTCTCATGATCATGGGTTGGACTTTTGACTTCACTAACCTCACTTCTCCTTAGTGAAGCATTCTCTAAACGCACCCCTATGAGTGCTTATAAATATATGAGTGCACATCAAGTAATGATGCACAACTAATCTTCTTTTTGTAATTCGTAATATCATTTGTTGAGACTCGGCTATTTCTCACTTCATCTTCTAATGTTTTCCTCTATCTCGCTCATTCTCTTGACCCCCTCTATTTCACCGACCCCGACTATTTTACCATCTGTAAAAAGGTTACATGATTTTCTTAAAAGATCTATGAAAGTTTATGTGCTTCCTAGTAAAAAAAATTCGGTAAGGGCTACTGAATTTATCTTCAAAAGATTAGTGATGTGGTTCCTAAATCTCCAATGTAAAGAATTTTATAATGTTCTTGAGCCTCCACTTGAAAAAGGCTTCATAGCCTGGAATGACAGTTTATCACAGTTTTGAAAGAGAGGACTACCCCAAACATGTATTGTATAAATCTACGTTTTGTCTATGTGCATGAACTTTTCTTTACCTTTCATTTTTTGTGATGATTTTCTCATTTACTATAAAATAATAAGTGTGATTTCTGAAGATTACTACCTACTTCTCCTCTAAAAATCTCAACGAATGTAATATTAAAGCCAATAAAAGACGCACATGAAACATAATAAAGGTCCAGTTCACGATCGTCGATCTGGGTTTGACAAACGATTGTAAAAAGGTTTTAAGATTTCCTCATAAATTGATGTAGAGCCCAAACACCTAGAACCAGTATGCAACAAAAGCAAAGTTGATGTTCTAAAAGAGCATAATCTTAGTGGTCGCATACAAAGATTATAAAATCAACATAATTGTTGTTTTAGAGTTGGATTTAAGAGACCACTCATTTGTAAATGCTCTACTCGTAATTTCTAGAATGATTAGTGTACAACCCGTATTCTTAGAGGGTAGAACCCGATTCAAGCCACGTAGGCACGGGTTAAAGTCAAAGCAGAAGTCAGCACTCAGAGATTAAAGACAACTCAGTCAGCAGGAACAGTAAATGGCATATGCGAGTATGGGCGAGCATGCGCATACAACCCCTCATACTCACCAAGGTGGGCGACCATAGGCGCTGCTCGCTGAAGCCAGACGAGATCCCCTCAATGTCGCATAGTCGCCGGGTTGGGCTGGGCTATAAATAAGACCCCCCCCCCCCCCCCCCCTCCTCTTTAGTTTTCCTATAAATAGGACCTCATGGGTACCAGGAACTGCACCTTTGGCTGAGCTTTCGGAACCCACTTTCGAATACTTGGACCCGTCATCTTTGGTCGTCACTCATGATACTCGCCAAGTTGGTGCCTTCCTCGTACCCTGTTCGGCCATATTTGATTGTGGAGGGGAAGTGTCTTCTGAGCTTCTAGGTACATGGTGAGACCTCTCTGTCATAGCACCCGAGGTCCTGTTGTTGCACTTTTAGCCTCTTCATTGTTGTCAAGCCATCAAGTCGGATCACTGAGTTCTACCGACCATTTCGCCAGCCTTCCTGAATCCCCCACTCCTTCCAGGATATTTTGGAGGGGGTGATCAGTCACGACTCGGATGGAGTGGGCTTGAAAATAATGTCGGAGCTTCCGCGCCGACACCACCAAGGCGAAAGCTAGCTTCTCGAGGATGAGATATCGCATCTCTGCCTTCTTTAGCACCCAACTTGCATATTAGATGTGTAGCTGTTTCTTCTCTTCCTCTCTGACAAGCATAGAACTTACCACCTCCGCCCCTACTCCCAAGTAGAGGAGTAGGTCTTCGCCTTCCCTCGGACTTTGGAGGAAAAGTGTTTGGTTTAGCTGCTGCTTCAGCTTTTCGAAGGCATTTTCGCACTCCTCGGTCCATTCAAATTGTTGGTTATTTCGGAGCATTTTGAAGAATAGAGAGCATTTCTCTCCTGCCTTTGACAGGAAGCGACTAAGGTCGGTCAGCCTTCCAGTCAGCCTCTGAACTTCCCTGATGCTCTTCGGTGATGTCATTTCGACGATAGTCTTCACCTTGTTAGGGCTGGGTTCCACTCCTTCGGGGGTGAGGAAATGTCCCAAAAACTTCCCTCTTTCTGCCCCGAACACGCACTTGGCGGGATTGAGCCTCATTTTGAAGCTCCGAAGAGTTGTGAAGGTCTCTTCCAGATAGGTGACATGCTCTTTGACCAAGAGGTCATCCACATACACCTCCAGGTCCCCCCCCCCTTTTGTTCTTTGAAAACTTGATCCATCATTCGCTGGTATGTATCCCCCGCATTCTTCAACCCGAAATGCATCATCTTGTGGCTGAAGCAGCCATCACCAGTGATGAAGGAGACATCGCGACAATCAGGAGGGTGCATCCAGATCTGGTGGTATCCTGAAAAGGCATCAAGGAAGCTCATCACAGAATAACCGACGGTTGAATCAACTGACGCGTTGATTCGAGGTAAAGGATAACAATCCTTCAGGCAAGCTTTATTTAACAACGAGAAATCAACACACATCCTCCATCCCCCAGTGGCATTCTTTACCATTACAACATCTGAGATCCAGCATGGATACTAGATCTCAGATACAAAACCTGCCTCAAGCAGTTTCCTCACTTCCTCTCGAATGGGTTCAACCAACATGATGACACTCGCCCTCTTCTTCTGCCTGATGGGCTTGACCTCATGGTCTAGGTTGATATGGTGGCATGCGACCTCTACATCGATCCCTGGCATCTCTGCGGCGCTCCATGTGAAGACGTCAACACTCTCTTGCAGACACACCACCATATTTATCTTCTCCTCCGCCTTCAGCGCTCCACCGATCTTCAGCAGCCCGGGCTCTCCGCCCTCAGAGGATACTTCCACTTCTTCTGCCTCCTCTGCAGCCTCCAGCGTAGACATCCCTTCCAGAACTCGATCCACCTCCTCCGCCTCCTCCATCCAGCTGATAGTGTTTACCGCGTTCAGATAGCACTCCCGAGCGGCATTAGGATCGCTCCGGATCCTCGCATGGATGTCTCTATGGCAATACTTCAAGCACTGATGGTAGGAGGATGGAACGACCTTGAAGGTGTTTATGAGTGGTCTGCCGAAGATTGCATTGTAATAGATCGGCGCGTCGACGATGACGATTCGGCACTTAGTTAAATTGTTGTCGAGGGTTACCAACAACTCCACTCGTCCTTCCACCTCCTTCCGTTCACCTGAGAAACCGAAGAGGGGCCCATCTGAGGTTATCACCCTGCTTGCCTCCACCTCTAACTCGTCAAACGTCTTCTTGAAAATGACGTTTACCGAACTCCCGTTGTCCACCAGGATTCATTGGACAGTGAAGTCTTCGACGACTGCCTGGATCACGAGGGCATCATAAAAAGAGTTCTCATTCCCCATCATGTCCTCCTATGAGAAGGTAATCTCATCCAGTGGGGGAGGCACTTGAGAGATCGAAGAGACGCACTTGCAGTAGATTTAGTGGAGACTTGCCTTGCGGGAAGCTCTGAGCCCCGTTCCTCTATGGATTACTCTTACTTCACCTCCTCCTCCCTGGACCACTCCTCGACCTCCCTGGTCAACCCGGTCTTCATTCCACCTCCAAACGGGTGTCTGACCCACCACCGGCTCTACCCGAGTTTCTTGCCTCTGCTGCTTTCCTCCCCTTGCTAATGCACCTAGCCTTCTCCTGACTTCCCAAAAATCGGGGCAGGCCATCGTTCTGTGCCCTCCACCTGGTGCAACTCGCAATATAGAGGGATTTCTTCCACCTGGTGCCTCCTTCGGTTATTCCTGTGGTTATGTTTGTTGCCCTGTCGGGCAACAACTATCGCTTCTTTGCGTCCTCCCTCCTGACACCTTTCCTGTCGATCACGATTCCTCCCCTATGGGGAGAACCTCCTTCCTTGACCCTATTGATGGATCCTTCCCATCGGTCTCCACGACGGTCGCTTCTCCGGTACCTGTACCTCCTTTCCTCCTTCCGTCGCCCCAGAGCCACAAAGGGCCTCCTCGCCTCCTGTCTCCTCATCCCCTCCGGCCTACTTAACTCTTCTCTCTTCCTCGGCTCTTCCTTCCTTCCAGCTTGTTGCCTCCTCTCCTTCTCCCTGGGCTCCGCCTTCTTTCCCCGCACCGGGACTTTCTCCTCCTCATCATCTTCTTTCCTGGTCAGCTTGGTAATCCATGGTAGGAATCCTTGGTTCGTTGACTCCCCATGAACGAACTTATTGACTCTCTCAATAAGTTCTTCATAGGATAGGGGAGGATCCCTACTGATTTTGAGCTTAAAGAGGCCCTCCCTCAGACCGAATGTGAGGGATAGTTGTAAGGTGAAACCTGTTGGATCGTATGACGCCCTTAGAGGGGGGGTGAATAAGGGTGTGTTTAAATTTGTAATTTTTACTTAATAATTTTAAGACAATTTCACTTTAATAAAAGTTTCTTAAAAATTAATTTTACAACAATGCAATTTTTGTATAACACCAAGCACAAATTTTTAAGATAAAAATTTAAGCAAACAAATTTGCGATTAGTGAAAAGATCATAATTTTATTTATCATGAAATTTGCATACAAATAAAAATGATCTTAACAATGCTTAAGATCAAGGCATAATGATAAAATGGAAATACAATATTTTGATTTACCAATCCTTCTCCCAAGGATCGGAAGGCTATCGCTTGTCTTTCCCAAGACCAAGCCCAAGCCTAACCTCTAGATCTTCTCAAGATCTAGACGTAGCGCACAAGGCCACGATTTCCCACCAAGCCACGCAAGGACTTGGACGCTCCACACAAGGAAGCGATTTTCCCCTAAGCCGCGCAAGGACTTAGACGCCGCACGCAAGACGACGATTTCTTCCCCAATACAAAATGAAATATGAGTAAATGAAATACAATATGAAAAAGTCAACTCCCTAGAAATTCAGATCTCTGAATGGATTGTTGAAGCCTCGAGATGATCGTTGATGGAGTAGCGCGCCCGATCTCGTCTTCAATCTTCAATCCTTCTTTGCACAATTAGGAGTTGAGGAGGTTCTGGAGCTCTCTGGTTCGTATGCACTCAGGTAGGGACTGGAAATCTCCAAAGCTTGGAATGTACGAACCAAAGGCACCATTTTATAGACTTTCACTGTCGCCTGGGCGACAGTCACTGTCGGAAATTTCCGACAGCGCCAAACTGCCTCGGTCGTGCCGTCGAGCCGTCGTGTGGGCAGTTGCTGGAATCGTGGAGCTGTCGCTGGGGCGACATCGATGTCGGATTTCCGACAGCGCAAAACTGCCGCTGTCGTGGGTGAAGTCGTGGGCAGTTGGTGGAATCGTGGAGCTGTCGCCTGGGCGACATCGATGTCGGAATTCCGACAGCGCAAAACTATCTTTCGTTGATCTGCCGTGGAGGGAAGTAGTTGTAACTTCTCTGCTGTCGCCTGGGCGACAGTGGCTGTCGGAATTTTCCGACAGTGAAATTTTCCCACATGCAATTTTAGCTCCAGCAGCAATGTGAATATCACATACCTGTTATCTGCACACCATTAATGAAAATAGAATCAAATACAAAAGGGACTTTGTTATTATCAAACCGGAGGAGTGCGAAACACATGCTCCAACAATCTCCCCCTTTTGATAATAACAAATCCGTATAAAAAGAAAACATGTCTATTTAGATTGTTGATTTTAGACATTTGGTGTGTGCACAAATATAACATGATATATTTCTCTTAAAATAAATAATCTCCCTTGATATATTTCTTTTAAAATAAATACTCTCCTTTTAGGTGAAGGCTCCCCCTAAATGAATGCTCCCCCTAAATATATGCTCCCCCTTAATATATGCTCCCCCTTAAATATATGATGTAATGTGTAGGTGGAATATTTAGGAGTGATAGATTTGTGATTTTTCTTTTTATAATTTAAATTCTCCCCCTTTGGTATTAGCAAAAGTGAATATTAAATAAAAGAGTAGCTTTTAAGGGATAGGATATAGAATTGTAGAGTAAGCGGAAGCAATTTGATGGTAATAATTGAAGTCCATGAAATAATAGGAATATGCCATAGTATGAATAAGCCCATGAAGTGACGGTATAGCCATATGAAGTATATGAAAGAAAAATAACTTCAATATGAGTAAGGTCATTTGAAAGTATCAGAGAAAGACACAATAGTCTATAGATATATGGAATATTTTCGGTCCAATTCTCATGAGATGAATGTTTATATAACATAATGATGTGTAAATGTGATACTTAGATCAAACATATGAAGTTATTTACATGATCATTAAAATGTATAACATAATAAAAGCATATAAAGGCAACTTTGACGTCGAAGATATAGCACATGATGAATAGAAAACCATGTTTCTTTTGCACAAGACACTTTACAATTCTTTCCAAGGTGCTTAACCTCACAATGCTCAATAAGACTTATCAGGAGGGTAAGTAGTGCTTGGTGGAGTATCCTTGTCGTTATTTTAATTTTTTTGTTTTATCACAGATGTTGTGATATCGTAATTTTGATATATTGAAATTTTTTTTGTTTTTTTTTTAAATTGACCAAGGATCTCCGAATTCACTTGAATCGCAAAAGATGGAGTATATTTTGTTGTGCTAACAAATCAATGTTGAAAGTTGTATTTAAGAAATGCTATTGTATTATGTGAAAACAAATATGATCCATGTATATTTTAAATAAAACGACATACGTATTGATCAAAAGAAGTGAACGTGATAGTTCATTATGATAGATAAACAATTTCTCATACTTAGAGGCATGCGAAAACAATTTCCAATGGTCTATACAACTAAGTAGAAGTGTCAATACGATGATAGCTTGGAAATGAAATCATATAAACATGTAAGTCATTTTTTTTTTGAATAAATAACACATGGTTTGTCATCAATTCATGAGGTGAAGCATTAATAATGACATATAACTATTGTAAATCATCAAAGGGACCCAGAATTGAAGTTTTTACAAAAATTGGAGCTGTCGGAAATTTCCGACACTCACTGTCGCCTGGGCGACAGCCAAAAGTATAAATAAGGCTGGGGACCGAGTCAAAACACATTGTGCATCATTTCCTGGAGTGAAAAACGAGAGGAAGGCTGTCGGAAGTCGGCGACAACCCTAGATCCAAGGTATGGGTTTTTTTTTTTGATTTTGTGTTTTTAACTCCAAATTTTTAGGGCTTTTTAATTTTGATAGTAGAGAAGAAGGAAAAAATAGTTTTCATGTTGATTTTTGATTAATGGTGGAGGTTTAGAAATTTTTGATTTGAATAAAATGTAGATCTAGTTTTAAAACTATAGGATCTTGGTGGATCTTTGCTTAAATATCTAGCTTTGTGAAATTTCTCTTGATTTTGTGATAAAGGTTTTCATTTGTGTATTTGCAAAAAAATTTTGTAGATCTAGGTTAGAGAAGAAGATGGAAGATGTTGAATAGTGAAAGATTTGTAGAATTTGATAATTTAAAAAAAAATAGATTAAAAATTTTTTTTTTAAAACTTGATGTTGAAATAACATTTAGTATGAGTAGATCGGGAAGTTTTAGGAAAAATTCTGAGATAAAATCACTTGGAGGGCTGTCGGAAATTTCCGACAGCCACTGTCGCCTGGGCGACAGTGTTCCAGTGCACAATAAAAAATCTGTTTTAAGCAAAATTTTTGTATTTTATTGTAGAATGGCTTCCAGCTCCAAAGCTCGAAAGAGTACTTCGGAAGATGCACATACTTCATATCAAGTTTATTCCGGAGTGGAGAAGGCTATTGTTGGGGTGTCCAAATACATCGAATTTGATTTGCCAAAACATGATCATATTTATGATCGTCTTGCGAAGGCAGGTATTCTCTCAATAATCTCACCAGAGGGGTTTTCATCCTTTTTAATTCGTGAATTTTATAACCATTTGGAAGACCCAAATGTTACGGAATTGGATGGAGGTGTGAGATCAAGGATCCAAGGTCAACATGTGGAAATAACACATGTTGATCTACGAGAGGAATTTGGACTAGTGATGAGTGAGAATATGCCTGATATAGTGGAGAATTATCGGAAGGATAGAGATTGGACCCTAGTAAACATGAGTTTACATGGGAATCAGAAGAAAACTCTTACCACTGAAGTTACCTCACTTACACCGGATGCTTACTTAGTCCAAGATATATTAAGGAATTCGGTGATGTTGAAGAGTGGAGACACAAGAAGCATTACTGCGCAGTTGACCCTCTTTACGTACTATATTATGGAGGATGAGCCTTTTGATATGGCAGACTTCATACTATCCCAGATTAGGTATACGTACAGATTGAAACATCCAAGATGGGTGAAGGTGCATACGCTGCCAATGGGGTTGGTAATTCAGCGTGTACTTTATAAGAAGTATGGATGGATTGTGCAAGACTCGTATTTTGATGATTGTTATCCGGAAATTTATTTCACGGGTTCAATGAAAGGGAAGAAGCCGCTTAGAAAAGCTCAACCGGGAATTGAGATTAGAGAGCCGAGCATTTCTAGGGCAGGATCACTAAGGGAATCCATTGATGATTTGCGTGATTCGTTAGAGGATCACAAAAAGGAAGTGAAAAAGGATCGTAGTCGAATGCAGAAATTTATGAAGTTTCTTGTCAAAGGTCTGAAGTTGAAGCCAACGCCGGAGGAGGAGGCAGAATGGCAAGTTCCGGACAAGGAGCCGCCACGCCAATCGGTGAGGCAGACTCGCCGTGGCAAAGCCGTGAGACGAGGACCTCCAGAAGATTGTCCAGAGAGCAGCGGGGCTGGTTATGAAGATTCAGAGTAGGTTTGTGTTGCTGCTGCTGCTGGGAGATGTCGGAAAATTCCGACATCCACTGTCGCCTGGGCGACAGTGAACTTCTTTTAAATTTCTGTTTTTGTTTAATGAACTTGATCCTTAAGTTGTTTCTACTGTTTTTATTTGAACAATATTGATGTAATATGAATGATGATGAATTTTGTTAAAGTTTTTGATGTTTTGGTTTTTATATTTTTGGCATTTTTGTATTTACATTATTTATGTTTTGTGATAATAAAAAATTTTTTTTTTTTGTTATAGGCTTTAAAAAGTGATATATTCATTGTGAAATGTCTAGAATTCCCAATTCTAGCCTAAGCATAGAAAAACGGGAATCCGGTAAAGGTTTAGTGAATATATCCGCTAGTTGATTATCCGTGCCTATAAATGAAATTTTTATGTGGTTATTTTTAATATGATCTCTAATAAAATGATGTCTCACATCAATATGCTTAGACCTTGTATGATGGACCGGGTTGTGTGTTAAATCAATTGCACTTTTATTATCACACCATAATTCAATAGTTTGTTGTTTAATATTAAAGTCTTCTAAGGTTTGTTTCATCCAAAGGGCTTGTGCACAACAACTACCCAGTGCGATGTATTCGGCTTCGGTGGTTGAGAGGGCAACAGAATTCTGTTTCCGACTCGACCATGAAATGAGTGAAGGGCCTAAAAAGTGACAAGTGCCACTAGTGCTTTTCCTATCTAGTGAACAACCGGCGTAATCAGAATCAGAATAACCAAAAAGTGTAAAATCATCGCTATGAGGATACCACAAACCAAGTTTAGATGTGCCAATTAAATATCTAAAAATTCTTTTTACCGCTTTTAAATGTGATTCTTTGGGATCGGCTTGAAATCTAGCACATAAACAAACTGAAAACATAATATCCGGTCTAGAAGCAGTTAAATATAAAAGTGAACCTATCATGCCTCTATATAAAGTTTGATCTATTGATATTCCAGTTTCATCTTTTCCTAATTTTAAAGATACACTCATAGGAGTATTTGCTTGTTTGAGATTTTCAAATCCAAATCGTTTTAAGACATCATGAATATATTTTGATTGGTTAATAAAAACTCCATCATGTTTTTGAACAATTTGAAATCCTAAGAAATATTTTAATTCCCCTACCATACTCATCTCAAATTCACTTTCCATCATTTTTACAACATAGTTACACAACTCTTCATTAGTGGCTCCAAAAATAATATCATCAACATAAATTTGTAAAACAATTAAATCATCATTTACTTGCTTAATGAAGAGTGTACAATCAACACCACCCATTTTAAAACCATTTTGTAATAAATATATAGTCAATCTATCATACCATGCTCGTGGTGCTTGTTTTAAACCATACAAAGCTTTTAGCAATCTATATACGCGATTAGGAAATTTTTCATTTATAAATCCTGGGGGTTGTTCAACATAAACTTCTTCTTTAATCAACCCGTTTAAGAATGCAGTTTTAATATCCATTTGCAATAATTTAAATCTTTTATGGCTAGCAAATGCAACAAAAATTCTAACTGCTTCCAATCGTGCTACGGGTGCAAAAGTTTCATCAAAATCTACCCCTTCAATTTGATTATATCCTTTCGCTACAAGCCTAGCTTTGTTTCTAGTGACCCTAGAGTCACTATCTAATTTGTTTTTGAAAATCCATTTGACTCCTACCACTGGATGATCACTAGGTCTATCAACAAGAATCCAAACTTTATTTCTTTCAAATTGATTAAGTTCTTCATTCATAGCTAGAAACTAAGATTCATCATTTAAAGCGGTGGCAACATCTTTTGGTTCGATATTTGAGACAAAACATAAATTTGAAAAGGTTTCATTTAAACTAGAACGCGTACGTACCCCACATAATGGTTCTCCAATAACAAGTTCTTGCGGATGATCTTTTGAGAATTGTAGCTCGGTTGGAGGTACATACCCTTCTCTTTCTTCTTCTTCTCTATCTTCTTCTCCTCTTTCTTCTTCTCTTTCTTCTCCTTTTTCTTCTTCATTTTCTCCAAGTTCTTCTTCATCATTCTCCACCGAGGGAAGGAGTTCATCTTCTTTTCCTGTAATTTTCCTTTCTACACATGAAGCAAACTCATCAAACCTAACATGAATAGATTCTTCAATTATTTTTGTTCTCTTATTATAAACTCTATAGGCCTTGCTAGTTGAAGAATAACCAATGAAAATTCCTTCATCACATTTTTCATCAAATTTTCCTAAGTTATCTTTTGTATTCAAAATAAAGCATTTACAACCAAAAACTTTAAAGTAAGATACATTTGGTTTTCTTTGAAAATAAATTTCATAAGGAGTTAATTGTAATGTGGGACGAATCATGACACGATTAATGATATAACATGCCGTACTAACTGCTTCGGCCCAAAGATATTTTGGCAATTTAAATTCACAAAGCATAGTACGTCCTAATTCTTGGAGTGTTCTATTTTTCCTCTCCACTACACCATTTTGCTGTGGTGTGCGTGGAGCGGAAAATTCATGTTTTATCCCAAAATCATTACAATATGAAATAAATTTTTCATTATCGAACTCTCCTCCATGATCTGATCTAATGCATTTTACCTTCAGATCAACTTCATTTTGAATACGTGAAATTAGTTTTACAAATTTATCAAAGGCATCAGATTTTGAATATAAAAACAAAGTCCAACAAAATCTAGAATAATCATCAATAATAACAAACGTATATTTTCTACCTCCTAGACTTTGTGTAGAAATTGGACCAAACAAGTCCATATGTAATAAATTCAAAGGTCTAGTGGTAGAAATGACATTTTTGCTTTTAAAAGATGATTTTGTAAATTTTCCCTTTTGGCATGGTGAACATAATGAGGATAGCTTTCCATTCAAATTTGGTAATCCTTTTATTATTTTATTTTTAGAAAGCTTTACTATGCGTTTAGCACTAGAATGTCCTAGTCTCCTATGCCATAATTCAAGTTCATCATTCTTTGAAATGAAACATTTAAGTGTAGAATGAGATAAATCATGAAAAGTGATTGTATAGACATTGTTTATTCTTGGTGCAGTAAGTACGATTTCGTTTGTTTTAGAATCAATAATTTTGCAAAGGTTTGAGCTAGAGTCAAATAAAACATTTAGATTTTTATCACATAGTTGACTAATAGAAATTAAATTATGTTTCAAACCTTTAACATATAAAACATTTGAAATTTTAAATTCTTCGTTACCTACTACTCCAATGCCTTTGACTTTACCCTTTCCATTATCTCCAAATGTCACTGTTCCACTTTTCTTCATCTCCAGGCTAAGGAACTTTGATTTATCACCCGTCATGTGTTTTGAACATCCAGAGTCCAAATACCACACGTCTTTCTTGTTCCTAGCCTGCACGCATACCTAAAAAGATGATGAGAGTAAAGATCTGGTTACCCAAGTGGTCGATCCCATTGTATAGGTGGACGCCTTAGGTACCCAGATTTGTTTAACAGTAGCTTTTCCTTTCTTCCAACATGAGCCCGAGATGTGACCAAATCGATGACATTTGGCACACACAATGAATGGTGAGGAACCATTTTTCAATGGTTTCTCTGGACTCTTGCTGGTGGAAGCATCTTTATGTGTGGACTTAGAAAAATTTGTATTTTTAGAAATAAGATTTCTGAACCTGGAGCTGTCGCCGGTTCCGACAGTAGCTGTCGGAAATTTCCGACAGCCTCCAGAGCTTCCAGAAATGTATCCTAGTCCAAATTTTGCTGTACCATGGCATTGGTTGGCTAATAGCATATCCAGTGATTTTTTCCCAACACCAAATTTTCTAATTGCCATGATCAACTCATTTACTTTGGATTTTAGAATTGAATTTTCTTTTACTATCATGCCACATCTATTTGCAAAAATTTTCTTATAATTATCTAATTGAGAATGAGAAGTTTTAACAACTTTTTCTAAGTCCCTTTTCTCTTTTACAAGTAGATCAAATTTTTGATCGGACTTAGAAATAGTAGTTTCAAGTTCTTTTATCCTTGTCGAAGAATGATCACACTCTTGACAAAAAATCTTCTCTTTCCCAATAGATTCCAACTTATTTGATAGTTTTTTATTTGCTTTTGAAAGACCTTCATTTTCAGATTTTAGAAAATCAATTTTCTTTAAGCTTTTATCTAAAACTTTGCATGTTTTCATAAATTCAGAATATAACTCTTCATAAGATGGAGGCGTTACCTCAGTGTCGCTTTGGACACTGCAGTCGTCTTCAGATGTAATGCTGTCTTTTGCCATCAAGCATAGATTAGCCTCCTCTTCCTCCTGTGTTGAGGGATCACTTTCTTCACCAGACGAAGAATCATCCCAAGTCTCTGCCTTTAACACTTTCTTCTTTTTATCGTGCCTCTTTGCTTTTTGCTCTTTCAGATACTTTGGGCACTTGCTTCTGATATGACCAATCTTCTTGCAATGGTAGCACTCCGGTGGCGGACGCTCCTCTTCATTCTCCATTTTTCCTTTGCCTTTTTGGTAGGCAAAATCCTTCTTTTTGAAAAACTTTTTAAATGAGTTTCTCCTCTCCGGATTTCTCATAAACTTCTTAAAATTTCTCACAAACAATCCTTCTTCATCTTCATCACTTTCTTCAGTCTCACTCTCAAATTCCTTTTTAGATTTCAACGCCAAGCTCTTCTTTTTGGGCTCCATATTATATTCTTGGCTTTGAATCTTCAACTCCACTTCATGGGTTTTTAGATTCCCAATGAGACTCTCCAATTGTAAGGTTTTAAGATCATGTGACTCAGAAATTGCAGTCACTTTTGGATTGAACTTCGGGGGAAGTGATCTTAAGATTTTTCTAACTAAATCTCCATTTGAAAAGACCTTACCCAACACTTTTGAATCGTTCACGATTTTAGTGAATCGAGTGTACATTGTGTCAATTTCTTCATCCACTTCCATTTTGAATCTTTCGAACTCTGACTCCAATTGAAATAGCTTTGAATCCTTTACCTGCGAAGTACCTTCATGAGTAATTTCCAAAAGATTCCAAATATCAAAAGCAGTATCGCAAGCACAGACTCTATTAAACTCGGTGCGATCTAGTGCGCAAAATAAGGCATTCATGGCCTTTGCATTGTTTTTGCATTTTAATTTATCATTTTCATCCCACTTGTCTTTGGGTTTTTCCATAGTTACATCTCCTACAACAAATGTTGGAGAAGTGTAACTAGTTTCTACCATATTCCAGACTTCTATATCTAAAGCAATTAGAAAACAACGCATACGTGTTTTCCAATAATTGTAGTCTGTGCCCGTGAAAAGTGGTGGCCTACTAATTCCTTGCCCCTCAACGAACGCGTGATCGTTGTGCGCCATTACTCCCGGTGGTAAAACCGTTTTGGAGTAACCTAGCTCTGATACCACTTGTTGGATCGTATGACGCCCTTAGAGGGGGGGGGGGGGGGGGTGAATAAGGGTGTGTTTAAATTTGTAATTTTTACTTAATAATTTTAAGACAATTTCACTTTAATAAAAGTTTCTTAAAAATTAATTTTACAACAATGCAATTTTTGTATAACACCAAGCACAAATTTTTAAGATAAAAATTTAAGCAAACAAATTTGCGATTAGTGAAAAGATCATAATTTTATTTATCATGAAATTTGCATACAAATAAAAATGATCTTAACAATGCTTAAGATCAAGGCATAATGATAAAATGGAAATACAATATTTTGATTTACCAATCCTTCTCCCAAGGATCGGAAGGCTATCGCTTGTCTTTCCCAAGACCAAGCCCAAGCCTAACCTCTAGATCTTCTCAAGATCTAGACGTAGCGCACAAGGCCACGATTTCCCACCAAGCCACGCAAGGACTTGGACGCTCCACACAAGGAAGCGATTTTCCCCTAAGCCGCGCAAGGACTTAGACGCCGCACGCAAGACGACGATTTCTTCCCCAATACAAAATGAAATATGAGTAAATGAAATACAATATGAAAAAGTCAACTCCCTAGAAATTCAGATCTCTGAATGGATTGTTGAAGCCTCGAGATGATCGTTGATGGAGTAGCGCGCCCGATCTCGTCTTCAATCTTCAATCCTTCTTTGCACAATTAGGAGTTGAGGAGGTTCTGGAGCTCTCTGGTTCGTATGCACTCAGGTAGGGACTGGAAATCTCCAAAGCTTGGAATGCACGAACCAAAGGCACCATTTTATAGACTTTCACTGTCGCCTGGGCGACAGTCACTGTCGGAAATTTCCGACAGCGCCAAACTGCCTCGGTCGTGCCGTCGAGCCGTCGTGTGGGCAGTTGCTGGAATCGTGGAGCTGTCGCTGGGGCGACATCGATGTCGGATTTCCGACAGCGCAAAACTGCCGCTGTCGTGGGTGAAGTCGTGGGCAGTTGGTGGAATCGTGGAGCTGTCGCCTGGGCGACATCGATGTCGGAATTCCGACAGCGCAAAACTATCTTTCGTTGATCTGCCGTGGAGGGAAGTAGTTGTAACTTCTCTGCTGTCGCCTGGGCGACAGTGGCTGTCGGAATTTTCCGACAGTGAAATTTTCCCACATGCAATTTTAGCTCCAGCAGCAATGTGAATATCACATACCTGTTATCTGCACACCATTAATGAAAATAGAATCAAATACAAAAGGGACTTTGTTATTATCAAACCGGAGGAGTGCGAAACACATGCTCCAACAAAACCATCCACCTCTTGGATGCCTAGGACTTCCTCCTGGAAGCGGTTGATGTATTGACCCAATTTCTCGTGCACACCTTGCACCAGATAGAAGAGGGTAGTTGCCTCCTTCTTCCTCTTCTTGAACGTGGCAAACCTCATCATCAACCCTCTCCACAGGTCTTCAAAACAGTAGATGGAGCTGGACGCCAGCTGGTGGAACCAGTCTCTAGCCTTCCCCTAGAAGGTGATCGCAAAGAATCGACATTTGAAGGCGCCCGTCATGTTCTGGATTGAAACCACATCCTCAAACCACTAAAGATGACGGATCAGATCATCCCTCCCGGTGTCGTAGTTGAGAGTAGGCTCTCTGAACCCTTCTGGGACTGGAGCGGACAGTACCTCACAACAGAATGGGCTCCTACCACCTAGGCGACAATCTTCTGTGTGGTGAGTAACAACACTATACTCGCCACCCGCGCGAATATTTGGAAACCTTGTCGGGTTCTCCATCTCTCGAAACATGATCCCTTGGAAACTCGCCGGGTAATACTGTGATTGCCCCGGTCACTCCGGCTCCTCCATCATCGCTTCCATCCCTACTCGCCGGGATGGCACACTTTCTGTGACGGGGTCTCACGGAGAGGCGAGGTTGTTGTGACCTCGACGTGAGGAACCAACACTATTTGCAAGGTATCTTCAATCCGCCGCGCGAACTCTTCAAAGTTGGACCTCCTCACGAACTAGGTTCCACTCGTCGAGTCACTGACTTCCCTCTCTTGCTCGCTTCCTTCCACCATTTTGCATGTAACGCAGAACTTTCCTCCTCCGACTGCGGTCCACGCTCACCACACCAAAGTGTTGAAGCCAGGTAAATCCTAGCTCCAAATGTTCAGAACTATGTGCAGCCTGAGGCTACTGATTCCGCGATCCAACGATTTGGATCTGAAGGCTAGCGTTAAGAAGGTAGAGAAAAGACCATAAACATACCCAGGGCGCTTCAGCGGGAAGGTCCCGCCACGTACCTGGAAGTTTGAGAGAAACTTCTCATCCACAACCACAGATGGCTGAGCTTGGTACGAGGAAGACACTGGTTTGATGAGAATCTCGTCGGGGGGGGGGGGGGGGGGGGAGGGTATCTCTGATTTTTCAAGTGTCATTCCTGGTACCCCTAGAGGTCTATTCATTGACAAATCCTAAGGGGGGATGTAGGCGACTACACACGGCCCCTGCGAGGTTATCTAGTTGGTCCAGGGAACGGGCGACTATTGGAGGATCTCGCCCACGTCTGATGAGATGTTGTTGATAGTCGTCACCTAAGTGAGCAACTCCGAGGTCTGCTGATAGTCGCCACCTAAGCGAGTAACTCCGAGGTCTGCTGATAATCGCCACCTAAGCGAGTAACTCTGAGGTCTGCTGATACTCGCCACCTAAGCAAGTAACTCCAAGGTCTGTTGATAGTTGCCATATAAGCAAGTAACTCTGAGGTTTGCTGATAGTCACCAGTTCGGGGCGAGTAATCCTGATACTCACATATGGTTTTGGATGCCCTTGTAAGTTGTTTGTTGTCTTTGACTTGACCTTTGACTTTGACTTCTGCCCACGTGGCATGAACGAGTCATACCCTCGAATAATATGGTTGTGCACCCGCCTTCTCGCCAGTGCCCACTGGGTCCTTTGGAATCTGCGACAAGTCTATGGGGGATGACGGCAACCCCTCGTCATCGCACGGTGGAAACCCCGCTCCCTCCCAAGAAGAAGCTGCCTCTTTCACAACGGGGAGAGGCTCGCGCGGTAGAATGTGAGTAGTTGCAGAAGCAAGAAAATGATGATTAGTCGTCAACTAAGAAGAGCGCCCTAAAGTGCGAGTATAATGAATACTCGCTCAACAATATACCTTCACCCGGGAAGACCCATTGAAGCTCGTGCAACCGTTGTATCCAGAAGACAATGTCGAATCGTCGACCTCGGAAGGTGCTGAAGAGCTTCTCATTAGGTCCCTCCAGGAAGGGAGTGACTAAGGCGGAATCAGGCGGCTGCTAGGATCGGTGAGGAATGTCCTCGAAGTCGCCGCCCACTACGATTATCAGCTCGCCCCAGCGGTGGTTCTTGTTCATTGTGCCGACCAGCGCACAGATGTGGCTGCACATGAAGATGACTCCCTCGCCGGTCGCCATGAAGGAGAAGATTCTACTAAAGATGGAAAGATTGAAGGCGATCTTCTCTTCTCATAGGAAGCAGAGGAACCCGATGATCATCGCCATGTCATTTGGGGTTATCTGAGCGGGGGCTATCCCGTAATAGTGAAGAATCTGGCGAAACTCCGGCCATAGGGGAAGTCGCAGGACAACCTCGAAGTGGCGGATCGGGAAGATGATCTCGCCCTCCAGGAAGGTGTTCAGTCGCTCGATTTGGCGAGGAAGCTTGGCCGAGTATCCTTCAGGCATGTACTTCTCCTTAAAGTCATCCAGATCTTTCTGCGCAGAGATTGACATTTACTACAAGAAAACAGACTTTTGGCCAGGGCAAAAAGTCCAAAACTGTGACGCATAGCGATTTTACCCTAAACTGCGGTCGGGGGAAGATGTGGAAGTCCACACAGGTTTATGGTAGATCTTCCGCTCAGTTTTGGGGATGAGCAGGATGAGCATCGAGAGAGAGAGAGAGGTGCGGGGTAGGGCAAAAACTAATCTGGAGATGACACACACAGATTTACCATGTCGAGCCGTAGATCAGAGAGGGAGGAAGTATCAGGAGGTAGAAATGCACGAAAGAATAAATGTGCGTGTGATTTTCGTGGAGCCCTAGCATGGAGAAGCAGGAAATGACGGGTTTGTCACTTGCGGTTTTGAAAGAAAGGAGTTTATGGAGGGTAGGTCGTGGCTAATACTTGAGTATTAGCCACACATTTTGCTTGTCGTGGCTAATACTTAAGTATTAGCCACGATTTTTGCTAGTCGTGGCTAATACATAAGTATTAGCCACGTTTTTTTTGCAACTCTGGCTAAAACATAATTATTAGCCACGGTTTTAGAATCATGGCTAATGCTAGTGTATTAGCCACCGTTTTTGAACAATGGCAAAAAAAATAGCAGAAAAAAAAACAATTTTCTAAGAGATCTTGAACGTCGCCGCGGCGAAGTTCCTCGCATGAACAGCCCGCCGAGCAGCAACATCGTCAGTCATTGCGAGAAGAAAGAAACGAGAAGAAAGAGGCGAGAAGAAATATGCGAGAAGAAAGAGGTAAGAAGAGAGACGAGTATCAAAAGGCGAGGAAGAAGGAAACTGAGGATACTCGAAAGAAGAAAGTGCAAGTCGTTGATAGCGTAATAAATACATACCCACCCACCCTATTTATAGACGGAGGCCAGGGAGGAGTATCGGTTAGCCTGTCGCGACTAGAAAGAAGGGTATATTGAGTATCCTAAAAAGTCGTCGTGGCAGCGTTATGAGTCAATAGTCGTCGACCCTCAACGGGTGATAACCTGCATGAAAGTACATAGAAAGCTCGTCGAGTCTACGCGACGATCCATCATCAATGCTCGCAAACAATTTATGGAAGACACAACGGGCACATCATCACAGAAAGCAAGACAACAAATAATGGGCGAGATCAAATACTCGCCAAAAAACATTATAAATAGAATGAGAAGGTTTTGTTTATATAGTCGCCTAAGGCGATAACTCAACGAAGAAAAAGACAAAAAACTATTGTGGCCCTAGAGGGTGCGTGTGTTGGTATAATAGCTGAGGATGTCGCCCGACCCATCCCATGTTGCGCACGCACTTGAAGTGCTTAGAGGCCACCGACAACGCATCCTTGCCCTTGCGGAGCTGATCCTCGATCCTCGTCAGCCTCCCCGCCGAACCCATTCTCGCTCGCATGTCGAACAACTCCTCATGATGGAGTTGCTGACGATGTTCTTTCATCGCCAGACGCCGCTCTAGCTCGTTGATCAGGTAGAACTGAGACTCAGCACCGACCAGCCGTGCCTCGAATTCTTCAAGCTTCGGCACTCGCACCTCCAGCGTGGAGATACGATGATGAAGCTCGCAGATGGCCAACTGATCGAACTTAGCCTCTAGCTCCATGTAGGCGCGAGCGTTCTTCTCCTGATACTCGCGGGGTGGGAGCCTGATGGCGTCGATCAACGCCCCCCCCCCCCCCCCCCCCCCGGAGTAGAAACGCGAGCTGCCAATAAAGAAGATGACCGAATAGTCAACGATAATTCTAGCCAGAAGAGATAGTGGCTACGAAGAGATGACGAATTACC
Organism: Dactylorhiza incarnata; assembly: GCA_033032865.1. Taxonomy (NCBI): domain Eukaryota; kingdom Viridiplantae; phylum Streptophyta; class Magnoliopsida; order Asparagales; family Orchidaceae; genus Dactylorhiza; species Dactylorhiza incarnata. The sequence continues at coordinate 4,177,241 of JAWHQI010000176.1, read as the reverse complement.
AGTCCGAGAAGCTTCAGTTCTCGCCTCGCGACGATGGATGCGAGATCATCCCCAACGAGGAGAAGGGATGTGATGGGTAGCATCTCGCCAACCTGACAAGGAGCCCCCAGGATGATCCCTGCCCGCCGGAGCTGGGCGCATCGACGACATACCTGGTCACCTTAGGCTGTCGTCGGCGTATCCCTTGCCGCGACCATCCTGTGGTTGTTGGAGCCTATGTTCCGCATCTCTTGGTTTGAGAATAACAAATATCGTGTTGTATTTGATCTTGTATTTTGTGTGTTTATAGTGTGCATGTTGTACATGAACTATAGCTACACATCCCTATGAGTAGTATGCTGAATGGAAATGATTCTCTGGAAATAGAGCTAACGCCCCGCGTTAGAGTTAACGCCCCACGTTAAATTATCGTCGATAAGGGATGTCGTCGATAAGGGATGTCGTCGAGAAGGGAATGACGTCGAGAAGAAGTATCGTCGAGTACAAAGAGACAACGCCAGCGTTGGAGCTAACACTCGCATTGAGTCCACGATCTGGCACGATCTCGACGGTTGCACGATCTCAGCCACGATGTGCACGAGCCACTAACACTGGCGTTAACTCTTAACGTCACGCGTTAGCTCCCGTGCCTACTTAAAGAGCAGCCCCTCTCATTCTACAACAAACATTTCATTGCCTCTAAAGCCAGATTTCTGATTCTTTTGAGAGAGGCTCGTCTACAACAATTGAGAGATCTCCTTTGTGCTAACATGAAGATCTAAAGAAGATTTTGAAGGAGAAGGTCTACAACGCATATTCTATATGAAGTACGAACGCTTCAAGAACATCAACGTCTACATCGCATTCGTCTTCACCTTCTGAATTTCTTGAGGAGTTTCTCTTACTTTATTTTAATTGTAATCTTTTATTGTATTTCTTTTTGTAACGTGTGTGAAGAAATCGTTCGGGGAGAACGTCGAATTCCGTACGTGAAGGATTCCGAGGGAAATTCACCGTCTTGTGTGTGGCGACTAGGCCTTGTGAGGTTTAGGGGGAATTCGCCGTCTTGTGTGTGGCGACTAGGTCGAGGTTAGATCTAGGGGTGACTATAGGCTTTATCTGGGGTAAGATAGGCTATAGTCAATCGGTCATTGGGAGAAGGACGGTGAATCGCCAAAAAAATGATTTTTCATATTCACGCCTTGATTTCTAGCGTTATAGAAATCAAACATTTGTATAATCAATTTTTTATGAAATAAAATCATGTCCTTTAATGTTTCATTCAATTGATTTTATTTCTTCTTTAAGAATGTTTTAAATTATATTTTTCATCAAAGCATTAAAGCAAACATTTGTGTAATAATTTTCTTATGAAATAAAATCATGTCTTTTAATGTTTCATTCAATTGATTTTATTTCCTCTTTAAAAATGTTTTAAATTATCTTTGAAGCAAAGCACTAAAGCAAAATATATAGTAAGATTCATTTTGATCGTTAACTTATGGATTTCAACTTCTGTCACTAACGTCGGGCGTTAGCAATAGCGCTGATGGTAGTGGAGAAAAATTGAATTCCGTCTTCTTTAAAAAGGAATCGTCAATATAATCTTATCTGGGATATTAAAATATATTTTCCTAAAAAGTATTCCGAAACTTCGGTAACAAACTCTGATAAATATAATTAAGATTTAAATTCTATAAAACTCTTATTCACCCCCTCCCCTCTCTAAGGGCGCCTAAAGATCCAACAGTGGTCGCCCCTCCCCCTCTTGGGGAGAAGAAAGTCGAGGAGCTCCCCGTCCCCCCACGCCGCGATGGTCCCACAGGGGGGATCAAAGGGGTAGATGTTGATGCCAAAGGAGGCGACAGCGGAATGCCGCCCGCGGGTAGCTGCGAGGTGCTCGCAGGAGTTGATCGCGAAATGTCTGAAGGCGGTGGAAGTGGGTTGCTCGTCGGATGGCAACCTTGATCGCCAGTAGAAGGTACAAGCGCCTTGCTCATCCCACGCTACGAGTTCTTCTCCGGAGGAGCTCGCTTATCGCTCGCAGAGGGAACTTGCTTCCCCGCTGAGGTATCCCGAGAGTCGTAGTTGATCCGCATGGACCGACCAACTCGTGATCCCGACTGGGCTTCCAGCGTGACTATAGGAGCTGATCGCAGAGGAGGTACGTCCAGAGGCTCGCCAGGAGCTCCGGTAGTCGGTTGATCTGCAAATAGAGAAAAAAAGTCAATCATCGCAAAGTAAAACTGGAGTGACGACAATCTAGCAAGCGAGTATGAAGTCCCGGCCTCTAAAGGAGGCGGACTCTGGGTGTTATTGGGTCTGGGACCCTAAAAGATCCACCGCAGGGAGAACTTGTGGCACAAAAGGAAGAGAAGGCTCGGGACTGGTTGCTCGACATCGCCACCAAGGCCCAGCTCGTCGAGTATTCTTTGGGTGCTCGCAGGAGTCTCATGTTGACCGACGGAGGGATCGGAGACATCCTCCGCTGGAGCAGGTTGTGACTTCTTCTTCTTTTTTCCGAGCTTCCTATTTTTCTTAGGCGTGAGGAACTCTTCAACGTCGTCGCCCTCGCGAGGATGCTTCTGAGAAGATGGCTCCAACCAACCCTCCAACTCGGCCATGCTCGCCCAAAATTCTTCCTTGGCAGTGAGTGACATCTCGTGCGAGTTCAAACATGCATTCTATTAAAAGAGGCCCCCCTTCTATATATAGAGTCCCAGAGCCAGCCAGGTTGAGGCCGAGTAGGTTTGATGCTCGCCAGGAGTAGCTCACCGAATTAGGGTTGAATGTTTCTTTCCGAGCTCTTTCGTTGCTCGCAAAGAGCGGAGACTATGTACAACCCGTATTCTTCGAGAGTAAGACCCGATTCAAGCCACGTATGCACAGGTCAAAGTCAAAAGTCAAAGCAGAAGTCAGGAGTCAGAGATTAAAGATAACTCAGCCAGCAGGAACAGTAGAAGGCCTAGGCGAGTATGGGCGAGCATGTGCGAGCAGCCCCTCATACTCGCCAAGGTGGGTGACCATACGCGATGCTCGTCGAAGCCATGTGAGATCCCCTCAATGTTGCATAGTCATCGGGTTGGACTGGGCAATAAATAAGACCCCCCTCTCCTTTGGTTTTCCTATAAATATGATCTCAGAGGTACCAGGAACTGCACCTTTGGCTGAGCTTTCGGAACCCCACTTTCGAATACTTGGACCCGTCATCCTTGGCCGCACTCTATACTCGTCAAGTTGGTGCCTTCCTCGTACCATGTTCGGCCATCTTTGATTGTGGAGGGGAAGTCTCTTCTGAGCTTCTGGGTACGTGGTGGGATTTCCTGTCGTAGTACCTGAGGTCCTGTTATTTCTCTTTTAGCCTCTTCATTGTTGTCCGTCGAGCCATCGAGTCAGATCGTTGAGCAAGTAATCTTCGGCTGCATTGATCCGAATTTTTGGAGTCGGGAATTTCATGGCTTCAACAATTAGTATATTTAAGGTTCTGTTTGACGTGACATTTTTGCTCTTGTGAGTTCGTACAAAAACATCACCGTGATAGAATATATGCTTGACAAGACAACGGTTATCATCGCCACCAAGAAAAGAAAACTAGTTTTGAACATAAAAGTGGATGAAGTTGCTTAGGTGAGGTGGGTGTTCATGAATGATGGTTCATAACCACAGCATTCACGAGCGCCATCGTCTTTTCAGTGTCGCAAATTCGGAGTTGTGGCTTCTACGACACCAAAATGGGGTCGGAATATCCTGCCATTGTAATATTCATGCATGAAGATAAAAAAATTAGATTATTGGCAAATTACCTGACATATGTGAGAAACAAAATATAATGCATTTTCATGACTTATTGAAGAAGTTGGTAGTCCAAAGCACTGGGCTTTCAAAACTATACCTATAATATTATACATAATGAAAGAAGAGCTAGAATGGATGTTGTTTATTTAAATATGCCAAACTATTCATTACATGCTTTAGTTTGATGCGAATGTCCAACATTATCACTTGATGATTTTCTTATTGATGTGCACCCGTAAAGATGATGTTTTCTCATGAATTTATAAGCACCATGGAGTGCATTTAGAAGAAGCTCCACTAAGAAGAAATGAAGTTAGTAGGGTCAACGCATGATCACGGGAGTTGAAGAAACCGCTGCTCAGTCCACGCCCAGTCAGACGCCGCGCACCGCCATAACCGCACCCCACTACTAGGTTGTGAGTAGTCCGCACCCCACTAGTGGGGTGCGGATAGCCGCACCCCCATAAGGGGGGGGGAGGGGGGGGGGGGGGGGGGGGGGGGCGGCCTAACCGCACCCCACACTCCCCCGTAACGGGGTTCGGGCAAATCCCCCCTCTTCGAACTCGCCGCGCGCTCTTCGGGTTCCGGATTCCGCTCAGAATGCTCTCGTACTCGTTGCGCGCTCAGAATGCCTCCTAGCGCGCTTGGAACGCTCCCATGTTCATAGCGCGCTCAGAACACTTCCACATTCCGGGCACGCTAACTTTTAGTCTTTCTAATTTCTCAGATTACAGGACCCGCTTGTCGCTTTTTTCACCTTCAACAAAGCTGCCCGAACTGCCTGAAGGGCGAGACAGACATTTACAAAAAAAAGCGATCTGTGTGCTCCAAATCGGCCAGCGTGATTTGGCCGTCAGGTAGTTACGATGGTTACGACAACAAAATTACCGAGCTACCCCCGACTAAAGCTATAAAAGGAGCCCAGAACCTTCATTTGAGAGGACCTTGCCTTCTGCATCCGGGAAAGCTCCTTTGAAGATTTCCTCGGAATTCTCCTTCGGCGCTTGAAGGTCTCCTTCGTGTACTTGAAGATTTTCTTTCTCCCGAAAGGCGACTCAGCATTCTCACTTTTGTTCTCCCGAGCATTCTCACTTTTGCTCTCAACCGTTCTCAGAAGAAAAAAGACTTAGTTTTCTGGGAGGTGGCCTGTCACCTTCAGAACTCTCTCTCTCTCTCTCTCTCTATTATTGTAACGAGCGGCGGCCTGTCGCTCTCGAATTCTAAGTACCTTATTGTAACCCCATAGAAGATAGTGAAGTTTGGTCGGCACAGCTCCGGCCGCGTGGTATTTTACCATTTCTGAGTTTTCCACGTTAAAAAGTCTCAGTGTACTCAACGAATCTCAAATTGACTGTTTGCGCGCTTGACTCGCTTCAGAGCTGAGACGGTTCAAGTCGACCGGTCTACCAAGAGCACCCAAGCGACCCACAACAGTTTGGCGCCGTTTGTGGGAACCTTGAATTCCCAAAATCCCGCAAAGACTCACTGGAGGTAGCACTTGCCGCCAATTGAAATGGCGAGAAGAAGTGCTCGCACTACTGAAGAAGAGTTATAATGGATGTTGTTTATTTAAGGAATGTCAAACTATTGATTACATGCATTATTTTAATGCGAATGTCCAACATTATCACTTGATGATTTTCATATATTTATATATTTATTTTTGATGGGGTCTCCCTCGTTACATTGGAATTCCGGACTACGAATAGCCGGAATTTCATAACTTCCACTATCTTAGTGGGGTGTTAATGAGAAACTGATGCGCACGTGATCAACACGCCCGATCATCGTGTAATCCGCCTTGCTCACCGCCAGAGCAAACCGACCGCCGCCGGCGCCGCGTCACCGACGCTCCTCCACGGTCGGCTGCCCTTGGTCATGTGCCCACGGAGCGCGACCCCCTCGCCGACCGACCGACCACCCGGTTGGTCGGCTTCGGCCGCAAGGCCCTTGCGACCAGACAACCGGCCTAAGCCGCGCCCCCATGGCATGCGGTCAGCCTCCCGTCCGGCCTCTGACGCGTTGCCGCCAAGTCTGGCGGCCGGCCGCCCTTGGTCGCGCGCCCACTGCGCGCGGCCGGCCGAAGCCGCGCGCCCATGGCCTCAGCCGCGCGCTCGCGGTACGCAGCCGCCAAGCCCGACGGCCGGCCAGCGACCGGCCGCTCTTGGTCGCGCGCCACGCCACGAGCGCACGACCTTGGCTGCAAGGCAGACCTCCCAGCCGGCCATGGTCGCGCGCCTGTAGCCGCGAGGCCGCCGAGGCCCGGCGGCCGGCCAGCCGCCAACCGCCCTTAGTCGCGCTCCTACAGCGCGTGGTCGTCTCGCCTCCCGAACGAGCCTTAGTCGGACAGCTTCGGCCGCGCGGCCGCAAAGTCGCGAGGACCTTGCGGCCGACCGCACGGGGCCGGCCGTCCTTCCGGTCGGTCCCGTGGGGCCGGCCCTCCTCCTGGTCGGCCGCCCAAGGCCGGCCTTCCTCCTGGCAGGCCGCCCTTCCTCGCCGGTCGGTCTCCTCGCCGACCGGCGTTTGCCACCGTCCGAGCCTTCCGCCGTGGCCGTACGATTGCTCAACGGTGTCTCCACCCTCCAATCGGAGCGTAACCACCAGTGTAACCGCCCTCGTAACCACCAGTCATGGGTGGCTGCACTTGTCCAAAATCATATAGGGTTGCGTATAGAATAATACCAGGATAATATGTGTCTCAAACCATATAAGCCCGGCTGGCGCATAGCAATAATGGTGGTTATGGTTTGCGAATAACAAGATAACTACCGTAATCACTTCTGGGGCCTATAAAAAGAACCCAAGGCTTTTCTTTTTTCCATCTTATTCTCCTCCTCATTCCTCTTAAGTTCAAGAGAGAGAGAGAGAGAGAGAGAGAGAGAGAGTTCTTGAAGATCTCCCTCCTCTTCGAAGGCCCCTTGAAGGAATTTTCAAGCACTTCGAAGACGGACGAAGATCTTCATCCTCCTTCGAGCATTCTGAAAGTCGTCCAACAACTTACACGCCAAGTTCAGAGCGTGCCAAGTTCCAGAGCACGCCAAGTTTCATAGCGCGCCAAGCATCAGAGTGCGCCCAAGTTCCAGAGCACGGTGCTCCCCACTGCTGCGAAGACGATGACTGAGCTTCGAGACTGGTGGTCTGCCACCCTCTGAACGTTTCTCTCTCTCCCCCCATATAGGAGCTTTAGATGAAGCTTATTTAGCAATATAGCACTAGTCTCAGTATGTTGAAAACTTCTTTTGTGCGCGGAGCGTACGATGCACATCGTCCGCTCCGCGCACAACCGCCGTTCGATTGATCAATTGATCACGCAGTGTTTTTTTTTCCTTTTTTTCTGTTTTTAGCTGACGGTCCGATAGTAGATCGAACGGAAAAAATTATCCCCACACGATTCTCATGACACGCTCCGCGTACCTACTTTTCTCTCCGGTATGTCAAGGGGTTTTGCCCATAAAAAGTCAAGATTCTCCCTCTTGTCTTAACGAGGAAGAGTTGGCTGGGCCCAATAGCTCTTGTTGAATATTTGATATGAGAAGTTGAAAGCGCTAACAAGAACAACGAAAAAGCATTCTAACAACAAGACCAGACAGACTGTTTATTGCTAAATTTAATAATTATTTTTTAAATACGATTTCTAAATTTTTTGAAATCATTCCAACTTAAATAATAAATATTTGACGTGAACTACATTTATTATTAAAAAAATAAATTTAATTATTATTTTTTGTAAATAAAAAAAACTGAGTTTATTTAATGTTTATTCCTATGTATCTCTCAAGAAATATCAAATTCATGAATTTTAAACTCTTTGAAATGAATACTTTGAAATGAATACGATAGTCAAATTTGGCATGATATTTCATCAGCGATCGGTTCAAACCGCTCCTTCTCTCTCCACTTTTTCATAGGTCTCCTAAACCTACTAGGGGGTGCCTTAAAACAATGAAAGTGTACGATACCATACAACATGAAATTACAATTTTACCCCTAAATTTATTGAAAAAGGTGGGTCATATGACTCATTTTTTAATCTCACAAAAATTGTCAGTGGTGAGAATTGAACCCAGGTTTCCACTATGTTAAGCAAATATGACAACCACCACACCATATGATTTTTGTTAAGCAACATTGAATTAGGTTTATATATACGTATATAAATATTGACTGCCCCCGCTGAATGTCGACACCGATGAGCGCCGTACCCGCCGAATATCATCGCCCCCGCAGAATATCGCCGCCCACACGGGGGGAACCCGTGCCCTATCACTCGTATATATATACATAAAAATTTAAAGTTATCTTTTTAAAAGTTATTAAAACAATAATTTAATTTAATTTTTTAAAATAATAAATATAGTTTATACTCATGTCAGTGTCCTGATCGTCTCATCATCGCCAACGATGCAAAATTCGTTATAAAAGATAACAAAAAGTTAAGTGATAATGATTTCAAAAAAGCTAGAAATCTTATAGACATATTTCAAACAAAAGAAATTTTAGGAACGTCATATTTCAAATCCTTCTCGATTCATTTAGGGTCCGTTCGTTTCACGGACATTGATATTAAAGTATTAGCTTTCAATTCAATATCAATACACATGGGAAATGACATTGAGTTTAAATCCAATTCTTTTGTTCGTCTGTATGATGATTTTCTGTCATATGAATTGACATTCATTACTTTTTACTGTTCGTTTGCTGAAATATTTTCTGTCATAGAAATTGACATTAATCAATGTTTAGCTTTTAAGCTTCTTCCTGCAAATTATCATAAGCAATAACGCATTTTTTAGCCCGAGTGCGTTTTTTTTGCCCCAGCGCGCTTTCTTTGCCGGGTGCGTTTTTTTTGCCAGAGCGTGTTTTTTTTCGCACGGGCGCGATTTTTTTGCCCGGGCGCGTTTTTTTGCCCGGGCGCAATATTTTCGCATGGGCGCCATTTTTTCGCATAAAAATCGAGTCTGGGCGAAAAAAACGCGCCCGGGCGAAAAATGTGCGATTTTTTCGTGAAAAAATCGCGTCAGGGCGAAAAAAGCGCGCCCGAGCAAAAAAATTGCGCCCGGGTGAAAAAATCACGCCCGTGAAAAAAAACACGCTCGGGCGAAAAAAAAATGCTCCAGGGCGAAAATAATGTCCCCGTGCGAAAAAAACGGACCCGGGCGAAAAAATCGCGCCCGGGCGAAAAAATCACGCCCGGGCGAAAAAATCGCGCCAGGGCGAAAAAACGCGCCCTGACGAAATAATCATGCATGGGAGGAAAAATCGCGCGCGGGCGAAAAAAATTGCGCCCGGGCGAAAATAACGCATCCGAGGGTAAGAATCGCGCCAGGGGGGGAAGTCGCGATAGGGCGGGAAAAATCACGCCCGGGTGAAAAAATTGCGTTCGGGCAAAAAAATCGCACACGGGCGAAAAAAATGCGCCCGAGTGAAAAAATCGCGTTCGGGCAAAAAATATCGCGTCCGGGCAAAATATATCGCGTCCGGGCAAAATATATCGCGTCTAGCAAGAAAATTCGTTTCCGACCGAAAAAATTGAATGGGGGGGGGGGTCGCGTACGACCGAAATAACCGTGTCCGGACTGAAAAATCGCGTTTGGGCGAAAAATTCGCTCCCTGGCGAAAAAGTCACGTCCGAATCGAAAAGTAGCGTACGGGCGAAAAAATCACGTACTTGCCCAAAAAATCGCATTCGGCTCGAAAAAAAATTGCTCTCATTTTGCAAAGCCAAAGTTGGCGATCTCAATATCGGCCCCAGGAGATAGACATTGGATTGATGAGTTAATAGGTTATTGTGAATATCGTCGACTTTCCACCAGAAAGCCAATTCCGTTTTACAATTGTTGGTACGAACAACAGAAATGATTTTCATATTCTCATACTTCAATATCAATGTCTATTAAACGAACGGACCCTTAGATATTTTGCTATTTTTATTCTAACTCGGATCATATACCTCGAAACAATTGCTTCATCATCATTAATAACTTTTGCAAGCGAATACTTATTGATGGGTCTTCATCCATCTTGTAGAGGAATTCGGGCTGCGTTTAGCAAAAAAACCCCACTTCCCACTAAGATGGTGGAGGCATGGGCAAGAAGGAAAACAAAAACCGCCCAAAACCGCCGCGGAACCGCCCAAAAAACCGCCACACACGCGCAGTTTCGTGCGCTAGCGCGCGGTAGCGCACGACCGCGCGCGCGGAACCGCGCGCCGGCCAAGTCTATAAAAGGGACCCTGAATCCTCATTTGAGGGGATCTGACTTTTGGCATCCGAGAGAGCTCCTTGAAGATTTCCTTCGAAGATCTCCTTCGCGCTTCGAAGATCTCCTTCGCGGTTCGAAGATCTCCTTCGCGGTTTGAAGATTTCCTTCGTCACTTGAAGATCCTCTTCGAACTTTGAAGACTTCCTGCAACACCAAGACACTTAGCTTTTCTGAGAGGTGGCCTTTCACCCTCGGGGAATTTTCTTCAACTGCAATTGTAACGAGAAGCGCCCTGTCGCTCTTTGAACTTGTAACTTCGTTTGTAACACTCCAACACTTAGTGAAATTTGGCTGGCACTGATCCGGCCACGTGGTTTTTTACCCTTTCCGGGTTTTCCACGCTAAAAACATTCTCTTGCCACCTGTCTATTCTCTCTGTGACTGTTTGCGCATTCGGCTCACTCTCGGGCTAAGATGGTTCAATTCGCCCGGTCTGGAAGAGCGTCGAGTGACCCGCAACAGTTTGGCGCCGTCTGTGTGAAAGGTGTTCCCCAAACTCTGCAAAGAATTTTCGAAGACAGTATTCACTTCATAGCAATACTCGTGACAAACAGCGATGACAAGAAGAAGTGCTCGCACCACCGATGGTTCCATCCCGGAAGGGCGCATTGATCCCGCTCCCTCTCATTCCCTCATCATCGCTCCTCCCGCCGAAGAGGGCGCATTAGCACATGTCGTCGCGTTGGAGGTGCGCATGCGCCAGATGGAAGAACAGCAAGCTGAAATACTGGCCCTCCTCAAAAACCTCGGAGCCTCGCAAGCTCCTGTTCCACCTGCCGCACCAACCATCCAACCCCCCTTGATCCCAAACCAGGCTCCATTGGGTAAAGCTGCTCAAGGGAAAGAAACGTACGAAGAAGAATACTCAGATGCTGCCAGCTCCACGCATCCGGTCCGCCCCGCTAGGGGAGCTAGAGGAGAACCCCTTCACCATCGGCAAGGAGGGGTAGGAGTCGAACACGCCATAGGAAGGCCCACTCGCGAGGAGATCCGCGGCGTGATAGATGAAGAGTACAGACAGGCCGGACGCCGGGGCATCTTCGCCCGTCGCCCCCTACGTCGCGGCTCCCCGCTCATACAACAAATCTTGGACCATCGAATTCCGCACGGTTTCAAGCTTCCCAACATCGAGAAATTTGATGGGATGGATGATCCGCTGGAGCACATCAATAATTTTACCACCATTATGAGGATCTAAACGCCGCTGATTAGCTCCTCTGCCAAGTGTTTCCGGCAACACTCAAGGGGCAGGCGCGCACCTGGTTTCATTCCCTACGGGATGGATCTGTCAACAACTTCACCGAGCTTGCCCATCAGTTTACAGATCAGTTCGTTGCTAACCGGAGAATCGTTCGGGATCCCTCGCATCTTTCAGGGATTCGCTAGAACGAGGGAGAGACCCTCAAAGACTTTTTCCGTCGCTTCACGACTGAGGCACGACAAATTCCAGGGGTTGATCCTGAGCTTCTGCGCGGTATTTTCCTGGGGGGACTCCGCCCAAGCGGCTTTTACTCCACTCTGATGAGGGAGACAGTACCAAGCTAACCGGACCTTGTGCACTGGGTGGAGGCACAGATAGCGGCAGATGAGGCGATTGAGGCACATCGCCAGCAGTTCGAAGGAAGTCAGAAGAGAAGGAAGGGGCAGGAGCAGGCCCCCAGGAGGCAGGAGGAGCGACGTATGGAGGAGCGCCGGAATGATGATCATCGTCGAGACCCCCGAAGGGATCAGGGTCCCCGGCCGTCGCGGATTTACACCCCACTCAACACGTCACAAACCAACGTGCTTTATGTCATTCAAGAAAACCCGGCGTTCCGTAGGCCAAGGCCGCCTATCCCGAATGAAAGAACCGACCAATCGAAGTATTGTGAGTTTCATAGAGGAGTTGGTCATTGATGAGTAATTTATTTACTCATCTTTTAGTATAGTATTATTACGATTTTATTATGAAATTATGTTATTTTTATAAATTATATCGTATAAATCTTTCCTACGTTAATTTCATAAGCTAACTTATGTTTATTTTATATTTTCAGGTTTTCTGGACATTTGGAGCAGAAAATTTATTTACACGCCCCAGGTCACGGGCGTGACCATGGGCGTGTAACTTGCACAGTGTTCCAGACCTGTTTCTGCCACTCCGGGGACGTTCCGTGAAAAGTTCACCAAGTACACGCCCCAGGTCACGGGCGTGACCCAATGTCACAGCCACGACCCGCCACAAGCATCCGGAGCACGCTGCCACGTCAATTAAAATTACACGCCTTCGGTCACGGGCGTGACCGAGGGCGTGACAGCATGTCACGGGCGTGACTCGCCCAGCGCGCCTTCCCGCCGAAGTTTCCCGCCAGCAGCCACTTTTGAAGATTACACGCCCCAGGTCACAGGCGTGACCTAGGGTATGACGCGTCCGAAACGCCTGCATTGAAGCCAGAACGCGCCCTCTCCGCACCAGCATCGATCACGCTCCTTACACGCCCTTGGTCACGGGCGTGACCAAGGGCGTGTAACATCAAATTTCTGCCTATTTAAAGGGAGCTTCTCCAGAACTTCAGGGAGCAATTTTTAGGACTTGGACTTTTCATTTCATGTCGTTATTTTCATGTTTTATTTGTTCTTGTACCTCTTTTCTTCTTGCAATTGGTACGTTCAATTAAAATAGTTTGTAATTTTCAATTCCTAGCTTGTAACTTTCTTAGCAATTTAATAAAATAGTTCTTTTCTTCTCTCATTTCCTCTCTCTCTTTTATGATGTGCTCTTTTATTTATTTTGATTCATCAATCTCCATGAGTAGCTAAAATTCTATTAGTACTCGACCGAGATGATCCAAGGGAAATATAATTCTTGATTTAAATTCTAGCTTCTCTTTCTCTTCCTTAGAATACTTTAGATTTATTCTTGAACTATTATTGGATTGAGATTATATTGTCGATATATAATTCTCATCTTTGTTTTCGCAATCTTATAACCGAGAGGTTTTGATTTCGAATCGATCATTTCAAGAATAAAGAGAGTTGAATGCACTCCTCAAGCGGGGATGACATAATTCTCCCGGATTGGAGTCAAATCAATAGAGGGGTTCACTACGATAAGGCGAGTTTTAGATTTTGATTCTAGAACGAAAGTTCGTTTGATCAACTAAACTCAGTTGAGCGTATCCTCGAGAGAGGTGTGTTCATAAATCGGAAACCTCCACGGTCAAGTATTTTCTTAAGAGATTTAGAAGTTGTTCTTTTTATATTTTATTTTCCCAAGGTGATTCAAGGTTGAGTACTAACCTTTAACTCATCAATTTAAATAAGCTATTTCTCTTTCTCGCAACCAACCAACCACAAGTTTCAATTGATAAAATAATAGAGACTTTCTTGAAGTAAGAGTACTCAACCGCCCCGAGTCTAATACGACCTTGTTTTAATAACTTATACTACATTCGATACGGTACACTTGCCGTTGTCGTTTACACGCATAGTTTTGCTCATCAGTCATACAACTGAAGAATGCACCAGGTTGCAGGAAGAGATCGAGCGCCTTGTCAGGCAAGGGCTCCTCGGAAGATTCTTGCAAGGTCAGCAGCCGAACAAGGCACAGTAGCCTAGGCAACCAATAGATCAACCCCATGCACCTCACGGCGTAGCGGCGCGAGGGCCAATGATAGGAGAAGTCGAGACTATTGCAGGGTCTCCTAACCTCGCCGCTCAGATACTTTCCATTGCTAGGCCCGAGAGGGGGCACGACGACAAAAAACTAAAGCAAGACACCACCATCACCTTCAGAGATGAAGATTTGGAGGGGTTGCGGCTGCCACACCAAGACCCGCTCGTAATCAATGCTGGGATCGGGGATCCCTGTTTCAATGTCAAGAGAATACTAGTCGACAATGGGAGCTTCGTCGACGTCCTGTTCCTCTCCACTCTACAAAGCATGAAACTCACTAAGGAGCACCTCAGCCCAGCAGCAGGGCCCGTCTACGGCTTCGACAACCGCCCCGTGTAACATACCACAAACAGCTAGACCCCTAAGTTGGTTTTGTCATGACTAGGTCATGACAAAACCATAGGAAGAGCTCAAGACCTTGAGAGCTTAGGTGAGAAGGAGAAAACCCAAGTGGTCTGCAAATAGCAATTTTCAGTTATCAAGCCTAGGGTTGGACTTTAGGGCCCCACATTGAACCTTTACCCTACCTATACCTTCCTAACCCTTAAGGGAAGTCAATGGAGCCCAAATCACCCTTTGGGGTCAACCCAATTGGTCAAAACTGACCAAAGTCAACTCGAGCTTAATTTAGGTCAAATTACCCCAATTTAACCTAATCTAGCCCAATCCATTTGGGCTAGGCCCAATTAAAGAGATCCACAATCTAGTGGGCCTGCTAATTTCTGAAATTACCTCTTAAAATCTGTATTTGGTGATTAGGAGAGAGAAAAGGGAAGTTTCCCCCAAATCGGAGAGAGAGAAAGAGAGCATTCATGGAGATTAAATGATATTGATCCTTCAATCCCTCCCCAATTGATGAGCATTCACCTCCCCCTTCAGTTACAATCGAATTTCTGGAATTTCTATGGCCAAGGGGGCTGAATTAAAAGGAAATTTGACGTAACTAAAATCTTGTTAATGGTCATTAATGGCTTTTAGGAATAAAGCCATCCCAAGCCCGAATTGAAACCCCCATTTCCTTCAGTTCTCAGAGAGGAAGAGATCCCCCAACTTTCCAGTGGGAATCGTGCAGAGGAATCCTAGATCGGCATGGCACCGAATGCCCCAGCACCGTCAATGGCGACTCGTCGGAATTCACGACACCAAGCCCCCACACAGGTCCGATCCTCTTCTCCTCCCTTGGTGCTAGATCTTTTCTTAATTTGGGGCTTGAACCGTGCCCAATAGGGCTCGAATTGTGCTTCCGAAAAAGGCTCGTTTTGAGCTATTTTTCCCTCCTCTAAAACCCGATCCGACCACCTCCGGCCGGCCAACCACCCCCTATCGCCGGCCACCACCTCAACGGAGGTGGTGGTGGCATTGGCTGGCCGGAAAGAGGTTCATGTGGCCGGGAAATCATCTTGCAAAGGAGCCCAGGTCGGGCTGTCGCGCGCCGTCCATTCCTCGGGGACGATGATAGAGAGCCGTCAGATCTATTTATAAATGTTTACGTTTATATCATTTAATTCGTCGAACGAAATTGTGAGTTCGTCGAACGGAGTCCTGGATTCGTCGAACAAAACTGGTTCGTCGATCGCGTTTTAGTCCTCGTCGATCTGATAGTTGAGTTCGACGAACTGAATATGGAGTTCGTCGAATGGAATTCATTTCGTCGAGCGCAGTTTAGTACATCGAACGCAGAATTATTCTGTTTTCGTCGAGCGCAGGATTATTCGGCGTTCGTCGAACGTAGATTTTAGTTCGTCGAACGCAGATTTTATTTCGTCGAACGCAGCTTATATACGAATTCGTCGAATGCAGTTCATAATTCGTCGAGCGCAATTAATATTTCGTCGAACGCAGAGTCAGTATATAATTGAATGATTATATTGTTTTCTGTCACATAATAAGCAGTGTTTCTTTTTAATTATTAAAAATACTAGATCACCTCTGATGAAAAAGTGCCCAACACCATAGTTGTAGCCCTAGGTGTGTACTTTAATTCAAAATTTGTTTCAGCCCAATAGGAGCAATGTAGCTCCTTGTAGAGACAAAATGGTGGGACTGGTCCCTAGGGTTGGGCAGTCACTCTTTCCTTCATATCTTTTTATTAGTAGATGATATGACCTTGATATTTAAAACCTAGGCTAGTTACATACACCCACACAATATGCTAAAAGATGGGATTTTTAGGAGAACATTTTTCTAAGTTTTTTGTAATAATTTCATAAATCATATATTAATTAATTAGTGGGTCAAATGACCCCCAATGCCCACCAAATTTTTGTGGGTTCTCCTTAGGGTTATGTTATGACCCTGGTAAAAATCTCAGCCCAATTGGGACTATTTTAGTTTGGATTTTGGTTAGACTAAGTTGGGTCTAATTAGGCCAAAATTAGGGCATGATGTTTATCTTGGGATATTGTGGTCAAATCTCCTAACCATGAGGTGAAACCTTGGACACTGGTTTAGGATCACCTAAAACACCTCCATGAGTGATATGGGGGTGGTGTGGAGGTGGTTATGCCCTAGTACACTAGTTTTAGCCCTAGGTGTGCATATAGGACCTTGTGAAGGACATGGGGTCAAATGTCCTTGAATGGTTATGAAACTTGGTGGATAAGTTCATAGGGGGTAAATAGGCCCTAGGTAATTTTATAAGAATTTTAGGAACAATTATTACCTTTGAAATAAGTCATAACCCCTTTAGGGAAATTCCTTATAAGAGAAATTTACATGCTTAAATGGCTTTGGATGTTGATGAAACTTTGGTAGTGTCTTTGTTATCATGATATACACCTTTGGTATTTTTTGTGTATTTAATTGAATGATTTAACCAGTACTTCATTCACAAGACATTTATTTTGTCTTAGGCTTAAGCAAAATAATTGAGGGTCCAATACTTTTTGTTAAATTGTGAAAATTAGTGATAGGACATTTCAGAGCATTTGGAAACTCTCTGATTTTTTATATAATTTTTGGAGACTTAAATTAGTAGGCTACTTCACAACTTATCTTATTTGAGTTTTTCTTAAAGTATTTATTACAGTGAGAAAATGATTTCCATAAATCCTGAAACTTAGTCAGTAGACTTTTCGGATGAATTCAAGAGCTTGGTATTTTTCCCATAATTTTGGTGTAGATATTTTTGGTGATTCCTTCATAAATCTACAAGTTTGGATAGATGACAAATAATAAAAATAGAGGACAATTTCTTACTGTAAAAATATGATATGTTGTATTTACTGTTATTTATTCATCATAGATTTATCATAATTTTTGGAGAGCCATATCATAAGAATTCTTTATACTTCATGTTCATTTTCATACTTGGCAAATGTTTGGAGAATTTAAAATAAATACTAAATAATTAAGGAAAAATATGATTCTCTGAATTTAATCTTATAACATCATGATAGACCCCCAGTAATTATCTTGAGTCAGTTGGATGAATATTTGGAGTACCTCTAATTACAAGCTTCATATAGTTAGTTTGGTCTGCGTTTAGTAAAACTGTGGAACTTGGGTAACTAGTGGCCTACTAAGTGGGAATGACATGTAGTTGGTGTACCTGGTCAGGATGAAGAGATTTAGGTCACCAAAAAGGAGTTATATATTAAGAGTGCTTGGTGAGTTAAGGGTAAGGTAGTGCTTGGGATTGACGAAGGATCGTATTTTCCCTAGCGTGTCATAAAGCACTTAGGTTTAACTCAAGTGAAATGATAAGAGGGGTGTTCTTATGGGTAGATACCAACAACACTAAGTGTCTTGAGAAAGGTAACTTTGGGGTGTCATCCCATTACAGTTCTAGTACCGTAGCGAGCCCCTTACAGGGTAATCCTCGGGAAGTCCAAAATTAACCATAAGTCGTAGGATTAAGAAGTTGTTATACAAGATAACTTAATAATACTCTCACCCACACCCCGTTATCACAGGAATATTAGTCGGTTTGGTCTTACAAGCGGTAGGCTCGGTGGTTGTAGCAGTAGACTAATTAGTCTGGTGAGCTTGTGACTCAGTAAGGTTTGTTGGTACGGACGAGTTGGTCCGGCGAGCCGGTGGCTCGGAAGGTTATGGTCACGGGCGGGTTTGCCCGGGGAGCTTATGGCTCGGAGATAGATAGTAGAACATGTTTGCATGTGCACGAAGGTGGTGGGTCTTCGGTATTGGATGGTCGTTCACACTGACGTCAATACGTTGACTCGACAAGTGTGGAATTTGCACTTAGCCATAAAAGTCTGGTGGTCCAGCCAGTAAGAGTACGTAGATGCTCCGCAGTTTTGTGTTGAGGCGTACAATAGGTCTAGGTTAGGTAGTGTGAATACCAACCTAGAGATGGGCAAGGCCCAACCCACCGCTTCCGTTTGCCACTACGGGAGTATCCTGGGAGTCTAGCTACCTCCAAAAAGGGGGGAACTAAAGGCTTGTGCACATAGAGTCGAAGTGTGTGAGTTGCACTTGTATGAACATAGCATAAACTGCATACCTTGGATGTCACAGCATAAACATTGCATTTCAACCCCTACCCCTATCGTATAAGTCGGTTATGGGACTTCTTATACGATAGGCCATGCTAAACGACCCCTTGGTCTATAGGTTTGTATGAGCATTCCTATAAATCAATGGTTACTTTTCTATTATTATTGTCTTTACTTACTCTTTACCTGCTCTTACTATGCTTTATTAACTGCTTCGATTATGTATATATATACTTGAGTAGTGGTAGAACTCTTCCTGTAGATTATGCACCGTCATCTGCTTTTTGATTATACCCCTTATTGTCCTCCGCTTCATCCTTCCCGCTCGGTGCCTAGGAGTCACCCGGGGAGGGGTGGGGGATTGGCTTAGTCTTTTTGACTAACGGTCGGTGGACCATATCATTTTAGGGGATCAAGGAGACGCATCAACACCAGAGGCCAGTGCAGACGGAGGCGGACCAGTCTAGTATATGGGCACCAGTCACAAGATCAGAGAGTGATTAGTAGTTAGCTTCCGCGAGTGATCTTGTAGTGAGGTTATGATGTACTGGGCATAGGCCCTTCTTCTTATTATTGTTATCTTTGTATTCAGTTAATATAATGTGGACATTTATATATATAGCATGTGATTGTGGACTTGGATTTATATTTGTTCAAGTATTCTTTTCTTCTTTGTGATCGATCTGGCCGGCAGAATCGGCGCTTTGTAGTGGCGACCTTCTCGTGCGAGGGTGTCACCGCAAAACGGCGATTCTGAGCATAAGACCCGGGTTTTTGTAGCGAAAAAAATGGGGTCTTACACCCCGTCCCAGTCCAGGGCATGATCACCCTTCCGGTAACGCTCGGTGAGTTTCCAAGACAAACAACTCATAACATTCAGTTCGTAGTCGTGGAGTCAAGCTCCGCCTACAACGCAATCTTCGGGAGACCGCTCCAATCTATTTTCGGAGCCATCCCGTCAATCCCGCACCTGGCTATGAAATTCCCGACTGCCGCTGGAATAAGAATCGTTCGCGGAAATCAAGAGGCAGCTAGAACCTGCTACCTGAAGCAGGCTCAACCAGCAAAGGCGACTACCCTCAACATCGACAACTTCGACCTGCGGGACGAGGCTACTCTGCAGCGGGGGGCACCCTTTGAAGGATTGGTGGAAGTACCGCTCTCCAAGCGGGATCCGACCCGGACCGTCCAGGTCGGGTCCCTCTTATCGCCAGAAGAACGAGAATAATTCACAACCTTCCTGCAGCTGAACGATGACATTTTCTCTTGGAGCCTGGAAGACATGCCTGGGGTTTATCCTGAAGTCATTTTTCACTCTTTGAACGTTAACCCTGCCTGCAGGCCCGTAATTCAAAAGAAGAGGAACTTCGCTCCCGAGCGGTTGAAGGCGATCGAAGAAGAAGTAGCTAAGCTTCTGGAGGCGCAGTTCATCCGCGAAGCAGAATACCCCATATGGCTTGCTAACGTGGTAATGGTAAAGAAGGCCTCGAGGAAGTGGCGAATGTGCGTCGACTACAACAACCTGAACCAGGCGTGCCCGAAAGATAGTTTCCCCCTCCCGAGGATTGACCAGCTCATCGACGCAACGGCCGGCCACGAGCTGCTCAGATTCATGGATGCTTACTCAGGCTACAACCAGATAAGGATGAATCCCGCAGACGAGGAGCACACTGCCTTCCGCACCGGCAAAGGAGTCTACTGCTATAAGGTGATGTCGTTCGGCCTTAAAAATGCCGGAGCGACATACCAAAGACTGATGAACAAAGTCTTCAAGGACCTCATCGGGGAGACGATGGAGGTGTACGTGGACGACATGCTAGTGAAGAGCGTCCACCGCCGCGACCACTTGAAAGACTTGGGAAAGTGCTTTCAGCTTCTTCGTCGCTTCCGAATGCGGCTCAACCCCAGCAAATGCGCGTTTGGTGTGACGGTGGGGAAGTTCCTGGGCTTCATGGTAACCCATCGGGGAATTGAGGCAAACCCCGAGAAGATCAAGGCGTTGGAGGACATGTCGCCACCTCGTTCAATCAAGGAAGTGCAACGCCTAAATGGGAGGATCGCCGCGCTATCTCGTTTCCTGTCGCGCACAGGAGACAAGTACCTCCCTTTCTTCAAGATCCTCTGGGGAGCGCGCCACGCCGGGTTCCAGTGGGTGGACGAGTGCCAGACGGCTTTAGAACTTCTCAAACAATACATGGCCTCGCCCCCGCTCCTGTCAAAGCCAATCCCTGGGGAGACCCGGTTCTTGTACCTGGCAGTTTTGCCTACAGGCTACAGCCCTCAGCTCAGTGCTCGTGAAAGATGAAGGAGGAGTACAACGACCAATCGAATACCTTAGCAAAGTGCTCACTGATACTGAAACCAGGTATCCGGCAGTGGAGAAAATGGCCTTAGCTCTCGTCTTCTCGGCAAGGAAGCTTCGACCCTACTTCCAGGCTCATGCAGTAAAAGTATTAACTCAGCTCCCGCTACGAACAATCCTCCATAAACCAGAAGTCTCAGGGAGACTAGTGAAGTGGGCGGTGGAGCTTGGCGAATTCGACATCCAATTATTACCCCGGCCAGACATCAAGTGGCAAGCACTCGCCGACTTTGTTATAGAGTACACCATTCCACCAGAAATGACCCATGTCAAAGATATCATCCCCCCCCCCCCCCCCCCGTTGAACTCTCTACGTTGACGGTGCTTCAGGAGCTGAAGGAGCTAGAGCAGGATTGCTTCTCATAAGCCCCGATGAGACTACCTTGGAGTATGGCCTCAGGTTGAAATTCCCGGCAACCAACAATATCGCAGAGTACGAGGCTCTGATTGCCGGCCTCTGGCTCGCCATCGATTGCAAAGCTGAGAGCCTGACGATTCACGCAGATTCCCAACTTGTAGTCTCGCAAGTTGAGGGAGAATACGAGGCCAAGAATGACCAAATGGCGCAGTACCTCGCGTTCGTGAAATCGCTCCTTCAGAAGATACCGTCGTACCAGATTCTGCACATCCCACGGGAACAGAATTCTAGAGCAGACACGCTCTCTAAGCTGGCAACTTCACCCACCAGCTATCAATCACGAAGACGCCGAGTGGAAGAGATCGTGGCTCCAAGTATTCCAGGGTCATGGGAAATTGCATCCATCAATGAAGAGGAGTCACCTTGGATGACTCCCATACGGGCCTATCTCAAGCATGGGGGTACCTTCCCGAGGGCCGCCTAGAAGCCCGCAAATTATGAATGCAAGCGGCATCGTTCTCCATCATAGATGGGGAGATCTACAAGAGGGCGTTCTCAGGACCCTATCTAAAGTGTTTGCCGGCAGGTGAAGCGGACTACGCCCTAAGGGAGGTGCATGGAGGAGTCTGCGGAGAGCATCTAGGTGGAAAAGCGCTGGCCCAGAAGATCTTGCGCCGAGGCTTCTATTGGCCAACAATGAAAAAAGACGCGACTGAGCTTGTCCAGAAATGCAAGAGCTACAAGCTTCACGCAAACGTACCTCACTAGCCCCCGGTCGCGCTCACTACGCTTCAAAGTGCATGGCCCTTTGCACAGTGGGGAATTGATCTCCTCGGTCCCCTACCTCTGGCATCCAGACAGAGAAAATTCATCATTCTGGCCATTGATTACTTCACCAAGTGGGTGGAAGCTGAGCCCCTAGCCAAGATCACGGAGGAGAATGCCAAACAGTTCGTCTGGAGGAACATTATCTGTCACTTCGGTATCCCAGCTACAATCATCGCCGACAACGACACCCAGTTTACTGGGAAGTCGTTCACTAAGATGTGTGAAGATTTGAAGATCAGCCTCTGCCACACCGCCGTAGCACATCCACAAACAAATGGGCAAGTGGAGGTCACCAACCGGACCATCCTCAAAGGGCTGAAGACGCGCCTCGAAGAAGTTGGGGGGCAATGGGTGGACGCGCTCCTGAATGTACTATGGGCCTACCGCACGACAAAGAGGAATCCAACGGGAGACGCGCCATTTAACTTCTGCTACGGAACCGAAGCTGTCATCCCCGTTGACATCGGAGTACCAAGCATCCGGGTGCTGACTTTTGATCCCAGCAAGAACGACGTACTGCTTTGCGAGAACCTCGACTTAATCTCCGAAACTCGAGACAACGCCGCCCAGCGCGACGCTACCTACCAAAGGCGCGTAGCCTGGCTCTACGACAGAAGGGTGAAACCCAGGCCAATCAACGTCGGAGATCTCGTCCTACGCAGCATTGAAGCAGCCGGAAAGGGTCCGCAGAAAGACAAACTCTCACCAGCCTGGGAAGGACCTTATGTGGTCACCGCAACAGTAAAGACTGGAACATTCAAACTCAGAACAACCGAGGGAAAGACCCTCCCACGGACTTGGAATGCGCAGAACCTGCGCCGCTTCTATTAGTAACCTTTTTACCCCGCTATGTAAAAGTCGTGAGCCTCAACTCACGCAAACTATCTTTCTGCAATTTCTACATTGTGTAAAAGTCGTGAGCCTCGACTCACGCAAACTATCTTTCTGCAATTTCTACATTGTGTAAAAGTCGTGAGCCTCGACTCACGCAAACTATCTTTCTGCAATTTCTACATTGTGTAAAAGCCGTGAGCCTCGACTCACGCAAACTATCTTCTTGCAATTTTTTATGAAAAATCCGCGAGCCTCGACTCGCCCAAACTGTCCCTCTATTATAGTATGAAAAAGCCGCGAGCCTCGATTCGCGCAATGTATCCTCCAACCATTAATCATCGCTACTCGGGGCCAGTTCCCCAGTGATCTCGCGCTACCCGGTTCGAAGGGTCCGCCCTTCTCCCCGGTGGTAAGATCACGGCGCCTCCAGGGCCTGCCCCCCTCACGGTCGCCCACGGTTCGAAGTGCCCACCCTTCACCAGTACTCGGGGCCAGTTCCCCAGTGATCTCGCGCTACCCGGTTCGAAGCGTCCTCCCTTCACCCCGGTGGTAAGATCACGGCGCCGCCAGGGCCTGCCCCCCTCACGGTTGCTCACGGTTCGAAGCGTCCGCCCTTCACCGATACTCGGGGCTAGTTCCCTAGTGATCTCGCGCTACTCGGTTCGAAGCATCCGCCCTTCACCCCGGTAGTAAGATCACGACGCCGTCAGGGCCTGCCCCCTCACGGTCGCCCACGGTTCGAAGAGTCCGCCCTTCACCGATACTCGGGGTCAGTTCCCCAGTGATCTCGCGCTACCCGGTTCGAAGCGTCCGCCCTTCACCCCGGTAGTAAGATCACGGCGCCGCCAGGGCCCGCCCCCCTCACGGTCGCCCACGGTTCGTAGCGTTCGCCCTTCACCGATACTCGGGGCCAGTTCCCTAGTGATCTCGCGCTACCCGGTCCGAAGCGTCCGCCCTTCACCTCGGTAGTAAGACCACTACGCCGCCAGGGGCCGCCCCCTCACGGTTGCCCACGGTTCGAAGCGTTCGCCCTTCACCGATACTCAGGGCAAGTTCCCCTTCTACCCAGCTCCTAACACACGCTCACAACCGCTATCCGTGGTCAAAAATTTGACGAGCATAAAAGTGAGAAAAGCAAAAGGCAAATATTGATGGTGGACAAAGAAATAATCATCAAGCAATATGACCAAGTAAAGAGTTACACCACACCACGAAACATGCAAATACAAACGCAACGAAATACGGTACATAGTGAAGGAAAGCAAAACATATAGACAAATGAAAGCAAAACGATCAGCCTTCGATATCTACGTCAAAACAATCATCCACAGAAAGATCGCCAACACCAAGCCCGGTCGTGCTGCATCCGAGCTTTCTCTCCACCATGCGAAGGGTCTTCCCGATGCCCCTCTTAAAAGAGATCTCGCACTCGTCTTCCAGTAAGGGATCCACCTCCTTGGTCATAATCTCCGCCTGAAGCTCCTCAAAGATCCTAGAGTGCTCCTCCACGAACTCCAGGGAATCCTTGTACTCAGCAACTCCCTCGGCCTTAATAGCCTTGGTATCCGGCTCAAGAGAGAAAAGCATCTCTACCTCGCCTCTCAGGAATCCCAGCTCGCCGTCCTGACGGAACATGTCTCCCTGCAAATCTTTGACCAATCTAGCAGTATCGTCAGCAGCAGCCTTCTCTGCGCCAAGCTCCCTCTGCAGACGCTCTATCTCGGAGCGGGCCAGGGCCAGATCGGACTCTAATTGGAGCACCCGCGATATCTCACACTCCCTCTTCTTCTTGGAATCCTCCAAAGAGCTCTTCGCGATACGTAGCTCCTCCTGAAGAACGAAATACTCATCTTTTAGCCCAACGTAGCAATCGTTCCAAGTATGAGCGACGTTATTCATGACATCGGTCTGCAAAGAAAGGGCGAGATAAGAATATTGGAAAAAGAAAACACATAAAAAGTAAACAATAAAAAGATATGGCTAACCGTTGAAGTCATCGCCCGTAACGAAGATAATACTCTCTTCGCCATCATCGATGGAGGATGAGGAGGATCTCTCTGAGGAGGCGCTTCCGCCACATGAGAAGCCGCGATCTCAGCGTCAACGTCAGTAGGAGTCTCGTCAGGCACAACTCCACTGGGACCCGCCTCATCAGAACGGCTCTTCGGTGGAGGTGGAGAAGATACCCTCTCTGAGCCTCCGCATCTGATGACAATTTTTCTCTTCCTATCACGCGGTAAAGGAACGGCGGCGTCACGCTCGGCATCCGACGAAAGCCCGACTAATAGTAATCTCTTTTCCTCGACAAAATTAGCCACGCCATAAAGAGCCTTCGATAAGTCATCACGATCTGGAAAACCAGGAAGAGGCTGGAATTCGTTCTCTCGTCCCACCTGACGGCGACAGCGGCCCAGAAGATTCCTCCAAAGCTCTTGCAAATCCCAGCGGTTGCGGACGTACTCGTACAAAGTATTCCCGTGGCGATAATCATTCTTTTCCCCAAAACGGAACCACCTCTTGTTGCTACAAACATCGATCCGACCTCCCGGATCCGTGAAAACCTCACAACAATCTTTGAAAATCACCAAAGAAAATCCCCATAATCCTTGTCATGCCGGTTGGTGTAAACTGCGAAATAGGCATGCCGCAGAACCTAAAAATCTCGATCGCCTCCTTCGACGGGGGAAAGCGCAACCCCGATTTTAAACAGTTCTCAGAGACAGTAATAAAGCCAGTCGGCGGATTCTGAGCACGTTTCTCCGGAAATGGTATCTTCACTTCTACGGACGATGGGAGTCTAAACCGCTTACGCCAAGCCTCGACATGCTCGATATTGAGCGTAGAACGCAACCACATCGATTTTGATCGCGCTCCGTTCCTTGACGTCTGAAAGAAGGGAGAAGAAAAAAAAGAAAAAATGAATAACAATTAATAAATCTTGAATCCGCGCAAATTACCACCTCACAGCGCGGTGGTCACTGCAAAAAACGGAATAATGGCGGCGCGATGAAAGGAAGAAAAATCACAAAATACCTCTGTCATGACTCCGCCGCAGCATCCGGACCGCACCAAAAGATAATAAAATCATTGCACTTCTCTAAGCAATATAAGCGAACTCCGAGGATTTAGGAGGCAATTGATGGGTCTTCATCCATCTTGTAGAGGAATCCGGGCTGCGTTTATCCAAAAAAACCCACTCCCCACTAAGATGGTGGAGGCATGGGCAAGAAGGAAGAGAAAAACCGCCCAAAACCGCCCAAAACCGCCGCGGAACAACCCAAAAAACCGCCACACACGCGCAACATCATGCGCTAGCGCGCGCGGTACCGCCACGCGGTACCACGCGCGGTAGCGCACGATCGCGCGCGCGGAACCACGCGGCACGCGCCGTACCGCGCGCAGGCGCAACCGCGCGGCACGCGCCGTACCGCGCGCGCGCGCAACCGCGCTGCACGCGCGGTACCACGCGCGCGCAGGCCCGCGCGCGCAACCGCGCTGCACGCGCGGTACCACGCGCGCGCAGGCCCGCGCGCGCAACCGCGCTGCACGCGCGGTACCACGCGCGCGCAGGCCCGCGCGTGCAACCGCGCTGCACGCGCGGTACCACCCGCGCGCAGGCCCGCGCGCGTGCGCGGCCGGTGCGGCCTACGCGCTAGCGCGCGCGCGCATCCCGCGCGCTAGCGCTAGCGCGCGGCCTCTGCGCTAGCGCTAGCGCGCGGCCTCTGCGCTAGCGCAACCTGCGCGCTAGCGCGTAGCCTGCGCGGTAGCGCGCGCGCGGCCTCCGCGCTAGCGCAACCTGCACGCTAGCGCGTGGCCTGCGCGCTAGCGCGCGCGCGGCCTCCGCGGTAGCGCAACAAGCGCTAGCGCGGGGCTTACGCGCTAGCGCGCGCGCAACCTGCGTGCTAGCGCGCGGTCTGCTGGTCGGTCTCCCTCTACGCACGGCACGCCCGCCGCCCCATTGCGTCGTCCTCGCACGACTCCGATCATGCTTTTACGGCGTTCCCGCTCGGTGCTCAACGCGCGCTTAGCACCATTAAGTTCGTAGCGTGCTTTTGATCCGCGCGCACTTGAACATTGCAAAGTTCATAGCGCGTGCAGTTGCTAACTCCACTCTCTTTCTTGAGATTGCAGGATTCACACATTGCAATCGGAAACTGCCCGAACTGCCCGAACTGACCGGGGGGCGAAATTGTCGTATTCAGAAAGTGGCGATCTGTGTGCTCTCGATCAACGGTCGAGATCGACTCGTCAGTGAGTTACAGTGGTTACAACGGCAAAATTACTGGGTCGCCCCCGGCCAAGTCTATAAAAGGGACCCTGAATCCTCATTTGAGGGGATCTGACTTTTGGCATCCGAGAGAGCTCCTTGAAGATTTCCTTCGAAGATCTCCTTCGCGGTTCGAAGATCTCATTCGCGGTTTGAAGATTTCCTTCGTCACTTGGAGATCCTCTTCGGACTTTGAAGACTTCCTGCAACACCAAGGCACTTAGCTTTTCTGAGAGGTGGCAAGTCACCCTCGGAGAATTTTCTTCAACTGCAATTGTAACGAGAAGCGGTCTGTCGCTCTTTGAACTTGTAACTTCCTTTGTAACACTCCGGCACTTTGTGAAATTTGGATGGCACCGATCCGGCCACGTGGTTTTTTACCCTTTCCGGGTTTTCCACGCTAAAAACATTCTCTTGCCACCTGTCTATTCTCTCTGTTACTGTTTGCGCATTCGACCCACTCTCGGGCGAGTCGGAAATGTGAGCGCGCTCTGAGCGGAGCCCGGAGCCAGAAAAGTGAGCGAGTCGGAAATGTGAGCGCGCTCCGAGCGGAGCCCGGAGCCAGAAAAGCAGACGACGAGCCGAAAGAGGGGAGATGATGCCTAAAGGCGGGCGTGGCGCAGCCGCGCCCGAGGGAGAGGGGCAACTCCTCTCGGCCGCACCTCTCATGGGGTGCGGCTTGGCCGCTTGGCCTTGGGGTGCGGCTTGGCCGCACCCCATAGGAGGGTGCGGCTTGGCCGCACCCCAAAGGGTGTGCGGCCTGGCCGCTTGGCCGCTTGGCCTCACCCAAAGGGGGTGCGACTTGGCCGCACCCCACATGGGGTGCGGCTTGGCCGCACCCCAAAGGGGGGTGCGACCTGGCCGCTTGGCCGCACCCCAAGGGGGTGCGGCTTGGCCGCACCCCACATGGGGTGCGGCTTGGCCGCACCCCAAAGGGGGGTGCGGCCTGGCCGCTTGGCCGCACCCCAAAGGGGGGTGCGGCTTGGCCGCACCCCTCATGGGGTGCGGCTTGGTCGCGCCCCAAGGGGGTGCGGCTTGACCGCATCCCTTATGGGGTGCGGTTTGGCCGCTCTCCCCATTATGGGGGGGGGGGGGGGGGGTGCGGCTACTCGCACCCCACCGGTGGGGTGCTAACCGCACCCCAGTAGTGGGGTTCGGTCATGGTGGGGCGCGTCGTGCGTGCGTGTTCGCATGTTGGTGGTGAGAATGGCGGGTTCGGCCCTCTCAACTCGGGCGACCATGCGTTGATCGTTGACCCTACCTCCCTCTAGTGGAGTTTTCCCTAGACGCACCCCAAGGCCTCTACGGGTATATAACATAAGCCCCCCAAACCTTCGGAGTCTGAATTTCGCCGCGGAGGAGTTCGGAGGTTTTGATTTTTTCTATGACAGTCTTGAACATTGCTCTCTTTGTGGTGCCTTGGGTAGGAATCACTGTCGAGGGATGTGTGTGTGGTTGCTTTTGCTCTCTTGTTCTGTTTAGGCGTTGATACACAAACTGCTTGATAGCCTTTTACGAGATAATGGAGGAGTCTAAGCTCGCGGCTTTTATATAATATAGGCTTGGCCAGTGAATAGCTGGTGTATTCAAACCGGGGGCGAACGTAAGGGGGGCAGGCCCCTACGGCGCCGGGACTCTACGGCGGAGGAGAAGGGCGAACCTTCAATCGACGGCGGTGCAAAGTCCCCACGGCAAGGCCCCGAGATGGCCGGTGAATAGCTGGTGTATTCAAACCGTGGGCGAACGCAAGAGGGGCAGACCCCTACGATGTCGGGACTCTATGGCGAAGGAGAAGGGCGAACCTTCAATCGACGGCGGTGCGAAGTCCCCAGGGCAGGGCCCCGAGATGACCGGTGAATAGCTGGTGTATTCAAACCGGGGGCGAACGTAAGGGGGGCAGGCCCCTACGACGCCGAGACTCTACGGCGGAGGAGAAGAGCGAACCTTCAATCGACGGCGGTGCGAAGTCCCTGGGGCAGGGCCCCGAAATAAAGATCTTTCTTAATTGAATATAGGTGTTGAAGCATACAATTTTTATAGTAAAAATCGTTTTGCATATAGTTTTTGCAATACAAGATAAGTTTGCACGAGTCTGGGCTCGTGGCTTTGCATAATATAAGATAAGTTTGCACGAGTCGGAGCTCGCGGCTTTGCATACAATACATAACATAAGATAAGTGATGAGGATTCATCACGGGCTCTCATTTATGAAGAACCGGATGGCGGTTACTCCCATAAACCACTCCCCCACTACTTTAGTGGGAGAGAGTGGGAGACCAAAGCCGGAACCGCCATTCCCGCCACCAACCGTCGATCCGAAAATACGCGCCAAGTATGCCAACCGCAACGTGCACGACGACGTCGCCCCCTCCCGCCGATGAGCGGGCCGCGTCAAACCGCGCACCCCGTGGGGTGCGGCCAAGCCGCACCCAAGGGGTACGGCCAAGCCGCACCCGCGTGGTGCGGCCAAGCCGCACCCGCGTGGTGCGGCCAAGCCGCACCCGCGTGGTGCAGCCAAGCCGCACCCATGGGGTGCGGCCTCGCCGCAAAGGGCGCGGCCGGCCAGACCGCACCCCCTTGGGGTGCGGCCGGGGTGCGGTCGCACCCCACTTGGGGTGCGGCCAAGCCGCACCCCCTCCTTTTGGGGGTGCGGCCAAGCCGCACCCCCCCCCCCTTTACGGGGTGCGGCCAAGCCGCACCCCCTCCGTTTGGGGGTGCGGCCAAGCCTCACCCCCTTTTTTTTTGCGGGGTGCGCCCACGCCGCGCCCCTCCCCGAGGCGGGGGACGGCCGAGCCTCCTCCTCCTTCCATTTTCCTCGCCGGGGGGCTTGCAAGGGGCCTCCCCATATTCACGCGCTCAGAACTCCTCTAAGCACATTCAAAGCATTTCCATGTTCGTCGCGCGCTCAGAACGCTTCTGAGCGCGCTCGGACTCGCTCACTTTTCCGACTCGCCTCGCTCACTTTTTGTCTTTTCAGTTTCTCACTTTTCAGGAACAGTTTGTCGCCTTTCCTCGAAGGGCGGGATGGTCATTTACGAAAAATGGTGATCCGTAGGCTCTGAACCGGAAAATATGATTCGTCCTCCCAGGTGGTTATGGTTGTTACAACGGCAAAATTACCGGGCTACCCCCGACCAAAGCTATAAAAAGACCCCCTAGGCTTCATTTGGGGGGAGGACGCCTTGATGACCAGAGAGAGCACCTTGAGGATTTCCACGGATTTCTCCTTCGGCACTTGAAGATCTCCTTCGTGGACTTGAAGTTTTCCTTGGTCCCGAGAGGCGACTCGGCAGTCTCACTTTCGCTCTCACGAAAGCGGACAGCGTTATCGCTTTCGTCTTCACGAAAGCAGACAAGGCATTCTCACTTTCGTTCTCTACCATTCTCAGAAGGAAAAGACTAAGTTTTTTTGAGAGGTGGCTGATAACTTCCCAAAAGAAGTTATCTTAGTATCACATTCTTATTATTTTATGGTCATAATTCATATAATCATGATTAAAAAGTCGCAAAATGATAAATATTTAAATTTGCAATTAAATTTGAAGATAATTCTCCTTTTATGTGATTTTATGTTAGGAAAGGAGAAAACTTTCATTAATCATGGAAGTTGAAGTTATCATCAAGGCTAAGAAGAGGATTCAAGAAGGTTTCAACTTGCCAAAAGCAGAATTTTGAGGAAAAATCCCGAAATGAAATTTGTTGCAACAAATTCTGACATTTGTTGCAACAAAACCGACAGTTACAAATTTTCAGCAATTCGAAATTATTCAAATTGGGTTGTTACATTATTTTTGGGAGGCATTTATTCAGCAATTAAGACCAGCAATCAAGACACGCCTGAGTGGAAATCAATTATATAATCTCCCCCACGATGGAAGGAGAGACACACAAGTTTTGGGAGGAAATTAAGGAGTGTATTTCGGCCATTGGAGAGAGAAGGAGGAAGCAACCTTCCATTTGCAGAAATTTAGGGAGAAATTCCGAAATTCCCTCAATATGTTTTGTAAGATCTTTCTAATTTTGGGTTTCTTCTTCTCTAGTATGAACTAAATCTCTCAAGTCTTGTATGATGAGAGTATGTCGATTTTTGTGATGGAAAATTACCTTTAATCTTGTTGTTTGTTAATGGATTATCTTATTTGTATTATGAATTTTGTTGTGGAATTCTTGATTTATGAATTTTAAACTCTTTTTCGCTTCGAGAATCGAGAGATGAGAGACGAGTTTTGAGTTAAAATTCTATTTTCTTGCATCACGAGAATCGAGAGAGGAGTGATGTAAAATCTTTAATCAGAGTTTCTTTTATTTTCACTAACACTTCAAGAATCGAGAGAGGAGTGTGAGTTTCATAATTCTAATTTAGTTGAGAAGAGAGAAAGAGATTTCCTTTCCTCGCTAAGTGACTACGGTTGTTACTTCGCACAATATTCTTAAATTCATTTACGTTAGAGATAACTAGAGAAATTAGGATTTTGAGATTTCCAATATCGGGAGATCAGGATTTCTCCGTTTAAATTGTCACAAGATAATTCGTAAAACATTCACATGAGATAAATCATAAAATTCCATCATATTAATCGTCAGAAATCGGAATACAAGACTGTTTTCCTCAACTGGTTTCAACAAGTATTTTTATTTACATTAAAAAAATAATCTAGTTTTTCATTTCATTTTAATATTGTTTAATTTTCTAAAAACTCATTTGTTTTTTATTCGCTTGAATTTAAAGAAACGGTTTAGCTAGTACTTGCGAGCACTAGATTTATCACTTCTCCGTGGGAACGATCTCACACACACTTTATTACTTGACCGGCACGTATACTTGCGTTTATAGCTCTATTTTGCGCGCATCAAGTTTTTGGCGCCGTTGCCGGGGAAGTGTAACAGATTTAGTGTCTTATCTTGCAATATTAGTAACCCTTAGTATTTGGAGGTCAAGCTTTAATTTAAGTTAATTCCAACTCTGTTTTTCTTTTGAAATCTGTTAGTGTATGTCCAGGTATCGCTCGGTAGAATTAGTACCATTAAACTCAGAAATTGAACGAACCTGTAGACGTAATAGGAAGACCTCTAGATTGGAACATTTAAATCACCCAATAATGGATTTAAATAATCAAAACCATCAGAATTTAGAAGACGAGGTTCATCAAGGTGGGCAAGATTTAGGAGGTCAAGTAGACCAAAATGGTCAACACGTAGAGCAAAGAAGAACCTGTCGTGACTATAATATGCCTTATCGGGGAGGGGTACAATTCAGTATTACTAGACCCGCGGTAGAGGCTAATAATTTTAAAATTGATTCCATGGCCATGCAACTTGTTCAAAATAACAAATTTGGGGGTTTGAATCATGAAGATCCTAATTCCCATCTAAGAACGTTCATAGAAATATGTGACACATTCAAAATTAATGGCGCATCTAAAGAAGCCATTAGATTGCGATTATTTCCCTTCTCTCTCGAAGGGAAAGCTAAAGATTGGTTGAATTCACTGCCTCATGGTTCTATAACTACTTGGGCTATTTTAATTGAAAATATTTTGGCCAAATATTTCCCCCCATCCAAAACCGCTAAGTTAATGCGGGATATCTTCACGTTCATGCAAATGAATGGAGAAACTCTCTATGATGCTTGGGAACGATTTAAAGAATTACTTAGAAAATGTCCTCATCATGGACTAGCTATTCACCAACAAGTATGGACTTTCTATAATGGCCTCCAGACATCTACTATGATACAAGTAGATGGAGCTGCAGGAGGTTCTCTCATGAACAAATATCCGGAGGATGCTTACGGTATTTTAGAAGACTTATCTTCTAATAATTACCATTCTATTGAGCGTCAAGCACAACCCTCCACCACAGCCGGATTATATCAAGTTGATCAATTCACGTCTTTTGCAGTGCAAATGTCATCTCAATTTAATTCGATTAATAAAAGATTGGATGCTTTGACTGTGAACCAAAATCAAATGTACCCTCAAGTTAATAGCATAACCATTCCCATAATCACCTTTAATCCTACTTTAACAATAGAACAACTTGTAGGTGGGAGCGAAGAAGTAAATTATATAGGAGGCCAATTTAAACAAAACTCAAACTCTTATCAAAATCACTATAACCCCGATTGGAGAAATCATCCTAATTTTTCTTGAAAAAATAGTGATAATGGTTCAACACCAACTCATTTATTTAATTCTAATCCCAACCCTCACCAAAATCATCTTCCCAATCAAGCGGGAATTTCTAGGAAAATAACTGACGACTTTATCATGGAGTCAATACAAAAAAATGAAACTCGTTTCACTAGTCTAGAAGGATCCATGCGGATGATTGAATCTCAGTTAGGACAAATAGCTGCGACATTGAGTATGAGAACACCGGGCACACTCCCTACGGATACTACTCCTAATCCCAAGGGAGAAAATCATCAATGTAAAGCTGTAACACTACGCAGTGGAAGGGAGTTGGATGGTGACAAAAGGAATAATCCATTAGAAAATATTAACATCAACACTGAAAGGACTAGCAGCTTGTTGAATAAATCTAATGAAGAAATAATCTTAGAAGGAAGTAGAAGTGGGGAAGAAGTAGAGATTCTAGGAGAAAACCTGAAGGAAAAAACATGCTAAACATCCAATAGAAAATAGAATTATTTATCCACCCCCACCTCTTCCTCAAAGATTAAGGAAGAGTAAACTTGATCAACAATTTCAAAAATTTGTAGAAGTTTTTAAAAAGCTTCAAATTAACATTCCCTTCGCCGAAGCTTTGGAGCAAATGCCAAGCTACGTGAAATTTATGAAGGATATTTTAAATAAGAAAAGGAAATTTGGCGTAAATGAAATGGTGGCATTAACAAATGAATGTAGTGCGATCCTTCAGAAGAAATTACCACCTAAATTAAAAGATTCGGGAAGTTTCACTATTCCTTGCTCCATTGGATATCAATTTGAAGGGAAAGCTTTGTGTGATTTAGGCGCAAGTATAAATTTAATGCCGTTATCAATTTATAAGAAATTGGGGTTAGGAGAAATAACTAAAACATCTTTAACTTTACAATTAGCAGATAAATCTCTTACTTTTCCAAAAGGAATTGTGGAGGATGTTTTAGTCAAAGTAGAAAAATTTATTTTTCCGACAGATTTTGTAGTTCTTGATATGGAGGAAGACAAGGAAGTTCCTGTCATAGTAGGCAGGCCTTTCTTAGCAACCGGAAGAACGTTGATTGATGTTCATAAACGTGAACTCACCATGAGGGTAAATGATGAACAAGTCACATTCAACGTCCTCAAAGCCATGAAATTCCCTGATCATGAGGACGATAGGATGGGAGAGGTAAATAGTTTAACGCTTCATGAATTTAAGAAAGGTTATGAGAGTAATGATGAAGAAATGGAACTAAATTTTTTCTCAGATTTTGTTGAATCTTTTGACGATGGAGAAGAGTGTTTGGAGTTGAATGCTTGCCAAACGGCATTCTCCCGTATTCCTGAACCATTAAATATGAAAGAGGGGTCGAGCATGTCCGAGCCATCAGTAATAACCCCACCAATTCTTGAATTAAAACCATTACCGACACATCTTTCTTATGCATATTTAGGAGAAAATGATACGTTACCTGTTATAATTAACTCAAACCTATCACCGGAGCAACATATGCAATTAATAAATCTCTTAAAACAATATAAATTGGCCATAGGTTGGACTATAGCGGATATTAGGGGGATTAGTCCTTCGTTATGTATGCATAAAATTCTTTTAGAAGAATCATATAAATGATCCATAGAGCCTCAGAGACGTCTTAGCCCACCTATGAAAGAAGTAGTAAAAAAGGAAATAATAAAATGGTTAGATGCTGGAATAATTTATCCCATCTCCGATAGTCCTTGGGTTTCCCCGGTTCAATGTGTACCTAAGAAAGGGGGAATGACGGTAGTCAGGAATGATAAAAATGAATTAATTTTGACTAGGACTATCACAGGTTGGCGAATATGCATGGATTATCGGAAGCTTAATAAAGTCACTAGAAAGGATCATTTTCCATTACCTTTCATAGATCAAGTCCTTGATAAATTATCCGGTAATGATTTCTTCTATTTCTTAGACGGGTATTCCGGATATAACCAAATCACTGTAGATCCGGAAGACCAAGAAAAGACAACCTTCACATGTCCATATGGAACATTCGCATTTAGAAGGATGCCATTTGGTTTATGCAACACACCGGCCACTTTTCAGCGTTGCATGATCGCTATATTCTCCGATCTTATGGATCATGGTATAGAAATTTTTATGGATGATTTTTTCATCTTCGGAAAAACATTTGAGGAGTGTTTATGTTGTTTGGAAAGAGTGCTTTCTCGTTGCGTGGAAACTAATTTGGTTCTAAATTGGGAAAAATGTCATTTTATGATGCGGGAGGGAATAGTCCTTGGACATCATGTTTCGAAAAATGGGTTAGAAGTTGACAAAGCAAAAATTGAAGTTATAGAAAAACTACCACCACCGAAGAACATAAAAACTTTACGAAGTTTCTTGGGACACGCAAGTTTTTATAGGAGATTTATCAAGGATTTTGCCAAAATCGCTAAACCATTAAGCAGTTTATTGGAAAACGATATTAAGTTTGATTTTAATGATATTTGTCTCCTTGCTTTTAATCAACTTAAAACCCGATTGATTACAGCACCTATTATAGTGGCTCCCGATTGGGGAGAGCCTTTTACACTTATGTGTGATGCTAGCGATTACGCCGTCGGAGTTGTATTAGGCCAAGTTCGAGAGAAGATATTTTACACAATAGCCTATGCTAGCAAAACCTTAGTAGAGGCTCAAATCAATTATACCACTATCGAAAAAGAATTATTAGCCATAGTGTTTGCTTTTGAAAAATTCAGATCTTACCTCCTTTGTACTAATGTTATAGTATTTACGGACCATGCGGCTATTCGATATCTCATGGAGAAGAAGGATGCTAAACCGAGGTTGATCCGTTGCATGGGTTTTATTATTACAAGAATTTGATCTTGAAATCAAGGATAGGAAAGGGATAGATAACCCAGTAGCTGATCACTTATCAAGAATAGAATCTACAAACCCTCTACCATAATTGGAAATTAATGAAAGATTTCCCGATGAAAGGATTTTAGTTGTTCACGAATTTCCTTTACCTTGGTATGCTGATTACGTAAATTACTTAGCAAGTAAAATCATTCCTTCTGATTTTAATTTTCAACAAAAGAAAAGATTTTTGCACCAAGTTAGATCTTATGTTTGAGATGATCCTTACTTATTTAAAATTGGGGCTGATAGGATGATAAGACGGTGTGTCATGGAAGGAGAGATAAAGTTTATTTTAGAGAAATGTCACAACTCCCCTTACAGAGGACATTTTATGGGAAATAGAACAACCATGAAGGTATTAGAATTAGGATTCTTTTGGCCCTCTTTGTTCCAAGATGCGAGAGAATTTGTACAACAATGCGATCGTTGCCAAAGAAGTGACAATTTAAAGAAAAACAATGCTTCACCAATGAATACAATTTTAGAAGTTGAGTTGTTTGATGTTTGGGGAATAGATTTCATGGGGCCTTTTGTTAACTCCAATGGTAATATTTTCATATTACTAGTAGTGGACTATGTGTCCAAGTGGGTGGAAGCAATTGCTACTACAAAAAATGATGAAAAAATAGTGTTACATTTCTTAAAAAACTTCATATTTAATCGTTTTGGAACCCCGAGAGCGATAATAAGCGATGGGGGAAGTCATTTTTGCAATTATCAATTTGCTTCGCTCTTAAGGAAATATGGAGTCAAACATAAGGTAGCACTCGCATATCACCCTCAAACTAATGGTTTAGCCGAAGTGTCTAACAGAGAAATAAAGCAAATTCTTACGAAAACTGTGGGTGCTAATTGTAAGGATTGGTCTCAAAAGCTAAATGATGCCTTGTGGGCGTATAGGACCGCTTATAAGACACCAATAGGTTTAACCCCTTACAGATTAGTATACGGAAAAGCTTGTCACTTGCCCTTGGAATTAGAACATAGAGCTCATTGGGCCATAAAAAAAATAAATTATGATTATGACAACGCAGGAAAATCAAGGGTCTTGCAATTAAATGAGATGGAAGAAATAAGGATGAATGCCTATGAGAATTCCAGAATTTACAAGGAAAAAACTAAGAAATGGCATGACCAATGTTTGAGGGGAAAACATTTTGAGCCAGGACACCCAGTACTTTTATTTAATTCACGGTTAAAATTATTCCCCGGTAAACTTAAATCTCGTTGGTCAGGACCATTCCGGGTAAAAGAAGTACACCCGTATGGAGCAGTAACTATTTTGAATGAGAAGGATAATTCTGAATTCAAAGTGAACAGTGAGAGATTAAAAATTTATAAAGAATTCGAGAATGAACGGACGGTTTCGTTCATTCGATTAGCCTAATGTTTCATAAGCATGATTGATGTCATGCCGAGACTTGAAATAAGGCGCTTCTTGGGAGGCAACCCAAGTTTAATATTTAGTATTACTTTAAGCAATGTTTCAAAATTCTGTAGTTTAGTTAAATTCATGGCGAAATAACAAAAATCTAATCCAGAGTTATTCACGGAAATTTTGTTATAACAAAATTTTTTTTACAGTAACATCGTACTTGAAATCCATTCTTGGGCCAGCGCAATATTCAATTTGGACAACCTTAAATCGTGCACACAAACCGCGCCACTCCTTATTTTTCGTCTGAGCAAATATTAATGATTAATTAAGACAAAACTTAATTACCCAAATCAACGGCTAATCAAAAATAACCGTTTTAATAAAAAACACGTTTGGGTTTAATTTTGACCTAAAGCGGCCCCTACTCATTTTGTCTCTTCAACCCCGCAGCCAACGTCTCAGCGGACAAACCCCTCCCCCTGCTCATTTCGTTTCCACAGCAGCGAATACTTTTCCCCCGACCTTTCTTCTCGCTGGACAACACGGCGCCCCGACTGCGTCGACGGCGAGCTTCAAAGGCTCTTGTCCTCGTCCCAAACTCTCCGATTGTTGGTAAGCTTCCTCCTTTATGCTCTATTTCGTTTCATTCCACACTAGGGTTAGATCTTAGCAAACCCTCTTTTCCCATAGACACCATGGCCTCAACAAAAAAGGAACACGTGAAGAGGGTTGCTAGAAAAAACTTGCGGTTTGTTAGCGACGAGGCACAAGCTCTCTTCGGAAAACTCAAGAAGAAACCAGTGATTTATGAGCGGGGCTTTGTACTGGAGCGACAACAGTGGAGCGTCACGTATACATCACAAATCAACAAACAGAGCTGGGAATCGTTTTGCACTCCACGAACAGAGGCTGTCCTACCATGGGTATATGAGTTCTACTCAAATGCTAGATTTCAGAAACACGACATAACCATGGTTAGGGGAAAGGAAATCAATTTTTCAGCACGTTATTTAAACGAATTTTTTGAGACTAAAATCAGGGGCATTGATGAGTACGCCTCTTTGAAAACAACCATCTCACCTGATGATGTCGCCACGGTTTTGTGCGTGAACAAGGACGATCCATGGGCGAATCCTACAAAGCATGTTTTTAAGGCCGCAAGTTTTACAAGGGAGGCTAAGGTTTGGCTGTTATTTATCAATTCAAGCCTCTTACCAACCAAAAACCCCAACAACGTTTCTTTTGACCGAGCACTGTTGATCTTCTGCATTATTCAAGGAAACCCAATCAATGTCGGGAGATTAATCTGTGAGCAGATTAGAGCCAAGGCAGCCTCCGAGAAGGGGAATCAATTATGGTTCCCTACTTTAATCACTGCGCTTTGCCAGCACTTGG
Source organism: Dactylorhiza incarnata (assembly GCA_033032865.1). Classification (NCBI taxonomy): domain Eukaryota; kingdom Viridiplantae; phylum Streptophyta; class Magnoliopsida; order Asparagales; family Orchidaceae; genus Dactylorhiza; species Dactylorhiza incarnata. The sequence goes on along the minus strand of JAWHQI010000176.1, from coordinate 4,138,609 downwards.
GAGTAAGAATGGGAGATGGGGATTTGGTGACCTCTGTTTCACATCACATTACTCAAACCGTGGTTACTTCAAATATAAAAGTACTGGAGGATCCCAGAAATCCTCCAAAGCGTGAAGTTGGAGCTTCCTCAAGCAAACGACCAAAGACCAGTGAAAAATCATCTCAGGATCAAACTGATATGGAAATGTCTTTGGCGAATTTACAATACATGAAGGAACACCAGAGGAATCATCACATGGTGGTTGAAGCACGCCTGCTAACCATTCTTCGAAATCAACAACTGCTTCTTCGGCATAATCTTCTTCCAGTGGGTAACCAAAGTTTGCCCTTCCTAAGGACTTTTGATGATAATGGATATTTGCTGAATACCCGAGGAAAACGAGCGGAGCCTTCACTACCTGAGGCAAATGCAGACGATTCCAGTGATGATTTTGATGATGCTTATGTGTTCACCAATGACGACGAGGAGGAGGAAGACCAAGGTGGGGACGATCACGCGGATGATGTCGCGGACAGTGACGAGGAAGAATAGTGTTTTTACAAAACACTCTTAGTTTTTATTTGCACTATCATTTTGAAAGACTTTTTATTTTAATAGCTTGATGCTTTATCTTGCATATGAACAAACAATTATCTACTGATGCTAGAATCATATTTTGGGTTAATTTCACAAATGATTTTGTGCCTGGTGATTATTGTTATAACTAATGCTATTGCAAAAAAAAGATTGGTCAGTAGATATTTAAATTGCTTGCAGATGATAGCTCAAAAGAGGGACACCTTCCTTGCTCTCTTCATCCTTATTTTGGTGAATGGAGAAGTTCATCATTTCCATAAAGAGGCTGATTGTATACTTCTGCTTAATCAGGGGAGCCCTACAACTTTGAACTTATTTCTAAGCATTTACTGAAATACCACTTTTGCATATCTTTTGTTAAAAAAAAAAATATAACACCTTTGCTAGAGTCTAGCAATGTTTTATGTGTGTGTGTGGGGGGGGGGGGGGGGGGGGGGGATATCCTCCACCAAATGGATGATGAGCATGCTATTAAATCTCGAGTTTGAAGAACTTTACTTTAGTAACCGTTGTTTTGAAAACTACTCTAGATATTCAATTTAAGTTGATTGATAGGCTAGTTAATCTTAAAAGTTCAGATTATGACTTTGAAGTTAGTAAGATTTTCTTTAAAGCTCTCTTAAAAATTCCTTTTATGCACTTTATTCCTTAAAAGAATTTGTCTTCTTTAAATTTTTTTTAATTGCTTCTGAAATTAAGAGTGAAAGGGTGAGCAAGAACTGAGTCAATGATTTAAGCTAGGACATTGAGATTGGGCAGTTAATTGGTAAAATGATTAGGGCCATCTTTGGATCTCTTTGCACCATAAAAGCCTACCTTTTGATCATCTACTATCTTTTGAGCTTGAGCCTTTTCATTTTGATACAATAAACCAAGCATAATTTTCCTACCATTTTCTCTAGTTATTTCTTAGTAAACTTTCCAAATTTTGGGTGTTTAATATAAACAAAAGAATTTGGATAAGTGTCATAGTGATATGTGGCCCAAATATGTGTACACCTATTTGGAATGATCCCAACTATGGTCATTAAAAGAAAAGAAAAACAAAAGAATTTTGATAAGTGTCATAGTGATATGTGGCCTAAATATGTGTACGCCTATTTGGAATGATCCCAACTATGGGCATAAAAAAAATGTGTTGTGATATGAATTAAACCCCATGATTTGGAGAGTTTTTAAGATTTTTAACTAGGAAAAGAATTCTACTATCAAAATCTAAACCATGAAAGTCCTAGCCAAGCCAAAGTCAAATCCTAGTACATGCCCATATTATTTTCTATCAATTGACCCACCAAACTCTTGTGGAGGCCCTATCAAAGATTCAGCCTATTCTCACTCTTTTCCTTCAATGATGAAGTTTTTGAAAAAAAAAATTATAAGGGAGTAAATAATTATAAGGAACAACACACACTACACTGGAGATCTTAATAGAGCTTACCTTTTATCGAACTAATGAATTTGTGTCTGTTTGAAATTTTAATGATTGACCAGTCTATTAATTCTTAAATGCGAATCCCTTGAGTAAGTTTGAATTTGATTGAGTTCAAGAGTAAAGTGAATCAAACTTCTTGCTTGTCATTCATCTATGTCTTCAATGATTCATCTTTGCTAGAGACTAGCAAAGAAATATGTGTGGGGGTGTGATAACTTCCCCAAAAAAGTTATCTTAGTATCACATTCTTATTATTTTATGGTCATAATTCATATAATCATGATTAAAAAGTGGCAAAATGATAAATATTTAAATTTGCAATTAAATTTGAAGATAATTCTCCTTTTATGTGATTTTATGTTAGGAAAGGAGAAAACTTTCATTAATCATGGAAGTTGAAGTTATCATCAAGGCTAAGAAGAGGATTCAAGAAGGTTTCAACTTGCCAAAAGCAGAATTTTGAGGAAAAATCCCGAAATGAAATTTGTTGCAACAAATTCTGACATTTGTTGCAACAAAACCGACAGTTACAGATTTTCAGCAATTCGAAATTATTCAAATTGGGCTGTTACATTCTTTTTGGGAGGCATTTATTCAGCAATTAAGACCAGCAATCAAGGCACGCCTGAGTGGAAATCTATTATATAATCTCCCCCACGATGGAAGGAGAGACACACAAGTTTTGGGAGGAAATTAAGGAGTGTATTTCGGCCATTGGAGAGGGAAGGAGGAAGCAACCTTCCATTTGCAGAAATTTAGGGAGAAATTCTGAAATTCCCTCAATATGTTTTGTAAGATCTTTCTAATTTTGGGTTTCTTCTTCTCTAGTATGAACTAAATCTCTCAAGTCTTGTATGATGAGAGTATGTCGATTTTTGTGATGGAAAATTACCTTTAATCTTGTTGTTTGTTAATGGATTATCTTATTTGTATTATGAATTTTGTTGTGGAATTCTTGATTTATGAATTTTAAACTCTTTTTCGCTTCGAGAATCGAGAGATGAGAGACGAGTTTTGAGTTAAAATTCTATTTTCTTGCATCACGAGAATCGAGAGAGGAGTGGTGTAAAATCTTTAATCAAAGTTTCTTTTATTTTCACTAACACTTTGAGAATCGAGAGAGGAGGAGTGTGAGTTTCATAATTCTAATTTAGTTGAGAAGAGAGAAAGAGATTTCCTTTCCTCGCTAAGTGACTACGGTTGTTACTTCGCACAATATTCTTAAATTCATTTACGTTAGAGATAACTAGAGAAATTAGGATTTTGAGATTTCCAATATCGAGAGATCAGGATTTCTCCGTTTAAATTGTCACAAGATAATTCGTAAAACATTCACATGAGATAAATCATAAAATTCCATCATATTAATCGTCAGAAATCGGAATACAAGACTGTTTTCCTCAACTGGTTTCAACAAGTATTTTTATTTACATTAAAAAAATAATCTAGTTTTTCATTTCATTTTAATATTGTTTATTTTTCTAAAAACTCATTTGTTTTTGATTCGCTTGAATTTAAAGAAACGGTTTAGCTAGTACTTGCGAGCACTAGATTTATCACTTCTCCGTGGGAACGATCTCACTCACACTTTATTACTTGACCAGCACGTATACTTGCGTTTATAGCTCTATTTTGCGCGCATCAGTGGCCTGTCACCCTCAGAACGTTCTCTCTCTCTCCCTCTCTCTAATATTGTAACGAGCAGAGGCCTGTCGCGCTCGAATTCTAAACACCGGATTGTAACCCCCCTGAAGATAGTGGAAATTTGGTCGGCACAGCTCCGGCCACGTGGTTTTTTACCCTTTCCGGGTTTTCCACGCTAAAAAGTCCAAGTGTAATCAACGAATTTCTCTGTGACTGTTTGCGTGCTTAGTTCGCTCCCGAGCTAAGGTGGTTCAAGTAAACCGGTCTACCAAGAGCCCTAAGCGACCCACAACAGTTTGGCGTCGTCTGTTGGAATGGATTCCCAACTACCGAACAAAGGATTTCCGAACGCAGTGTCCGCTTCGCCTGAGTTCACGGAACCAGCAAGGGTGGACACCTCCCCCGAACTATCCGACGCATGCAGTTCCTCAATCCTTGAAGGCCCGACGAAAAGAGCGCTCATCGCTGCACCAATCCAACCCCAGTGGGATGGACCGACTAGCAAGCCGGCCCCTCTCACAGAGGGACAGGATCCGAACGATATCGCGCACCAGCAAAGGCGATCCCCCATGTCAGAGTCAATTTTGGCATACCCAGTCCCGTCATGGCTAAAGCTCCCACGCATCAAGGAGTTCCACGGAGCAGAAGACCCCTACGTGCATGTTAATCACTTCTTGATGACGGTATGGACGTTGGACTTCCCGACCAAATCAGCTGCAAAATCTTCACCAAGACACTGCGCGGGAACGCCCTCCGCTGGTATCGATCCCTGCCAAACGGAGCGATTCACAACTTCACCGAGTTGTCCCAGCTTTTCGTTGAAAGGCACGAAGCGCGCGCGCCAAGGATCCAAGAAGAAGAGCAAGAAAAGCCCGACACGGACGAACCGCCCCGCCTAAGGGAGGCGGAATGGAGTACACAGCAACAGAAGATCCGCACAAATCTTCACCAGGAGCGTCCCTGCGCATGGATGGACTTCGCCTTAGACGCGAGCATAGGCAGACCACCCTATGAGCTAAGGAGAGTGTTGGTAACTCACCGCATCTCCTTCAACATCCTATTCCTGGCTGCCGTAGTACGGATCAAACTCCTAAGCAGGAACCTCAAACTCAGGGCCAGCTACGCGGAGCTCCCAGACGGAACTACGGTACCCACCATAGGAATCATCACCCTCCCCGTCCAAGTAGGGATGCACGCAGAACCAGTCCAGTACGACGTTCAGTTCGTCATCGCCGAGGCAGACTCCCCCTACGACGCAATATTTGGGAGCCTCTTACTGGACGCCCTGGACCACGACGTTTCCATGTCCGGACGCATGGACAACAAAGGAAGTATCCTCAGGAACGCGATCCACGGTTTCGAAACACCCGCCTCCAAGCTCCCTTGGATCAACAGCGACCCATCGCCAGAACCGAAGTCTGAGAAGCAAGGCGCGCAGAAGGATCGCGCAACTCCCACGTTGGCTGAAAAAGCCAAATTTCAGGCATCATCGAATCCTCCGCAGTTTGATACATGCCGCAAGAGAAAGGGGCAGCAGCAGCAGTTCAAGAAGGCTGAACTGCTCACTCAGAACCGAGAAGACCGCTCCCAAGGACTAGCAAATCAAGGCTCCCAGAGCTTCACCCCGCTGAATACCCGCGAGCACATATTGTCTGTAATCAGCAATATCAAGATTATCAACTGGCCCAAACGGCTCTCCCTACACAGGGGAGATCAAGCCCAATTCTGGCACTTCCACAAAGGCCGAGGGCACCGAACGGAGCACTGCGCAAGACTGAAAGAAGAAATTGAACGCCTCGTCCAGTTAGGGCACCTGGAAGCTTTCCGTGAAGAGGCACAGAGGGATGCCACCAAAGATCAGTCGCCGGGTCACCGCCGCCCACCGTGCTGAATGACCTAAAAAGCTCGAGCAAGCGCAACACAATAGGAGCTCGACGTTACCTCCTCTCTCGTGAAATATGTATCAGAAACTTACTGGCTCAAAATCCGCAAGATTGCACTTGAGCATGTATCAATATTTTCTAGTTTTATTTTATCTGCTCTAAACTGTTCTACTACAGGAACCACTTCGGGGCCCTGCCCCGGGGGCTTTGCACCACCGTCGATTGAAGGTTCGCCCTTCTCCTCCGCCGTCGAGTCCCGGTGTCGTAGGGGCCTGCCCCCCTTACATTCACCCCCGGTTTGAATACACCAGCTATTCACCGGCCACTTCGGGGCCCTGCCCCGGGGACTTTGCACCGCCGTCGATTGAAGGTTCGCCATTCTCCTCCGTCGTCGAGTCCCGGTGTCGTAGGGGCCTGCCCCCCTTACATTCACCCCCGGTTTTAATACACCAGCTATTCACCGGCCACTTTGGGGCCCTGCCCCGGGGACTTTGCACCGCCGTCGATTGAAGGTTCGCCCTTCTCCTCCGCCGTCGAGTCTCGGTGTCGTAGGGGCCTGCCCCCCTTACGTTCACCCTCGGTTTGAATACACCCGTTATTCACCGGCCAAGCCGCGAGCCAGACTCGTGCGAAAGCCGCAAGAACAGACTTGCGCAAACTAATTTTTATGTAAAAGCCGCGAGCACAGACTCGTGCAACTAATTTTATATATATAAACCGCGAGCGCAGACTCGTGCAAACTAGAATAAAAGCCCCGGGCTCAGACCCGTGCAAACTCATCTGTAATTTTGAAAATAATTAAATTGTGCAGGTGCTAACAACCAGATTGACAAGATCATGCAGGAAAACAGGTACAACGCATGCAATAAAGGAGATGTAACCACATCCGACAAACACACAAACAAACAACAAAGCTGAAAGCGAGAAAGTGAAAGATGAACAACATCAGTCCTCGGCCCGTCTGAGTAGTCTTCCCCAAAAAGATCTCCGGCTCTGAGGCCAGCGGTGTAGCACCCGAACTTCCTCCCCATTATACGGAGAGTCTTCTGAATGCCTCTCTGAAAAGAGACTTCGCACTCGTCCGGTATCAGGGGCTCTACCTCCTTCGTCATCGCCTCGGCGCGAATCTCTTCCACCATCTGGAAACGCTCTTCTGCAAAAGTGAGGGAATCCTTATACTCGGCTACTCCAGTCGCCTTTGCCTCCTCAAGACTCTGCTCGATCGACGACAGCCGGTCCACCTCGCTCCGTAGGAAGCCCAACTCCCCCTCCAGGCGAAACATCTCCCCCTGCGCGTCCGATAGTTGACGAAGGGCATCCTGGGCGAGCACCTTATCACCACCGCACTCCGCTCGCAGCTTCTCGACTTCACCCTCCAACTGCTTGATATGAGCTGCGTCACGGTCCCTCTTCCTATGCAAAACAGACATGTCACACCTCGCCACGCGTAACTCCTCCTGAAGAGCGAAGTAGTTGTCATTGAGGCTCACATAATGATCGTTCCATGTGAGCGCAACGCTAGTCAAAGCTTCTGCCTGCAAGCAAAAGTCGAACGGTTAGCAAGCGTAAATAAGAACGGAGAGTAAACGCTGAGATCAAGAAAGAAGAGCTTCACTTACCGCACAAGCCATCGCTTGAAGTGCGGAAGAAACTCGCTTCGCCGGCATGAGGGGAGGTAGTGGCGGCAAATCCTCCGGCGGGACCCGGTCGGCAATAGGAGACGCCAAAATCTCCACCTCCGGATCGGATGAAGCCAGCTCACTCCTAGGACGGCTCGGGCCGGCCTCGCAATCTCGACTCGAAGGCGCCGGTGGAATAGGGCGCGGACAGGAAGGGCCGTTCTTAATAATGATCTTTCTCTTACTCCCACGATCTAAAGGAACAGCAGCCTCCCGCTCGGGATCCCAGGAAAGCCCCACCGAGTGCAGTCGACGTTCAACCACGCAACCAAAAATGGAAAGCAAGGCCTTCGACAGCCCCTCTCGGCCAGGAAAACCAGGGATAGGAAGGAACTCATCTTCCCGACCAGTCTGCCGGCGACAGCACCCATGAAGCGATCTCCATAACTCCGGTAGCTCCCATCGATTCCGGACATACCCATAAAGAGTATTCCCATGGCGGTAATCGGCCTTCGCTCCAAAGTGAAACCAGCTTTTGTTGCTTCGAACTTCAATACGACCGCCCGGGTCAGTAAAAACCTCGCAACAATCTTTGAAAATCTCGAGCGAAAAGCGTTTGCTATGTTCTCGAAAGAATACCACCATCCCCATAATGTTCGTCATCCCCGCCGGTGTGAACTGGGTAATCGGAACACCGCAGAACCGGAATATCTCAACGACCTCCTCGGGCGGAGGAATGCGAAACCCGGACTTCAAGCAGCTCTCCGAAAGGGCCATAAAACCGGTCGGCGGATTTTGGGCGCGCTCTTCCGCCCATGGGATTCTCACCTCAACATCAGGGGGCAACCCGAACCACTTCCGCCATATGTCAATTCGCGCGCCGTCAAGAGTAGAGCGCATGCGCATCGGTCTCGACTGGCCACTCCGTTTCGAAGCCTGCAAAGAAAAGTTCGCGCGTATCACCGCATATATCCAACAAAATAAATGCATGTGAATAAAGACCCCAAAAGACGCGCGTCAAATGAATTCAACCCGCCAGCGCGCAATTAGGCCAACCGCATGAAAGCAACGATTCATGCGCGCAACGCAATTCGCGCACGACAAACAGCACGAGCGGCGAGACACACACACACGACACCCCGCGTGCTCGGTTAACCGCCGCACGCGGGGGATGCGCACGACAAACAGCCGCGCAGAAGCACGCGGAAAAGCGCCGCGCACGCACGCGCGGGGTGACGCACACGGCCAACCGCCGCACGCGCGCACGGCAAACCGCCGCGCGCACGCACGACCAATCGTCGCGCGCGTGCGACCAACCCTCGCACGCGCGCGTGGGGGCGCACGCGCGGCCAACCGCCATGCGTGTGGGGGCGCATGCGCGCCCCACGCAGACCGGCGGTGCGTACGGGCCGTGAAGGCCGCCGGCGCCCCGATCCCGCGGCCGGCAGTGCAGCACGCGCGGGCCGTGAAGGGCGCCGGTGGACCGCTCCCGCGGCCGGCCGCACCCGCGCGCGGGTTGCGCGCGCCCACCGGACGCTGACGGATCGATCCCGCGGCCGGCAGCACCCACACGATGGCTCGCTCCCACGGTCGGCGCCGCCCACGCGCGGGCGCGCACCCTCCCGACACCTTGCCCCTCGGTCGAAACCACCCTCGCGGGCGCGCTCCACCATCTCCTCCTTCTTCACGAGTGAAACGAAAATAATAGGAGAGCTTACCTCCACCATGGTTCAATGCGCCGCACGCCGACAATAACAATGACCGGAGTCAGTGCAAGAGATGAAACCTTCGTACTCCTTCGCACGGTGATCGGACTCCGAAGGTTTGGGGGCTTATGATGAGGATTCATCACGGGCTCTCATTTATGAAGAACCGGATGGCGGTTACTCCCATAAACCACTCCCACCACTACTTTAGTGGGAGAGAGTGGGAGACCAAAGCCGGAACCGCCATTCCGGCCACCTACTGCTGATCCGAAAATACGCGCCAAGTACGCCAACCGCAACGTGCACGGCGACGCCGCCCCCTCCCGCCGATGAGCGGGCCGCATCAAACCGCGCACCCTCCCGCACGAAAGCGGACAAGGCATTCTCACTTTCTTTCTCTACCGTTCTCAGAAGGAAAAGACTTAGTTTTTTCGAGAGGTGGTCTGTCACCCTCAGAACGTTCTCTCTCTCTCTCCCTCTCTCTAATATTGTAACGAGCAGCGGCCTGCCGCGCTCAAATTCTAAACACCGGATTGTAACCCCCCTGAAGATAGTGGAAATTTGGTCGGCGCAGCTCCGGCCACGTGGTTTTTTACCCTTTCCGGGTTTTCCACGCTAAAAAGTCCAAGTGTAATCAACGAATTTCTCTGTGACTATTTGCGTGCTTAGTTCGCTCCCGAGCTAAGGTGTTTCAAGTAAACCGGTCTACCAAGAGCCCTAAGCGACCCACAACAATAAGTTTGCACGAGTCGGAGCTCGCGACTTTGCATACATAATATAAGATAAGTTTGCACGAGTCTGAGCTCGCGGCTTTCTACTTGATAGAAGACTTGATGTTACTGATAGAAGCGGCGCATGTTCTGGGCATTCCAGGTGCGTGGTAGAGTCTTTCCTTCCGTTGTTCTGAGCCTGTATGTTCCGGATTTTACGATTGCAGTGACGACGTAAGGACCTTCCCAGGTGGGTAAGAGTTTATCTCCTTGGGGGCCCTTTCCAGCCGACTCGATGCTGCGTAGGATGAGATCTCCTATGTTGATTGGTCTGGGCTTCACCCTTCTGTCGTAGAGCCGGGCTACGCGCCTTTGGTAAGAGGCGGCACGCTGGGCGGCGTCGTCCCGAACCTCGGGGATTAGGTTGAGGTTTTCCCGAAGCAGCCCGTCATTCTTGCTAGGATCGAAGGTTAGCACCCAAGTGCTCCGAATGCCGATGTCGATAGGGATGACGGCTTCGGTACCGTAGCAGAGGTTATATGGCGTCTCTCCTGTGGGAGTCCCCTCGGTTGTTCGATATGCCCACAGTATGTTTGGGAGCGCGTCTACCCATTGTCCCCCAGCTTCTTCCAGGCGCGTCTTCAATCCTTTGAGGATGGTGCGGTTCGTAACTTCTACTTGTCCGTTGGTTTGTGGATGTGCCACGGCGGTATGACGAAGGTTGATCTTCAGGTCCTTGCACATCTTAGTGAAGGACTTCCCGGTGAACTGAGTGTCGTTGTCAGCAATGATTGTTGCTGGGATACCGAAGCGGCAGACGATGTTTTTCCAGACAAATTGTTTAGCGTTCTCTTCTGTGATTTTGGCTAAGGGTTCCGCTTCTATCCACTTGGTGAAGTAATCGATGGCTAGGATGATGAACTTCCTCTGTCCGGAAGCCAGAGGTAGGGGGCCGAGGAGGCCGATTCCCCACTGCGCGAACGACCACGCACTTTGGAGTGTGGAGAGCGCGACCGGGGGCTGATGAGGCACGTTGGCATGCAGCTGACAGCTCCTGCACTTTTGGACCAGTTTGGTCGCGTCCCTCTTCATCGTTGGCCAATAGAAGCCTTGGCGTAGAATCTTTTGTGCCAACGCCTTCCCGCCTAGATGTTCTCCGCAGACTCCCCCGTGCACTTCTCTGAGGGCGCAGTCTGACTCGCCTGCCGGTAGGCACTTTAGATATGGTCCTGAGAATGCCCGCTTGTAGAGCTCCCCGTCCACGATAGTAAATGATGTCGCCCGCATCCGCAATCTGCGTGCTTCTAGGCGGTCTTCAGGGAGGTGTCCATGCTCGAGGTAAGCTCGTAAGGGGGTCGTCCAGGATGACTCTTCCTGGTGGATGGTTGCGACCTCCCACTGCCCTTGAATACTCGAAATCACGATCTCTTCTATTCGGCGTCTTCGAGACTGGTAGCTAGAGGGTGAAGTGGCGAGCTTGGATAGAGCATCAGCCCTGGAATTCTGCTCCCGGGGAATGTGTAGAATTTGATATGACGGGATCTTCTGGAGGAGTAATTTTGCGAATGCGAGGTATTTCGCCATCTGGTCGCTCTTGGCCTCGTAGTCTCCTTCGAATTGTGAGACTACGAGTTGAGAGCCTGCATAGATAGTTAGGTTCTCTACTTTGCAATTGATGGCGAGTCGAAGACCGGCGATCAGCGCCTCGTACTCTGCAATGTTGTTTGTCGAGGGGAATTTCAATCGGAGGCCGTAATCCAAGGTGATCCCATCGGGACTTATGAGGAGCAGTCCCGCTCCGGCTCCTTCAGCTCCAGAGGCACCGTCGACATAGAGAGTCCAACGGGGGCTAGTGGTGTCTCCAACGGGAGCTGCTTCTGGTGGGATTGTGCACTCTACAACAAAGTCGGCGAGTACTTGTGACTTAATGTCTGGTCGGGGTAGGAATTGGATGTCAAACTCGCCGAGTTCTACGGCCCACTTCACTAGTCTTCCTGAGACTTCTGGTTTCTGGAGGATTGCTCGCAGTGGGAGTTGTGTCAACACTTTTACTGTATGAGCTTGGAAGTAGGGCCGAAGTTTCCTTGCCGAAAAGACAAGGGCCAAGGCTGTCTTGTCCGCTGCTGGATACCTGGTTTCGGTGTCGGAGAGGACTTTGCTGAGGTAGTAGATTGGTCGTTGTATCCCTCCTTCGTCTTTCACGAGCACTGAGCTAAGAGATGTAGGCGATACTGCCAGGTATAGAAATAGAGTTTCTCCGGGGGTGGGCTTTGACAGAAGCGGTGGCGAAGCCAGGTATTGTTTGAGAAGTTCGAACGCCACCTGACACTCGTCAGTCCACTGGAAGCCGGAGTGGCGCGCTCCCCGGAGGATTTTGAAGAAGGGGAGGTACTTGTCTCCCGTTCGTGACAAGAAACGGGATATCGCAGCGATCCTCCCGTTCAGGCGTTGCACTTCCTTAATTGAACGAGGTGGCGACATATCCTCCAACGCCTTGATCTTCTCGGGGTTGGCCTCAATCCCCCGATGGGTTACCATGAAACCTAAGAACTTCCCTGTCGTCACACCAAATGCACACTTGCTGGGATTGAGCCGCATTTGGAAGCGATGGAGAAGCTGAAAGCACTTTCCCAAGTCTTTCAAGTGGTCGCAACGGTGGACGCTTTTCACTAGCATGTCGTCCACGTAAACCTCCATCGTTTCCCCGATGAGATTCTTGAAGACCTTGTTCATTAGCCTTTGATAGGTGGCTCCGGCATTTTTGAGACCGAAGGGCGTCACCTTGTAGAAGTAGACCCCTCTGTCGGTGCGGAAGGCGGTATGCTCCTCGTCCGCGGGGTTCATCCTTATCTGGTTGTAGCCGGAATAAGCATCCATGAAGCTAAGTAGCTCGTGTCCGGCCGTCGCGTCAACGAGCTGGTCGATCCTGGGGAGGGGGAAGCTATCTTTTGGGCACACCTGGTTCAGGTTGCTATAGTCGACGCACATTCTCCACTTCCCCGAGGCCTTTTTTACCATGACCACGTTGGCGAGCCACGTGGGATATTCTGCTTCGCGTATGAATCGCGCCTCCAGGAGTTTGTCCACTTCCTCCTCGATCGCTTTCAGTCGCTCGAGGGCAAAGTTCCTCTTCTCTTGGATTACAGGCCTACAGGCGGGGTTGATATTTAGAGAGTGATAAATGACTTCGGGATCTACCCCGGGCATGTCTTCTGGGCTCCAAGCGAAAATGTATTCGTTCTCCTATAGAAAGGTTGCGAACTCTTCCCGCTCTTCTTGTGACAAGAGCGACCCGACATGAACAGTCCGAGTTGGGTCTTGTTGGGAGAGCGGTACTTCTATTAGTCCTTCGACGGGCGCTCCTCGCTGCAGAGTAGCTTCGTCTCGCAGATCGAAGTTATTGATGTTGAGAGCGGTTTCCTTTGCTGGTTGAGCTTGCTTCAGATAGCAGGTTCTGGCTGCCTCCTGGTTCCCTCTTACGACTCCTATGCCTGCGGCAGTTGGGAACTTCATAGCCAGATGAGGAATAGACGGGACTGCCCCGAAGATAGACTGGAGCGGTCTCCCGAAGATGGCATTATAGGCGGAAGTGGATTCCACCACTACGAACTGGATGTTGTATGTTGACTGTCTCGGAAACTTGCCCAATGTGACTGGGAGAGTGATCATGCCTTGAACTGGGACAGGTCTGTTGTCGATGTCGTAGACGGGCCTGGCTGCAGGGCTGATCTGATCTTTCGTGAGCTTTATATTTTGCAGAGTGGAAAGAAACAGGACATCGACTGAGCTTCCGTTATCTACTAGTATTCTCTTCATATTGAAGCAAGGATCCCCAATCCCTGCGCTGATCACGAGTGGATCCTGGTGCGGGAGCCGCAACCCTTGCAAGTCTTCTTCTCCGAAAGCGATTGTAATATCCTGCTTGAGCTTCTTGTCTTCGTGTTCTCTCACGGGTTTGACAATCGAGAGGACTTGTGATGCTAAGATGGGAGGTCCGGCGATCATTTCAATTTCTCCCACCATCGGCCTTCCTCCTCCTGCGCCTCGGGGAGCGGGAGGCTGCTCCCTTGCCTCCCTAGGTTGCTGGGGCTGATTGGGTATCTGGCCTTGTAGGAATCTTCCTAGGAGTTCCTGGCGGATGAGGCGCTCTATCTCGTCTTTAAGTCTGGTGCACTCCTCAGTGGTATGTCCGGTTCCTCGATGGAACTCGCAGTACCTGGACTGATTGCCCCTTGGGTTTGGAGCTAACGCCCGAGGTGCGCGGAGTTCTGGGTTGTTTTGGATGGCGTATAGTACGTTTGTTCTGGTGGTATTCAACGGAGTGTAGACCCTGGGAGGCTGCGGACCCAGGTCTCTTCAGGGGTCGCGGTGACGTTCATCGTTACGACGTCCCTCGTCACGCCGCTCTTCTCGTCCACGAGGGGCTTGATCTGACCCCCTCTTTCTTCCTTGGCTACCTTCGAACTGCCGACGATGTGCTTCGATGGCCTCGTCAGCAGCTATTTGAGCTTCAACTCGATGAACGAGATCGGGGTAACTTGGTATGGTCTCTCTCATGAGAGCTGAGTAGAAGCCACTTGGGCGGAGGCCTCCGAGGAAAACTCCTCGCAGGAGTTCGGGGTCGACTCCCGGAATTTGTCGAGCCTCAGAGGTGAAGCGTCGGAAGAAGTCTTTGAGTGTCTCTCCGTCGTTTTGGCGAATCCTTGAGAGATGGGAGGGATCTCGGACGATCCTGCGGTTTGCTATGAATTGATCCACGAACTGCTGCGCCATTTCTGTGAAGTTGTTGATGGCCCTGTTCCGCAGAGAGTGGAACCAAGTGCGCGCTTTCCCCTTCAAGGTTGTCGGGAACACCTGACAGAGGAGCTGATCAGGGGCGCTGTAAATCCTCATGACGGTGGTGAAGTGATTGACATGTTCCAACGGATCGTCCGTCCCATCGAATGTCTCGATGCTGGGAAGCTTGAAGCCATTCGGAATTGGATGTGCCAAGACTTGAGGTGACAACGGGGAGCCGTGGTGCGCGGGACGGCGGGCGAGAGTTGTGCGTCGTCCTGCTTGGGCGTACTCTTCTTCTATCATGTCGCGTATTTCCTCTCGCGTGGTTCTTTCCACTGCTCGGACGGGAGCAGCTTCTCCTTGGCGGGGGTGATGGGGGTCAGCTTCCGGTCCCCTGACCGAAGGAGCAGGATGTGCGGAGCTTGCAGCGTCAGAGAAATCTTCAAAGACTTCATCTTCCCGAATGGCTCCCTCGACCGGAGCATGGTTTGGAACTGGGGATGGCGGAGCGTTTGATGCTGGAGGCTGAATGGGGACTCGAGGTGCCCCTAGGTTTCTCACGAGAGTCGACATCTCGGCTTGCTGCTCTTCCATTTGTCGAATGCGACCTTCCAGAACCGTTGCAGGCACAAACACTGCCTCTTCTGCGAGAGGCGCATTGATGAGCGAGTGGGAGGGAGCTGGGTCGATGCGTCCTTCCGGCATTGATCCTTCAGTAGTGCGTGCACTCTTCCTTGCCATTGTAGTTGGCCTTCAAAGAGTTTTGGGAATGTTCCCACAGACGGCGCCAAACTGTTGCGGGTCGCTTAGGGCTCTTGGTAGACCGGTTTACTTGAACCACCTTAGCTCGGGAACGAACTAAGCGCGCAAACAGTCACAGAGAAATTCGTTGATTACACTTGGACTTTTTAGCGTGGAAAACCCGGAAAGGGTAAAAAACAACGTGGACGGAGCTGTGCCGACCAAATTTCCACTATCTTCAGGGGGGTTACAATCTGGTGTTTAGAATTCGAGCGCAACAGGCCGCTGCTCGTTACAATATTAGAGAGAGGGAGAGAGAGAGAGAACGTTCTGAGGGTGACAGGACACCTCTCAAAAAAACTAAGTCTTTTCCTTCTGAGAACGGTAGAGAACGAAAGTGAGAATGCCTTGTCCGCTTTCGTGAAGACGAAAGCGAGAACGCTGTCCGCTTTCGTGAGAGCGAAAGTGAGACTGCCGAGTCGCCTCTCGGGATGAAGAAAAACTTCAAGTCCACGAAGGAGATCTTCAAGCGCCGAAAGAGAAATCCGTGGAAATCCTCAAGGAGCTCTCTCTGGTCATCAAGGCGTCATCCTCCCAAATGAAGCCTAGGGGGTCCTTTTATAGCTTTGGCCGGAGGTAGCCCGGTAATTTTGCCGTTGTAACCACCATAACCACCTGGGAGGACGAATCATATTTTCCGGTTCAAAGCCCACGGATCACCATTTTTCGTAAATGACCATCCCGCCCTTCGAGGAAAGGCGACAAGTTGTTCCTGAAAAGTGAGAAACTGAAAAGACAAAAAGTGAGCG
Source organism: Dactylorhiza incarnata (assembly GCA_033032865.1). NCBI lineage: Eukaryota > Viridiplantae > Streptophyta > Magnoliopsida > Asparagales > Orchidaceae > Dactylorhiza > Dactylorhiza incarnata. The sequence continues at coordinate 4,122,708 of JAWHQI010000176.1, read as the reverse complement.
AGCCGAGTCAGAAAAGTGAGCGAGTCGGAAATGTGAGCGAGCCGAGTCGGAAAAGTGAGCGAGTCGGGTCGGAAAAGTGAGCGAGTCGGAAATGTGAGCGCGCTCCGAGTGGAGCCCGGAGCCAGAAAAGCAGACGGCGAGCCGGAAGAGGGGAGATGAAGCCTAAAGGTGGGCGTGGCGCGGTCGCGCCCGAGGGAGAGGGGCAACTCCTCTCGGCCGCACCTCTCATGGGGTGCGGCTTGGCCGCACCCCAAAGGGGGGTGCGGCTTGGCCGCTTGGCCGCACCCAAAGGGGGTGCGGCTTGGCCGCACCCCACATGGGGTGCGGCTTGGCCGCACCCCACATGGGGTGCGGCTTGGCCGCACCCCACATGGGGTGCGGCTTGGCCGCACCCCAAAGGGGGGTGCGGCCTGGCCGCTTGGCCGCACCCCTCATGGGGTGCGGCTTGGTCGCACCCCAAGGGGGTGCGGCTTGGCCGCATCCCTTATGGCGTGCGGTTTGGCCGCTCTCCCCATTATGGGGGGGGGGGGGGGGGGGGGGGGTGCGGCTACTCGCACCCCGTCGGCGGGGTGCGGCTACTCGCACCCCGTCGGCGGGGTGCGGCTACTCGCACCCCGCCGGTGGGGTGCTAACCGCACCCTAGTAGTGGGGTTCGGTCATGGTGGCGCGCGTCGTGCGTGCGTGTTCGCGTGTTGGCGGTGAGAATGGCGGGTTCGGCCCTCTCAACTCGGGCGACCATGCGTTGATCGTTGACTCTACCTCCCTTTAGTGGAGTTTTCCCTAGACGCACCCCAATGCCTCTACGGGTATATAACAACCAAGAAGATAAAAAACTTATAAACCTAGTGAACATACAAAAATGTTGCACAAACAAAGAACAAAAATTCAATTGGAATGCTTCTAGTGGTACGAAGTTCGAGTGATGTGAAGATTAGAGATTTAAGAGAAAGAAATCGAGATCTATCAAACCTTGCTAGGTCTCTATAGATGGGCGGAATACGCCTTGATGAATTAGTTCGGCTACACTTTTTCACTGTCTGGCCGACCATTAGATGACATGCTTTGTCCAACTCATCGTGTGGAGTTGCCCTCAGTGTTTGCAAAGAAGTTGATAGGAACGCTAGGAGGAAGAAAGAGCGAGATACCCGCGACGAGATTGGGTGACGACGACGAGATCAGGTGACGACTGTGAGATTTGGGGGACGACGCCGAGATTGGGCGGCATCAAGTGAGAGTTTGCGCGACACGAGGAAGTATCAATGTAGGGCTTTCGACCGAAAATGGACAATATTCGTCTTTACCCCTAAGATTTGACTATAGTATTAAACTAAATTCTATTGAATTAAACCAATTCCAATTCCACATAAATTCCTTACATCCCGTCACCGTAATTGAAATTCTGCTGCCCTAATTCAAATTCCCAATTCAAATTCCTTACATCCGTCAATCTCACCTCTGTGAGTCACCACAATACGCGGAATCTAGAATTCTTTGTATCGATGGAGCTGATTTTTAATAAAAATTTAAATATAATTCTCTCCAAATTAGCAGAATTGCTTGTAGGGAACTGGAATATTAATTTCCCCAGCACCTTTAAAATTACTATATTGAGAAATATTTCATAATCTTTCGTTTGATTTAAATTGCTGGAGACTTGGCAGTAGCTTTTTTTAATAATTATTACAGTTTTCGCTAGAATGAAAAGGGGTTAAGCAGAGGACTAATGCTTTGTTTGGCTCGGCTGAAGCGGTGGGAGAAGCAACAATGTGATGGTGTGTGAAAATCAAATGTTTTGTAAGGTGGTGAGAGACACTGTTTGTAAGATCTGCTTTTTCGGTGCCGTTTGAACGGAGACAGTATAATGTTTTGCAAATGGTTATCGAATCGACGGTAATGACTTTCGAATGGAATACAAGAACATGAATGGTGAAAAATTACCGTTGAAAAAGTTTAATAAAAAACCAGCGGAATGGTGATCGAAAACCTCGATGAGAATCTGGAACCTCGATCGGAATGGTGATCGAAAACCTGACTGGAACCTCGATCGAAATCAGGAAGAAGAAAGCAGCAGAAGAGAGGTGAATGGTCTATCGAAAGGAGAAGTCAGCGGAAGAGAGGTAATACCCTAGAGAATCCCGCGAAGAAGAGCCCAAAAAGTGCTTACGAGAGGTGCACCATGGCCCCCTGTCCGCTGTGCAAAAAGACCTCAAAATGCCGAAAAAGCGGTCGGCGGTGGGAATATAGGCGTGCAATATTTCTGTTTGGCGTGGATTTTCAAATAGCAGCAGTGTGCAGCTCAAAAAAAAAGCAGAGCCAAACAGACCCTGAATTCTAAAAATTTTGAAAGCCTGAAAACTGAATTCTTCACAATAAAAATGTTTGAGATTGAAATCTTAAATATTTGAAAAATTGGAAACTGAAATCTTCAAAATAAAAAACATGCGACTGAAAACTTAAGGCTCAGTTTGTTTTAACTGATTGAAATGAAGTTTGAAAAAAGAACTTAAAGAACTTGTTTTTGAAAAATAAAGTTTGCAGTAAAAATCTACTTATGCAAATTGAAGTTTGCAAAGCTGTTCGAAAAACAGTGCAAGAAAATTATTTGTTAATAAAAGAGTTTGATAAGCAATATCATATGAATATCTAACAGATATACCAAGGAAAAACTATACTTACCCCTAAACAGCATCATCAATAAAAACCAATTTTACAGTATCTCTTGTACCAAAAGAAAATAATTACATCTAAAATTTGCGCTAAATTAAGGAATCAACATCTATAAAAATAATAACTTGTTTTTCACAGTAAAATCTAATGGCGAATCATGTTCAGCTCCCTTAAATAAGAGTAGCGGTAAATAGTCAAACACACAAGTTGGCTTCGTTTGGCACGGCTTATTTGCTCCGGTGAGTTTGGACAGAAACTCAATTATCATGTTTGGCATGACAAAGGTTATGACAGCTACGAAGAAAATAAATTAGTTTTGAGCATAAAATGCATTGAAATTTTTTAGGTGAGGTCGTGCATTCACGAACGACGATTCATGACCACCGCGTACACTACCGCCACCGTCGCGCCAAAAGAAGCCAAGATCTCAACAAATGAGCACTGAACTTTTCCACGGTCAGAAAAAATCATATCAAAATAGCCTTTATATGCTATTTTTATGGAAACTAACCAAACAAATCTAATCAAATGATGTTAAACAGCAGAAAATGAGGATTATTTTCTTGAAGAAATTCTTATCTAGAAATCAACTACTGAACTGTCGCGCGTCTGGACGCACGAAAAAGGAGCTCCGAGCAACGCCCGATATCAATTTATTTTAAAAACACCTTATCGTGTAATCGTGCCTCGTGCCTCGTGCCTGCAAACGCGTAAAAAAACGGAATCACCTTTTTCTTCTAACGGAGGCCATCAGTCAAAACAAACATAGCCTTAGGAGTTAGGCCCCGTTTGGCGCGTAGGAGTGAAAGTGTCTAGTTGCCTATCTAAATCACCTAGAGGGGGGGGGGGGGGGGGGGGGGTGAATAGGTGGATTATATGGCTTTTTGCGGAATTAAAAACTTTAAATAAAAGCACACAGAAACCAGAAGATCACAGCACAACACAAGGATTTATAGTGGTTCCCCGATGTGGGTAGTCCACTTTCCACATCACCTGTCTAGCACGACCGGCTAGACTAGGCTACTTCACTATTCTCGGATTATGAATAAGCCTACAACTCGGAGTCACCACTCCTACCACTCGGAGACAAAGCTCCTACAAACTCGGAAAGGAAACTTCCTACAAGCTCGGAGACAACGCTACTACAACTCAGAGTAAAACTCCTACACTCGGAAGCAAGCTTCCTACAACTCGGAGAACAAATCTCCCCTACAAAAATATTGTAAAGAAATTTTACAAAACTTTAGATTGTGAAACAATCTTCTTAAAATCTTCTTGAGACTTGACTTGATCAGATCTGGAAATGAGAGATCTTCTTCTTCCTTGAATGAATCGGAAATCTGGATCTAGAAAGAAGGAAGAAGAAATCTTGCCTTGAGAGAACTTGATCTGAACACTTAGGAGACAACTAGATCTAAAAGGAGCTTGATGAAATCAGAGATCTAGTTGACTCTTTTCTTCAAGAAGAATCGACCAAAAACTTTATCGGCAGCAGCAAGGGATTTGCGAGAACGAACAGAGCCGACGGCGCTTTTGCGATCTTTTTCGATTTGCGATTTGTTAGGGTTGAACGAAATAACCCTTAGATACTTATACGATTCTTCTTCAACGGCTATAAGCGAGATTTAAGGAAAACCTTCCACGTGTACTATACATGGCGGAAGCCCTAAAAGAAAAGCCGACAGCGATTTGAAAAACGAAACAGCACAGAGCCAATTCGTCGGCTGAGGAAAATCCGTCGAACGGAGCTCGACGAAATCACTTCAATTGTCGAACGGAGATCAACAAACGGCGATAGACGAAGCCACTTTAATTCATCGAACGGCGATCGACGAACGGCGATCGACGAAACCACTTCAATTCCAGTATAACAGCGATCGACGAAACCACTTCAATTCGTCGAACATCGATCGACGAACGGCGATCGACGAAACCACTTCAAGCTCAGTAAAACAACGGTCGACGAAACTACTTCAATTCGTCGAACGGAGCTCGACGAAATCACTTCAATTCCAGTAGAACTATCCATCGAACGGCTCTCGACGAAACCACTTCAAATCGTCGAACGGAGCTCGACGAAATCCGAACTCAGAATTTCGGCATAACTATCCATCGAACGGCGCTCGACGAAATCAGGTGAGTTCGTCGAACGACGATCGACGAACTCAAATTTCGTCGGGTGAACTTTTCTCTTTGACGAACATGAATTTCGTCGGGTGAACCTTCTCTTTGACGAACATGAATTTCGTCTGGTGCATTTCGTCGAACGTCGATCGACGAACTTACCAAAATTCGTCGAACGAAAATATAAGAACAACAACTTTCTCTTTGTGTTTCTTAGCTCTTCCTTTGTGTTTGAATAAGAAGTACACCCCAATAAGAACAGCAATAACTTTCTCTTAGCTCTTTCTTTGTGTTTGAATAAGAAGTACACCCCAATAGAGAGATTTCACATGAGTCAACACCTTGGTCCATACAATGAGGAATTACATTGCATAGGCATGTGTTTAACGACTCATTGAAACCTGACATTGATTTGTACTTTGTACTTAGCCATTTACAACCTGCAAACACACAACTAGAAAACAACATCAAATACAAACTCAATTCAACTTAGTTCAAGGGGACTTCTTCAAATCAAGGTAATTGTGGATACAATTCCCAACAATCTCCCCATATTTGAAGAAGTCAGAAACTATGTACTGAGTTGAATTGCGTAGAGAGTAAATATTAATAAATACATAAAGAGATAAGGAGAGTTAAAAACTTAGCTTTTCAACCTTCTCTCCCTTTCAACTTTCTCTCAACTTCAACTTCTCTCCCAACTTCAACTTCTCTCTCCCTTTCTGACTACTTCAGATAGGGAAGGAAAAGCATGAGAGATCAACATAGTTCTCCCCCTCAGCAACTGCATAGGAGTCCTCATTTGGGAGTAGACTTTGAAAATATTGAATCATCTCCCCCTCAATCTTTTCTCCCCCTTAGAATTTCAGTGCCTGGACTGATTTCTTAAGCTTTTCAGCAACCTTGCTATAGACTTCTTATTCTGGTCATGTACCACGAACATCCACTGTCCAAATGCCTGATTAGAGTTTTGGTTGGCCTTTGGACATACCTGCAATCACAAATTAATTACCCTTAGGAACCCAAACGGAGTTGGGTCCTAGGTTCCTGGTTAGACGACTTCCACTTGGATTGTTAACCTTGCGAGTGGTCGGCCTTACATTGTTAACTAGTGGAGTCTTGACATTTCTAGGATTAAACTAGCAATCTATGGCGAAGTGACCAACTTTGCCACAACACCAACAATCAAATCGAGTGTATTGTCTCTTGTTCTCCTGCTTCACCTTTTGGACGGGAGGTCTAGTAGGAGCAACATTCTTAGAAGTAGAAGCCTCGTGATTGCAACATACATACGGCTCCTTCTCAAGAGGCTTAACAACAATAGATTTAATCTTTGGTGCTTTCTTAGCAGAAGGTTCATGCACGAATGAACCATAGTCCTTCAGGACTATCTCTTCGTAAGGAGCATTGAAAGCAGTCATTTCGAAGTTTCGGGGACGACTCCAACCTTGGTTCTCTTACTTGACTCAACGTGAGTTGGTCTCGTAAAGTGACCATACATTGTCTCAAAGTCATACGTGTTAGTGGGAAACACTACCTTCTTGAAAGAAGGTTGACTTTGATCAGCCTTACCCTTACCCTTAACGACTCTTTTCTTTGCAGCCTCATTTTTCTTGGTTTCAAGACCAAGTCCACTACCCTTCTTAGGAGCTGAAAATCCATCAATGAGTGGAAGGATGGTCTTTGGCTTTGAGAAGCTTTCTATGAGCTTCCTTTCCATCACTAACTTTTCTTCCAGTTCTTTGATGGCTTTCTCCTTTAGATTTAATAATTCAGTGGAGCTTTTTAATTCATCCTTCAAGAGTTGGACTTCATCTTTGAGAGGAGTTAATTTTTCAATTTCCTCCCTCAAATCTGATTCCACCGCCTTGAGAGATTCAATCTCTTTTGCTTGAGATTTGACTATCTTGCGGCATTTGTCAAATCCTACCAATAAAGCTTTATACTGAACCATTAGATCCAAGTCTTCCTCAGAAGAATAACCTTCATTCGCAATGGATCCAGTTTCAGAATCAGAAAGAGGAGTGTGCGAGTTTACCTTCCCTTCATAAGGGGTGTTGTAGTTATCTGAATCTGAATTTGCCATAAGCCCAAAATAGGCTTCATCATTCGAGCTTGACTCGACTGAGTCGTTGTCGCTAAGAGTCTTCAATTTCTTAGCGATGAAGCTCTTTTCTTCTTTCTTCTTTCCTTTGAAGGATTTCTTCTCGTCCTTCTTTTTGTGTGGGCATTCCGTACTTAACTGTCCTGGCTTATTACAACAATAACAAATAATATCAGTCGAAATATGTTTATTTGATTTAGTTTTATACATGTCGTTATTGTGTCCCTTCTTGTGATGTTCATCATCACGCCTTGATCTTCTATGATCTGAAGATGACTGACTTTTCCTTTTGGCTTCTTTTTCTGAGCAACCTCTTGAATTGCTTGGAGAGAGATGAGAACTCTCTATCAGATATATCAGAGCTTGAGGGGCAAACATCTGATTCATCATCTTCATCCGAGGACTGTGTCCTGACAGATGACCTAGCTTTACCTCTTCTTGACTCTTTGGCCTTCAGTGTCACAGACTTCTCCCTTCCAGAGATCGAGCATCCTTCTTCTTCAGCTTTTCTGATACTCAGCTTGAGCTAATGGGACAATAGCTTTCCGAACAGAATCCGTGGCTCCATCGTAGCCAACTTTCCGAACCCGGATGGAAATTGCCTTGGTATCCCATTCTTTCATCAGGGATCTCAAGAACTTGTCATTCAATTCTCCGACGGTGAATTCCCGATCATAGTTCCTAAGACCATTTACGATCTTAAAGAACTTCTCATAAGTATCAGAAATTGAGTCTCTTGGATCTTGCTTGAAGGCTTCATATTCTTGATTCAGCAACGATCATCGATCATCCCTCACTTCTTTTGTACCTTCCATCAGAACAACTAGAGAATCCCACATCTCCTTGGCAGACTTGCAGTGTATAATATTTTGTAGCATTGAGTCATCCACTGCTCCGACAATGATGTTCTTTGCCTTCTTGTCCAAGGCAACGAGAGCAATCTCATCTTTAGTAAACTCCAGTATCTTCTTTGGAACCTGAATGGTTGAGCTTATTGAAGAAGGTTTCATCGGAACATGTGGACCTTCTTCAACAATCTGAAAAATTCTCGGGTCGGTGGCTTCCATGTAGAACTTCACTCTTTCCTTCCACATGGGGAAGTTTTCCTTAGAGCAGACGGGCAACTTGACGGAATCCTTGGATCTTTCCATTCCAAACATACTTGCTCTTGCAACTAGACTTAGAGATCTTGTTCAAAGTGTTAACCTTTAGCGAACAACCTCCCTCTGATACCAATTGAAAGTGTCTAGTTGCCTACCTAAATCACCTAGAGGGGGGTGAATAGGTGGATTATATGGCTTTTTGCGGAATTAAAAACTTTAAATAAAAGCACACAGAAACCAGAAGAGCACAACACAACACAAAGATTTATAGTGGTTCCCCGATGTGGGTAGTCCACTTTCCACCTCACCTATCTAGCACGACCGGCTAAACTAGGCTACTTCACTATTCTCGGATTATGAATAATCCTACAACTCGGAGTCACCACTCCTACCACTCGGAGACAAAGCTCCTGCAAACTCGGAAGGGAAACTTCCTACAAGCTCGGAGACAACGCTCCTACAACTCGGAGTAAAACTCCTACACTCGGAAGCAAGCTTCCTACAACTTGGAGAACAAATCTCTCCTACAAAAATATTGTAAAGAAATTTTACAAAACTTTAGATTGTGAAACAATCTTCTTAAAATCTCCTTGAGACTTGACTTGATCAGATCTGAAAATGAGAGATCTTCTTCTTCCTTGAATGAATCGGAAATCTGGATCTAGAAAGAAGGAAGAAGAAATCTTGCCTTGAGAGAACTTGATCTAAACACTTAGGAGACAACTAGATCTGAAAGGAGCTTGATGAAATCAGAAATCAGAGATCTAGTTGACTCTTTTCTTCAAGAAGAATCGACCAAAAACTTTGTCGGCAACAGCAAGGGATTTGCGAGAATGAACAGAGCCGACGACGCTTTTGCGATCTTTTTCGATTTGCGATTTTTTAGGGTTGAACGAAATAACCCTTAGATACTTATACGATTCTTCTTCAACGGCTATAAGCGAGATTTAAGGAAAACCTTTCACGTGTATTGTACATGGCGGAAGCCCTAAATGAAAAGCCGACAGCGATTTGAAAAATGAAACAGCGCAGAGCCAATTCGTCGGCTGAGGAAAATCCGTCGAATGGAGCTCAACGAAATCACTTCAATTCGTCGAACGGAGATCAACCAACGGTGATCGACGAAACCACTTTAATTCGTCGAACGACGATCGACGAACAACGATCAATGAAACCATTTCAATTCCAGTATAACAACGATCGACGAAACCACTTCAATTCGTCGAACATCGATCGACGAACGACGATCGACGAAACCACTTCAATCTCAGTAAAACAGCGGTCGATGAAACTACTTCAATTCGTCGAACGGAGCTCGACGAAATCACTTCAATTCCAGTAGAACTATCCATCGAACGACGCTCGACGAAACCACTTCAAATCGTCGAACGGAGCTCGACGAAATCCGAACTCAGAATTTTGGCATAACTATCCATCGAACAGTGCTCGACGAAACCAAGTGAGTTCGTCGAACGGCGATCTACAAACTCAAATTTCATCGGGTGAACTTTTCTCTTTGACGAACATGAATTTCGTCGGGTGAACCTTCTCTTTGACGAACATGAATTTCGTCGAGTGCATTTCGTCGAACGTCGATCGACGAACTTACCAAAATTCGTCAAACGAAAAATATAAGAACAACAACTTTCTCTTTGTGTTTCTTAGCTCTTCCTTTGTGTTTGAATAAGAAGTACACCCCAATAAGAACATCAACAACTTTCTCTTAGCTCTTCCTTTGTGTTTGAATAAGAAGTTTTCCCCAATAGAGAGATTTCATATGAGTCAACACCTTGGTCCATACAATGAGGAATTACATTGCATATGCCTGTGTTTAACAACTCATTGAAACTTGACATTAGTTTGTACTTAGCCATTTACAACCTGCAAACACACAACTAGAAAACAACATCAAATATAAACTCAATTCAACTTAGTTCAAGGGGACTTCTTCAAATCAAGATAATTGTGGATACTGAAAGACTTTAATTAAGGGTAGCTAATCACCTAGAGGGGGGGGGGTGAATAGGTTATTTTAAAAACAATTTGTAGTTCTTGATTATAAACTAAATGAATGATCAGAGCTTTCAAGAAAATGAACACAAACAAAAACACACAGAATTTTATAGTGGTTCCCCTTATCTTGAGTAATCCACTTTCCCCCTTCTCCCCTCTAGCAGTGTGATAGATAGGGTTTATATCTCATCCAGATCTCATACCACAAACAGGTCTTACAGCTCAGATCACAATAGATCTTACAGACTCAGATCTTAACAGATCTTACTCTCTCAGATCTCAGCAGATCTTACCAACTCAGATCTCAACAGATCCTACCAACTCAGATCTCAACAGATCCTACCTCAGCCTTTATAACTATAGGCTTACAGCTCAGATTCACCCATAAATCTTACAACTCAGATCCACCTGATCCTACAACTCAGATCCTTGAAAGATCCTACACTCAGATCTGACAACTCAGACCCTACATGGATTGATAAAGATAGTAACAATACTTAGACTCAGATTCTTCAAAGTGTTGAGTCTTCTTGATCTATCTGAATGATCAGACATAAATCTTCAACAGATCAGCAGCAGCAATTTGGTCTTCTTGATTTATCAGGCTGTGATGACTGTTCTTCTTTTTAGAAAGACAGATTCTTCCTTCTTAATCTTCTCTTTTCAGAAAGAAGTATCAGCACCAGATTGCTGAAAGAATTCTTCAAGTTAGAACAGTTCTGAAAGAGGAGACGACTTCTTCAGATTCTTTCTCAGACTTTCCCTCAAAACGACGGAGAAGATAATAGCTTTCGAAAATAGGAAAATAATCAACTTCTTAACCCATAGGTCATGCCTTCTATTTATAGCCCGTCATCTGCAACATCTGTTACGCTCCCCTACGTCAGCATGACGTTAAGTCTTCAACGGTCTTTAATGGCTCCAGAATAAACAAAGGCTCAGCTAGCTGTAGATGAACTGTTATGCATTTCTCAGTTCAGAGCTTCTCAGAAAAAGGCATTGAGCATTGTGTATCTCTGTCGACGCTTTTTCAATAAGGTGTCGAGCGATGTGTAGTGTCTCGACGCTTTTAATCTTGCCTTCATATCTCGACTCTTTTTGCTGGCGTTGAGCTAACTGAAGTTTGGTCGACACTTCTCATTCCACGACGTCGAGCGATATTCCTTGGCTCGACGCTTCCAAACTTGGTCTCTGATCTTCAGCGGCGACCTTGTCTTTTTTTTTTAGCAGCAGACATGGGTCGATGCTTCTGGGTCACAGGCGTCGAGCGATGTATGGTGTCTCGACGCTTGTGAACTTGGATGAATTCCTTGAGCACTTTGCTTGACCTGATCTTCTGCACAATGATTCTAGAAAGTATATCAAATACATTCTGAGGTATATCTTTGACTTAGGAATGGACTTCTCCAAATCTAAGATATTGTGGATAATGGTCCCAACAATCTCCCCCTATTTGAAGAAGTCATAACCTCAGTCAATGATATATCCCTCTTTACAAAGATAATCAATATTTTCTATACAGGTAATCAAAATATAATGAGTATAATACCTTATAAAATTAGATTACCAAAACATTCTAACAAAAGAAATTATCTCAGACATGATTTCTCATATAAGCACAAAATTACAAGCAGTTCAGAATAAAACATGTCATGATAAGAAAAGTATCACATCACATGCATATATATATGATAATAAAAGATAGTTTGCTCTGGGAGCTCATCAATATTGTTCAAAGTTATATCAAATACATTTCTCTGAGAATTCTTAATAAAGATTAAAATCCTAATGCTGTTTAGGTTCCTTGATCTCTATTCCTCTTTTGGATCTCTTGGAAAGGACTTCAGCAACCTCTTTTCTTCTCTTGAAATAGCCAAACGGCTTTGGAAAGTATCTGATTGGCTCCTTATCACCTGCCTGAACTTTTCCAGCCAATTTGTCAGCCTTGAATTTTATCTTCAGCTCCTCTTGATCCCTGTGCTTCAGCCACTCAGCTTCAGAATACCAATTCCCTCTTTCTTCTGGATTACCTTTTACAGCTTCCCATGCTGCCAGAATCATTTCTCTTGAAGAGGGAGACCAATGTTCAAAATCAACCCTTGATTGAACTTCTTCTCCGAACTTTCTTTTGCTAGATTCTACTTGTTCACTGGTAAAGTTCTCTCTCTTGCTTTTATCCTCAAGACTATACATTTTGCCAATTTGCTTTTGGATTTGTGTAAGAGATGCTGGCTTAGTCTCAGAAACTTGATCATTATTATTATCTATGGGAGGATAGCCAAAAATTTCTCTTATAGAATTAGAGGTCCACACAACATGCTCAGAGATGGCTTGACTCATTGACCTCTCCCCCTTTAGGACTTCTTCAACTATATGATCTCTTATAACATTCTTCTAAAACCTAACTTGGCCCTCCAGATGATGTATTCCACTTTCAATGATTTTCTTGACCTTAAGAAGATGGTCATCTATAGTGTTTGTATTCAACTTTACTTGATCTTTTAGAATTGAAGAGCTCTCATCAATTTTGGCTAGTATAGCAGCATCATGCTGTTGCAGCCTAGCTTCTATCTTAGCTGTACCTGTAAGAGTTTGTGCAACTTGTTCTTTGTACAACACTTGCATATTGCTGCTCAAGATTCTTTGATTTGTTTGAACATCATCTACTGTCTTTGAAATACCTGCTTGTGTCTCTTTAATAGCCTTTGATGTCTCTTTGATTGAATCTAGTTGTTCAGTTGTGTAATCCACTGAAGCACCAACTCTTTTGAAAAATTTTACCATTTCCTTTCTCAGTGCATTCATCTGATGATTAACTTCAAATCTAACAAATTTCATCTGAAAATCTACTTCATTTTTCATTTTTGTGTTATTTTCTTCAATATACTGTTCCAATAATCTTCTTTGATTATTAAACAACACCTCCAGCTGAGGTAGTATTGGACTTAAATCCACATTGATTTCTCTTGCCATTCCATCACTTCTACTACTTTCTTCTCTGATGAAAGAGTCATCTCTCTGGCTCATATGTGAGCAAGAAGATTCTATCTTAATCACCTTTTCAGCCTCTTTCCTTGTGGCTTCAGGATCTCCTTCCAAATCCATAGCATCAACAGTAGGATTCTCTTGAGCAGGGACCTCAGGATGATACTCCCCCTCAAATGGTGCATTATCTTGATCAATATTTCCTTCAGCAGGGATTTCATCTTGAGGCTCCCCCTCAATGTCTGCATTGTTAAGGTCATTATTGTCTGGAGCAGGGAACTCATCTTGAGCCTCCCCCTCAACTGCTGCCTTGCTAATTTCAGAATTATCCTGAGCAGGGATCTCATCTGGAGCCTCCCTCTCATTTTGAAACTTCCCTTCAACTCTAGCAGGGGATCCAGGTTGACTTCCTCTCTCTTCTTCTTCTTTCTCATCCTCATCTTTTTCTTTATTGAACTTGTCAACCCCTTCCAGTAATGGATCAGTACCTGTTGGTGTGTCAGGAATACTGTCCCTAGGTTTGTTCCCTTCTTCTTCTTCAGATGATGTGAGATTAGGATCATGAATTAGAGAGGATTTTGATTTCCTTTTGGATGATGTTGAGCTTGAAGAGCTTGAAGAGACCTTCTTCTTCTTCTTTTGCTTCTTAGCTTTCTTCTGCTTGGGAGAATATTCTGTTGGTGGATGATTTGACAAAATTCTTTCTCATCTCTCTATCATTCTGATGTCCATTTTCTTCATATGATTTATCTTGGATCCAAGTTTGTTATTTAAAGAATCTGGAATGACTTTTACTAAATATAGCGACAATATCCTACCCAAATTGGGTGCCTGGATACATTTAATCACTCTGTCAAACACCACCTTTCCCCAATCAGTTCTTAATGAATGAATAATCCTTGTCAGAAGCACAAACATTTTCCTGGAGATTTTATCATGCGACCCTGTCTTGCATAGTAGTCCCTTTCCAATCACATCTGTCAGCAGTTTTCCTCTTGAATTCATCTCTTTCCTTAGTATACTCCCAGAAATTTCATGTGATGTATCTATTCCACACCAGACTTGGGCTGATCTAATCTGCTCAGAACTCACTTCTTCCTCTTCTTCATTACTTTTGAATCTTGGCAGTTCTAGTGCCTTTGCAAGTCTAGTAGGAGAAATCTTAATCTTCTTACCATTTACAGTAGTTTTCAGCTTAGTATTGGCGGTGTCTATTACTGTATTGGAGAAAAGTTCTAATACCTCTCGTTTCCAAATTAGAGTTGATTCAGATAGAACGAATTCTAGTCCTGCTTTGTAGATCAGCTCGATGGTTGACGTGATTTCCTCTAGTGCTGATTGAAATCCATTTCGAACAAGCTCGCCTCCTTCGTAAAGGTAATCACTGCTCTTGGGAGACATTGTTGTTGTCGATTGTAGATTGAGAGTATTGATGGAAAGATTTTCTAGGGCAGATAATTTCGAATAGAGAATTCTAGGGTAAATGTACTGACGAAGTGTCTTCCCTATTTATAGAATTTCTAGTTCAAGAAGATGAATAGCCACGCGCCGGACTTGTTTAACAAGATTGATCAAATGGTTCAAATTTACCCTGTCGAGACGGCCTAGCTATGTTCGCACAAGCGTTGAGATAGCTCGACGCCATTTATCCTCGCTTGACGCCAGGTATCTTCTCGACGCCAGGTATCTTCTCTCGACGCCAGATATATCTCCACTCACCTTTTAGGACTTAATTATTATTTTCACTTATTTATTTCATTTTCTATACTTATTTGAGAATTGTCATTTATTCTAGCTTTATTTTATTTAATTTCAAGACAACTTTATTCCATTTTTAGCATTCCTAATTCAATTTTGAAGTTATTGAATTTTGTTTCATCCAGAGGTTTAGTGAATATATCAGCAACTTGTTTGTCAGTGGGGACATATTCAATTATGATATCTCCATTTTCTACATGTTTCTCTAATGAAGTAATATCTAATTTCTATGTGCTTAGTTCTGCTATGTGATACAGGATTATTAGCTATAGCAATAGCACTAGTTGAATCACAATATAAAGGAGATTTACTTAGCTGGACTTTATAGTCTTGGAGTTGGTGTTGAATCCATAGTAGCTGAGCACAACAGTTTCCAGCTGAGATGTACTCAGATTCTGCTGTAGAGATAGCAACACTAGTCTGCTTCCTGCTACTCCAAGATATTAGTCTTTTGCCAAGGAATTGACATGTGCCTGATGTACTTTTTCTGTCCTCCTTGCATCCTGCAAAGTCAGCATCTGAAAAACCAGTTAGTTCAAAGTCATTGCTTCTAGGATACCAAAGGCCAAGATTAAGAGTACCCTTCAGATATCTCAGGATTCTTTTGACAGCAGTGTAGTGAGATTCTTTAGGGTTCACTTGATACCTAGCACACACATATGTTGAGAACATAATGTCTGGCCTGCTTGCAGTTAGGTAGAGCAATGAGCCAATGATGCCTCTGTACAAGGTTTCATCAATAGGTTTCCCTTTGTCATCCTTGTCCAGTGACACATTGGCTGTCATTGGTGTTTTCATGACAGTGGAATTTTCCATTCCAAATTTCTTGATAATCTCTTTGGTGTACTTGGTCTGAGAAACGAAGATTCCTTCCTCAGACTGTTTCACTTGGAGTCCTAAGAAGTATTTGAGCTCACCCATGCTGCTCATTTCAAATTTCTCTTGCATAAGGCTTGCAAACCTTTTGCAAAGGTTATTATCAGTTGAGCAAAAATTATATCATCTACATATATTTGTACTAGAATAATATGACCTTTAACTACCCTAAGAAACAATGTCTTGTCTATCTTTCCCCTTGAGAATTTGTTCTCAATGAGAAATCTAGATAATGTCTCATACCAGGCTCTAGGTGCCTGTTTCAGGCCATACAAAGCTTTTAATAAAAGATAGACATGGTTTGGATGAGTAGAGTCAATAAAACCTGGGAGTTGTTCTACATATACTTCCTCCAGTATTGTTCCATTAAGGAATGCTGACTTTACATCCATTTGATAAACTATGAATCCAGTATGTGCTGCAAATGCCAGGAATAGTCTGATTGCCTCCAATCTTTCCACAGGAGCAAACACTTAATCAAAATCTATGCCTTCCTCCTGTCTATATCCTTGGGCAACCAACCTTGCTTTGTTTTTGATAATCACACCATTTTCATCCAGCTTATTTCTAAATACCCATTTGGTCCCTATGACTTTGTGTTTCTTTGGTCTTGGAACCAATATCCAGACTTTGCATCTTTCAAATTGATTTAGCTTTTCTTGCATAGCTAATATCCATGAAGTGTCCTTATTGGCTTCATCAAACTTCTTAGGCTCTATTTTGGATAGAAAGCTGTGATGCAAGGCCTCATGTATTGAGTTTCCTCTTCTGGTTTGCACACCTTCATTTGGATTTCCCATAATCTGTTCTTTTGGGTGATCCTTCAGATGTTTGGTTGCATTCCTCCACCTCTCATTTTCTCTTTGTGATTCTGGTGCATCTGTTTGAGTTGGCTGTTCTAGAGGTTCTGGATGTTGTGGTTCTTCAACAGCAATATGTTCTTCATAATTGTCTTCTACTTGAGACTCATCCTCTCTAGTCATAATTACAGTCTCATTAGTTTCTTCATTATCCTCAATGTGCTGTTCATTGATATTCATCTCCTTCAATTTCTGTGTAGAACCTGCACTATTAGATAAACTTCCCAGATCCTTATAAATAAGGCTGGTTTCATCAAATACAACTTGTATAGATTCTTCTATCCTATTTGACCTTTTGTTGAAAATTCTATAGGCTCTACTTTGAGAGCTATAACCAACAAAAATTCTCTCAGGTGCTTTTTCAGCAAATTTAGTGAGATGGTGCTTTCCATTATTTAATACAAAACATTTACTTCCAAATATTTTGAAGTAGGCTAAAGTGGGTTTTCTACCTTTCAACAACTCATAAGGGGTCTTATTCAGTCTTTTGTTGATAAGAGCCCTATTCTGCACATGGCATGCTGTGTTTACAGCTTCAGCCCAGAAATACTCAGGAAGAGAGGAGTCATTTAGCATACTCCTACTAGCTTTAATGAGAGTTCTATTTCTTCTCTTAGCAACCCCATTTTGTTGGGGAGTTCTAGGAGATGAGAACTCTTGAGAGATGCCTAGATTCTCACAAAATTTGGTCATTGCACCTGACTGAAATTCAGTCCCATGATCACTTCTAATCTTGACTATAGGATTTCCTATTTCATTTTTTATTTGCCTAACAAAGCTGGTAAATATTTCTAGAGTATCTGACTTGTGTTTAAGGAAGAATACCCATGTGAATCTGGAATAATCATCAACAATTACAAGGGTGTAAATCTTTCCTCCTAGGCTATGGATTGACATTGGTCAAAATAGATCCATGTGAAGTAGGTATAGACATCTAATGGAATCCTTCTCACCAATTGGTTTGAAGGATGACTTGGTCTGCTTACCCATTTGACAAGCATGGCAGAGACCCTCCTGCACACACTTCCACTTAGGCCCAGCTCTCACTAGGTCTCTTGAAATAAGCTTATTTATAGTCTTATAGTTTATGTGGGCTAACCTTTTATGTCATTGTACACTACTAGAGACTTTATTCTCTGCTACTAAGCATATGGAATTTACTTGATCAGAACATATAAAGTTTAAGCAGTAAATGTTGCCACTTCTAGTGCTTGAGAGAATTATCTCATTCTCTTTCTTAATCAGACACTCATCCTTGTGGAATGAAATGTCATACCCAATATCACACAATTGACTTATGCTGATGAGGCTGTGTTGCAATCCATCAACATGAGCAACTTTGGTGATGGTGACAATTCCATTTGTGATTTTACCATAACCTTTAGTTTTACCTTTGTCAGACCCTCCAAAGATAACCTTTGGTCCATTCTTCACAGGAGTGTAATCATTCAGCAGACTTTTTGTTCCTGTCATGTGCATAGAGCACCCACTGTCCAAGTACCAGATAGGAAGTTGATTGATCTTTGGACATCCCTGCAAGAAGAAATTACCTTTTCTTAGGAACTCACACCAAGTTGGGTCCTAGAACCTTGTTAGTATGAGCTGGAATATTTAGTTGTTGTATAATCCTTGGTGCTGTGAGAGTTGCCACAGGTCTGAGTACTGGTCTCCCAGAGTTGAATCTTGGAATAGTTGGATTGAACCAACAGTCAAGAGCAAAATGTCCAACCCTTCCACAACACCAACATTCATATCTGTTATATCTCCTTGGAGGTCTTCTCACTTCTTTAGGTTGACTCACATTTTGTTTAATTGCCTTATTCAAAGGAGCTTTGTAAAGTGTTTTAGTGAAATTTACTGGTTTAGTTTCCTTGACAACAATGGTTTTCACTATTGGTCTTAGTTCCTCTCCTTTGAGTTTGGTGTTTGCTTTAAATACAAAGGAGTCATGATGAGTTAATTCTTTTTCTTTGTATAGATATTTCACATCATTGATACTTGGTTGAGTTGAGTCATCTTTGCTATTTGAACACTCACCCTTCCAAAACTTATGCACAACTTTTTGATCATGCTCATTTGTGATAGGCATAGCTTTGTTGAATTTTATAGGTTGCATAAGTGCCTTGTCATTATTTTTAGATTTATTTTCTGCCTTTCCATTGTATCCTATGCCAGATCTGTATTGTGCAGAAAATGTGTCTATTATGGGAATGATAGTTTGTGGTTTTGAGAACTTTGTCACAAGCTTCCTTTCTGCTAGGAGTTTTGCTTCATGTTCTTTTATTAATTTCTCCTTAGTTCATAAAGTCTGAATGTGAATAATAGACATGACTTCTAATTTGCTAAGCTCCTTGCTTACCTGATTCAGCCTCTCAGTTGCCTCAGAGTATTGGGAGTTAGTTTGCTTTAATTCAGATATTTCTTTTGTAGCTTTTTGTTATGCCTTTTGCTCTTTTTAAGGGCTTTAAGAAGTGACTCATATTTCTCAATAATTTCATCTTCATGAAAGTTAGATTTTGAGTCATTCTTATCAGAAGAAAATGAATTTATCTCAGGTTTAGAAATAATTTTAGGTTCAGAATCAGAATCAGATAGAGGAGTTTTATCAAGTACCTTCACATTAGAAATTGTCTCCTGATCCTCTTCATCACTGAGTGCCATGAGTCCTGTATTTTCTTCTTCATCCTTTTCACTATCAGACCTTGATAGTGGGGCTCTTATCATAGGTCTATGATTCAGAATGTCTTCACTTTCATTGACAGCCACCAGAGCTATGAGTGCCTCTTCACTATCTGAGTCAGATGATTGAGATTCACTGTCACTGAGAGTGACTTTGCCTTTCTTGGCTATTAGTCTCCTCTCATGTCTCTTGTCAGATTTGTGCCTCCTTTCATCAGACTTCTTGTTGTTCTTTCTTTTTAAAGGACAATCAGCAATCATGTGTCCTGATTTCCTGCATCCAAAGCACACAATTTCTTCTGAATTAGATTTATTGTGTTTAGAGTTGTACCCGTCCTTCTTGGAATCTTGTTTGAATCCCTCTGAAGAATTGGAGTGCTTCTTAGATCTGGATGACTGCGAGGGTCTAGTTTTCCAGTGTTGTTTTCTTCTGAGCATCCTTTTCAGCTGTTTGGTGAAGAGTGCCAGTTCACCATCTGATATTTCAGAGTCAGAATTACTGGTCTCTGATTCTTCTGATTCTGATGGTATCCTGGGGGATAATGACATTCTTTCTTTGCTTCTCTTGGAACTTTCTGCCTTCAGAGCAATAGGATTTTCCTTGCTGTGTCCTTCCTCAGCTTTTCTGGTATTCAGGTGAAGTTCATGGGACAAAAATTTCCCATATAGATTCTGTGGCTGAATATTTCCCAGATTTCCCATTTCCCTGATGGCACAGATCTTGATATCCCATTCTTTGTTCAGGGATCTTAAGAATTTATCATTCAGCTCATAATCTGTAAAAGTTCTTTCATAGGTTTTCAAACCATTTACAATTTTGAAGAATTTCTCATAGCAGATTGCTATTGAATCTTTCTTGTCTTGTCTGAAAGCCTCATATTGCTGATTTAGAAGAGACTTCCTGTCATATCTGACTTCCTCAGTCCCTTCCATATAGACAATGAGAAATTCCCACATTTCTTTGGCAGTTTTGCAGTGTACTAAGTTCTGGAAGGTTGAATCCTCAATTGCACTCACTATGATATTCTGAGCTCTCTTATCCATGGAGGCCAGAATCACTTCATCTTTAGTCATCTCAGAGTATGTTTTGGGAGTCTTGATACTTTCATCTGTGAATGAGACCTTCATTGGAACAAAAAGTCCTTCTAGAATAGTGATGTAAATCCTAGGGTCAGAGGCTTCCATGAATAATCTGACCCTTTCCTTCCAAATCCCAAAGTTTTCTTTTCTACAGATTGGTAACTTCATTGATGTGAATTCCTTGTTTCCTTCACTATTAGCCATCACGACTTAACAAATCTACCCTTAGGAAATCTTGTTCAGGCTGTTAAACCTTTTCTTGAACAACAACCCTCTGATACCACTTGAAAGACTTTAATTAAGGGTAGCTAATCACCTAGAGGGGGGTGAATAGGTTATTTTGAAAACAATTTGTAGTTCTTGATTAAAAACTAAATGAATGATCAGAGCTTTCAAGAAAATGAACACAAACAAAAACACACAGAATTTTATAGTGGTTCCCCTTATCTTGGGTAATCCACTTTCCCCATTCTCCCCTCTAGCAGTGTGCTAGATTGGGTTTATATCTCCTCCAGATCTCAGACCACAAACAGGTCTTACAGCTCAGATCACAATAGATCTTACATACTCAGATCTTAACAGATCTTACTCTCTCAGATCTCAGCAGATCTTACCAACTCAGATCTCAACAGATCCTACCAACTCAGATCTCAACAGATCCTACCTCAGCCTTTATAACTATAGGCTTACAGCTCAAATTCACCCCTGAATCTTACAACTCAGATCCACCTGATCCTACAACTCAGATCCTTGAAAGATCCTACACTCAGATCTGACAACTCAGACCCTACAGGGATTGATAAAGATATTAACAATACTTAGACTCAGATTCTTCAAAGTGTTGAGTCTTCTTGATCTATCTGAATGATCAGACAGAAATCTTCAACAGATCAGCAACAGCAATTTGGTCTTCTTGATTTATCAGGCTGTGATGACTGTTCTTCTTTTTAGAAAGACAGATTCTTCCTTCTTAATCTTCTCTTTTCAGAAAGAAGTATCAGCACCAGATTGCTGAAAGAATTCTTCAAGTTAGAATAGTTCTGAAAGAGGAGACGACTTCTTCAGATTCTTTCTCAGACTTTCCCTCAAAACGACGGAGAAGATAATAGCTTTCGAAAATAGGAAAATAATCAACTTCTTAACCCATATGTCATGCCTTCTATTTATAGCCCGCCATCTGCAACATCTGTTACGCTCCCCTACGTCAGCATGACGTTAAGTCTTCAACGGTCTTTAATGGCTCCAGAATAAACAAAGGCTCAGCTAGCTGTAGATGAACTGTTATGCATTTCTCAGTTCAGAGCTTCTCAGAAAAAGGCGTTCAGCATTGTGTATCTCTGTCGACGCTTTTTCAATAAGGTGTCGAGCGATGTGTAGTGTCTCGACGCTTTTAATCTTGCCTTCATATCTCGACTCTTTTTGGTGGCGTTGAGCTAACTGAAGTTTGGTCGACACTTCTCATTCCACGGCGTCGAGCGATATTCCTTGGCTCGACGCTTCCAAACTTGGTCTCAGATCTTCAGCGGCGACCTTGTCTTTTTTTTTTTAGCAACAGACATGGGTCGATGCTTCTGGGTCACAGGCGTCGAGCGATGTGTGGTGTCTCGACGCTTGTGAACTTGGATGAATTTCTTGAGCACTTTGCTTGACCTGATCTTCTGCAAAATGATTCTAGAAAGTATATCAAATACATTCTGATGTATATCTTTGACTTAGGAATGGACTTCTCCAAATCTAAGACATTGTGGACAATGGTCCCAACAGATACAATTCCCAACAAGGAGGTTTCTGGAAGCTGTAGATCCACGCGACTGCGGAGATCTAAGAAATGCGATTTTAAGAAACGCGGAAGCAGTGGTGGGCGGCGATCCAAAAATAGCCTATACATGTCAAAACTGGCGGGCATCGTTTGCATTTTCGCACGCCAAACAGCCCGCACTCTGCGATGGTGTTTATTTAGACCGCAGATAAACCACCGCAGCTCCAAACGGAGCCTTAGGCCTTGTTTGGTAAAGCAACACATCAACTGCACACAACTGCGGCACACACATCAAAGCCAAACATAAAAAGAGCGTGTGTTGTGGGACTGCGGTGGGATGCCGATTCGCGATAAAATAGCGGCAGCCCTGATTTCTGCCCGTTTCTCCTCCAGCGATTTTTCGCATATGCCCTAGCCGCAACGCCTCCATCGCCGACGCTCTTCTCCTAACTCTTCCCATTGCCAGCGCCTCCATCGCCGCAACGCCTCCATCGTCGGCGCTCTTCTCCTAGCCGCAACGCCTCCATCGCCGACGCTCTTCTCCTAGCCGCAACGCCTCCATCGCCGCAGCGCCTCCATCACCGACATTCTTCTCCTAACTCTTCCCATCACCAGCGCAGATATTGGCCTCCGACGTAGATATTGGCGCTCTACTCCGACACAGATTTCTCCTAACTCTTCCCATTACCATCACACTTCTCCGATATCTCCTCCTAACTCTTCCCCCGACGCAGATATTGGCCTCCATCGACACAGATCTC
Source organism: Dactylorhiza incarnata (assembly GCA_033032865.1). Classification (NCBI taxonomy): domain Eukaryota; kingdom Viridiplantae; phylum Streptophyta; class Magnoliopsida; order Asparagales; family Orchidaceae; genus Dactylorhiza; species Dactylorhiza incarnata. Next base: position 4,099,939 of record JAWHQI010000176.1, on the reverse strand, counting down.
TTCTCCAGCTTCGCAGTCGACCACCGTCCAACTTCTCCGGCTGTAAGATTTCTAATTTTTTCATGATTTGTTGGAAATTTTTTGTTGCAAAAATTTTTCCCATCTTGTTGCAAATTTTTTTTTCCATATTTTTGGTTGCAAGATTTCTTTGGATTTCTTGATAAGATCGGAAAGAAGACGTTTGAATTTTTTGTTGGATTTTTTGGATTTCTAAAGTTAGGATTTTGATAGCTAGGGTTAGGATTTTGATGTTTAGAAATAGTTAGGGTTTCAAATTTTGGGTTCCGATTTCTTGGTTTGTAGTTCCATATATAATTGGAAAACATCAAATTTTTAGATGAGAGATGAGTAAACCAAAAGATGGTGTCATTTTTGCACAATGGGTGTCTGCGCACGCAATGTTGTTTTGTGATCTCTGTACACAAGAAATTGAATTAGACAATAGACCAAACACTCATTTCAGCACCACTGTTTCACAAAGCACTGCAAATATGTTTTTCAAACAGTTTCATGAATTTTTCCACCACTGCAAAACAACAGATTCATGCACCACTATTTTTCATCACTGCTTCTCCTGACGCTGCAGCTTAGCCAAAAAGGCCCATGGTGTACAAGCTAGGAATTGCCTTTTAAATAGCTAATTTAATTCCTACGATATCTGTCGGCGTCGAGGTCACTTCAAACAAAAGATGCCGAGATAGAACACAGAGTGAGCGTGACAGAGAAGACGAGTGAAAGGCTGAAAGCTAAAGGAAGGTGCCAAGGAAGATCCGGCCAGAGGCGCCATAGACCAGCGGCGGCGCATCGTCGGAGCGGTTAGGCAGTCGCCCAGAAATTAAGTTTAATACACTTTCTTCTTCTTCTTCTTCTTCTTCTTTTTACATCAGCTCACCGCCATCAATATAGTCCACTGAAATCCCAGCCCGAGCAGCCTCTGCGCCGCCGCAATCACCGACAGATCATACGCCCAATTTCAAATCCAAGATTTATCTGTAACAAAGAAAGAAGAATTTATCAATCAGAAACAAAATTGTGATGATGGACGTGATCACCTTCGGTGCGATTGTGGGAGTCATCCTCCTCTTCTTTATCCTAGTTGTCATAATTACCCTGCAGGGAACGTGCAGCCGCGACTCGTCATAGAATCTCAAAATGTATTCGAAACCCTAGATTTCAATCCGAGAAATTAAGAAATGCTCTCTGTTCCCCGAAGCTGGAGACGACGATGGCGGAGGCGGTCCCATCCTTTCTCTCCTTCTTCTGATCAGAGTTATCGTCATCACACGCTCGAGGTAAATACGAAGATCCTATTCAGATTAAAGTCGAAGTTCCCGGAGAAGGTAGATGCTCCGTCATCACGCTTGAAGTCGACTTCAGGTAATTGCATCTCTTTCGTTCCATGAGATTATAGCGCTTCCATGTCGGTTCAAGTATGAATCTGTAAATAAAAAATCGAATAAATCTGTTTTTCCTTGGTATGGAATTCGAATGCAATCACGGGTTCTCACCTCCTCTGAGCATCACATCTCTGATCTTCTTTCTTATGTGAAGACTGGTCTTTTGCGAATATTTGATAGCATTATATCAGTTTTTTCAAAATTTTCGCTGTTAGTAAATTTTGATTATTAGCAAAATCAGCTATTTTGCAAATGGACATTCAAAAACCTTTTTGTTATTAGCAAATCATTCAGAAATTGGTAAAAAAATACAATGTTGGAGAGGAGAAGGGGGACTCTTTGCTTCACCGATTCTTAGGCGTAGTCTAAGAGGAGAATTGTGTTGGTATGCAAAATGAGTAGTGAAGATACAAAGACTGAATACCATCAGGAACTGAAGCTGAAGCATCACCTCGACAAAGTTAATGAAGGAACTTATTACCAGTAGAAGTCGAAGCATCAAGTTTGCAGAAGTCGAAGCACCATGAAGCTGAAGCCTAAGCATCCTTCTGGAGTATTTAGAATAAATGAGAATCAAATGTAGTCATCTATAAAAAGGAAAGCATTGTAATGGAATGATAAAATGAACTATTATGAATCAAATGTGAATGCTTTGAGCTTATCTTCTATGTCTCCTTCTTACTCCTGTTTTCTTTTCATCATGATTCCTTTCCATTCTCCCACAACGAGTAGTGAAATGACTTATACCTCAACAACTAATTTTTTAGGCAATCTAGCAAATAGTTGTAGTGCATAATTTCAGATAATTAACATGATCATCGTTCTCTCAAAATTCTTTTTTATAAAAAATCCAAGCTTGATATCTTCCATTAACAACAAACAAATCAGTAGAGCAATTATAACTTAAATATAATCTCTATGAAAAGAAAAATGCAAATATGCCCTATGGTATCTTTGGAATGTTGTTCTGCTTCAACCGTTCGAAGTTGTCAAGAGAGCAAACAAGGGAAAGGAATCCAAGCTTGATATCTTTCATTAACAGCAAACAAATCATTAGAGAATTTATAACTTAAATATGATCTCTATGAAAAGAAAAATGCAAATATGCCTTATGGTATCTTTGGAATTTTGTTCTGCTTCAACCGTTCGAAATTGTCAAGGGAGCAAACATGGGAAAGGAATCCAAGCTTGATATCTTCCATTAACAACAAACAAATCATTAGAGAATTTATAACTTAAATATAATCTCTATGAAAAGAAAAATGCAAATATGCCTTATGGTATCTTTGGAATGTTGTTCTGCTTCAAGCCTTCAACCGTTCGAAATTGTCAAGAGAGCAAACAGGGAAAGGAATCCAAGCTTGATATCTTCCATTAATAGCAAACAAACCATTAGAGAAATTATAACTTAAATATAATCTCTATGAAAAGAAAAATGCAAATATGCCTTATGGTATCTTTGGAATGCTGTTCTACTTCAACCGTTCGAAGTTGTCAAGAGAGCAAACAAGGGAAAGGAATCCAAGCTTGATATCTTCCATTAACAACAAACAAATCATTAGAGCAATTATAACTTAAATATAATCTCTATGAAAAGAAAATTGCAAATATGTCTTATGGTATCTTTGGAATGTTGTTCTACTTCAACCGTTAGAAGTTGTCAAGAGAGCAAACAGGGAAAGGAATCCAAGCTTGTCACCAAACAAATCATTTTAGCAATTATAACTTAAATATAATCTCTATGAAAAGAAAAATGCAAATATGCCTTATGGTATCTTTGGAATGTTGTTCTGCTTCAACTGTTCGAAATTGTCAAGAGAGCAAACAGGGAAAGGAATCCAAGCTTGATATCTTCCATTAATAGCAAACAAATCATTAGAGAAATTATAACTTAAATATAATCTCTATGAAAAGAAAAATGCAAATATGCCTTATGGTATCTTTGGAATGTTGTTCTGCTTCAACCGTTAGAAGTTGTCAAGAGAGCAAACAGGGAAAGGAATCCAAGCTTGATATCTTCCATTAATAGCAAACAAATCATTAGAGAAATTATAACTTAAATATAATCTCTATGAAAAGAAAAATGCAAATATGCCTTATGGTATCTTTGGAATGTTGTTCTACTTCAACCGTTAGAAGTTGTCAAGAGAGCAAACAGGGAAAGGAATCCAAGCTTGATATCTTCCATTAACACCAAACAAATCATTTTAGCAATTATAACTTAAATATAATCTCTATGAAAAGAAAAATCCAAATATGCCTTATGGTATCTTTGGAATGTTGTTCTGCTTCAACCGTTCAAAATTGTCAAGAGAGCAAACATGAAAAGGAATCCAAGCTTGATATCTTCAATTAACAACAAACAAATCATTAGAGCAATTATAACTTAAATATAATCTCTATGAGAAAAAAAATCCAAATATGCCTTATGGTATCTTTGGAATGTTGCTCTGCTTCAACCGTTCGAAGTTGTCAAGAGAGCAAACAAGGGAAAGGGATATGAGAAGAGGGATCAACGAATGGGCAATCATGAAGAGGTAAGCGAATTGAGCCCTTCAGTGATGGAGGATCGACGCCGAGAACAAGCTCCGCGCCGAGTAAATTGGAGGCTTCGACCTCCTTTCCTCAGGATAGAAATTGGGAAGGAGAACTTTGAGAGTTTAGGGTTTCGGTCGGGCCCTTTCCTCCATGGTGAGAGGCCTGTTTTTGGTTTGCTAGTATAACAAATGATGGAGTAATAAAATCGGTCTTTGCGGAAAAAACCCGAGTTTATTTTGGGTTCCTTATAGCGATGTTTGGTTTGCTTATAACAACGCCCTTTTTTCTCTCTCTCTCTCCTCTGAGTGGATATTAAAAGTTTTTTTGGGCTCGACTGTATAACAATGGGCTTATGTGGCCTATGTTCTTTTGCCAGTATTTGATAATATTATTCTATTTAACATTTTTTTGTGCTACATGGAGGGAGGAACAATATGCTTAAGTATATTTTTATTTTCATACTCAAAATTCCAAAATAAAATAACGTATTGCTTATACTTCCAAAACAATCATCCATATCATTATCCAACTATTTGACGTCAGATTTATGAATTATCATTTTTCATTCTTTCTTGTGTAGTGCTGCATGAGCTCTTAAACATATACTACTTAAATCATCTTGAACAACTTTCATGAGATTAAACTTCAAAGTAGTCAAGTGTAGGATGGCGTTTCTTCTCCAAAATGCTAGGTATTACTTCTGCATGCATGCTGCTCTTCTCTAGAATTGATTAATATTAGTTGCTCTCCCTTTTACCTTTATTATTTTAATGAATACATTCTCTATAAAAGATGTATAAACAAGATTGTATTCAATACAATATGCGATGCAATAGTTTCCCTCTACGGTCTCTCTTTTCCCATGCTATCAAAGACAGAGAATGATGGAGATCGATCACACACAATTTGAGGATTTATTGGGTCGAAACTTGTTGGGTCGTTGGATGGACGATCGGAAACCGTAATGGCAACCGGCTTGATTTTCTATATTTTTATGTATTCTTTTATTTTTCGAATTTGTATTTTGGACGATCATTGCCGCCAGATTTATTTTTCCTAACTCCCCTACTATATATGCATCTATTATGTTATGACCGAGGGATCGTGGATTGATTTTTAGCTACAGTTGATCCTTCGGTCTCGACGGGTGTCGACTCTTGTCCCTGCTCGGTGTGACGCCGAGCGGCCACCGCCGCCTGTTCTCCAACCTCGTGAGGCTTCGCCGCCACCTCCTCCATCCTCCACCATCCTAGCAACCATCCCCCATTGCCACTCTCGTCTTTCCCAGCGTCGACCAACCTCATACAACACCGACCGAACCTTGCCTGCCCAGAATGACATCCTCCGTCCCATTCCCAACACATCCCGAGTCCTCCCAAGCCTCCTTCAGCAACCGTTTCCCCTCCACCACAACTACCAATTCTCCTCTCCAAGCCCTCCACCACCCCTGACCGACCTCATCATCCCTCCATCCACCGTTCCAGCACCCTAAATCCCCACAACTGTTGTTTCTCTTCTATTACCCCATCCTACAACCACCCCACCACTTCCCCTCATCCATCTTCACTCATGCACAACCACAACTTGGATCCCTCATCACGTTGGCCGGCCATTGCCAAGTGTGTTCTTACTTTGGTTTCATTTATCCGCCTTGTCCAGATGTTCATTTTATTTTTAGTAATATTTGGCTCTTTTTAATTTGATTCATCTCTGCTATTAGACGTGCATATTTTAGTTTCAGTGCACTCTCGGTTCATATTGCAATTGTCGCATAATTACTTAATTTAGAATGTCTGTGATCAATTGTGATTAAATGCGTGTGTATGTAATCTTCTTATTTAATTAATTATGCATCAAATATTTTTGCATGAATGAGTCATCGACATCACATCAGAGTTAAATTTACATTGTGAGCATCCTGTTCTTTATATTGTATGTCCACATTCACATTTTCATTTAGACGTTTCGCTGCCTCATTGACATTTGTCGTGATTGTTTGCAATCATCTAAGGTTTGGTCATCACGTGTCCGACACCTGTATACTCGTTCCGCATCATAAAGTTTCTCAGGTTCGCTCCCTCAGTTTCAGTCTCACCTCTCAACTTCTCTCTCATCCCTTCTTTGTCTTGCACCAACGTCATCCTAAGCTCCTCCTAGTTTCTCTCATCTCTTATCTTTGCATACACAATTTTCTCTCAGAAACAACCTTCATGAAAAACTCCTCCCCAACCTTTCTTGCATCTTCTTCAAACAATGCATATTTGTCTGCCCCTCTCTCGCTAACTTTCAATTCTCAATATTTATTTATCATTTGTCAATACTCTTTTGACCAACGATAACTATCTTTTTTATGGAGTCAACAATTTCTTGCAATTTTTTGCACTCACAACATGGAAGGTGTGCTCATTATCTACCGCGGTAACAAATGTCAAAATGAGCAATTTAGAATATAGTTACCGGGTGAACTCGTCAAACCTTATTCTCTTATGAATTCAAGCTACAATTGTTATATAATTAAGTTCTCCCATTTTGTGTGGTTCCACCATGATTTCTGATGTTTGGTCCACTCAATGATCTTGTTGTAGAAGCACCTAAATGTCTCATATTTTCAATCTTTGCTATTGTTTATCATCGCTTCAAAAACAACATGATCGGTCCATGAGTGACTATCTCATGTTGGCTAAAAAGTCCATGTGTGACTATCTCATGTTGGCTAATAACACTGCCAACAAACTTCAAGTTGCCGAAGATCCCATGCCTGATTATGATATTCATGATCACATTTTGTCTGGTTTCAAACCGGATTACCGACTATATTTTATTTATTTTCACCTTAATCTTAAGCCCTCGTTTGATATGCTCTATCGCCTGCTGGTATAAGCAAAAATATTTCATTAGTAGTTCTCAGAGCTGCATTCTCTTGGGGACTGTGAGAACACATGAGTAAATATTTTACTATTTTAGGGAATTAAATACAAACAGGTGTACACATATTTTTAGTTGTGAGGAGTCCTAATGGGCCATAGAAATGGATCTTTAGCAATTGACTTCTTATACATTATTTTATACTCTCCCGCAAGTTGGTTCGTACATAATGTAGGCTTCATGCTTGGAAACGAACTAACAATAAAATGGATGAGGCAAGGCTTTTGTGAAGACATCAGAGAGTTGGTTCAGCGGGTACATATTAGAGATCAATTTTGTGGAGTTGAATTTTTCTTTGATGAAGTAACAATCTACTTCAATGTGCTTGGTTCGATCATGGAATACTCAATTTTCTGCGATATGGATAGTAACTTTACTGTCACGGTAAAGGATTGCAAGAGAGGTAAGTGAGATACCAAGATCAGTAAAAAGACTCTCTAGCCAAGTAATTCAGAAATGACATAGGCCATCAAATGATACTCAACCTCAGTAGATGATCATGCCAGAACCGTTTGTTTTTTGCTCCGCCGAGTGACCAGATGTCCTCCAAAATATGTGCAGTAGCCGCTTGTAGATCGTCGATCATCAATGGAGCCTACATAATTTGTATCATAATAGACAATCAACGAGAGGGAAGAGGAGGGATTATATGCAAGCCCTTGACCCGAAGCGTTCATTAGATACTGAAGGATCCACTCAACTGCTTGCAAGTGGGATGCACGAGGAGCATGCATCTACCGCTAACCACTCCAACCTTGAATGAGATATCTAGTTGAGTTACGGTCAGATAGATAAGCTTACTGACCAGTCGACAATTGTACTCCAGATTAGGTAGGAGAGGATGAGTCAGACTCGTAAACACATAACTTGTGATTTGCATTCATATGTGTTTCAGCTAGCTTACAACGCAAGTATTCAGTATCATGTATAAGATTTGTGCAGTACTTTCGTGAAGATAAAACTAGCTCATCATGTCGTGGAGCTACCTTAATACCTAAGAAATATCTGAGATGCCCCAAATATTTTGTATGAAGGTGAGAGGACAAGTACTTTTTGATCATGGAATACCATTTAGATAATCGCCCGTGATTATGATATCATCAACATACACAAGGAGGATCACAATACCTTCTTGGCGACGATGTGCTAATAATGAGAGGTCCACTGAGCTTCGAGTGAAACCAAAGTCCGAACAACTTGACTAAATTTGTTAAACCATGCTCGAGGAGACTGCTTCAAGCAATAAATAGATTTTCTTAAGCGACATACCAGAGACTCCATCATATTCTCATATCCAAGAAGTTTTGCATATAGACAGTCCCAGTCAGATTGTCATTAAGGAATGCAATACATTCTTGAAATCAAGTTGATGCATATGTCAATGACGATGAACTGAGAAGAAGATCAATACCCGCACAGTTTTAAGCGCTCAACCGGCCCATCTGGCGATGTTTAACTGTAAATACTCATTTATATCCGACTTAGAACTGTCCTGGAGGAAGAGAAACAAGAGCCCAAGTCCTATTTGCCCATATGACCTTCATTTCGTCATCCATCGCGTTATGCCTCAATTTACGACTTGCTTGCAGTAGTTGCAGTGTATCGTATTGGTATCAGTTGCAACCACTTTCTTTCCAAATGCCCAAAAAACATCTCTACAAGTGGGCATTGATCCACCAGGGACTTTACTAGAAGCGTGATACGACTTCATTCTATGATTCAACAATAAAAAACCATCTAAATTGACTATGTAACATAAAAAAAATGCAAAATTAATATAATGGTATAAAAGTAAAATGAAAAAAATATTTGCAATATCAGTAATATTTTGTTTGTTTGACTTTAATTTTTAAAGCATCGTAAAGTCATCAACCATCACCCAAGAAATTTCACAAATTTTGCAACATCAGTAACACGGTATTATAAGAACAAAAATTAAGCACCATCATGCCCTGACTAATTTATGATTCCACTAAATATCTTAAATTCATCGTTCACCAATCACTATTTTAGTATACATCAATCTCACACAAAGAAGCACGACCTACATTGTCGTAAGCCATTCAAATATGGTTCAACATTCCGGAGGTCCCGAAATAATCGAACAGATGTTGAAAACTTTCTCAGAGTAGATGGACATAAGTTCATCCCACATAGCCTCTGCAGTTTAGTGGTGCATAATTATTAGAATGACTCACTTTTCGTAGAGTTCAATATCCATGACTGAATTCGACTATCATCCCTAATCCATTGCCCACTGGGCTCGGTCGGGGGGTCTCGAGTCATATGATGAAGAAGACCTTTAGTCTGGAGTACTCAGCGCACATAGTGGACCCACTCAAAAAAGCTCTTCTCAGTGAGGGAAATAGTGGTGATCATCAGTTCATCTCTAACTTCATATATGTGAGAGGGAGCGGGTGAGACCGTAGTGGTGTTCAAGGCTGAAGTAGTATTTATCCCCATTATACAGTTGGCGGTGAGTTTTGCGAACTTATGGAGATTACATGTGAACTTCAACAAGCTCAAGAGAGATCAAAGACAGATCCTTGCGAGCTTCTGCGAGCAGGGAGATTTGCGAGCAGAGATGGTGCAAGTTCCAGTATGTGCAAGAACAGGTTGCGAGCTCAATCGAGTAAACAAGGAGCAAGCTCTGCGAGAGGATAATTGTCTTTCAAGATCGACTAGTTCGAGCGAGTCAGTGACCTTTGGTAGACGGAAGAAGCAAGCTCAAAAAGGAGCGGGCTCTGGTATGATTGATGAGGTGTCAACGCCAGAGTGAGTTCGAGAGGATAGACGAGCACAGTTGATCCATGCGAGTTCGACAAAATCGGCGAGGTCTCAAAGCTTGAGCGAGTTCGATAGGATCGCGATCGTAGCTAACCATTGATTGGATTGACGATCACATCTGAAATTCAAGAGGATCAACGAGATCAGAGAGAGCTCGAGCGAGTGAAGGTCCTTGCGAGCTCAAGCCAGCGGGAGCTGAAGAACCTTGCGATGAGGGAATCTTGGGCGAGCTTCGAGCGAGCTCTGGTTAAGATCTGATCGGCTAGTTCTGAGCGACTTCAGACCGCGTGGTCTGAGAATGCAGGTCAAGCAATGCGAGAGTCGGGGCTCAATCACTCATATAACCAAGAGAGTGTAAGACGAGCCTTCAAGGATCGTAACCTATCTTTGATACCCTGTGAGAACGCATATGAGTAAAGATTTTATTATCTCTCAGGAAATTAAATATAAACACATGTGCACATATTTATAGTTGTGAGGAGTGACACCTCAACTCCAAACCACAGTGGGACTAAGCTATACAAGATAAACAACACCCTTAACGAGCCGTAGAAGTGTGCCTTTATCATTGAGCTTCTTATACATTTCTTGTGTATGGATGTCTCCGCCTTTGATGCCAAGCATAGTTCCTCTTCTTGGCAAACACAACACGCCTTGTCCAACAATCAGGGGCAACTAAACTCCTATTATTCTCTTGGTGATCTTGAGAGAGGCCGCAATCCTTAACCATCAAGGACACTCAAATATGCACCACAATCACTTCAACACCAACCATTTCTCCCTCCACCATATCAACCTTTACAATTCCCACAATTAGCTGAAGAAATTATATTTTCCAAAAAAAATTTACACCACTGCAAATCGTCTCACACTTGCTCCCGTTGCCAAAATTCATTTTATTTTGCTTTTACAAGTCCACCTCCATCATCTAAGTGTTGGTCTTCTCGGTGTCTTGGATCCAAAGCCATAAGTCATGACGAACTCTCATAGTGAACTATCTCATCCCGTGTCATACATTAAGGTTCCATTTGGCGCGGTGTTTTTGCTCCAGTGAGTTTGGACAAAAACGCCACCGTCATAGAATGTATGCTTGACATGACAACGGTTATGACCACAATAAAACTTCTTTTGAGCATAAAGTGGATAAAGTTCCTTAGGTGAGGTCGGGCGTTCACGAACGATGGTTCATAACCACCGTGTTCACGACCTCCACCGCCGTTCCAAACGGAGCCTAAGACTGATATTGTAACCATTTGTAATGGCTTTTCCCTACTCGTTATGCATATTGATTCTACTTATTTTTCAGCCCAAGTTCTTCTTTCCTTGTCAATTGTATCTTTTGCATTCCTCACATTCATACAAATCTTTAATTTATAGTCAAGTCTCTACTCATAACAATTTTTTTAAAGGACAATTACATGAAGAAATTTCTTCTAGTCAGAACTAGCTCATGTGGTCTTTATCAACTCCGCGCATCTTCGATCCTTCCTGGCCCTCTTTCGTTGGTTGGAGAACGCAAAACTCTTGTTTGGACCAACCAGTTTGGTCATGCTAGTCCAGATATTTTACTTATTCTACGTCAAGATTAAGGCTGCGTTTGGTTCGGCTGATGCTGATGGAAAGCAACTGATAGGAAATGAAGTTTAAGAGAAGTGTTGTTTCTGCAAAACAGAGTTTTGAAAAAAAAATGTTTGGATGAAATTGAGTTTGCAGAGTGGTTAGAGATACACACGCACAACTACACACACACAACTACACATGCAAACACACAACTATAACATATTACACATGCTATAAGCAAGCACAAGAAATTAACATGATGGAGATTTTCATTAATAAGAAATTTTTGCACATCTTTCATTTTTATTTTCATTTTGTTAATATATACACATTATATAGATAGCTAAACTTCAACATTCTGAAGACAGGGATGTTGCTTGCATCACCTAAAAGAGAATTTATTATTTTATTTATTTACTTTATTATTGCAATCAAACCACATGCCCCTCCATCCAATTCCACTCTGGCGTGGTGTCGATTGGGTCGAAAATCTCCCACTTTGTCATCACCACCACCGGCAGCCGCTGCTGCTATTTGTTCAGATTAACGGCGAAATTGTGAGCTGCGAACCTGGATTCCCCTCTACCGCTTCGCTTCGGTTTCTTCAACAGAGATCGCGTCGAGCCTGAGGAGCTGTGCCATGAGCTGCTCGATGAGCTCCGCCACCTCCTTCTCCGCGACCGACTCTCCCCTGCTCACCGCCGCCTCCATCTCGGAAATTTGAGAAAGTTTATCAGAGCGTTACTCGTGAGAAATGGAAGGGAGGAGGGGTTTGATTGCCGTGTTCCCACCTTGGATACCGGCCCGTCGATGGCGATGGTGATGGCCGCGAATGACTTTGCCACCTGCTCTGCTTGGGCGGCACGGCGCATCTCGAGGAGACAAACAGAAATGCGCAGCTATGCGGTCGAACTGGAGTGGGGAGGCGCAGGCAAATGATACCTTATAGAGGGCGTTTATTAATAAACGCCGTTTAGTCTATCAGCCCAACCAAACGCAGCTTATGCATCAAAGCGTGTTTTGGCCCAGTCGCACCGGAGCTAATAAGCCCAACCAAACCGGGCCTAAAAGATTCTTGTTTAAGGGACCGCTTCTAAAATACTTTTCACGTGTCATAAAAATGTTATTCCTTTTGCCATATTAAATCTTGATGACTTTCTTGCTAAATTTGAATTTATTCCCTTTTCGTAAGTTTGATGTCAGCCCCATCTTTTCTCAGTTTAAATTCTTAATTGGAAGTGTCTTCTCTCACACCATATTAAATCCATTCAAACCGATGGAGTTGGTGTATTTACTGGGCAATCATTTGCTAACATTGTATGAATCAGTTATGGCCCCACACGACCTGTTATCCATTTTTAATTTATGTATGTTTAATTTATCTTCGCGTAACGCACGCCTCGTCTTTTAATTATCAAAGTTTAGAGTTATTTTATATAAATCCAAGTGTTCAGATTTATTACAATTTTGCCATTATGTAAGGTTATATGTAGATCACCTTGGGCCATTAAGGGACGATCAATCAAATTAACCAAGTTCTCTATTCCCCTCTCTTGCTCTCTCTCTTCCCCTCAAGTTCTAGGGTTAGGGTTGAGCTCGACTCGCCTTCTTCCTCCATCGCATTCTCCGCAGGTAGAGCTCGGCTCCCTCCTGTATCTTCGCCTTCACCGCCACCTCCGACAAAACCACGAAGTAGGCCCGTAACATCTTGATATCATAGTCTCGTTCTATCATTCTCTTCCTCTGAAGCCGTTGTCATCGCCGAAGCCGCATGGGACATCGCCTTCTTCCGTCGTCGATCTGCACGACGTCGCTCGACGCCGTTTTCGTCAAGCTTCTCTCATCACAAACGATTCAACATCTCCCAATGCTTCCCTGTTTTCGTCGAGCTTCTCTCATTGCAGACGAGTTTCCCTGTTTTCGTCGGCTTCATCAACACCACCCGACGCTTCCCTATTTCGAGCGAAATCGCGACAGGAAATCCAACAGCGCCAAGACTGTCTTCCTTGATCGTTCCAACAGCAGCAGCCGAATCGACGCCATTACTGACGACAACTTCTCTTGCGCCCTCTTCCAGCGTTCTCGAGAAGCACACCACACGCTCCTTCATCGAGCCCGTCTGAAGCCCCCATCCCGCTTTCGTTTCGAGCTTTGCGTCCTTTTCTCATTTCGAGCCCTGCAACCGCACGTGATCGACTAGTATCGTGCCATGTGCTATTCATTAGCCAGATCCTTTTGTTTGATTAAAAAAAAGAGAAAAACGTAGTGTTTCTTTTTTTTTGTTTTTTTGTTTTGGGGGGGGGGGGGGGGGATCCTCATAGGGATTTAATTAATTGATGAATTAATTCTTGATTGGATTAATTACGTAATCAAATAATTATGGACACAAAAATAAGCGTCGCCGATGCGACTATCCTCCGTTCGCTAATGGCTTTGTATCTGACCGCCATGTCGCAACTCCTCGCCGACTTCACCAATGGATCGATGTCCGTGACTCCTCCACCAAGGCCTCCGATTACGTCGTTGCAACCCCTGCCACTGTCGGACCCTGCAGGCCGCCTCCAGACGCAACTTCCACGTCCCCCGCAGATTCCACTAGAGCGATCTCCTCTCCCACCAACGACCATAGATGCTTCGCCGCTCTCCGCAGTTCTAGTCGCTTCACTATCGCCTTCAGTTGTTCCCTCACCGTAGTTCATACAGCAGACATCGTCGCCTCTACGCCCCGCGGTGGTACCACCACAAATTGCGTCGCCGCCGTCAGTTCCCGCAGTCTTCATGCCGCAGCCTCCGCTCCGACCACCTGCTCCGTCGGTCCTCTGTAGGCATTACTCCCGACGACTATCTCCATTGCCTTCGACTGTCGCCATTCACCGGGCACACTTGCCACGACTCCAGAGCTTTTGTCTGACGGTATTCCTTCCGCAAGCACCTCTGCCACACCAGATCCTCGCCGTCTCTCGGGCCATCTGTGAGGACGATGACGGCCCGCCACTCGATGCAGCCGTCATCACAACGACGCACTACCGGAAGCTGTTATGGAGGAAAATTAAGGAGCCAGACTGTCATTTCATCCTAGCCTCGTTCAAGCTTGAAAAGAAGCTCGATTTGAAGGACGAGTGGGATGTTATGGTGCCACACAACCCGTTATCCATTTTTAATTTATGTATGTTTAATTTATGTTCGTGTCGACGCATGTCGCGTCTTTTAATTATCAAGGGTTAGAGTTATTTTATATAAATCCAAGTGTTCGGATTTATTACGACTTTGCCATTATGTAAGGTTATATATACCTTATTGGGCCATGAAAGGATGATCAACCAAATTAACCAAGTTCTCTATTCCCCTTTCTTGCTCTCTCTCTCTTCCCCTCAAATTCTAGGGTTAGGTTGAGCTCGGCTCCCCTTCTTCCTCCTCCATCGCAATCTCCACGAGTAGAGCTCGGCTCCCTCCTAGATCTTCGCCTCCACCGCCACGTCCGACGAAACACCGAAGTAGGCCCGTAACATAATCCATTACACTTCCTAACGCCTTACCTTAGAGAAAAATGAGGTTGTTGAGCGCAAATATGTCATATTTGTGAAATAGGGGCAATGTCTTCCTTTATTCAGGACAAGCTTCTCGGCAAATTTGGCTTGGGATTTATAACACCACCTCCGTCGTAGTTAATAGTCTTCCGATGAAGCAATTGGGGCACAAACTACACAATGCTCAAGACTTCCTGCCTTTGCACTTTTTTTCTTCACCATGTATAGCAAGAACGAACTTCATCTCAAATCTACTAAATGTTTGTTTCTTGTTAGAATTTTTTTTCCAGTAAAGATCATCGCCGCCTAAACCTACTTACGGTTTGATTATACATCTCCAGGCATGTGTTGTTCGATGAACACGCCGTTCCATTCAAATCTTCATTTGGGTAATACAAATCAGGCCACTATGGAGCAGCTACCTACTCAAGTTCAACTCATGATTCTCCTGTTACTCTAGAAACTCCATCTAGCCAGCCTGCATCCTCATCTGCTGAACTCCACGCAACCCTCAGCTCTATTCTCAAACTTTACGCAGGTCTCCTGCAGATGGGATAACTTCCTAAAGTCAACCTTCGGTTTAGCCTCAACATACGCCGGACTTACTCGGGCCGTCGCTTCTCACACTGCAGTCACTTCATATATCGCCTATGATGTTTCCCTCCTCTATCACAAGATCAATCTACAATGCCACCCCCAAAAATTCTGGTATTAATTCACTGATCTACGGTGTGTGTCATTTCTTTTCCTTGAAAGGAAGGCATGGCAAAGTGAAATCTATGCTTTGCATCAAATTTAGACAATAGGGCCTAGTGCCACCTTACCCTTCTATGAACATTGTCAGGTGTGTAAGTGGATCTACAAATTCAAACTCAAAGCTGTCAGCTTTGTTGTCTGATACGCATAGGATCCGTTTGTTTGGGCGTTTTTTCAGCATTACGTTTTAGAAAATGCGAATGCTATTTTTTACCCGTTTGAATAGCCCTTCATTTGGAACCATTAATCAATCCCCCAAAACATTATTTTATGCTTGATTCTGATCACAAAGAGGGAGCTCCATTCAAGAACGTTGTTTTATCTCCATCATCCACCAGCTTTGTTGTCCGATACATAGGATCCGTTCGTTTGAGCGTTTTTCTGCATTACGTTTTAGAAAACACGAATGCTATTTTTTACCCATTTGAGTCCATTTGGAACCACCACTCCCCCAAAATGTCATTTTATGCCTGATTGCAATCGCGGGGAGGGAGCTCCATTCAAGAACGCTGCTTTATCTTCATCTCCAACTGCCACCATCCACCCAAACAGATCGTAAGTCACATCATTAATCGACCGGGCGCTTCACCAACTTAATGTATGAAATGCCTTTATCACTGGAATTATTATCAAAAACTAGTATATGATGGTTGGGTTTGTTGATCCCGCATCTTCCATGCATGTTTGCAAGCCTCATCACACACTCTATGGCTTGAAACAATCCCCTAGGTGCGGTATGACCGATTGCATGAGTTTCTCAGCCGACTACATTTTATTCCTAGGGGCTGATGCTTCTTCCTTTATTCGGCACAAATCAACCGGTCCCACCATCATTCTTGACGATCTACTCATTTCCTTGATCAACCGCGCTCCAAATGTGCTAATCTCGCCATTGCATTCTCTATGCCAAGCTCACAGTCTGTCCCACACAGTCTCTCTTCTGTCATAATCAAAACAACAAATACGGTGACCACGCGACCATCTTGCGCATCTAGAAATGATATTCATACAACTTCCTCTATTTATAATAACACTGAAATTTATGTCGCCGCATTTATTGCAAGTATGAAGGATAGTTCTCTTCCAATCATCCGTCGGTTGGGGTCGAGTAATTATATACCGTAAGTTCATCAAATTTGTGATGTAATCGGAAACAGTTGAAGTAACATCGGCATAAATTCAGCCATCGGTCTATGGGTACGACCGTACGAGATCGTAATCTTCTACATGTTCCGTCCCACACGAGGGACAGCAATTTCCAACTCCCAGACAGGCCTTGATGTTTTGGGAAAACTCATCAAACTGGTTTTAGCAAATTTTCTGCTTTAGCATCAATGCCTCTGGTAAGATTTGCCTGTTGTTGTGAATTCATTGCTCCTTTATGGGGTTGTCATGCATGTGATAAAATGCATTACAAATCTGAGAAATTTGAATTTGATGCAGTATAATTGCTATGTACCTGGAATTTATGAGCTATTAGAAGTTGATAAGCTGCCTTTTTTTTTAATTTGGCTCTGTTTGGGATGGTGCTGGCTGTAAAAATAGTTTTATTCGCGCTGCACCACTATTTTGGAGTGCTTGGTTTCCCCGTGGTGGGAAAAGTGTTTTTTTTTTAATTTGGGATCAGATCGATAAGAACGGGAGTGCACTTCTTGTCGTAACAAAAAGTTGGGGCACGGACTCTTCTCGCGAAGCGAGTTTAAACCGCTCATCATATCCCTTTCCCCAGAAGGACCAGGGAAAAGTGTACATGTCAAAAGGTGTTTTCAGGTATTTTTAAACAGCAGTGAACCCTCCCTTTTTAAACAGCAGTGAACCCTATCTCACAAAAAGGCTAAAAAAGAGCTTTTTCACGTTTTCATATTTCTTTTCTCATAGGTCGACATCTCCCTTCTATTATTTTTCGCTTTTTTTGACCGCTCGAATCTCATCCCTGGTTTCTCACATTCTCATAGGTCCACATATTTTTCGCTTTTTCTGACTGCTCTAATCTCATCCCTGATTTCTCACCGCGGCTTTTACTGCAGTCACTGCCATCCCAAATAGAGCCTCTGCGAGAACCATACCACCGCCGGTATACTGATGGAGAGGAATGACTGATTTGAGAACCTGGTGGAGTATGCTGGATTAGGTTTGAGATTGGCTTTTGGATGGTGTCGGGTTTGTTAAGCGAAAGATCTCCTAATGAAATGGACGCTCACATCATGCCGCATGTATCCGCTGGCTGATAATTCTCGGAGATTTGAATCTCATGGGAGTGTTTGAGAGCTGTTGTGCATGTCACGAAGCCGAACCCAATTGAGAAAAATTCGCTATCAAGTGGTTGGGCAGACGAGTCATCCCGCGTGATTAGGAAAATGCAATGAATGGTAGGCCCGCGAAGAAAATACGCGCCCGGGCTGAAAATCTGCTCCCGGGCGAAAAATGCGCGCGGAACGTATGCATGTGCGGAAAATACGCGCACGGGCAAAAAATGTGCGCCCTGACAAGTAATGCGCGCCCAGGTGAAGAATGCGAGCCCATGCAGAAGAATGCGCGTTCGGGCAAAAAATACGCGCCTGGGCAGAAAATATGCGACCAGAAAATGCGTGCCCGGGCTAAAAATGCACTCCCGTGCTAAAAATGAGCACTCGTGCATAAAATGTGTGCCATGGCAAAAATTGTGCGCCAGTGAGAAAAAATACTCACTCGGGAAAAAATGCTAACCAGGGCGAAAAATACGCGCTCGTGCGAAAAATGCGCGCATGGGCGAAAAATGCACACTCGGCCGAAAAAATGCGCGCCCGGGCGAAAAATATACGCTCGTACGGAAAATACGCGCCCGGGCTGAAAATGCGTGCCACCGCTGAAAATACGCTCCCATGTTGAAAGTGCGCGCCTGGGCTGAATGCGTGCCCGAGCAAAAAAATGCTAACCCTGGCGGAAAATGAGTGTCCGTGCGAAAAATGGGCGTCCGCGCGAAGAATGTGCGCCGCGAAGAATGGGCGATCGGGCAAAAAATGCACGCCCGGTCGAAAAAATGTGCGCCCTGACTAAAAATGCATGTCCGAGCGAAAAATTCATGCCCAAGCGAAAAATTCGCTCTCCGGGAAAAAATGCGCGTCACGGGGAAAATGCGCGCCCTGACGATAAATTCACGCCCCATGCAAAAAATGCGCGCCCGAGGTGATTTTATGGCCGCCGAACGTTGAAATTGGAATTGTCAATTGAATTTCATTTCCAACGCTCCAATTCCGACCTAACGAACGGATCCGTAGAAATTTTCGCTACGAACTCCTAATAGAACTAGAGCGTTACTGGCACCCGGTGAGGGAGAATATGACGTGGGGTTGGTGTCGTAGGTGATATCTTTGCAAGGGCATTTCGCCATTTCAAGGTTTGGTCGGTCCATGGCTGCTTAGGTATAACCGGTCCAGATAGATCTAAACCGATTCAGGCTGGTTAGGTCCGTTTCAATTCAGACCGTTTCAGCCAACTCCTTGTCCAAACTTTGGGTCTGTTTGGGAGGATGGTGGCGGTTAGAGATGGAGATAAAACATCATGTTCTTTAACGTAATCCCATCTCAGCGGTTGAAGACTGCTTTTTGTTATAAATACATGAATAAACACAGCTAGGTGCAACTATTTCAATGGCAGAAATCCATATATAAAATTTTCAGAACAGGCAAATCCTGTCCACAGCATAAAACAACTTATTATTTGGGTTCCAAACAAAAATGATTCAAATAATAATATTTGTGTTCTAAAAAAACACTCAAAAACAAATGAAAACAGATTCTGAATATTGCAGTCTTGCTTGCAAGCATGATGCTTCCTATTGAACTCGCTTAGTGGCGGATTCAGAAATTTCAATAAGAGGGCCAGACAGCCATTTCTCGCTCGTCTTACTACAACAACACTGTCTTCTCACACTATCCCAACTTCTCATCGCCGTGCCGGAGCTGCATGAGCATGGGAATCGCCGGAAAATCCATCGTCGACAAGAAGGTTGGTAATGGACCTAGCCTTCACCACCCCAACGTTCGTCTTCTTCTTCTTCTTCGCAGGCTTCTTCACGACGGTCATGCTCCTCAGCCGACCCTTTCCGAGATGGTGCTCGCAGAGAGAGTAGCCGACGAGCGTCGCCTGGCTGCAACGCCACCCTCTTCCGTTCACCCGGCTGCACCTCGAGCCTTCCATCAGCACGGCGCCGCTCCCCCTCCGCCTCTTCCTCCCCTCTTCGTCGCATCCATTAGCTTCATTATTCGCAGGCCATGGCGGTGCCCCTGAGCTATCTTTGCCGGTGTATTATTATATATAAATATATAGCCGAAGACAAGAAGATGCTTGCATTTGTGATCTTCATACCTTTGTTGCTATTTATGGATTCAGATTCTCTTCGTTTGGGTGAAATGAATAGTATCCATTTCGCAAAAGTGTTCAACACGAAAGTTGTAGATCTCGACGATATCTACAACTTTCGTGTTGAACACTTTTACTAAAAATGCTTGTACAAGACGTATTTCCAAAAAAATGCGTAATACTTCATATAAAAGGGTTGTGGATAGCCAAAACTAGGGTGCGGTTAACAATTGCCATAATTTATTATGCTTTTTGAGATATTTATGTACTACGTTACACTTATTTGTGTAACGGTTCGGTTTTGTTCGATTTTAGAGCAAAAGTACAAATCGAATCACTCCTACATGATTCCAAAAATCTGAAATCGAGTCGAACCGTAAATCATTGGAACCAAACCGAATTATCCCTACATGATTTGGTTCGATTTATATGGTTAAAAAATTAAAACATAAATACATAATCTAGGACTAAGAATTAAAATCAAACGCCATGCATGATTTTTTATCAAGTAGAAAATTGAATCATAAATATATTTTTTGTATTATTTGAAATTAAAATCAATTATATAAATAAGTTAGTGATGTGATGTTATTATTATATATTATGGATACATAAAAATTCATATTGTAACACTGCATGATTGGGTTTGATTTAATATTAAAAATCATGAATCGAATCAAATCGTGCGCTTTTTCAAAATTTGAAACTGTTACCGAACTACCGCCTACGAAAACTCCTGAAAACTGAAACAAAGTGTGTGAGCCTATTGATTTTTACTTATAACACCCCCACATATGTGCTCATATTGAGGCTTCGTTTGGCGCAGCTTATTTGCTTCGATGAGTTGGGTCAAAAACGCCATTACCATAGATTGTGATGTCGGGCGTTCAAGAACGACAGTTCATGGCCACCATTGTTCACGACTGCCAACAACGCGCCAAATGAAGCTCAATTCTACTAACGCTCGCGTACCTGTAAATTTTAGAGAGTTGATATTAGCAGTCTGGAACTAGCTATTCGTAGTCCATCGCTATTCGTAGTCCATAGATTTTATTTGTAGCCCAAAATTATATTTGCACCCCACTCCCAACCCAAATAAGCGAAACATTTGCTGATTTGTTAAGTACTAGAAGCCTAGAAAAACATCTTAAAGACAAACAATTTAAAAACCTAGCAGGAAAACAAGTTAAATGACATGCATAGAGGAATTAACTCTAAACCAAGTTAAATGACATGCAAATCTTCCTCTAACCAGAAAACTGACTACTTATTTGAAATTTTCGCTCGATAATTTCCTTCTTTTTTGAAGATGAATCTAAGAGGGGGAAAACGACCCGACCGATAGAACTATGGTTAGGACTTAGCCAAAAGGAGAGAGATGGAGACGAGGTATTTGATGGGGTGTGATTAGCAAGAATTGGACTGCGAATATCAACTCTCAAATTTTTATGTTACTTCCAACGTTTTGAAAACCGGACCGGACCGGCCGGTTCAACCAGTCGGACCGTGAACCGGTGTACTATGTGGTCCGGTCAGGGATCTAAAACCGCTCCCACCCAGAACCGGTCAAGAACCGGCGAACCGGCCGGTCAACCCATAAAACCGCGAACCGGAACAGGTTTAGCTCAACCGGGCGGGGCATTAAAATTTTTATTTTTTATTTTTAAACTTTTGTGGTGCTGCTCTCTGTCTTTTATAGGAATGTGGAGACATTCTATATTCAATCCTGCGACGTGGGACTAATATAAATACTAGATTTATAAAAAGAAATCAATGCTGAGTTTCGAACAGGTGACCTCCAACAAAATAGAAAATACCTAACCACTACACCAACATATTTTATTTATTTTCTTTGAATTATATTATATATATACAGTTAATATTCGTATTAATTAACGTATAATATTATTATTAATATTTGTTAATGTAATAAATTTATTCTTCTTAGCTTATATATATATAAAAGATATACCGAAATTATTTGTAATTAACATATATAATTTATATTTTTAATTAATATATATCATATTTAGCAAAAAATAAAATTATATAGTCGAGATGTGCCGGTCTACTTAATTACAAGTTTAAAATTTAATTTTCATAATAGTTTTGATAACTTATTATATATGTGATAAACTATTAATATTGAGATTTTAGATGATAGCAAAATATATTACTATTTATAAAAATATTTTATATAATTTTGACTATCTTTATTCCTTTTAATTTTATTAAAAATATATAGACTAAATTAAATTATAATAGATACTTTTAATATTTATTATATTATTTAATATTATGGTTCAACCCCGATCCGACCGGTCCAACCTTGAACCTGTGATCTCACCGGTTCATTCTCGGGTCCGGTTATCAAAAACTTTTGATTACTTCTAATAAATTATAAATTTTACTGGCACACAAATATTTTATATTTTCTACCCTTTTTAGCAGCGAGGAAAACAAAAATGGCAATTAAGAGAGAGAGAGAGAGAGAGAGAGAGAGAGAAGTTGTTGGGTTCTTTGTGGATTAACCTGCTGCTGCCATTAACGGATGTATGGTGAGAATAATGAGATTCCTTCAGCTGCCGGTTTAGAACCTAAGCGAGGATGATGAATCCATTAGCCGGCAGTACAAAATCTCTTTCCCGAAGAAGAAAACAGGGGAGATCTAGGCCGGTACTATTGCTTTCCTTTCGAGAAAACAGGGGAGCAAAAACTCCGGTCGGCATGAATCGATAATGGAGAAATTAATGGAGTTGTACCTGGGGATTGCGGAGATCTTCGATTCGGTGTTGGTGCTCTGCTCTTTTTCCGGCGTCCTGCATTTCAAGTGCGGCTCCTTCGGCAGGACGCCATGGATGTCTGTCTTCGAGCTCTTCTTCTCTTTCACTCGAGAGATCCGGGATACTACCAATAGGAGGAGGAGATGAGAGAACCAATGCCGGCGCCGGCGGCCTCCTTCTGATCCTCATGAAGATGGGAACTTGAGTAATGTGGGAGAGAGAGAGAGAGAGAGAGAGAGAGAGAGAGAGAGAGAGAGAGAGAGAGGAGGGCAAAACCTCTCACAAGGCCCACGATATAGTAAAGAGAGCAGGGTTAGGAGAAGCTGCCTTTTTCTTTTCTTTTAATTCTTCCATATAATATCTCAAAATTTAATCTATCTATAATTATATATTCTGTATAATTTTTGTATGGGAGGAGTGTAAATTTATTTTTAAAAAAATTAATCAATAAATATACAAATATAAACATATAATATATCAATGCCACTTTTTTGCATTATATTCATGTTTTTAAAATATTTTTTTTTGGTAAAATGTCTAAATATTTGAAAAATATGTCTATCTTTAATGATTTTTTTTATAGAATGTGAAAATATCTATATTTTTTTAATGATTTTGTTATAAAAAAATTCGTTAAAATTACGATGACATGAAAAATAAAACTATGATTTTTCATTCAAAATTATGAGACCATGACCAAGAGGGGCGGATCAAGAAAGTTATAAATCGGGGTGCAAAATTTTCTAAACAAGTACATATAATGAGTAGGCGGACTGCGAGTTGAAAATTAATTTTCGGATGCACATAGCTGAAATTAGTCTGTAAATACCCAAATTTAATATGTTATTAATAATCAAATTTTGTCTCTGAATAGCCAAATTTTGATCTGTTTATAACAAATTGCAAAAAAAATGAGGATGTCAGTGTCCCTTTGACCCCCTTCAGAATTCGACTTTGTATGTCAATTCTATTTTATTGAAAATTTAATGAATAAATAAAATATATAATATATATAAGAATATAATAATTTTAATTTAATTTTTATCTATATTTTTTTTTTAAAATTCAGTGTGGACGATCACCCACATTAATTCATATGTGTGTTGAATGCAATAGTCATTTATTTGATTTTTCTTAAAACAAGATATTAGTATATTAGTGTGTACTATTTTTCATCGATATTATATTATATTGAATCAAGTATAGATATTATATTATTTAAATTTAGAGTTGCAATTTATTAAGATAATGCGCACTTGAGGGCAGCACATGACGCCTAAAGTACTATTGCCTCTAGACATTGTGCATGTAATGATGTAAGAACGCATATATACTTATATAAATAGGGCGTTGTTACGTGCACACCACTTCTTGTTTTATGCACATTATTGATTTGTGCGCATCATAAATTTTATTTGCAGGTCAAGTTGTAAGAGAAACACCAAAATAAATTTTGCCTTTTTTTTTCATTCAATTACAAAAGTCTTTTCTTCTACATTTAAAAACAACAAAATATAAGACATAAATTGAAATTTTATTTTTTTGCTCTACTTTCAAATGTTTTCTTCCTTTCAACATTTTAAAATAACAAAAATGAAACAAAATATAAGATCACCGGTAGAACGCAAAATATTTCATATTCCATTTTTTAGTTCATGTAGACCTGCATGAAAATACATATAAGAATATTAATTATCATTTAAATAAAGATAATTTTTGCATGTTATATGAATATTAGTATCAATACCTCTTGAATGATAGCATAAAATATAAATGTCTTGTATGTACAATCCAACATTAAAACATCTGGAAACATGTTTCTCAATTGAAATGACGTAGGATGAGCAAAATATTAAAAATCCAAATTTTTAGTAAAGACATTAACATGATTATAACTTATATACACTGCTTCAGTTATGCATTTGTAGAGAAACTGCACTGAGGTAGCACCATCTAATTGCTTCTTGAACAACCTTACTTTTTCATTGTAAATTGTCATCATAACTGTAGAGTTGGTGGGATTCCTTTTCTTCAAAGTTGATAAAAAATTTCTAGGTTTAACACCGAATATGTACATGTCATGGATTAGCTTTTGTTCATTTCATCTAATCTCCCAGCGTAGGCATGTGCCTCAAGATGAACAAAAGTATGATTATGTGTACCACATTTCACCTGTATTTTCCACGTACTCTTCCAAAGTTGCATCTTTTTAACCAAGTAATAAGAACGGACATCCACAACGCTTTGAACTTGTTTTTCTTAAATTTCTTTTAACCACACATTTATTACGTTGATTATCCCGGAGGAACCCACCTCTATCACATCCAAGCATAATTCTAGGTCTCGCACGAGCGGTAATCTTATCAGTCATTTGAATTGTGACAACAAATTCTACTCTTCTTGTAATATTACGAGCCCATTCAATCATATTTTCTTTATTTGGAAAGATAGTATCAGTAAGAAATTCAGACCCAACGTCTACGGATGAAACATTATTGAGATCTTCATATGTAAGCAACCCTATATCTGAACTCATATTTTACTCAAGCTAATAACACCTGGAATTTGTAAAATCAAACACAAAAATTCAAGAAAACTTGCATTTCAACACTTAAAAATTCAACAACATATGCAATCCACTACCATGAAAGTTATGTTCAATTTTATACCTTGATTTTTTTAGGAGGAATGACCAAGCTAATAACTGAACACGCAAACAATTTATGCATACAAACAATTTCTGCATACATTAATCCCACGGGATGAACATGGTTCCTGCATACAAACAAGTCCAAATAGTTATCATCTTAATGATGGAGTTTCTGCATGAAGTTCATATAAAAAGAGCAACAAGCACACTGTTAAATTAAGCACAATAAGATAAGTGAAAAAGTAGGACACCAACAGACTATGCGCTGACATTTGGATCTCACTGAAGACTTGGGCTGACATTTGGATCTCACTGAAGACTTATATTTAGAATGCAAATAATAGCACCACAAAACACATTAGAAGCAAAAACAACTTGTCAATCATTAAGTTGCATTACCAGAAATGAGAGTAATCTGATCTAAAAAAACAAGCAAAATATGGATAATACAAACAAATGCCAGCAAACCTTAAACTCAAGCAATTTAAAAAGCATTGCTGGAAGATAACATAAGAAGAACGGCTTATTCGTGCCGTAAATTTTTTTTGAAATCTGAAAGAAATTAGAGGAAGCTGGACCGACGGTTTGCAAAGCGAAATCGACACTGAAGCTCAACGAAACGGTGGCAGCACAGCAAAGGACGGCAGCGGCCGACCAAACTGCGGCGAACGGCGTACCTCCTCCAAACGATAGGCAGCGAAAATGGTACTGGATCTCCACGAATCAGCGGCAAAACTACAATAATAAGGGATCTCAAGCAAAGGCCGGCGACGGGCGAAGGAACTCCGGCGAACGGCGGCGGCATACCTCCTCCAAAAAAGCTGCGGCGAAAGTGAGGGTTTTGGAAGTCTTGCGGGAGAAGGAGGCGGGGTGTGCGCTTAGCGGCTTAGGGTAGGGCTGGGTGGGGTTAGGAAATAAAGGGATTATTTTTTAAGGGCGATGTTTGGTGTGCACATAGTGAATAATGGTGTGCAGTTAACATCGCCCTATAAATATCTAACATTAAGGTTCCGTTTCGCATGGCGGTGGCGGTCGTGAATGCGGTGGTTACGACCCGTCGTTCGTGAACGCCAAATCTTATCTAAGGACCTTCATCCACTTTTATGTTCAAAACTAGTTTCCTTTTCTCGATGGACCATTGTCTTGCCAAACATGTATTCTATGATGCCTGAACTCACGGGAGCAAAAATGCCTCGCCAAACAAAGCCTTAAGACTATATTATTTTTGGCGGTTGTTATTCGCAAATCGTATTTGTCTATTCGTAGATTTTGTCTATTCACAGATATTTTTGTCATCCGCAGATTAGTTAAATTTTTTTTAAAAAACTTTGATCGTCCTCTTTGCATTTCTTACCACAGAGAGAGAATAACCCTAGCTATCTAAAAATTCTCAAACAAACCCTAGCTATCTAAATCTTCCCAAACAAACCGAAATCGCATGAACAACAAAGAAATCGTCTTTCTTCCTCCACTCGGTCTCTATCCTCACATTTATTTTATGAATCACGATCCATGCACACATTGAAGTGCTCAAAAGGTCGTCAGAGATGTTCCTTCGTTATCGAGCCGAGAACAAATTTATCAACTTCTAAAATTTAAAATTGGTCTACGGATAACAATTTGTAAACTCAAAAGGTCGAGCCAGCCCTGCCTTATTTTTTTTATTTATAATTTAAGATCTCAAAATTACATTACTGTTAGCTTTAGCATAAATTCTTAGCTTTAAATTTTAAGTGATATAATACTTAAATTTAAATTTTGTTTAATAATAGTTAAAATTATTTGAAATTTAATTTATTGTAATTTCCAATACTAACTTCAAATATGTATATTAATTTGCTTTGCAAGTAACAAGCTTATCATGTAGTTAATAAGCCAACCTCAAATGAGTATTATAAAATAAAATTACATAAATTAAAAAAAAAAACTTGAAATCTATAAATACTACTAATTATTATTTATTTATTTTATATCAAAAGATGCTTAAACTCCCCGTATATATTTATTTGTGCTTAGCAAGCAACAAGTTTGAGTACAATTGATCAAAGCTTAGATTGTGTTCCTACCGAACCGATGAATTATTAAATGAATTATGCGGCGCATAAATATATTTTTAAAGAGAGATTTATTATTAAGATACCATCAAATTAAAATGCATCGTAGTGATATTCATAGGGTGTTGTTATAAGTAGGCCATTTTTGGCTATGTACAGTTCAAAAATATATGTAGGCAAAATTACATAGGAAGCTGTGAACCCGTAAAGAATTGGCTTGCACATAACCGTTATGAAATTGCGCGATCTGCCCATAGCTGAAATCGGCTTGCATATAGTTTGTTGTGGATCGCTCGGGTGCTCTGGTAGACCGGTCGACTTGAACCGTCTTAGCTCGAAAGCGAACCGAGCGAGCAAACAGTCAATTGGTGAGTTAGTAAGTGACACAAAGACTTTTAACGTGGAAAACTCAGAAATGGTGAAAAACCACGCGGCTGGAGTTGTGTCAGCCAACTTCCACTATCTTCTGGGGGGTTTCAAGTTGAGATTGAGAACTCGAGCGCGACAGGCCGCTGCTCGTTACAATGGTGGAGAGAGAGAGAGAGAGAGAGCACTCCGAGGGTGACAGCCACCTCTCAGAAAACTAAGTACTTTCTTCGGAGAACGGGGGGAGAACAAAAGTGAGAAGGCTGAGTCGTCTTTCGCGACCTTCGAAGGCTCGAAGGAGATCTTTGAAGATTCGAAGAAGATCTTCAAGCGCCAAAGGAGATCTTCAAGCGTCGAAGGAGAATTCCAAGGAATTCTTCGAAGAAGCTCTCTCGGGTGTAGAAGGCAAAGTCCCTTGAAATGAAGGCTCTGAGCTCCTTTTATAGCTATGGTCGGAGGTAGCCGGTAATTTCGTCGTCGTAACCACCGTAACCACCTGACGGGAGAATCACGTTTGCCGATTCAGAGCACACAGATCACCATTTTTCATAAATGACTGTCTCGCCCTTCGGGCAGTTTGGGCAGTTCGGACAGCTTCGTTGAAGGTGAAAAAGGCGACGAGCGAGTCCTAAAATCTGAGAAAAATGGTTAATTGCAAGCGTGCAGGAACGCGGAAACGCTTCTGAGCGTTCTGAGCGCGCAACGAACACGGAAGCGTTCTGAGCGTGCAACGAACACGGAAGCGTTCTGAGCGCGCTTGGAAGCGTTCTGGGTGTGCAACGAACTCAGGAGCGTTCTGAGCGCGCAATGAACTCGGGAGCATTCTGAGAGCGCGGCGAACGCGGAGGCGTTCTGAGCGCGCGGTGAACGCGGAGGCGTTCTGAGTGCGCGGTGAACGCGGCGTGCACTTAGGGGAGTTCTGCGCGTGTCGTGGATTGGGACTTAGGAGGTGTTGTGGCTGCACAGTTAGCGCGGAGTTGTTCTGAGCGTGGTGAATAATATTCCGTAAGAATAATATTCACGGAGGAATAATATATTCATGCAAAAATAATGTTCTGGCGTATAGTTTGGTCAGCGTTCAGAGCACGGTGAACGCGAAGGTGCTCGATGCGCGACCGTGAGAAGACCTCGAGGCCGAGGTGGCCAGGAGCCCTCCCCAATTTGGGAGTTACTATTCACGTAACTTACGTGACTCCCGAATTGGGGAGTGGGGCACTCACCAATTGGGGAACGCCACATAGGCGCTGACAAAGTCAGCGCCCATTAAATGGGCGTTGGGGGTGCGGTAATGTCGCACCCCCTAGGCAGCTGGTAATGTCGCACCCCCTAGGTGCGGCAGTTGCCGCACCAATTTGGTGTATCAAGTACCGCACCAATTTGGTGGCGCGGCGAATGTCGCGCCGCTTTCGCGCGGCGAACGCCGTGTTTCTTTGGCGCGGTGAATGTCGCGCCCTCTTGGAGTCGTAATGACCGCTCCTATTGGCCCGACGATTGACGTGCGACGCTTGTCGCGCGGCACCTTTTGATTTTCACGCCACGTGTGGCGCTTGCGTGCTCGGCGGTACCCGTCCGTATGGCGGGACGTGACGCAACTTGCGCGGAGGGGTATACCGGCGGCCGATTTGGAGTCCAGACGGACTCAGAATTGCACGAGACTGAGCCCGTTGGAATCGTCTCGGTGAGCCGACCGAGGTCGCGGTGGAAAATTATGGGTCTGATCAAATACGCTTTGTGGGACCGCATCATAGTTATTGTCTATTCATAAGGTGAACTTTTAGCTAGCTATGCACTTTGAGCTAGCTAATACATCATCACTATTTTATATTTTAATGAATAATATTTTCAAAACAAGTAATAAATTTATGGTTGCATTAACAAATGCAATATATCTCTTTCTCAACATATTTTTCATCAACTGCATCTTACAAAATCTAGTGGAAGATACTTTCTTTAGAAGCAAAAACTTGTTTTCTCTCCCGACGGTCTGGGATGCTCGGATACATGGAAAAATATGCTTGTAAGGCACACCTCGTACAAATATGCGTGTAGAAACATGATTGTATACAAGCGAAGTGTGCTCGTGCGCTATACATGGCGCAATTCTGTCGGGTTTAGTTGGAGATCTGTGCCTGCTCTCAAGAAAGAAAAATAGCAATGCTAATAGGTGTTCAATGTAAGTAATTAAGGCTTCGTTTGTATGGGCGGCGGGAATCGATACAGAGTTCAACCAGACCCACCGTCTAATGAGAGCCCCGATAGCGGAATCGATCTGGGGCACTCTAGCTCAACATTACCTTGTCAGCCTCTCCAGAGATCAACCTGACTCACCGTCTAATGAGAGCCCGACAGCGGAATCGATCTGGGGCACTCCAGCATTCATGCACATCATATGAACATAACAGAAAATAACAATAAATTTATACCAATTTAACATATACCTATATCTTTGGTGTAGTAGACCATGTCCGGCTCCCTGAACCCCTCCGGGGCTGGTGAGGAAAGCTCCAGCTCACAGAATGGGCTTCCACCACTCGCTGCTCTCGCCCGCCCTACTCGCCCCATGAGCTCCCCGACCGGGCTCGCACTCGCTGGGCTGGGGAACAGCTCTCGCCCGAAGAGATCTCGCCCCGGCGCCTCGTCGACCTGCTCTTTGTCGGGCCTTTGCCCTGGGACCCTCTCTCCTGCCCCCAACGGCGGGACGACTTGGGTCGCGGGGGTTGAGAACTCGCTTCGCACAGCGGCGAAAGCGAGGTTGATCGTCTCTATCACCTCCCTTAGAAAGTCTGCCAGCATCCCTACTGTCGCCGGCGAGCCGGATGGTGGCGAGCCGCCATAGCCGACCCTTGCTCATCCTCTCCAGCCATGTTACCTCGTTAGGACTTTCCTATACTAGCTGTTATCCACGCTCACCGCACCAAAAATGTTGGAACCGAGATTCGGTCCAACGAGGAGTTCGGACCCCTGAGAGGGAATAGGTAGCACATACTGATCCCGCAGAAGAAACTGACCGAAGATTTAGAACTAAACATCGACCCTTGACTGCAGCGTGGAGGTCCCACCACACAACTAGAAGATCTTAGAGTGCTTCCCCTCCCAAGCCAAAGGCTGAAGTCGGGCACCTTGGAGAGCCTTGAGAGCTAACCAAAAAATGTCCTAAGTAGGAGGAAGCCAAAGAATTCAGATCCTCTCCAAAGGTGCCATATAGGGTCTATATATAGTTTTTCTCTTATGGTATGTTAATAACGTAACTCCATCTTTTAGCTTTGCTAAACGCACCCCAAACTGGTCTGCTAACAACCAAACTCTGCTGCTCTGAAGGGTTATTGGCAGCCTACAAAGAGTATCTAGGTAAATTCACTTCTAGACCCCGATGGGCGAGTGGTCCGTGAAGGCTCCACTCGCCAGACTTCCCGCGAGCCGGGTTCACGAGATCTTACTATGCGAGTGGTCCGTGAAGACACCGCTCGCTAGACCCATGACCCCCCGGGGAGTGTGGTTCCGCACCTCATTCGCCTGGGGGCCCGCACATCCGAAAGCCTGGGCGGGCGAGTGCTTGATGAAGAATGCGCTCGCCCCCCGTTACTAGTCTGAGTCGCTTACGCAGAACGGCGAGTCCCGCTCGCCCATATGTTGCTAAGCACACCCCAAAGCGGTGAGCATATACTAATCTCTCCCTCGCACTCCGCTCCTCGCAAGGAGGTGAGTCTGGCTCGCCCCAACCTCGCGACCTGCTCGTCGCGAGGCGGCGAGCCCTCACTCGCTTCGCTTATCCCCGATTCTCAATTTTACCCTTCGGCAAACACGAGGTTGTACACGATCCCCGCTCTTTGGGAGATTATCCTAATCTCGTAAAGAAATATCCAACCCTTGGTGTTCGCTAGCCGGTTGCTGACGTGGCAGGAATCTTTTGGTGGGCCCCATCCCCAGCGCTATAAATACCACCAATCATGGGCGATGGGTAACCCCTTCACCCTTCGTCTTCTTTCGCCACCTGCTGCTGTAGCTGCCAAAATGCCTCTTTCGGAAGAAGCCCAAGCTCGCATGGACGCGTCGCGGGCGAGCGGATGGTCATTCACCGTCGAACGCGCACCTTGGCTCGCCCGACGGGCCCCAACAGCTTTCCCGAAGATCAAAAAAGCGAAGACGGTCAGGCGACATCCATGGGAAGATGAGTCCTCACTCCCAGATCCGTCACCCGACACCAGGCTCGCCCAGCAGGTATACAAGTTGATAGGTCTATCCCTCATGAAACTAGGCTAATATCATTCTCTTGTTAGCAGAACGCGCTCCTCGAGGGAGCTGTCGCGAGCGAGGCCCTGACGGGCACTCTCCATCCATCCCCTGGGAGGACCAGTTCAGTGGCCATGGAAACGGACATCGCCAACCTGCGCGTCTCCTCGACGCGACCCGGTGAGCTTCTTGCTTTTCTCCCTACCGACCAGATTCCCTTGGCCATTAATTTAATTCCTTGCACTGTCGCCTTTTGCAGAGACCCTCCTCGCGACACCTGAGAAGCGCACCAGTCCAACGAGCTCGCCGGCTTCACTGGGCGAGACCATCCCCACCCCGGGATTTGGCCTCCTAGGCCAACAGAGCCCTTGCGGCTCGCTACCCGTCGTCATCCGGATCGCCAGCAATGCGCTGCACCCCCTGGCCTGGGGAAATCTGTCACGCTGACCTACAATGAGGCCTTACAGGGACAACCAAGCTCCTCCCGCCAACGCCCCGATAAAGCGACCATGGCCTCGCCAGGTTGGTCAATATTAACGATTATGTGTACCTTGTTTTCACCACTGATTTCTATTTTGCAGGTGCCCGTGAGAGCTCCCCCGCCGATCTTGACATTGGGGAAGAGGAGATGTCGTCCCCTCCCTTGCCGGATAAGATTGCTGACTTCCTGGGCGATCCCCTAGACCCCGGGGTGCTGAAGAGGTGGACCACTGAGGTGCTCCAGAAGTATGGCTACATGCTGCGGGATCTGTACAACCAGGCACAGGAGGAAAAGACATCCTCCGAGGTGCGGCTCGCCTCCCTCGAGGATGACTACGCGCGGCTCCTTGCCGAGGTGCGACTGGATACTCGCGGCGAGGTCACTTCCCCGGGGGTGCACCTCTCGCGAGCGGAGGATCAAGTGCGCCTGCTGCAGCGCGAGCTCCGTGCCGTCCGCGCCTACCATTATCCTCGAGTGTCGCTGAGCTCGGGGGTGCGAGGCCGGGGTCGATGGAGGTGGATCCAGTATTGATCTCGCACCCATTCGACGAACCTTTTGTTGTAACCTTTATTTATTTTGAATAATCTGCGAACACTATTATTATTATTATTAGCTTGACACTTCTCGCTCGCCATTGGACTTTCTTTTATTTACTCGCACTGTGATATTACTGCTTGTGCCGCGTTCGCTAGTTTTTTGTTTTTATTTCTCTATGTTCTTGAACACGCTTATATTGGGCTCGCCTCGCCTGCCGCGCATTCGCCCCGCCTATAGCGAGCTGGCTTTGCCGTATTGTTGCGAGCGGGTGAGGAAGAAGGGTCGGCTCGAGGATCGAGGCGTATCGCAGTGAGATTCTGCTAGCCGCACCCTTCGACTCCTTCCCGCCTTTTCTATTTTTCTATAAATAGGTCCTGTCGCCACACCCAACTACCACATTTATCATCCTAGCCCTCTGCTTTCTTCGTTCTCGAGACATCGTGCCTTCCCTTCTCACGTTCACGCACACTTTTTTTAGATCTCGCCGACCTTCAAATGGGTGGTGACGGAGGCAATGTCGAGGGCCGAGTCAAGTGCGCTTAGAACTTTTCCGATTACTCTTTCTTCAACTGCTCGCTCACCGAGAGCGAGTACCACGCCGCGGTCGCCAACTACATCTTACCCGGGCACACAACTCGCCAGCCAGTGAAAACCGAGGCTATCAACGACCTCTCATCGGACGAGCTCGCTATCCCCATAGCCCACTTTGACGTTGGCCTGCGGCTCCCCATATGGCCGGAAGTTCGCCAGGTATTTATTTGCGTTATTATATTCCTTATCGCGCTCGCATAAGGCTTCTAACCGTGTGTCGTGGGTTCGCCAGATACTCAAATATTTTGGCGTGATTCCGGGCCAGATGACCCTCAACTCGGTCTCCGTCATGGTAGCCTTCGCCTGCTATCTGAGGGAGGAGCGGATCGAGTTTAGCTTGCCGGTCTTCCGCAAGCTCTTCTCCTTCCGGGCTTATAAGGATGGGACCGCCTATTTCGCGAGCTAGCATACCAAGGCTTGCGAGATCTTCAATAAGAGCCACTACTGGCTCCAGAAGTTCATCTTTGTGAAGGGGCCCTTCGGCAACATTCCCTTCTCGCCCGTCCAGCGTGACGAAGCGACCTACCGCTCTCCCACACTCGGTGGTCACGACGCCGAGCTTTTCCAGTTCTTCTCGCTGAAGAAATTCGAGGTCGCCTACCTTCGGTGAAATGTTGAATCGCTACCCCCCCCCCGGGGCATGTTTGACTCGTGCTCGCTCCCTACTTTGCATTCTGCTCTTCTTTCTCTGACTAAACTCTGATCGTGTATCATTCGCAGGGGAGCGAGACCTTCAACTCCACTCCCTTACGCGAGGGCCGGGACTATCCTCTCTGGCCTCACACTCGCTACCTCGGCCGCCGCCGCTTGCCGGGACACTCCCAGCACTTTCGCGCCCTCTGGCAAGAAGCGGGTCGCACCTGCGAGCCGCGGGACGCCTCCATTTCCGCCGCCGCCAAAAAAGAAGAAAACCTCGACTCCGGCTAAGGTGAAATGGGTCCTCGGGGACCTGCCAAGAGTGGACCCTTTGCCGAGCCTGCCTGCAGATAAGGAGACCAATGAGTTCGCTGAAGAGGTTGTCGGTACGTAGGGCGTGTCCGCGCTAGCGAGCCACCAAAATTTTTGTCTCGGCACGAAGCACCGGGATGAGGCCGGCGAGCCTCTGCTGGATTGGGATCCGGAGGCGAACAGTGTCTCCGTGTCAACCCTCCTCCCCTCCTAGGTGAAGCAGGAGACCAATGGAGGTCAGACCTTCTCCTTCTCCTTCGGGCTTTACGGTCGGGAGGATGCCGCGGACTTCGACGAGCTGACGTTTCGGGCGCTCGCTCACGAGAGCGCACACTCCTAGCTTTGTGCCCTGGAGCTCGCCCACATGACGGGGCGGCAATGCCTCTAGGTGGATAGGAATTCTGAAGAGCTCAAGCGCGATATGAAGACCGCTTCGGAAGATATCGCGAGCCTTAAAGAGAAGTAGGACATTTCCGAGGGCCTCCTCGCCAGCCTTTAGGGCGGGTGGTAAGTTGTTGAAGAATCCCCCCCCCCCCCCCCCCCCCCCCCCCCGTCCTCACTGTTTCTTTTGACTAACTCGCCTTCTCCTTCGCTGGATGCCGAGACCGCCAGTCAGTTTCTCGCCCGCACCTCCGACCTGGAGAAGGAGGTCCTCGGGCTGAAGGCTCAGAAAAGCGAGCTGACCCGGGTCATTCTTCCTCCGCCTCCTCACAGCGGCAACACTCAGACATTCTCAGAGTGTAAGCTGGATGAGATGATGCAGAAGAATGCGATCGCGGCGGCGAAGCATATATTCCGCACCCTGAAGCGGGCGGATCTTCTGTCTGACGAGGTGGCACAATTGACCATTTAGGAGGTAGTTTCGGAGTTGTTCTTACCGCTGCCGGAGTCTGGTGGCAGCGAGAGTGAGCGGTCCGAGGACCACCCTTAGATTCTGATGTATTTTGATTTTTGATTTTTGGTTGGCGAGATCGCTGCGACGTCTGTAATAGAACCTTTTCTATGGAATGAAGTGAAATTTTATTTAGTTCTTTTTCTTGTCATTCTCTTATTTTCGCCACGCCGCAACTTACTCGTGTACCCTTCACGCGGCACTCGCACGCCCTTCACGCGGCACTCTCGCATCTTTCTCGCGGCATTCACGCGCCTTTTACTCGTAGGTATTCGTTAAACGCGCGTTCGCTTACCCCCATTTGGAAGCTCGCGAGCGTCGCTGCTCCTTCACCGCATTGTGTGCCCTTATGACGACAATTTCCTCGGTCGTCCGACGCATCTCGCTTCTGTGTCAGACCCAGATCGCTCTCCCTCGAGTACCGCGAGTGAGTCTCCCCCCACACTATCTCGTGTGCGCCACTTACCTCGACCGATTCATTTCGATCTTCCCTATCATCTCTGTACCTGCAAGCCATTGACTCGCTCATCTAGGTATACTGCCATTTCCCTTTGCTTAGGTACCTGCGAGCAAGGTCCTCCCCCGCGGGAGGCCTTGTATCGCTGGTTTGTTTTGCCGACATCTCGTTAGGTGAGCCTTATTTTGCTTCGCCCTCTAAGCGGTTTGTCGACCCTGCCGGCTAGTGGGAGCCCGACAGCGAAATTCCTACAACGGAATTCCTGGGCCATGTCACAACCTTTACCTTGCCAGTCTCTCCAGAGATCAACCTAACTCACCGTCTAGTGAGAGCCCGACAGCGGAATCGATCTGGGACATTCTAGCACAACATTACCTCATCAGCCTCTCTAGAGATCAACTTGATCCACCGTCTAGTGAAGATCTCGATAGCGGAATCGATCTGGGGCAATCCAACTCAACTTTCCTTTTGCCAGCCTCTCCAAAGATCAACCTGACCCACCGTCTAATGAGAGCCCAGCAACGGAATCGATCTGGGGCACTCCAGCTCAACATTACTTTGTCAGCCTCTCCAGAGATCAACCTGACCCACCGTCTAATGAGTGCCCGGTAGCAGAATCGATCTGGGGCACTCCAGCTCAACATTACCTTGTCAGCTTCTATAGAGATCAACCTGACCCACTGTCTAATGAGTGCGCGGTAGCGAAATCGATCTGGGGCACTCCAACTCAACTTTCCTTTTGCAGTCTCTCCAGAGATCAACCTGACCCAACGTCTAATAAGAGCCCGGAGGCAGAATTGATCTGGGGCACTCCAACTCAACATTACCGTGCAAGCCTCTCCAGAGATCAACCTGACCCATCGTCTAATGAGAGCCCGACAGCGGAATCGATCTGGGGCACTCCAGCATTCATGCACATCATATGGACATAACAGAAAAGAACAATAAATTTATACCAATTTAACATATACCTATATCTCTGGTGTAGTAGACCATGTCCGGCTCCCTGAACCCCTCCGGGGCTGGTGTGGAAAGCTCCAGCTCACAAAACGGGCTTCCACCACTCGCCGCTCTCGCCTTCCCTACTCGCCCCACGAGCTCCCTGACTGGGCTCGCACTCGCTGGGTTGGGGAACAGATCTCGCCCGATGAGATCTCGCCCCCAGCGGCGGGACGACCTGGGCCGCGGGGGTTGAGAACTCTCCTCGTGCAGCGGCGAAAGCGAGATTGATCTTCTCTATCACCTCCCTTCGGAAGTCTGTCAGCATCCCTACTGTCGTCGGCGGGCCAGATGGTGGCGAGCCATCATAGCCAGCGCCTTGCTCATCCTCTCTATCCATGTTACCTCCTTGGGACTTTCTCTTACTAACTGCTGTCCACGCTCACCGCACCAAAAATATTGGAACCGAGATTCGACCCAACGAGGAGTTCGGACCCTTGAGAGGGGGCAACTAGCACTTACTGATCCCGCAGAAGAACCTGACCAAAGATTTAGAACTAAACACCGACCCTTGGCTGCAGCATGGAGGTCCCACCACACACCTGGAAGATTTTAGAGCGCTTCCCCTCCCAAGCCAAAGGCAGAAGCCGGTCACCTTGGAGAGCCTTGAGAGCTAACCAAAAAATGTCCTAAGGAGGAGGAAGCCAAAGAATTCGGATCCTCTCCAAAGGTGCCCTTCAGGGTCTATATATTGTTTTTCTCTTCTGGTCTGCTAATAGAGTAACTCCGCCTTTTAGCTTTGCTAAATGCACCCCAAACTGGTCTGCTAACAGCCAAACTCCGTTGTTCTGAAGGGCTATTGGCAACCCACAAAGGGTATCTAGGTAAATTCACTTCTAGACCCCGCTTGGCAAGTGGTTCGTGAAGGCTCCACTCGCCAGACTTCCCGCGAGCCGAGTTCGTGAGATCTTACTATGCGAGTGGTCCGTGAAGGCACCACTCGCTAGACTCCTGGCCCCCCGGGCTAGTGTGGTTCCGCACCTAATTCGCCTGGGGGCCCACGCATCCGAAAACCTGGGCGGGCGAGTGCTTGATGAAGAATGTACTTGCCCTCCTCTACTAACCAGAGTCGCTTACGCAGAGCGGCGAGCCCCGCTCGCCCAGATGTTGCCAAGCGCACCCTAAAGCGGCGAGCATACACTAGCCTCTCCCTCGCACTCCTCTCCTCGCATGGAGGTGAGTCTGGCTCGCCCCGACCTCGCGACCCGCTCGTCGCGAGGCGGCGAGCCCTCACTCATTTCGCCTATTCCCGATTCTCAATTTTACCCTTCGGCGAACACGGGGTTGTACAACTATGAACGACTCTCTATTACTGTAAGCAAGTCATCATTGTCAGGTCCGTGACCTAGGGTCACCATCATCACATCTTGGACATCTTCACTGTCGGCCATGTGCATGTTGCAGACAAATCCTCATGATGTGATCACTCTTGACTGCAATGATAACAAATCATGCCCTTCTTAGATAGAGTGAGCTCGTACTCCTCTCGATCATTTCTCGAATGACCTCCTTTCTTCTACTATCAAAACATGATCACCCCAATGAACGAGGTCTCTCAACATCTAACTTGACAGTGATAAAGCAGTGACCTCCTACTGCCTCTCTGTCTCCTTCTCATATATGAGCATCGTCACTATGTGATTGTACGGAGATGGGAGCACTGAAGTGAGAAACAATAACACATTGTCTTCTTCCTCCACTTTTGCGCCGACCCATACAAATGACCGAAAATCATGTTGAACACATTAAAATGTTCTTGCATATTGCTACATTCCTGTATTTTTAGTCTACATAAGTGTTGCTTTAAAAATAGCCTCGTAGTGACTGACATCACAATATAAAGCCCTTCTAACTTGTCCCAATGCCCAACTACAGTATCTTCATCTACAACGTTGAAGAGAACATTCTTCGATACAAACATTCTAATGGAACCCGCGGTATGTGTACAACCCATATTCTTACCTGGCTTCAACAGTATGCTCATCCAACTCTAATCGTTATTGCATCTTTGGCTTTTCCATGCAGTACTTTTTGAAATCCTTGTTGCACCAACATGTTCTTGACTCAAACCAAAATTTCTCCTCCCATCAAACTTTTCGATAGAGCATCTATCCAAGCTTGCACTACTCACTTCCTTTGTGACCTTCGATGCTAGGAGGCCTGATTATTTCAAAGATCGAGTTTGGATAGATAGGGAGCCGACTATTTCGTTACCTACCATTACCTAAATCGGATCCGAAAAACTCATTTGGTCAAGTTTCGATGAGAATCACGTGATGCCTTCCGACCTCCGGATAAAGTCAAATTTCGTATTGTAAAAGCATGTGAGAGCATTAGTGTAGTTGCACATCAAATAAGTAAAAGAAGAATATATATACCAAAATATCACATGAAATGGCCGCGCCCCTGAACTTATGATTTTGGGTTGAACATACAGATCATTGATTTTTCGGGCCCTGGATGGATATTGTGTTTCGCATCCCGCCAAGTACAAAATGATGTTTTCGAGGCAGCTGCGAACATCTGCACCAAACATATACCCCTACTAAAAACAAAACTTAAACTTAAAAGATGCACTG
The DNA here is from genome assembly GCA_033032865.1 of Dactylorhiza incarnata. Taxonomy (NCBI): domain Eukaryota; kingdom Viridiplantae; phylum Streptophyta; class Magnoliopsida; order Asparagales; family Orchidaceae; genus Dactylorhiza; species Dactylorhiza incarnata. The sequence goes on along the minus strand of JAWHQI010000176.1, from coordinate 4,060,541 downwards.
ATAATATCTCTATACAAAATAAGCAGCAATGTCTCTTCACTAAACTCTGAAGAAATGCCCTGAGTTTTGTTTGGTTTCAGCTTTTTGTCGGCAAGGGAAAATATGAAAAAAAAATTGGGTTGAGAAGCCTATACACATCTTTTTAGCTGTCCTCTGTTTGATTTCAGCTTTTTTTTTTTTTTTTTTAAATTGCGGTAGGAAAAGCAGAAGAGCTCCGAGAGAAGAAAGCCGGTCATTCATGGTGATCTTGGCCGGGCTTTGAGTTGAGAAGAGATTGGAGAGCCTTCACAACGATCGTCATGTTGGGGCGAAAGTCTGCCTCATATTGTACGCAAAGCGCCGCAACTGCTGCCATCTGAAACAACATGCGAAAATCATGTTAGCTTATGTCTCTGACTATTCTATTTCACAATTAGAAGTTTGCTACAAAAAAATCCAATTGCTTTGGGATTAAAAAGCTTTCTTTTCCCAACCAAAACAAGGTAAAACATGCGCACAAATACAGAAATAATCAAATCAGGGGTGTTGAGATGTCTTGAATCGTAATCTGTTTGAAACCCGTTTAGTGAACCCTCCTTTAGCTTATCACCTTCTCGTCAGTTATCGAGAGTTTCACTGCCCGGACAATGAGTGGTGGGGATCATTGCGGAGTTGAGCCCCTCATTGCAGGGGCCGTGGAGTTTACGGTATATTTATTTTGAGTTTCTTCTAAAAATTTCTATTCTTGAGTACTTCGGTAAATTCATCTGTATTGCGGAGTAATACACAAACTCTCTGATAGTTCTAGGGTTTAGGGAGTGGTCCAGCATGTCTCAAAAATATGTTTAGTAGCTTGACAGAAGGCAAAAACTTAGTATGAAAGCTCCGAAAGCTCCGAAGTTATCGCCAAAGTGGCGTACGAAGAGGAATGAAAAGCAAGCAAAACTGAGTGTTGGGACCTTCGCAATCTAGGGAGAGAGTGTCTTAAGGTTCAAGGGATTGTTATAATGTCTTCGATAGAAATAGGGTTACCCATTTCAAGACAAAAAAAAGAATCTTAGAATATAATAGAATATTCTCCAAATACTATTTACAGTTTACTATGGGGATCATTATGTAATATAAATAGGAACAATGAAGATAATATTGGAAAGTTGATATTTTGAAATTGTGATCCATGTGTGGAGTATGAGCCTGATGGCTAGGCCAGAAAGCCTAGTGCGTATGTGGATGAAATCATTGGTTCTCAGCCGTTTCCAAATCGGTATCACCACAAAAGTGTCGCAAAAATATTTACTACCCCCAGTGAAAATCTCAAGGAAAATTTTAATTTATTGTTTTAACTAACATCCCCCTTAAAAAATAATGTTGAACACTTAGGGGAAAACAAAAGAAAAGGTTAAGAGAAATTTAGGCGATGACAGCATTTTAAAGATTAGAGAGAAGATTGACGGTGGGACATGCAAGGCTCCGGTCAAGGAATAGATGAAAGAAATCAAAAAATGGCTTTTTGTTAAAGAATGAAATTTTATTAGAACTGTTCATATCTTGTTCATCCTTCAATCGCGAAAGAAAACACACAAAACAAAAGTTTGACCAAATGTTGGGTCTAAGCATGATAGAGGAGTAACAATGAAGAAACCAAGGAACACAAGTGTGAGAGAGCGAGATTTGAGCATGAAAGTAGGGAAAATATGAAGAGCCAAAGGTATACAAGAATGCACAATCATATTTTATGGGAAGTAGGACCTCCTATGGAGTGGCCCAAATTAAAGACTAATAAGTGGGTAGTAGATTAACAAATAGACCATTTTTAAGGCAAAGTTCCAAAGTGTTAAAGGGACATCAAAATGATAAGGCAAAGTGAGGTCAGTTTCAACTATATAATGGTGCTAGTGTTCGATGACCTTATTTTGTTGTGATGTGTGAGGGCATGAAACGTTACGGACAATGCCATTAATTATAAAGTCATATTGAAAAATACATTATTAAAGGATTCAAAAGCACCATCACTATAAAGAAATTTAACTTGTCCAAATTTATCAATAGGAGCACAAAACTAATGAAAACATCACAAACAACAGAATGATTAGCCGAAAGTAAAATGAAAATTATTTGGAGTTATCAGCTATAAAATGAACATAATAATCATATCCATTTTGGGAAGTAATAGTCCCAAAATGACAATATATATCAACTTAATGGCTTAGTCTTAGTATTAGAGGAAGAATAGAAAATTAAATGATGAAATTTACAATAAGCATAGAAAAAACAACAGCATTGTTATTCAGAGAAAAGGAAGAGACTAGCGAAGAATGAGTGACACCAAGCTTGAGATGAAAGTGTCGGTTGATAAAGGATGTGAACAAGATGATGCGGCTAACAGTACACAAAGAGTTTGATTTGATCCATCAAATGTATGTGTTGGATATAAGAAAAGGAAATAACAAGTGTTTTATTCATCTCACAAAGGGGGGTATTAACAGGACATACATGGACTCAAAACCTTGAAACAACAATGTGGGACTACACCCCAAAACACTGAAAGTCTCTAATAGACCGACATTGACTCGATAATTCCAACACTCCCCCTTAAGCTGAAGGGGGAACCTTCAGCTTGGACATATCAAATAACGGCAATGGACGTAGGCGATGCGGGACAAAACATCAGACGAGCCACTGGGGAAAATTCCAAACCGGGAAATCAAGTCGGGGACATAGCCACACACGACGCTGACCCACACACGACGCAGGACCCACACACGACGTGGACTTGCTGGAAACCGGTCAACCAACATCACCTACACACAACATGCGAAAGAGAACGAAAGATGTATAACACATTATCAAACGGGCAACCAGTGATAATCCGTCGGGGATAATCTGTTGAGGATAATCCGCACAAAGGGCGGTCTCACACGACACAGTCCCGCACAACACGGTCCCACGCGACACAACCCCCTGAGATTAGAACACTAACATTAATCGTGTCCCCAACACAAGACCAATCGAAAGAAAACATGGGGAGACACATATGACATAAGCATGGAGGCCTTGTGGAACGAAGACGAAAAGTCAAGAAAGATCATCCGAGTCGCCTTCATCCCAACACTCCCCCTCACGTGGAAAACACGTGCAAATAGGCAGAACAATAGCTAAACAAACACAATAAACGAAGGCTGCAAAAGAAACTACAATAGACAAAGAAACTCTGTCATCTTCATCATCGACGAGAAAAAAACAAGCAGCGAGATCCAAAATATCCAGCGGGATCAGCAGCGGAGACCATCGGTAGTGGCAGGGACAACCCCGGGACAGCAGCAGGCTCCATCATCAGAGGTACCACCATATCAGCCGAGAGCGCACACATCAATCAGACTAGAGCAGCAGCAAGCACGAAAGGAGCCGGGACTGAGAGGAGATCAGCAAAAGAGAACATTGACGGGAATAACATCGTCGACATCGAGCAAGATCGAGTCGATGGCAGCCGCACGAAGCCGCAGGATGAAGAGGCGCAGAAGCCGCAACCGCAGAAGAAGCATTCGTCGGGATCGGAGGAGAGGAATAGGCGCAACAGTCGCTCGACGAGAAAAGGGAACAGGGACTGGATCTGCGACAGAAACGCAGACGGGAGCAGGAAGAGGCAGCGGAGCCCGTCGACGGAAGCGACGAAGGAATCCATCGTCGTCGAGGGGATAGAAAGCCACTCCTGTCGATGGAATCAAACGACGATTCCGTCGACAGAAGCGGGAACAGAGATGATTGACGGGAGCGCTAACAGGCGCGGTCGACGGGAACGAAAAAAAGAGAGGCGGAAGCTTACTGAATCGAGAGAAATGCTGAGAACTTTAAGTCGCCAACAAATTAGGGCGGCGAAAAATTTCCCAGAGTCGACTTTGCTCTGATACCATGTTGGATATAAGAAAAGGAAATAACAAGTGTTTTATTCATCCCAGAAAGGGGGTATTTACAGGACATACATGGACTCAAAACCATGAAACAGCAATGTGGAACTAAATGTCAAAACACCAAAAGTCTCTAATAAACCGACATTGACTCGATAATTCCAACAGTGTGAAATAGAGAGCACGGTGAAGGCGGCCTTTACCAAGACTTGTATTCTATAAATGGAGTCTTTCATGACGAAAAAAAGGTACAAATGAAAATAATATTTTTTATCTTCGGTAAATTACGCTAAAGAATATTTTTGAAAAAGAGGGAGCATGCAAGATATTTTTGAGGTAAGAAGTATGGTTGTTGGTGGTGAAGGAGAAGCTATCCTTAAAAAAGAAATTAGAAAACATGTGGTATTACTTATTTGAACTTGATCGGGAGCGCTAAAATCAAAGTGCATACAATGAGTACTAAGATCTCAGAGTGCGTAAGATGACTTGGTGAGTGGCGTCGGAGTAATGATGTCACGTGTTAAGACAAATGCATTTGTGTAGAGCGATAAAGAAGTTGTATGATACAATCCCGGAGAGGAACCCGACGAGGGGAAAGGCCGATGGAGGTGAGGAAGAAGAGGGGGATTAGGGTTGAGAGGAAAACCTTAGGGAGCAGCCCTAATTCTCATTCATCCAAGCATAAAAACCTAATACAAGCATACTCTCCTTATATAATTGTGGGGGTGCAGATAACAATATCTGATCTGCGGATAGCGAAAGACAAAACGACATCAAAATGAAAACAATCCTTAGGCCGAGCATCGACGATGTCTTCGTTGTCATGGTGGACTAGCATTTGTCACCTTCCTCTGCGTGTGAACTCCCCTTGGTGTGCGCGACCGTAACAATGCCGCCGTCTGGAAAATATGCCTTGTCCTCAAGGCAATAGTCAACGAACAGGCGGTTGGAGTAGCCCTGGAGGAGTCGAGTGGCTTCGTACGTTGGACGGGTAATGCAAGCAGCATGGGTCTCCTACGAAGTATACTCCCCCGGAAGGTGGTAGCACCGAACAAATAACTTGGCGGGGTAGTACGACACCACTGGTCGTCCTTCTTCTGGATTGGACGACATGGGCTAGAAAAAAGGCACGCACCGGTACGAAGGAGGCCCTCCATCCGCATCACTTGCACCAGATGTTCGCGTCCATCCTTCTGCACCTAATCAGAACGGTACGGCCGTGCCAAGACAGATGCGGTCCTGGGCTGGAGGGAGAAGGCGTGGTCGGTCGACCGGGCCTGTGGTAGTACTGTCGGAGGCTGAACGACATCGTCGAGCGCGGTGGGAAGCTCCTGGAGGTCCGGTGGAGACGGGGGAGGCACATGGGACAGTCCTGAGAGGGACCGCAGCCCCGCGGAGAGGTCGGCGTCCGAGGTCCGCTGGATCGTGCAAGGGGCGACTGGAGAGCCAAGGAGAGCAGATTCACCATCGAGGCGACATGGCCGGCCCTTATGGAGGAACTGCATGGATATATCCGCCCAATTGACGCGCACCTCACCAAGCGTGCGGAGCCAAGCCACCGCAAAATGACGTCGATATCGCTGAGGCTGAACGCGGAGAAGTCCACGGTCACAGAACAAGACCACACAGAGATAGTCGTGACAGGGTAATGGCCCTGCGTCGGTTTGTGTCGCCCATCGCCAAGGCGGATCGAATGATCTGGGGATGGAACTGCGGAAAGTTGGAGCTGTTGCATCAGTCGCTTGGAAATAAGGTTGTGGCTCGCGCCGCTGTCCACCATGACAATGATCGTGCGATCACAAAGTGTGCCCGGGAACTGCATGGTCTGCGGTCCGGAGAGTCCTCCCCCCGAGACACAAGATAACTCCAAGCGGTGGAACTCCGCGGTAGCCATGGCGGAGTCGAAAGTAGGACCCTCTGTGGAAAGCTCCAGGGCCTCAAAGTCAGCCAGGGTAACTTCAGGGTCGAAATCGCCGATGATGGCATGGAACTCCTCGACGGTGCACACATGCGTCAGAGAGTAGGGTTGGCGACACCGAAAACACAGACCCTTGCCGCGGCAGTCGTTGTAGGCACTGTTGGAGATGCGTTGGGGAACCCACGGGTGGTCGGGTTGGTCCCCACCAGGCGCGGTTGTTGTGGGGGTGTCGGGGGGGGGGGGGGGGGGGGGGGGGGCGCCAGGGTGGCCGAGGCAGGAGGTGACTGGTTGTCGGCACCGGCGCCCTGGGGGCGAGGTCGACCTCCACCAAACGCTCCATGTCAAGGGCGTCTGAGACCGTGTGGGGATGGTGCATGCGGAGACGGGAGAGGATTTGGGGCAGGAGCCCCTGCATGAAAAAGCCCAGGTAATGGTCGGGGGGCAGCCCGGGAACATGAGTGACTAAGGCTACAAACTCGTCAATGTAGTCGTCCAGGCCGGATGTCTGGTGGACGCCGCATAGCCGCTCGATAGCGGAAGAGCCAGAGTAGCGGGTGTCGTACCGCCTGATCATCTCTTATTTGAGCTCGGACTAGGAGAGGCACGGGTTAGATTGGCGGAGCCACCGAGTCCAGTGGAGGGCGGAGCCATCCAGGCCCACCACAGTCGTAGACACCTTGTCTTGCTCCGGTGTGTAGTTGAGGTTTAAATATTACTTCGCCTTGGTGATCCACCCCATCGGGTCAACTCCGACAAAAGAGGGAATATCGAGGGAGAGAGCGGGCCGGCCCGGAATGCGCGGAGGAGTGGCCCCGGCGGAAATGGGCGGCAGCCTGGCGCCGAGGAGAGAGCCGCCGTCCGCGGGCGAGCCGGAGCCAGACGCGGCGGAAACGGCGGCGGCGGACGCCTGTATGGAGTCAATCTTGGAGTGGAGGATGAGGAGGGAGGCGTGCATGGAGGCGACGAGTTGTTCCTAAGCCTCCACGCAGAGGCTCAAGGAGGCGGCGACATCGAGAGCGGGGTCTCCGGAGGAGCAATGATTGGGAGCCATGGGAGCTGGATCCGGCGTATGGCGGCTAGAAAAGGGGGGAGCTCGACGGGGTCGGCGGGTCCTGGTGCTGGACAGACGTACGGAGGTGGATCCGCGGCTCTGGCGACTGGGGAAGGTGAAGACGGTGTCGATCGACGCAAGGAGGCGGGCCTGGTGGCTGGGGAAGGCGAAGACGACATCAATCGACGCAAGGACCCACGACTCTGGCGGCTGGGAAAGGCAAAGACGGCGTCGATTGACGCAAGAAGACGACGCAAGGAAGAGGATCCGCGACGCTGGCGGAACTACAATGCTTGGGCGCTGTCGATCGCGGTAGTCGGGCGAGGCAGCGAGCTGTAGATGAAAGCGGGAGGATGACGGACAAAGCACCGACGGCGATAGCGGCGGGCGGTGAGGCAGGTAAGACCAAATTGATACAATCCCGGAGAGGAACCGGACGAGGGGAAGGGCCGGTGGAGGTGAGGAAGAAGAGGGGGATTAAGGTTGAGAGGAAAACCTTAGGGAATAGCCCTAATTCTCATTCATCCAAGCATAAAAACCTAATACAAGCATACTCCCCTTATATAGCAGTGGGGGTGCGGATAACAATATCTGATCTGCGGATAACGAAAGACAAAACGACATCAAAATGAAAACAATCCTTAGGTCGAGCATCGATGGTGTCTTCCTTGTCATGGTGGACTAGCATCTGTCACCTTCCTCGGCGCGTGAACTCGCCTTGGTGGACTAGCATCGACGGTTATCTATCAGTTATATTATTATGAGCCTTTAGGTATTGAGTTGAGTTGTATCGGTGGAGTGTATGAATTGAGTTGTATTAGTCGAGTGTATGAGCTGAGTTGTATTAGTCGAGTGTATGAGTCGAGTTGTGGTTACGTGTTATTAGCGTCTTAGTGTTTTAATGTTTCGCGCATTTTTTATATGGGGTATTTACGCTCATGCCATCGGGGTCCTATATAGGCCCCCTCAGGTCTTGTATGAGATATAAATGAATGAAATCAATTTCTCTTTCTCTCTCAAGTTGTTCCCTCTCTAGTTTCTTTTCTCCATTTTAAGGGTTTGGGTTGAACGCGTCTCCCCTTCTTCCTCTCCCCTCGCATTCTACACGGGTTGAGCTCGGCTCCCCTTGTATCTCCACCCCCACCGCCATCTCCGACGAAGTCCTGAAATAGGCACATAACATTGTAGTGCCTCTTAAGTAGGGAAAGATCCATGCAAAGTGTAAAGGACATGACTTACACCGGTGAGATTGTGTAATTTGAAAACAAGTATATTCAAGACAGACCCATGCCATAAAAAACACTAGAAATAACTGCCATTTAAAAGGAGCCGCGGATGGAGGAAAGATTGTTGACGAGCATCTTAGTGCAATTGATAAATTCATTCACCAAATTTGATCAAACAAACAAGGAAGAAAAAAATACTTTCTCAATCAATTTCCCCTTCATTAAAAAAGAAGTAAAAAACTCTTCTTTATCATTGCCCTGCCAAATCAAACTGAGCTTGAAGGAATTGAATTGGAACCTATTTTCTCATATAGCTAGTTTTGTGGAGAGAAATTGAAAGTAAAAAATGCCTGGTTGATGAAAAACTTGAGTCCTTTTTTTACGAGAGGGCAGTAGTCAAAAAACAATCTGATAGATGTTTTGCTTTACTTTTCACTAGGGTTGAGCAGAGAATTATGTAACGAAAAAAGTATCTATTTAGATTTTTCCAAGGTAAGAACGGAACGAAACAACAAGATGATAAAGAAAGTTAATAGCATTTTCACTCCCTCCAATTCCTTCAAAAGAAATATACACTTAAGTAACTAGAAACAAACATGAGTACCTTGGCTGCAGCTTTTGGTGGGTAATCTTCCTTCAATTTCGGATCCACACATTGCTTAACTTTGTCTTCACTTAATCTCGGAGTTGCCTGAATAAAATTATAAATGAAATTTAGAAGCGAACTGATAAATTGATCGAGCACATGTGGCATTTGGTGCGGATATTTACCCATGTAACCAGGCTCTGCTGTCCTTTTGGCATAGTGTGGTCCACCGGCTTTCTTCCGGTAAGAAGCTCTAAAATAATGACTCCAAAACTATAGACATCACTCTTCTGATTCAGCGTCCCAGTCATCGCATACCTAAGAGGTAATCAGAAAATGTGCTTAACACTTTAAATAGGAAGTCCTTCTAAGACATTATGGATGAAAAATCAATATAACAAAATTAGCATTGATGCTTACTCGGGAGCATGATATCCGAATGTCCCTAAAACTCGAGTCGAATGTAGACGAGCAGCTGTATCGGGAGACTGGTTGGTTAAGTTGAAATCAGCCATCTTGGCATCAAAATTATCAAAAAGTAGTACATTGCTTGATCGGACATCTCGATGTACGATCGACGGTTGAACTTTCTCGTGAAGATACTCGAGACCCCTAGCGGCGCCATAAGCAATTTTTACTCTTTGGGACCAGTTCAACACAGGACCTGGCTCTGCACCTTGCACTCCTTTCCTCCCTGGGAACATTAGCTCCACTTAATCAAGTAGTGTAAATATGCAAAATAAAGAATATATACAAGATAAAACCATTGATGTATAAAAGATAAAACCATTGATGTGTCCAATATCATAGGAATATCCATCATACACTGGTTCATGCCTGTATGCAAATGGTTTCATTCTTGCAGGTATATGTATGTTATCCACAACTTCTATGTAAAATAGAAATTGTGATTAAATTTGTAGAAGTTCTATTAGTAAGTCCATGTAAAGGCAGTCTTTTCTCTCGTATAGATTAGTCTCACATCTTAGTTTGAAGTTGAGCTTTCGCTCTTCCATCTTATTAAAGTGTACAAAATACTTGTATTGTAGTTGACATATACAAAGTAATAAAAACTTTAAGCTTCGTATTCCATTTTTATACATGGCATCATAGCAACTCAACTCCTCCCACAAACTCTCAACGATTGAGCTCCTGCTCTCGCCGATTGAGTCATTAATTCCCGCTGGAACCCACCTTTTTTCAGGTATTCGCAGACCGTCTGCTGAGCTCGCCAGGATTCTCTTCTCTATCTTTTGTCAGCCTACGCACCCCTGGCCGGTCATTTATAGGCCCTCCGACTGCCACAAGTCCTCGCTTCCTCTCCATGTGTACCCGTTGCTACCTCTTATCGCAGACCCCACTGCATCCGGGCCCGACTTCCTCTCTTGTATTCGTAGACGGCGACGCTTCCATCTCCTAGCAGCCTTCTGCCCAGCTCTCCCAGCCTTCCCGATTCTAGCGTACTCGCTTCTCTCGTGGACGGACTCGCCGCTGGCCTCAACAACTTCCTCTCTCGTATTCGCGGTCGCCGACAATTTCTGATACTCGCAACCTTCTGCACCAGCTATCGCGACCTTACGATTCTTGTGTACTCGCTTCTCTCGTGGATGAACCCGCAAACGCCGACACGTGTGCTTCTACCTCCACAGCTCGGTGATCGATGTCTCCTTTGAGATCATGGGGACGAATGCTACGCCCACCTCTCACTTACAGAGATCATGGGGACGAATGTTACACCCACCTCTCACTTACAGAGATCATGGGGACGAATGCTACGCCCACCTCCTTTACTCTTCCAGCACTCGCTCCAACTCCAATCCCTGACGTCCGAGAGATGAATTGTGCATCTCCACTATCTCCCTTGCTGGGAATACGAATTTTGTTGAGTGGGTCCACTCGGTGCGTCGAGTCCTCCAGACCAAATGTCTTTGTTGTGCAATCCTACCAGGGAGGTAGAAGAGAGGAGTACCCGCATTTTGGGGAACCTCTATAAAAATTTATGTGTCCTCTGTGTGTTGATTTTCTGTGCTATCCCTATTCTATTTTTCGGCATTTATAATTCCAGCAATCTGTGCTTTCTTTATTCTGTCTTTGGATTGATGATTGCATAATACTTAGAGCTTTTATTGTGTGTGCATAATTAGGGTAGAAAAATTTTAAAACTCTATTCACCCCCTCTAGAAAATACTCAAAGGAACACTGTGCACTTTCAATTGGTATCAGAGGTAGGTTGATCATTAAAAGGTTAACACCTTGATCAAAAGATCTCCTCGCTCTCTTTTCCTTATTTTTAAATTAATCAAAACTATTTTCTAAAGAAAATGAGTTCTAAGGATTATGCATCAACAAGACCACCAGTGTGTAACCTAAATAAGTTTACACTCTGGAATGACAGAATAAAACTGTATATGAACTTCATTGATGAAGACATCTTTGATGTTATACTTTCAGGTCCCCCAGCTCCAGTCAGATAAGATGTCAGTGGATCTTCAACACTGGAAGATGTCCCAAAAAATGAGTGGACAGAGGCTGAGAAGAAGCAGAAGGCATGTGATGTCAAGGCTATTATGAACATTCTGGTTTCCACAATGTCAGATGACATTTTCCAGAAAGTATCTGACTATCAATCAGCAAAAGAGATCTGGGAATCTCTTACCAGAATGATAGAAGGGAGTTCTGATGAAAGAAAGGACAGGAAGTTCCTTCTCATATCCCAATATGAGAACTTTCAAAAGAAAGTTGATGAAAGTGTTGCTGAAATGTATGATAGATTAAGCATCATTATCAATGAGCTAAGGAGTCTGGACAAGGAAATATCTTTGACAGAGATCAATGATAAGATCCTCATGTACTTCCCAAGCTCACAGGACTCAAGAATCTGGGTCATCAGAGAGTCCAGATGCCATAGAGAAATCTCTACTGATGTTTTGCTGGGAAAGCTTAAATCATATGAGATGCTACTGAAAAGCACAGCTGAAACAGAGGCAAAAGAGACAACTCCAACTCCTATCCAAAAGAGCCTTGCTCTGAAAATTCCTGAAAGAGAGCCCTCCACTCCTGAAGATGAAATGTTCAGTCTCCTAGCAAGGAGATTCAGAAAGTGAGTCAAGATAGAAGACTCAAGGAGAAGAGAGAGGAGCTCAAAGCCCAAATATGATAAGACTCCAAAGAAGGAGGTGATTTGCTTCTCCTGCAACAAGCCAGGGCACATAGCCACTGAGTGCCCAGAGGAACAAAGAGACAGGAGCAGCAACAAGGATGAGAAGAAGAAGAAGTCTTTCAGGAGGAAAGACAAGAAGAAGGGCAAAAGTTTCATTGCTGAAACTTGGAGTGACTCTGAAGCAGAGTCAAGCTCCTCTTCATCAGAGAGTGATGAAGAAAAAGATGTTGAAGCAGCCTGCATGATGATATTGAGGATATCTTTAGATGATGAAGAAGAACAGGTATCTTTGTTTGATGATTTTGATTTTAATTCTAATGATTTTAAAAATTGCTTTAAAGAATTTTGCAATGATTTCCTCAAAATACAAAAAGAATTAGAAACAAATAGGGAAGAATTAGAAAAACTTAAGAAAGATGAATTATGTTCAATAAATAATGATTTGAGAAATAAAATTCAGGATAAAGAAATAGAATTGATTGAAATAAGAAATGAAAATCTAAAATTAAAAGAAGAGCTAACAAAGGCAAAAGCATTTGAGTACTCTCTCAATGGGAGGAGTTAAAAGCTCAAAAATATCACACAAAATCTCTTCATGAGATTTTAACACCTAGTTCTAGGAGCAGACTCTTGCACTAGCACTGAAGTCATTAGTAGACCAGTATGGAAAAATCCAGTTAGATTTATTAGACCTAGTGAATATCAATCAAGTGAGAAGAGTGCAGTATTTAAGGATCAGAATATTAATAATCCAAATAAAATAACTGTGCCTAACAAAGTAATTCTAAATAATGAAAAGAAACCTCTAGGCAAAAGTAATGCAGAGAAATTGAACAACAACAATCAAAAGGATATAGCCAAAAATAGAATAATTAAACTCACTGCTGATTTATTATATGTAGATACATTTTATACACATTTCAAGCACCAACATAACAAATCAAGGTTTGATAAACTCATTCTCTATCATCCAAAAGGATATCATGAAAGGCCCTTCTACTCTTTCATAGAACCTTACAATGGTAAAAGCAAAGGCCCAAGGTAACCTGGGTTCCTTCTAATGGTTGAGCTACTTGTGCAGGATTAGGTAGGATCCCTGCTAGTAGATAATGGAAGGGGAAGGAAGAACTATGGCCTAATAAAGAACTAAATTCAACAAGGGAGTGATTTCTTCTCTGAATTCTCTTGTTATTTTTTTTAGTTCATAAAAATAATAGTATAAATACTGTTTTCAATAAAAATCATTGCTGGGAAAAATAGCAAAAACTTTTTAAGAAAATAGATCTGTTTATTCAGAGCTGCGTCGAATAGAATTTGACGTGTCGTCTAATTCTACTCGACGTCTGTTTCGAAAAGAAATAATACAACAGATAATTTAAGTTGCGTCGAATAGAATTCGACGCACCGTCTAATTCTATTCGACACCAGCTTCGAGAGTCATATAAATCAGATAATTCGAATAGCATTCGACGCAACGTCGACTTCATATCGACGGATACGTCGATTAAATAGTTGCTCGTCTAATTCGAAAGTGCGTCGAGTTTTAATCGACGCAACGTCGACATAGCAAGCGCGCACAGTTTCACTTCTAGAAGCAATATCAACATGTTTTGGCGCGCTGAATTCATTTCTTTTCGACGTTGCTTCGAATATAACCCTAAGTTGCGACGATTCATTTACTCAAAGCAACTTCTCTCTTTCTGTTTCAGTGCAAATACTCACAGGACATCAATGACGTCTCGTCCAAATCAAAGAGATATTGTCGAAGCAGTTGACCTAGCTCTAGAGACTTTGCTCTCTCAATTCAGTTCTCTCTACCTGGATTTTTCGAACGACTGCTATAGAAAGTTGTGTGCTCAACACAGAAGGTTGCGACACCTCACAGCTCATATAAAAGCAATTGATACAGAAATCAGATCGTCAGTATTACCTGCTGATGTCTTTATATCTTTTCTCAACGATATAAAGTAGGGGGAGAAGTGTATCAGCAGGCCACCTCAAGACTCAGTATACACTACAGCTCTCCCCTTGTCCTTTGTTTCTGAAGGAGAGTCTGTCATCACTTTCAAGTTTCTTTCACTCTGAGCATCTTCCTCTCCTCCAAGAACCCTGCCCTTAATACAGGGGGAGTCATCAAAACATGGGGAGAGTGACCTATTTTCAGATGACATTGGTTACTTAAAGAGTGTGCAACAGCCATCCCTGAGACACAAGGGTTCTGGACCTACTCTAAAGAATCTACAACAGCACCATCCTCAGTCAAGCCTGTTGACCAGGTCTCTGCATCTATTCCATTATCTGAACCTGTTGACCAGGTACCTGAATTTGTACCATCATCTCCACCACCAGCTCAGCTCCCTCCTGATCCTACTCCAACACCCACTCCAATTGCCCAAGCACCTGCCTTCATAGGAAGACCCCCACACAGAGGAAGAGGGCAAGGAAAAAATTTCAGAGGAAGAGATGGAAGAGGAAGAGGATATGGAAGAAATATACCAATTTGGGAGAGGTATACAAAAGAACAAAGAAAAATGTACAAGAAGGATAGATCCTATAACAAAACTTATGAGAAAGTTGAAATTCCTGAAAATACAATGAAAGATTATGTTGATCCAAAACTTGACAGTGCTCTAGATGAAATCAGAGAAAAAAAGAAATATGAATTTGAAGCTTCTCAAAGAGAGCTTGAAGAAAAGAGAAGACTGTTCATTGAAAGGCTGAAAAAGGGTAAAGAGGTTGTGGAAAAAGAACAATTAGAAGAGATATTCAAGATTCTCAGCACTCTGTTTGATCTTTCTAAATATACTGCAAAAAAACGTCAGGCTAAATTCAGGGATGAGAAAGGGAAACAAGGTACAAAGGGTCTTGGAATCAGTCAAGATTTAGAAGACCTGCCATATCAGAAGAAAAGAAAGATTACTTTTAAAACAACTTCAGTGTCAGGCATTCCTCAGTCAACCTTCATAGTACCAGATCCTGATACAGAAGATATAGACTTGGAAGAAATTAACTTCCTGATTGCTAAAGTCATCAGTATGGGATCCAAGCTTAGTGATGTGTATTCTGAAATAGAAACTGATCTGGAAAAGCTTTTCAAGGGATATGAAAGAATTCAGAAGAACCCAGAGAAAACCATTCCAGCAAACTACAAATATGTGGAGAGGAAATCCATGAAGGTCTATGAGGCCTTGATAACTTTCCTCGGGAAGAAAAAGTAATTCATGACTTGGGTAATTTACTATGATAAACATTCAATTATATCAATCAGATTTTATTTCAGACTATTATACTTTTCTGTCTAATGTATAATTGCTTGTATTAAGAATTATGTCAAAGTATGAGTAAAATCACTTTAAACAATCTGTAAAATTTGTTAAGATAAATAGGGGGAGATTGTTGGGAAAAACCCCTTTTGATTTAACTTAACAAATTATCTATAGGTGATTTTACTTCCTAGGAGTATTACCCACATTGTATAGAAAGGGTAAATTGGTCATTATATGTCTTAGGATGTCACACTCATCTTAGAGTGTCAAGGCCAAGTCAAGACAATCACAAAATCAGTTAAGTTAAGACTTGCGTTGAATGAAAGTCGACGCAACTTCGACTTGATGTCGACGCAACTCTGACTAGAAGTCCAAACAACTTAATCAGCCTGTCAAAGTATAAGTCAAGTCGACGCAACGTCGAAAGGAACTCGACGTAGAAGAAAGAGCCTGTCGAAGCCATTAGTAAAGTCGACGCAACTTCTAATTCAACTCGACGCAGAAGATGAAGTCCAAGTTCAAGCTTTCAACTCGACGGATACGTCGAGAAGTATTCGACGTAATGTTGACATCTGAGTTCATTCAGAGCTGAGAACTATTTCGAAGGCACTTCAGTAAGAACTCAAAGGTGTGTCGATAAGAAAGAAGTCAATTCGACGCAACGTCGACATCTGAGTTCAATCCGAGCTAAGAAGGAATTCAAAGCTACTCTTATAAGAACTCATAGGTGTGAAAATTTCTCGGACCTTGGTGTGTCTACTTGCTGCTACAGTGACCTCCTATTTATAGGCGTGGGACCTGATCCAGTCACCACCCTATGAGATAGGATCACCACCCCCCCAGACCGCTCGACCAGACCGGTCAACCCGCGCGATCAGCAACAGAACTCCTGCTTCATTTTTGGTGAACTCGCCAGCTTCAACATCGACCATGAGAGACCGCTACTCTCACAGCAGATCGCGACTTCAAGGAAGATCGCCAGACCGCCCGAAGCTAATCACCACCTGTGTTCGCACGAGACCGCGAACACAGCCAGTTCGCCATCAGATCGCGAAATCCTGTCTGCATGCCGATCTCCTCCTGAGACCGCGAA
The DNA here is from genome assembly GCA_033032865.1 of Dactylorhiza incarnata. Taxonomy (NCBI): domain Eukaryota; kingdom Viridiplantae; phylum Streptophyta; class Magnoliopsida; order Asparagales; family Orchidaceae; genus Dactylorhiza; species Dactylorhiza incarnata. Next base: position 4,044,357 of record JAWHQI010000176.1, on the reverse strand, counting down.
CAGCAACCGGCTCGCATACCAGTCTTCTCCTGAGACCGCGAACTGAGACCGCGTGACTAAGACCCTTAGTCCGCGAATACCCCCAGAAAGCCCGGTCAGCTACCAGACCGCATTCCGGAGAGAACCTGGATCAAACTGTGAAGGTCATACCAGACCGCCACAGCCTTGAAGAGGACAGCACACCACGCAGTCACGCACAGACCGCGCGGCTCCACCTTCAGCAGACTTTGGACAAGACCAGCGGTCAACCCGGGAGACCGCAGCTAGGCTTAGATCAGCCAGACCGCGGATGCAGACCGCCAAGTCGCGCGAACTCGCCAGACCGCCCGACTTCCTCCCAGACCGCCCAGGTCCAAAATCCTCCTCCACTTCCACTTCAACAATTTCAACACTCCCCCTTGAAGTGGGAAGTGGAAACCAGCCCAAGTAGGTCCCTTAGTCGTGTGAACGGCCCCTTTGCCAGCACCTTTGTGAAGATGTCTGCGACATTGTCCGCACTCCGCACATGCCCGACCGAAAGAGATCCCTCCAGCACCTTCTCCCGTATGAAGTGATGCTCGATCTCGATATGCTTGGTCCTCGCGTGACAAACTGGATTGGTTACCAGTTTGAGAGCACTCTCGTTGTCACCGCGTAGCAAAGTCGGCTCCCGAACCTCCTTGTGGACGTCTCCCACCAACCTACTAAGCCAGATGGCTTCCTGAGCTGCCAAGGCCGAAGCCTTGTATTCCGCTTCTGTGGTGGAGACCGATACGGAATCCTGCTTCTTGCTGCACCATGATATAGCCGTAGGGCCCGCCATGAAGACGAATCCAGATGTCGACTTCCGGTCATCCGAATCTCCCCCGTAATCAGCATCCATGTATCCATGCACTTCGAAGCTCGCATCCCACCTGTATAGGAGACCCATGTCTGAGGTCGCCTTGACATACTTCAGAATGTTCTTGGCCGCTAGCAGATGAGGTACCCGTGGCTCCGCCATATACCGACTCACTCTGCCTACTGCATATGCAATATCCGGCCTCGTGATCGTCAGATAGATCAAGCTCCCAACCAGAGCTCGGAACACCAACGGATCTTGCATAATCCTCCCCTCATCCTTCCGAAGCTTCATAGCCTTCTCCAGAGGTGTAGAAATGCACTTCCCTTCCTTCATGCCGAACCGCTCCACGATCCACTCCGCATATCCAGCCTGGGACACCAGCACTCCACTTTCCTTCCTCTGCACCTCGAGTCCGAGGAAATGGTGAAGCTCACCTAAGTCCTTCATCTCGAACCTGATAGCCAGCTCGGCCCGTAGCTGTGCTACTTCCTCCTTCGAGTTCCCCGTCACGATCATATCGTCGACGTATAGCAGCACGATGACTTGAAGCTCCCCGCTCTTCTTGATGAACAAGCTTGAGTCTGAGTCTGAAGCACAAAACCCACAGAATAGGAGATATTCTGTGATCTTCCCATACCACGCCCTCGGCGCTTGCTTCAACCCATACAGGGCCTTCTTCAGCTTGCAGACATGCTCCGAAAAATCTTCAGACACAAAGCCTGGTGGCTGGACCATGAAGATGTCCTTGTCAATCTCGCCATATAAGAAGGCGTTCTTGACGTCGAGCTGCCAAATCTCCCATCCACTGAACGCCGCCAAGGCAATGGTGAACCGAACTGAAGTCATTTTTGCCACCGGACTGAAAGTCTCCTCGTAGTCTTCACCGTATTGCTGCGAGAACCCCCGAGCTACAAGACGAGCCTTGTACCGCTCGATACTGCCGTCAGCCTTCTTCTTGAGCTTGTAGACCCACTTGCATGTCACCGGAGTGGTGCCCTTTGGCTTGGGCACTAGAGACCAGGTCTCATTTTTCTCAAGAGCTGCCATCTCTTCTTGCATTGCAACATCCCACTCCTTCACGCCTTGGGCCTTCTCAAAGCTCGACGGCTCCCTCTCATCCAAGGGACCAGCGAAGAAACATGAGACAAAGCTCACTGCGTTTCCTCCTGTGTAGCGATCAGGGGCGGTGATCGCTCGCTTCGACCTCCTCAGCTCATTCCCCTGAACCGCATTGTCTCCAGCTGCTTCTTCTCTAGCTCCCCTTACAGACGTGCTAGGAGCACCGCTCCCCCTGCTCCTTGAACCAGAAGCCTCCATCTCAGAACTAGAAACTGATGGACCACCTGGTGACACAGGTAGCTCCACCTGAAGATTCTCCACAGCTTTCTCCGTCACCTCCACCCTGCTCTCTGGTAGCTCCACATCAGAAGACCCCTTGTAAGATGTCACCTCGTCGAACACGACGTCGCGAGAAACAACAAATCTCCGCGTCTCCGGGTCCATGCACTTCCAGCCTTTCTTCCTCTCATCGTATCCCATGAAGACTAGCTTCCTTGCTTTCGCATCTAGCTTCGTCCGAAGAGCATCTGGAACATGCACGTAGCAGGTGGAACCAAATACCCGAAGGTGAGCCACGCTTGGCTTCTCTTTGAACATCATCTCATGAGGAGTCAACATATTGATGGGACTCAAAGGCATCCGGTTGATGACGTAGGAAACACAAGACATTCCCTCCGCCCAGAAGGACTTTGGGATGCTCTTGGCATGCAGCCAACACTTGCAGGTCTCCGTCAGATGACGGATCTTCCGCTCTGCAACTCCGTTCTGTTGTGGAGTATGAGCACAAGTGAGCTCCCTCCGGATGCCTGCCTTCCTGCAAAAACTGGAGAACTCAGCAGAGGTGAACTCCCCTCCGTTGTCCGTCCTCAGCTTCTTGATCCGCAGATTCAGCCGACCCTCCACGAGCTCCTTGAACTCCACAAACTTGGCAAACGCCTCCGCCTTCTCCTTCAGAAAATAAACCCAGACATATCTGGTGTAATCATCGATCAACACCAGCATATACCTGCTGCCTCCGAGGCTTGGGGTAGCAGTTGGTCCCATCAAGTCACCGTGGATGCACTCCAACGGCACACTACTCCTCGTCTGCGACTTATCAAACAGCAGTCGATGAGACTTGCCGAACTGACATCCTTCGCAAACATGACCTTCACCGTAGGAAGATAGATTTGGCAGGCCCTTGACCAGACCTCTCACCGCCATAGCTTTCAGCTTATCCATCCCTACGTGCCCCAACCTCTCATGCCATATCACGACACCATCATTCATCTTCATCTTGTCGACATAAGAACTTGTCGATAAAACGAACAAGTCTTTCGCTCTCCTCCCGACATGGACGACCTCGGCCTTCACGGCCTCTACATTACGTAGAAATTTCACTTCTGTTGGGCCGAACAGAACGTGATACCCAGCGTCAACAGCGTTGGTCACGGAGAAGAGGTTTTTTCTCATACCGGGCACATGATAGACACTCTTCAAGGTTAATGGCCCTCTATCACTGCCCAAGGAAACAACCCCGACCTTCTCGACTGCATGCACAGTATATCTGCAGTAATAATAGCATTGTTACCTGTGTAGGGCTCTGCTGAAGAAAGCTTCGATCCATCCCCGGTGAGGTGATGACCACACCCCGAGTCCACGATCCAGTCTTCCTGATAGTTGATAGGAACCGAGACTCCAATAGAAGCCGAGAAGGCTCCTCCCCATCCTCCATCAATATGACTGGCCGGTGCTTCCTCCTTCTCAGCAGCATGCCCTGACTGAGTATTCAGCCTGCAATCCTTCTTGAAGTGCCCAACTTTCCCGCATTTGTAGCATTTGAGACCTTCCTTCTTCTTCTTCTCCTCAGCCTTAGGAGGATAGCCCCTCTCCTGCTGTCCAGAAGTTGAAGGCCTATAGCCTCCAGCGGTCTTCTTCTTCTTATCCCACTTCTTCTTCTTTCCTGAGAAGAGAACCTCGCCATCTCCCCCAGACACGGACACCCCTGCCATCTGCCTTGCCAGACTTTCCTGCGACGCTAGCAGATTCTCCAGCTCTATCAAAGACGGCTGATTAGCCCAACCCTGCACCGACGTCACAAAGGCCACATATTCCTTCCGCAGGCCGCGGATGATGTGCCTCTTCAGCTTCGCCTCAGAAATTGGCTCATCAGGATCCAGTGCTGATATCTCAGTGCAGAGGTTCTTCATCTTCAGAAAGAAATTTGAGATAGAAAGATCACCCTGAGCCGACCTTGCCAACTCATTCTCTAAGAACTGTAGCCTCGCTACATTCTTCTTGTTAAACAGCCCATCCAGGGCTCTCCAGATCTCGGCAGCTGATCCACACCCTAAGATGTGATCAAATAGATCAGGTGAAATGGCACGCTTCAAAGTGAACTCGGCCTTAGCATTGGTCTTTCTCCACACCCTCATGGCCGGACCATTGTCACCCGCTTCTGTTGCCTTCACCTCTTCTGTTGCATCTCCTCCAACAACCTCCCAGAGGTCCTCCCCTAGAAGATAGCTCTGCATACACGACTTCCACTTCTTAAAGTTAGTCGATGTAAGCATCTCAATCCCAAGACCTCTTGCAAATCCACCTTCCATTGTTCTTCCTCTGGTTCCTTCTTCACAAAGTCGATGGCTACTCTAAGTTATTCACTGCTCTATCCACTCCAACCTGCCTCTGATACCATGTGAAAATTTCTCGGACCTTGGTGTGTCTAATTGCTGCTACAGTGGCCTCCTATTTATAGGCGTGGGACCTGATCCAGTCATCACCCTATGCGATAGGATCACCACCCCCCAGACTGCTCGACCAGACCGGTCAACCCGCGCGATCAGCAACAGAACTCCTGCTTCATTTTTGGTGAACTCGCCAGCTTCAACATCGACCATGAGAGACCGCTACTCTCACAACAGATCGCGACTTCAAGGAAGATCGCCAGACCGCCCGAAGCTAATCACCACCTGTGTTCGCACGAGACCGCGAACACAGCCAGTTCGCCATCAGATCGCGAACTCCTGTCTGCATGCCGATCTCCTCCTGAGACCGCGAACAGCAACCAGCTCGCATACCAGTCTTCTCCTGAGACCGCGAACTGAGACCGCGCGATTAAGACCCTTAGTCCGCGAATACCCCCAGAAAGCCCGGTCAGCTACCAGACCGCATTCCGGAGAGAACCTGGATCAAACTGTGCGGTCATACCAGACCGCCACAGCCTTGAAGAGGACAGCACGCCACGCAGTCACGCACAGACCGCGCGGCTCCACCTTCAGCAGACTTTAGACAAGACCAGCGGTCAACCCGGGAGACCGCAGCTAGGCTTAGATCAGCCAGACCGCGGATGCAGACCGCCAAGTCGCGCGAACTCGCCAGACCGCCCGACCTCCTCCCAGACCGCCCAGGTCCAAAATCCTCCTCCACTTCCACTTCAACAATTTCAACAATAGGTGCGTCGATAAGAAAGAAATTCAATTCGACGCTGCGTCGAATACAGTCTGAAAAAGGACCACCAAGCTAAAGACAGTTCTCCAACGGCTCGATTATTTTCAAGAATGAATGGAGTACTTCAGGACACAGCAAAAACATTCTTGGAAGATATTCAAAGATGATGGAAGGGTCGGGATCAAAAGAAGAAAGACAAATCAAATGTCCAATAAGAATTCCTTTTCAGGACAGCCTAAAAGGGAAAAGAAATTCAAAACTCAATCATACAGAATAAGTATGCTGAAGAGGAGAAGAAAAGCAGAGCATTCATTACATTATTATTCATTCTGTCGAATAGGGTTCTTCTTCTTCTTCCTCCAAAAACCCTAAGACAGAAATACAGTGCACTCTCTGCACAGGAAAGATAGACAGTTTCTTCTTATTCATCATCATACAACAGCTAGATTACAAGAAATTCTAAGAGAAAAGGATCAAGCAAAATAATCCTTGCAAATCATCACAATCATAAGAAGCAAGGGTTCATCTTAATACAGATCCAGTGAAAATTAGAAGCTGCAGTTCTTGAGAAATTGCTTCTGAAGATTTCTGAGAACAGAATTCTTTTCTCCCTCTTCTTCCTTTCTTCCCTTTATTCGTCAAACTGCAAAAGAGTTTTATTAATCCGTCTTCAAAGGATTCAGTGGTTCTAAGAGTCTCCTTATCAAAAGACTCAGTGGTTCTAAGAGTCTCTTTATCAAAAGACTCAGTGGTTCTAAGAGTCTCCTTATCAAAAGACTCAGGCACAGGTTGTGCAATCCTACCAGGGAGGTAGAAGAGAGGAGTACCCACATTTTGGGGAACCTCTATAAAAATTCCTGTGTCCTCTGTGTGTTGATTTTTTGTGTTGTCCCTATTCTATTTTTCTGTATTTATAATTCCGACAATCTGTGCTTTCTTTATTCTGTCTTTGGATTGCTGATTGCATAATACTTAGAGTTTTTATTATGTGTGCATAATTAGGGTAGAAAAATTTTAAAACTCTATTCACCCCCCTAGAGAATACTCAGAGGCACATTGTGCACTTTCAGTCTTCTTCATGTAACTTGCGACCCACCCATTGTGTAATGCCCCAATTATTTTAAATTTTGCGAAAATTAGCTATTGGGGTGAGGATCTCTCGATCTGAGAGCGAGAATTTAATCCTAAGCCCTATAGGCCGCATGAGAGAGCGTAGATCGAGGAATTGATTCGATTTCCACCATTTGATGAGGCTAATTAAGGTTGGAGGGTTGGATTAAATAATAATCTCGATAAAATATAAATATATGTAATTAATTAAATATATAAGTCACATTAAAATTCTAACAACGGAGACTTCTTATGGCCCATCATGCACTAGTTCACGCCTCTATGCAAATGGTTTCATTCCTGCAGGTATACGCATGTTATCCACAATTCCAGTGGTATATATATAATTTGTTATAAACAAATACCTCAATATTATTAACTAAAAGTAAAAAAGATAGAGAACTCAAAAAGTTGCTTTTACCATGTAAGATATCATGCAAGGAACCTAATGCTGCAAATTGATAAATCAAGATTCTATTGCCACCCTCCAAGCAGTAACCGAGCAGCTCCACGAAGAACTCGTGCTTGAGTCGAGAAACCAATGATAACTGCATTTAACCAAAACAAAATTTAAAAGGGAATAAGATGAGATTCTCATGTTTACTATATTTCACAAGATTTCTCATTGAGTTGACCTGGGCAGAGAATTCAGTATCAATCTCGTGTGAAGCAGCAGGATCTAGCTTCTTTACCGCGACAACTTGCCCTGTGCTCAAAGTCGCACGGTAAACCTTTCCATAAGAGCCTTCTCCGATCAAGGCCTTGAGGCCAAAGTTGCGTGTTAGCTTGTTCAGCTCTGCCAAAGGTATGGCGGGAATTTCGATCGGCAAAATGTTTGGGGGAGCACCAGTTGTCGTAGGACCCCTTGCCTCTCTGCCATTTCCTGTAACAAAAAGATTTATAGGGAAAGCAAGATAGAAAAAAAATATATACTTTACTAAGTGAGAGCTTAGATTTGTGGTAGACATCACTAACATGGATACATGGATTACGTGTTTGCAGAAGAGTGTCATCAGAGCGATTACCATTGTGTTGGTATCCTTTCATTCATTCTACTTGCTAGATAGAAAAGTTTTATCATAACTATCGTATAACTTTCCAAAGAGTTAACATCACATAGCATTTCATTGTCTTCACACGGGCTGCAGCTCTATTATATACAAATGATTTTTGTATGACATAGATGATTTTTCTGTTGAATAAATAAGTTGAGGTTCTACAATGTGATCTCACGCAACCCTCCACTTGCTATGCGGCTCCGGCCACAATTTTCTCACACATCCACCACTCCATTCGCAGCCCTCCCTGCACTTGTTGTTGTACCCAACCCTTGATCCCTTGCTGCCATAGCCACGACCTCTCTTCTCCATTGAGGCTTTTCCCATTCCGAAACCCCAGCAGCCCTAGCATCAACACCTCTTATAAATCTTCGATAGAACGTTGCTAAGTCATGAAAACTACGAACTTCATGAACGATAGATGGCTCAGGCCACCCGTGGATGGCTCATATATTTTCAGGGTCTACAGAGAAACCATCGTGGGAAACAATGAAGCCCAATAATATAACCGAGGAGGTCATGAGGGTACATTTTTTCATAAGGATGTATAATTTCTCATGCCTTAGGATTTCAAATACTTGTCTAAGATGCTCAAGATGACTATCCTTAGTTTTGCTAAAGATCAGGATATCGTCAAAATAGACAACTAAGAATCGTCCAATGAAATGGTGTATGTTGTGAGTCATAAACCACATGAAGATACTAGGTGCATTTGTTAATCCAAATGACATAACTAACCATTCATATAATCCTTAGTCTTAAAAGTAACTTTCCACTCGTCACCTTCCCTCATGCAAATTTAGTGATATCCGCTTCGGATAAATTCTTGAGAAAATAATGTCCCCGGTCATCATATTGAGCATGTCATCGAGTCGAGGGATTAGAAAACAATATTTAACGGTAATCTTATTTATCATCATGTTGTCTACACACATACTGTTAGGGGTAAGGCTCTCCCGTACCGGTGGGCAATACCAGCTGCTCAAATACCGCACCACGCGAAGCGGTCCACGGCAATGATCCATAGTGGCCCCCAATCCGGAGCCCCTAACAGGGCCGCGACCCCCACACCCCAACCCGTCTCCTCAACCAGTTTAATTGAGGTGGGTTGTTGAGGCTGGGATTCGATCCCCAGACCTCCTTGATAAGGAGCCTTCAACACGGCTCTCATCACCAACTGAGCCGCGGCTCAGTTGGTGATGAGAGCCGTGTTGAAGGCTCCTTATCAAGGAGGTCTGGGGATCGAATCCCATCCTCAACAACCCGCCTCAATTAAACTAGTTGAGGAGACGGGTTTGGGTGTGGGGGCCGCGGCCCTGTTAGGGGCTCCGGATTGGGGGCCACTATGGATCATTGCCGTGGACCGCTTCGCGTGGTGCGGTATTTGAGCAGCTAGTATTGCCCACCGGTACGGGAGAGCCTTACCCCCCTAACACATACGTCATGTTCCGTCTTTCTTAGAGGTAAGAAGGGCCAGAATTGCACATGATGACATGTTATCTGGAATAAATCCCTCACTCAATAGGTCATCAACCTGTCTTTTGAGCTTGGTATGCTTTGTAGGGGTCATACGATAATGAGGGAGGTTTGGGAGAACGGATCCCAGAAAAAGATCAATAGCATGTTGGATGCTTCGTAGGGGAGATAACTCTGCAGGGAGCTCCACTGGGCAAACATCCAGGTACTCAAATACAAGGGAAGCCACTTCTATAGAAAGGGATTCATTTGTAGTGTTATTTGAGGTTCCTAAAGGAATTAGAGTGAATATGAGACGATCATTGCTCTCTTCTTCAAATTCTTGTTTACTAATAACATGCAAAAAACCGTGTGGTAGGAGTGGATGTTTCTTTTAGCTTTGCGGGGGATGGGTCATGAGGCTTAGCAGATTGAAAAACGACTCATTTGCCTTCAAATTTGAATACATAAGTGTTAAACACGTCTAAAGTGGGTGACATCTAAATCATGCAGCTAAGGTCGTCCTAGGAGGATATGGGTAACATTCGTCGGTAGGATATCATATCAGATCTTGTTATAATAAGTGGCTAGTGTAATTGGAACTAAACACCTCCGGGTGATAGGAATTGTGGTTTTGTCAACCCATGCAACTTTATAAGGTTATGGGTAGAGTTCCGGCATGAGCTTCATTATAAATATCGCGGTGGTTGACACAACATTCATGCAACTCCCAGAGTCAATGATTAGCTTGCATGATTTTTCTCCACACTTAAAGAAAATGTAAAAAATAGTAGAGTTTCTAGTCTAAACTAGCTCGGCCGGGTTGCACTCGACTCAGGCACGGAGGTTGCGGGATCAACTAGCGGGACATCCTCGCGCGGCGTCCTTTTGGCAGGGCGATCAACATCACCCCTTTTTCTCTTGCGCGCAGCGCCGCCTTGCGACTTGTTCAGCAACTTCATCAGCAATTGAGTCTTCGCAACCATCTCCTCGGGAGTCAACATCTCGCCTAGGATTGAAAAGTGGCGTGCCGGGGAAGGCCCCTTCCCCCTATTTATAGATATCGAAGGACCCCCTGCTTTCGAGTATGCAGTGTACTCGCCAGAAGACCCTCAACGAATAAGGGTTGGATGTTTCTTTCTGAGCCACTTCGTCGCTCGCAAAGAGTGGGGATTGTGTACAACTCATATTCTTCGAGGGTATGACTCATCCATGCCACGTGGGCAGAAGTCAAAGTCAATGGTCAAATCGAAGACAGCGAGCAACTCACCAGAGGCATGTAATGTCAGGTGCGAGTATCAAGGTTGCTCGCCCCCATCATGCACCTTCCATCATTTCATTTATCGAGTTGGCTAGATGAATCAAGCAAACTCGCTAATGGTAGATCCACTTAGATAAATAACCAAGAACTATTTGTATTACTACCAATCGACTCCTAAAAAAAGGGAATGAGAACTTAAGGAAGCAAATTAAAATAAGATTAAGGTGGCGTTTGGCGCGGCTTATTGGCTGCTGTGCGGTGGAAACGCACCGGTAATTTTTGCGGAAGCGGCGTTTGGCGCGGCTTACTTCGAAAAATGCGTTTACTAATATCCGCAGTTTTCTCTTAAGGCCCGACCGCTGTTTTTCTTTGCGTCTGGCCGCAAAAGCAGCACGCGCGAGTCGTCTTCTTCCCCGACTCCTGCGGCGATTTCTCCTTCCTCCCCCAAACCAGCGGCGATTTCCCTTCCTCCCCCTTCCCAGCGGCCATTTCGTAGCGGCGTTTTCCGATTTTAGCCGTTGGTAAGTATCTCTCACCGATTTGCCGCCTTTTCCCTGCTCTCGCAGATCTCTAGGGTTCCGTTTTCCGATTGTCGTCGTCTTTATCTTGCAGGTGTTAGGTTTCGGGCTCCAGATCTTCGCGCTGATCCACCCCCGTTCTCCTCTTCGGGCTCCAGATCTTCATTGTAAGCATCTTCTTCTCCTCCTCTTTATTATGGCTGTTTTGGGGGATTTATGGTTGGCCTGCTGTGTGTGTTCATATGGGCTGGAGTTTGGATTGTATTGGGGCTGTGTGTGTATGTGCTTGGTCTACATGTGTGCTGTGTGTGTGTGTGTTGATATGTATATGTGTTTGTGGTAATATACATGTGTGCTGTGTGTGTGTTGATATGCATATGTGTGCTGTGTGTGTGTGTGTTCATATACATGTGTTGTGTGTGTGCTGTGTGTGTGCTGTGTGTGTGTGTTCATATACATGTGTGTGTGTGTGTGTGTGTTGATATGTATATGTGTGTGTGTTGATATGTATATGTGTGTGTGTGTGTTCATATACATATGTGTGTGTGTGTGTTCATATACATGTGTGCTGTGTGTGTGTGTGTGTGTTCATATACATGTGTGTGTGTGTTCATATACATGTGCTGTGTGTGTGTGGTGTTTGTGTGTGTTCATATACATGTGTGTGTGTGTTGATATGTAGATGTGTGTGTGTGTTCATATACATGTGTGTGTGTGTGTGTGTTCATATACATGTGTGTGTGTGTGTTCATATACATGTGTGTGTGTGTGTGTGTGTGTTCATATACATGTGTGTGTGTGTGTGTTCATATACATGTGTGTGTGTGTGTTCATATACATGTGTGTGTTCATATGCATGGGCTGTGTGTGTGTGATGTGTGTTTGTGTTCATATACATGTGTGCTGTGTGTGTTCATATACATGTGTGTGTTGGTGTATGTGCTTGGTGTACATGTGTGCTGTGTGTGTGCTGTTTGTGTGTGTGTTCATATACATGTGTGTGTGTGTGTGTGTGTGTGTGTGTGTGTGTGTGTGTTCATATGCATGGGCTGTGTGTGTGTGCTGTGTGTGTGTGTTCATATACATGTGTGTGTTCATATACATGTGCTGTGTGTGTGTGTGGTGTGTGTGTGTTCATATACATGTGTGTGTGTTGATATGTATATGTGTGTGTTGATATATACATGTGTGTGTGTGTTCATATACATGTGTGCTGTGTGTGTGTGTGTGTGTTCATATACATGTGTGTGTGTGTGTGCTGTGTGTGTGTGTGTTCATATACATGTGCAAAAGAAAGAAGCAAGCTAGCAGCTCGGTGTTAGAAGATTTGGCCGAGTCCTCGAAGATCATAAGTCGATGCATCCAGGAGCCACCCAAGATTTCATCTTCTTCTTTCACTATTGCACATGCACTAGAAAAATTAGGCACGTACTCAGAAGTGCAGTCTGATGAAGACTTCTATGATTTTGCCATCACATACTTGATGGAAACAAAACATAGAGAGACTTTCATGTGCCTTCCAGAAGGCATGAACATCAAGTGGTTGAAAAACTGCTATACTCGTGGGGCGTAGTAGAGAGACTATGTGTGTTGTTTTGTTTTATTATGTTTTTGAACATTATGAAAATTATATTATGTTGTTTAAATGTGGACATTATGAACATTATTAGAAATTTGCCTGAGTTCTGTGATATGTTATATCTCTGAACACACCTCGATGTTAAACCCTCCGGTTCCATCCATGACTTCAAAGCAAACAGGCGATAAATGGGTCGGAGAGCTGCTTCGTGGGACTCGAGTTAGATTTCATGACTCGTTCATGATGAGTCAAGAAATTTTTATAGATTTATTGCATGCTCTCGAAGAGAAGTGTGGTTTTCAGGGAACAAGAAGAACTGCAGCCAGAGAAGTCCTAGCATTGACCATATATATATTATCTCATAATGAATCAATGAGAAAAACACGCGAGCGGTTTCAGCACTCAACAGAGACAACTAGCAGATTTTTTGATCGTGGTATTCGCGCTTTGTTGCAGTTGGCCGAGGAAGTCATACAGCCATCAGATAGGTCTTTCGGCTGCACTCCGCCAGAGATTATGTATGACAGGCGTTATATGCCTTTTTTTAAAGATTGTGTTGGAGCAATAGATGGAACACATGTCGATGCGTGCATACCAGTAGGAAGTCAAGTTCCATATATTGGGAGAAAGGGCAGACCGACACAAAATGTCATGGCGGCCTGTGATTTCAACATGTGTTTCACTTTTGTTATGGCAGGTTGGGAGGGATCGGCGCACGATAGTCGCATTTTCAATTATGCCATAACTGATCCTCGTTATACGTTCCCTCATCCGCCTCAAGGTAAATAATTAAAAATCAGCTCATCTAATTATTACTTTAAATATTTTCCGTTGTTAAACATTTTTTAATATGTTTCAGGAAAATATTACTTGGTTGATTCTGGTTATCCTCTACAGAAAGGATATTTAAAATCATATCAGGATACAAGATATCATCTGCCTGACTTTGCCCGGGGTGGACGTCGCGCAGAAGGACGTCGAGAGATATTCAATCATGCGCACTCGTCGCTTAGAAGTGTGATAGAACGATCATTCGGCGTTTGGAAGAAGAAGTGGGCCATACTACGGGACATGCCAAGCTATAGCTTCGACAAACAGGCACATATTGTCATGGCCACGATGACTTTACATAATTTCATTCGTCGCCACCCTTCGCGCGTGGATTTTGATTTCAGTGAGTCCGAGCAGAGGGGTAGAGATGATGGACTGGTCACACAAGAGCGACAAGATACATGCCCTGACACTGCAGGTGGTGTGGAGGAGATGATCGCGCTACGTGATAGTATAGCAGATCAGTTGTATGAATCTAGATCATAGGAGATATCATGATATATGGTTAATGTGGACATTATTTTTGTGTGTTTGGTAATATATGATGGAAAATATATATATTTTTTTAATAGTCGGTAAAAAAAAAAAATTCACTCAAAACTCCGTTTTGTTTCCAAACAACTTTTTCAAAACTCCATTTTACAAACTCCATTTCACCCAAACAGTTTTTTAACAAAACTCCGTTTTCCAGAATCAGCACTTTTCCTATCAGCAACAGCCCATCAGCAGCTTTCCATCAGCAACAGCCCAACCAAACAGAGCCTAAGGCTCCGTTTGGCGAGGTTTTTTTGCTCCGGTGAGTTTGGACAAAAATGCCACCATCATAGAATGCATGTTTGGCAAGACAATGGTTATGACCTCCAACAAGAAAAGAAAACTAGTTTTGAACATAAAAGTGGATGATGTCCCTTGGGTGAGGTCGGGAGTTCACGAACAACGGTTCATAACCACCGCGTTTACGACCGCCGCCACCCTGCCAAACGGAGCCTAAATTGAAGGGCAAAGATATCACTACTGAATTTACAGCTACAATGTAGACATCACTACTGAATTTACTGCATTGACATGTAATTACATGATATAAATTGATCCCACCCATAACCAAATAGCAATGAATTGGCATTCAATCTTCTTGGAAAATAATTAATGTTTAGTAACTGATTGGAACAAACTAGGTTAACCCCTTACATTACTGTACTAGAACTTGGGCGTGCATGTAATAAAACTGCAAAAAGATGCTGCTAACAAGTGGCATGTGGCTTATTATTTAATTTTTACATGTCAACACCCTCAAAAGTAGATATGAATTGAAACATTGTTTGGCATCTAATTATTTAATTGAGAGAAATTGAATGGACAGCATTTATTTCTCTCTTTTGATTGAGAAAAAATGAGTTTCTAATTTTTGTGATGAGTGGATGTGAGTGTAGATGATAATTAGTAATATTTTCCTGTGATATGGAAAATTGCATTTGTTTATATTTTCGAGGTAAATCTAATTATCCATCAATTATATTGAAACCAAACACAAAATATATTTGATCAGGCATCCAAAACCTAGGGAAGGTAAGTTTATGGAACAACAAAGCCACAATCCATGTAAATATGTGTTCTAGCATCTCAAAGATAATAGAAACATTCATGAAAGAGCATGGAAAACAAAGGCTCCGTTTGGGACAATTGCAGAGTTTGAGCGGTGACATTGTGGAAGTAATCACAGTGGTGGCGGCAGGGGCGGACCTACATGTGGCCGATTGTGGGCGGCCGTCCACACTCAATTTAAAAAAAAACTAAGAATATTACATTAAAAATATTTTTTGTTCTTGTAGTCTTATTATAGATATTAAATACAATATCTATTCAAAAATAGACAATAAATTAGTCTTGGCATGATGGTTGTTGACTTCATGTTAAGGTTATTAAAATTTTGTGAGAGGTCTTGAGTTTAAATCCTCGTAATATCAAAATTTTGATATTTTTGCCAAAATACAATATTTAGACAACAAAAATTATTTAAAATGTAGATTTATTTTATATAATTAAAGAAATATATTGTTAAAAAATTCATTAAAAGTGTAGATTTTTTTTTTAATTTATACATTGTAAAAAAATATCTTTGAAAAAATATAAACATACTTTATATATATTTACACAAATTGTATAAAAAAATCATTTAAATTATGAAAATAATATAAAGAAGTTGACATTAATATACTACAAACAAATATTTTTTATATTTGGTAATTAAAATTTTCAAATGAATTAGCACTCTGCCCACACAGAAAATTTATCCTGCGTCCGTCACTGGGTGGCGGTTTACTGTTTTGAAACTTTCGTAATAAAAGTTTTTGTGGCACTCACGACGTCTAACGTTTGACTATACCTGCATATCAATGGTGGGTTTTTTACCTAAAATATCGTTTTGTGAAAATAGCATTCGTGACTCAAATGCTAGCTGCATTTCTTGTAACCATGGCTCCGTTTGGTCTGTCATTAGCCACTCTAAACAGTGGGATTTCACTGTCGGCAGACCAATTTGAGTTGTGTTTAGTAAAATCTATTTGCGCAATTCTGCTATCCACAGACCATTTTCAGAAAATTATATATAAACCCCCAAAGGAACCTTGGGAGGGAATTTTGGCTTCTTCTCTCCTTTGCTTAGTTGTGGTTGGCGAGAGCTCCAACACATTGTTCACCTAGGTTTCTGGGTTAACAGTTTGGACAAAAAAGACACCGTCATAGAATATATATTTGGCATGACAACATTTATGACCGCCACCAAGAAGAGAAAACTAGTTTTGAACATAAAAGTGGATGAAGTTCCTTAGGTGTTGTCGGGCGTTCACGAACGATGGTTCATAACCACCGTATGTTCACGACTGCCACCGCCGCGCCAAAAGTAGCCTATGCTCACAAATTCCACCGCTGTCTCACCGTTCTCCCAAACATAGCCAAAACCATTCATCATTCCCAAACTATCCACTACCAATGCTAAAATTCCATAATTTGGGGCGGTATGATTTACTGCTGCCGGATTGGCAAATCAAAGAAATCAAATTAGGTCAATTCTCACCAGGGGCATTACGAGTTGGAGGGGCAGCAGATTGATTACTGGGCTGGCTATAAATTTCCTCCTCCCCGCCGCCACAACACATCATCTTGAAAGTCGGCACCAAAAACCTACGACGGGTGAGTTTATGGAAGCATCCCCATCTCAACACGCAAGCTCCGATTACTGAAGCATAACAAAATCATCAAATTATTACAACAATTCAAAAAATATATATATTTATAGCACGAAAAGAGAAACAAATCACGAAGAAAGAATGTAGGAATCTACAGAAACATCTAAAATGAAAACTAAATGTGATTTAGAACCCTACCGAGATTTATTGAGGTGAAACTTCTTTAGGCCGCGGAAAATGAGAAGAGGGGGGATTTTCAATTTCTTCCTTCTTCTTCTTTTTTGCAGAACTGGGAGAAATAGGGGGGAAAGCATTTGGCCATTTTAAGGAGAGGAGAGAGAAGGATTTGTTTAGAGGCGGAGGGATATAGCGCAGATTTCGGGGCAAAACCTGTTCTTCTCCATTGAATTTATACTTCGAGCCCGGACTTTCACCAGCTTGTCATACACAGAGATTTATATCGATATTATATATATATTATATATAAATAATATTATAATAATAATATTTATTTATTTATTTATTATTATTATTATTAAAATTAAATAAATATATAAATTTAATTTAATTACAAAAATTGGAAAATTTATAATAAAGAATGATAACATTTGAAAAATGAATTTTTCACCAAATATTGACTCAGTGTGACAGTGTATCTATTATACAAAACTAAATAAAAATATAAAAAATCAAATGCATGATTTTTAAAATAAACTAAAATAAAAAAAAACATATAAATACAATCTAATTATTAAAAATCCTCCGATTACTGAAGCATAACAAAATCATCAAATTATTACAACAATTCAATATATATATATATATTTATAGCCCGAAAAGAGAAACAAATCACGAAGAAAGAATGTAGGTTTCTACAGAAACAGCTAAAATGAAAAATAAATGTGATTTAGAACCCTACCGAGATTTATTGAGGTGAAACTTCTTTAGGCCGCGGAAAATGAGAAGATGGGGAATTTTCGATTTCTTCCTTCTTATTTTTTGCAGAACCGGGAGAAATAGGGGGGAAAGCATTTGGCTATTTTAAGGAGAGGAGAGAGAAGGATTTGTGTAGAGGCGGAGGGATATAGCGCAGTTTTCGCGGCAAAACCTGTTCTTCTCCATTGAATTTATACTTCGAGCCTGGACTTTCACCAGCTTGTCATACGCAGAGATTTATATCGATATTATTTATATATATTATATATAAATAATATTATACTAATATTTATTTATTTATTTATTATTATTATTATTAAAACTAAATAAAAATATATAAATTTAATTTAATTACAAAAATTAAAAATTTATAATAAAGAATGATAACTTTTGAAAAATGAATTTTTCACCAAATATTGACTCAGTGTGACAGTATATCTATTATACAAAACTAAATAAAAAAAACAAATGCATGATTTTTAAAATAAACTAAAATAAAAAAAACAAATAAATACAATCTATTTATTAAAAATTCTCGGATTACTGAAGCATAACAAAATCATCAAATTATTACAACAATTCAAAATATATATATATTTATAGCACGAAAAGAGAAACAAATCACGAATAAAGAATGTAGGATTCTACGGAAACAGCTAAAATGAAAACTAAATGTGATTTTGAACCCTACCGAAATTTATTGAGTTGAACTTTCTTTAGGCCGCGGAAAATGAGAAGAGGGGGGATTTTCGATTTCTTCCTTCTTCTTCTTTTTTCAGAACCGGGAGAAATAGAGGGGAAAGCATTTGGCCATTTTAAGGAGAGGAGAGAGAAGGATTTGTTTAGAGGCGGAGGGATATAGCGTAGTTTTCGCCGCAAAACCTGTTCTTCTCCATTGAATTTATACTTCGAGCCTGGACTTTCACCAGCTTGTCATACGCAGAGATTTATATCGATATTATTTATATATATATTATATATAAATAATATTATAATAATATTTATTTATTATTATTATTATTATTAAAATTAAATAAATAAATAAATTTAATTTAATTACAAAAATTGGAAAATTAATAATAAAGAATGATAATATTTGAAAAATGAATTTTTCACCAAATATTGACTCAGTGTGACAGTATATCTATTATACAAAACTAAATAAAAAAAAACAAATGCATGATTTTTAAAATAAACTAAAATAAAAAAAACATATAAATACAATCTAATTATTAAAAATCCTCCGATTACTGAAGTATAACAAAATCATCAAATTATTACAACAATTCAAAAATATATATATTTATAGCACGAAAAGAGAAACAAATCACGAAGAAAGAATGTAGGATTCTACAGAAAGAGCTAAAATGAAAACTAAATGTGATTTAGAACCCTACCGAGATTTATTGTGGTGAAACTTCTTTAGGCCACGGAAAATGAGAAGAGGGGGGATTTTCGATTTCTTCCTTCTTCTTTTTTGCAGAACCGGGAGAAATAGGGGGGAAAGCATTTGGCCATTTTAAGGAGAGGAGAGAGAAGGATTTGTTTAGAGGCGGAGGGATATAACGCAGTTTTCGCGGCAAAAACTGTTCTTCTCCATTGAATTTATACTTCGAGCCTGGACTTTCACCAGCTTGTCATAAGCAGAGATT
The DNA here is from genome assembly GCA_033032865.1 of Dactylorhiza incarnata. Lineage (NCBI taxonomy): Eukaryota > Viridiplantae > Streptophyta > Magnoliopsida > Asparagales > Orchidaceae > Dactylorhiza > Dactylorhiza incarnata. Next base: position 4,025,461 of record JAWHQI010000176.1, on the reverse strand, counting down.
TATATCGATATTATTTATATATATTATATATAAATAATATAATAATAATATTTATTTATTTATTATTATTATTATTAAAATTAAATAAATATATAAATTTAATTTAATTACAAAAATTGGAAAATTTATAATAAAGAATGATAACATTTGAAAAATGAATTTTGCACCAAATATTGACTCAGTGTGACAGCATATCTCTTATACAAAAAAAAAAAAAAAACAAATGCATGATTTTTAAAATAAACTAAAATAAAAAAAACATATAAATACAATCTAATCATTAAAAATCCTCCGATTACTGAAGCATAACAAAATCATCAAATTATTACAACAATTCAAAAAATATATATATTTATAGCACGAAAAGAGAAACAAATCACGAAGAAAGAATGTAGGATTCTACAGAAACAACTAAAATGAAAACTAAATGTGATTTAGAACCCTACCGAGATTTATTGAGGTGAAACTTCTTTAGGCCGCGAAAAATGAGAAGAGGGGGGATTTTCGATTTCTTCCTTCTTCTTCTTTTTTGCAGAACCGGGGAAATAGGGGGGAAAGCATTTGGCTATTTTAAGGAGAGGAGAGAGAAGGATTTGTGTAGAAGCGGAGGGATATAACGCAGTTTTCGCGGCAAAACCTGTTCTTCTCCATTGAATTTATACTTCGAGCCTGGACTTTCACCAGCTTGTCATACGCAGAGATTTATATCGATATTATTTATATATATTATATATAAATAATATTATAATAATATTTATTTATTATTATTATTATTAAAATTAAATAAAAATATATAAATTTAATTTAATTACAAAAATTAAAAATTTATAATAAAGAATGATAACATTTGAAAAATGAATTTTTCACCAAATATTGACTCAGTGTGACAGTATATCTATTATACAAAACTAAATAAAAAAAAAACAAATGCATGATTTTTAAAATAAACAAAAATAAAAAAAACATATAAATACAATCTAATTATTAAAAATCCTCATATTACTGAAGCATAACAAAATCATCAAATTATTACAACAATTCAAAATATATATATATATATTTATAGCACGAAAAGAGAAACAAATCACGAAAAAAGAATGTAGGATTCTACAGAAATAGCTAAAATGAAAACTAAATGTGATTTAGAACCCTACCGAGATTTTTTGAGGTGAAACTTCTTTAGGCCGCGGAAAATGAGAAGAGGGGGGATTTTCGATTTCTTCCTTCTTCTTTTTTGCAGAATCGGGAGAAATAGGGGGGAAAACATTTGGCCATTTTAAGGAGAGGAGAGAGAAGGATTTGTTTAGAGACGGAGGGATATAGCGCAGTTTTCGCGGCAAAACCTGTTCTTCTCCATTGAATTTATACTTCGAGCCTGGACTTTCACCAGCTTGTCAAACGCAGAGATTTATATCGATATTATTTATAGATATTATATATAAATAATATTATAATAATATTTATTTATTTATTTATTATTATTAAAATTAAATAAAATATATAAATTTAATTTAATTAGAAAATTTGGAAAATTAATAATAAAGAATGATAACATTTGAAAAATGAATTTTTCACCAAATATTGACTCAGTGTGACAGTATATCTATTACACAAAACTAAATAAAAATAAAAATAAAACAAATGCATGATTTTTAAAATAAACTAAAAAAAACATATAAATACAACCTAATTATTAAAAATCCTTCGATTATTGAAGCATAACAAAATCATCAAATTATTACAACAATTCAAAATATATATATATTTATAGCACGAAAAGAGAAACAAATCACGAAGAAAGAATGTAGGATTCTACAGAAACAGCTAAAATGAAAACTAAATGTGATTTAGAACCCTACCGAGATTTATTGAGATGAAACTTCTTTAGGCCCCGGAAAATGAGAAGAGGGGGATTTTCGATTTCTTCCTTCTTCTTCTTTTTTGCAGAACCGGGAGAAATAGGGGGAAAGCATTTGGCCCTTTTAAGGAGAGGAGAGAGAAGGATTTGTTTAGAGGCGGAGGGATATATCGCAGTTTTCGCGGCAAAACCTGTTCTTCTCCATTGAATTTATACTTCGAGCCTGGACTTTCACCAGCTTGTCATACGCAGAGATTTATATCGATATTATTTATATATATTATATATAAATAATATTATAATAATATTTATTTATTATTATTATTATTATTAAAATTAAATAAAAATATATAAATTTAATTTAATTACAAAAATTGAAAAATTTATAATAAAGAATGATAACATTTGAAAAATGAATTTTTCACCAAATATTGACTCAGTGTCACAGTATATCTATTATACAAAACTAAATAAAAATAAAAATAAACAAATGCATGATTTTTAAAATAAACTAAAATAAAAAAAACATATAAATACAATCTAATTATTAAAAATTGTAAAAATTATAATAAAAAATAAGGTTTTCAGAATCCGACTAGACATTGAACCAGAAGAAGGAGAGGTTCAAGGCTTAACCGGTTGAACCGAGGTTGAACCGGGTCTAACTACAAATGCATAAATTATGAGATATATAGTCATACAAAACAAATTAAGATAAGTAGATATCAGGTAAGATCATAAGATATTTAACAAAAAAAATATTAAAAAATTAGTCGTGACATTTGTTTCAAGCATTAAATCAACCGGAGTTGAATCGTAGCAACTTAACAAATAATCAACGTTATTTCAAATATTTGACAATATATTAATATTTTAAAGAAAAATAATTTTAAGTTCATTTGAATATAAAATATAATTCATTATTTTCTGGTGGTTTTCTTCTGGTTGTGCAAATCCTGGGCACAGTATTTTTTACATATTATGTATTTTTCCCACAGATGGCGTTAATCTGTTGCGGATCGCTTGGGGCCTCCGGTAGATCGGGCAATTCAACCGTCTTAGCCCGCTAGCGCCCGAACGAGCAAACAGATAAAAGGGGGTTTCCGGGGAGACCGAGTCCAAGAGCTGATGACGTGAAAAACCCACAATCGGGTGGAAAAACTACGCGGTCGGAGCTGTGCCGACCTAACCTTCACTATGCTTTGAATTCCTTTACAGATTCGCCCTTGAGAGAGCGAGGGGGATAGGTCGCGCCTTGTTACAATGATGGTGGGTGAGAGAGATAGAGATTGCTGCCTTGCTCTAATGCGGGTTTGCCCCCCGCGTCCAAGCTTTGTCCGTTCCACTGCGGGCCTTCAGCTCCCTGCTCGGTCTGCTAATAACAAGTTTCAAGCCTCCAAGCGGTCGGCGAACAGCAAACTCCATGCCTCCAGAGTGCTCTGCGAACAAGAAGCTCCAAGTCTCCAAGTGATCTGCGAACAGTAAGCTCCAAGCCTCCACAGCGGTCTGTGAACAGTAAGCTCAAAGCCTCCAAAGCGGCCTGCGAACAGTAAGCTCCAAGCCTCCACAGCAGTCTGCGAACAGTAAGCTCCAAGCCTCCAAAGCGGTCTGCGAACAGTAAGCTCCAAGCCTCCACAGCGGTCTGCGAACAGTAAGCTCCAAGCCTCCAAAGCGATCTGCGAACAGTAAGCTCCAAGCCTCCAAAGCGGTCTGCGAACAGTAAGCTCCAAGCCTCCAGAGCGGTCTGCGAATAGCGCTCTCCAAGTCTCTAATCTCTAGAGAGAGAGAGAGAGAAAGAGAAAATAGAGAGAGAGCTCCCGGTTCAAAAGTGAGTGAATGAGAGAATAGAAGGGTCTATTTATAGGCTTTTGAAGGGGCGGTTCGATAAATTTACCCGTTATTTACCGGACCGGGCAATAGGAGGGCTCCGTTTGAGGCACACAGATTACCAATTCTCCGGAAAATACGGGACCGCCACTAACTTGTTTAGGGTTCCGAAGAGAGAGAGAGAGAGAGAGAGAGAGAGAGAGAGAGAGAGAGAGAGAGAGAGAGAGAGAGAGAGAGAGAGAGAGAGAGAGAGGGGGGAGACGGCGGTGGGCGGCCGCCGGAGGAGGTGGCGGCCTCCCCCGCCTAACCAGTCGTCCGCCCAAGGGGATGGCCGGACGGGGCGGCCTGTAACACCTCCATTTCCAGTGCACTGAAATCAGCAGCTTGCTGAGTTGCGAAGCTAACGCCAGCGTTAGAGTTAACGCCAGGCGTTAGCCAAGTTGAGTTCGTCGACCGTTGAGACGAGTTAGTCGACCGCTGAGACGAGTTAGTCGACCGCTGAGACGAGTTAGTCGACCGCTGAGACGAGTTAGTCGACCGCTGAGACGGGTTAGTCGACCGCTGAGAAGCTAACGCTAGGCGTTACCGCTAACGCCAGGCGTTAGCCGACAAGTTCGTCGAAAGCAGGCTGAACGCCGTTCGTCGAACGCAGCAAGCCGTTCGTCGAACGCAAGCTTTAGGCAGAGCTAACGCCAGGCGTTAGAACTAACGCCAGGCGTTAGCCACGCAGGTTCGACATTCGTCGATGGATAAGCTCAGCCACCGCTTTAAGCGCTAACACCCGGCGTTAGGTGCTAACGCCGGCGTTAGCTAAGAAAGTATATATAAGCAAATTCCCACTTTTCTTCTCATTTTTCTGAGAAATCTATGGCTTTCTGATAGCTGTGAGCTGGGAGAAGTGAGGGAGATCAGTTGGGGGTGAGCCGCTTGTTGTGCGAAGGTCGAATCCGCGAAGGAGGTTGTGCGTGCTTGTGCCATCGTCGATATCATGGAGGGGAAGCTGATTCGACAGATTCCAGCCGAGTTCCTCTCAAATCCATGGCACCAAAATGAGCGCCGATGGTAACGATTCTCCTTCCTAATCCTTGGACATGTATGTCCTTTGATTTGCATGATTTTTGGGAGGCTTCTACTAATTAGTAGATGGGTTCTTCCGGTGGGTCGATCTTATCCCCACAAAATTTGCATATAGAGTCCGGAAATGGTAGTACGGACATAGACATGCTGTGTGAAGCCCATCTGGACAGGTCGATCCGGATTGGTGATGTTTCTTGCTTGTAGCGTGCCGGAGAAGACTCCGTGTATATGCTGTATTTCGGGTTTTTGTGCTGTGTTGTACAGTAAGTTGATCTGGAGGTGTTTCCCAGAAAATACCCGAGAAAAGTGAGCAGAACTGGGTTCTGTTGCTAACGCGGGGTGTTAGAGTTAACGCTGGCGGTATCACCCAGCGAGTAAAATTGATGTGTTCTGGAGGTGTTTTCCCAGAGGTAGCAGAATTGGGTTCTGTTACTAACGCCAGGCGTTAGGTCTAACGCCGGCGGTATCTCCAGGTGAGCAGATCGTGTGACTCGTGTGGTTACAATTAGACGGGCACAAGGGGAAGCCAAACTCGTGTCAGACATAGTTGAATACTGACATTTATGAGCGCGGGCACAAGCTGAACCGAACCTGTTCCATAGCCGGTCAGTGACGAGGTCGCTCCTCCGCGGTCACTGAGGGAATTTTGTATTAGAAACCGTCAGGTAGTGCTAGTCTAGCCTTACGGTCCCAGCTCATAGTGAGAATCCAAGTTGAAAAAGGACTTGTCGATTGCGTGTCGTGAGTGCACAAAGCGTGTAAGCCTAAATCCGAGTTGAAAAAGGACTTGTCGATGAATGCAATTCTTCTATGCGGTGCTTAGACGCACCTGTGATACATATACTGTTGTTGCTTACTTGCATGGAAGGAGCACCGCCGCCCCGAGCATGGGGTGGGGTCGTTATAAATCTTGGTCAGGTAAAGCTGACCGGTTACTTGTTTTCCCACCGCTTGGTGGATTTGTTTGTACAGGTCCCGACGAGACTAGCGGGAAATAGCGGGCTGAAGCCCTTGCTGCTGTGCTATGCTGGCCCTTGAAGGCCAAAGCTTTTGTTTACTCTTTTTCATGTGTGGCCGGCCTGCGCGCCGATGTTTGGAAGCCACCTTTATTATGTAAACAAATCGTATAAAGAACTTGATGTATTTCATTCCTAGTAGTAACTATTGTGGACAGTATATCAACTGGTTTAATTTAAAGTGAAATACTTCCGTTGTGTGACTCTGTGGTCTGAGATGGTTATGTTCTAACTATTTAATGCTAATTTAAGTAACACACTCTTCTGTTCGTTTCATATGGCGTGGAGTCCCGGACGGACCTACTGTTATATGCTATGTAACAAGGAGGGTGTTACAAATTGGTATCAGCTACGAGTCTCGTTCCCTTTCCGTTGGAATTCGTGGTCGAATTCTTTTAAGGGGTGGTGAGCACATGTGTGCGTCGCCTTTAACTCATGTAAATAACCAGTAATTGTCCACTTTAGGAATGAATTACATGTATGTGTGTAGCATTGGGATGGAACTTCTGTGTTCCTTTATTGCTTCATACTATCTCTTAGTCGCTAATTATGTTTTGTGTACATGTATAGGCGGCTGAGAGTGGAGCGGGGCCGTCTCGACCCCCTCGTTCGACTGCGAGTAGTGCACCAACTGCGGTGCTGACCCCTCCTTCTGCTGAAACTGTAAGGATGGTCGCTGAAGCAGTGTTTGCAATGTTCACTGTGCAACCTGGAGGGCATGTCCCTGGACAGCCTCCTACTCCTGGAGTGGCTCCAGTGCCGGTTGCAGCAGCTGAACTTGCTGTGGAAAGTCCAGTGTCGGTGAGGGCACGAAGAGCTCCAGATCAACAGCTGCAATACTTTTTGAGTTTTCATCCTCCTACGTTCACGGGGGCAGGAACCCCGACGCAAGCGGAGGATTGGCTGTCAAGGGTGAGCAAAACCTTGAAGGCTACGGATACGGAGGAAGGGCAAAAAGTTATATTGGCAACCTTCCTACTTGATGGGGAGGCGCAGCTGTGGTGGGACGAGATGGAGTTGCATCAGCTAGCGGGAAGGCAGCTGACAGATATCCCCTTTGATGAGTTTTCCAGACTGTTCTTGGCGCGGTATCTTCCACCGGCCCAACAGATAGAGATGGAAAACCAGTTCAACAGTCTGACTCAGGGTGATAGTACGATCGACGACTATCTGCATGAGTTTACACGGTTGGGGCGCTATGCAGGCGTGACGTTTGCGGACGAAGCCCGTAAGACAAATCGGTTTTATGAAGGCCTGCGGGAAGAGTTGTGGTTCCTTCTGACGAGGCCAATGACGCAGGGGGTTTATGACCCTGGTCAACACGGCTCGTTCCTTAGAAAAGGACATGAAGAGGTCCCAAAGCAGGAAGGAGCTAGCAGTAGTCAAGCCAGAGTTCAAAGTATTGAGCTCTACGAAGCCTGGACGAGGCAAATGGAAGAAAGGAGCGCGACCGTCTGGGTCAGCTCAATCTTCAGTGTCGGGAGTGACTGGGCGAGGCCCAATCATTTGTTACAACTGCGGCAAGCCGGGACATATAGCTCGTGATTGTCATAGTGGAAAGAAGGCAGTTGCGGCCTATGCAGCAGAGAAAGGGAAGGTGGCAGAGTCAACCGCATCCCACACTGCTCCAGCCCAGCCTAGAGTATACAGCCTTGGCCAGCAGGAGGCCATCAAACAGAACGATGTGGTGACAGGTGTAACGGTCCAGGCCCGCCAACACGGGACCCAGCTGGACCGCCGGCACCCTCCCGGCCCAGGCCCGCCAACACGGGACCCAGCTGGCACCGGAAGGGTTCAACATAACCAGATGGTCTGCAGACCATGCACCCCAACCCCTCTCTGTCCCACCACAGGGCACAGCGGTTTGTTGGAGGCCGCAGCCCCCCTTTTTATGAGAAATGCTTCAGTTAAGCGGCATCACAGGGACTTTTTTTTTTAACGGTCCAGGCCCGCCAACACGGGACCCAGCTGGACCGCCGGCACCCTCCCGGCCCAGGCCCGCCAACACGGGACCCAGCTGGCACCGGAAGGGTTCAGCCTAACCAGATGGTCTGCACCATGCTGGAGGCTGCAGCTCAATTGGTGATGAGAAGTGAAAGAATTATATAGTTAAGCGTGCTCGGATGGGAGCAATTTCGGGATGGGTGACCTCCTGGGAAGTCCCTGCGCTGCCGCTTAACTGAACAATTTCTCATGAAAAGGGGGGCTGCGGCCTCCAACAACCCGTTGTGCCCTGTGGTGGGACAGAGAGGGGTTGGGGTGCATGGTCTGCAGACCATCTGGTTAGGCTGAACCCTTCCGGTGCCAGCTGGGTCCCGTGTTGGCGGGCCTAGGCCGGGAGGGTGCCGACGGTCCAGCTGGGTCCCGTGTTGGCGGGCCTGGACAGTTAAAAAAACCTAGGGAGTGGTTTTGTCATGACTAGGTCATGACAAAACCCTAGGAGCTTGAAGAGACCACTTGGCCTTAGGAAAGAAGAAGAAAACCAACCTTGGTCTGCAAATAGTAAATTCCAAATAGTTGACCTAAGGCTTGACTTTAGGGCTTCAACTTGGCTCACCAACCCCACCTTAGCATTCCTAGGCCATCAAGGAGCCCAGAGAGACATTTAGGACCCATTGGGGACAGTCACACAGGTCAAGTTGACCAAAGTCAACCTTAAGCTCTAATTAGGTCAAAATGGCAATTCTTCACTAGGTGCCCTAATTGACCACCACCATATTAAATTGACCCTACCCATAGTGTTATTATATCATAGGGGACCCAGTGGAACAAAAAGCCCATGACTGGGTCAACCCTAGGGCTCAATTTGACCAAAGTCAACTTAGCCTGTTTTGGTCAAATCAACTCATATTGGGTCAATTAAGGCTCATGTGACCAAATTGACCCCACCAGTAGTTTCTAAATTTAATTTGGAGTCCAATGAACCCAAAAGCCCCATCCTAGGGTCACCCAATTGGTCAATTTGACCAAAAGTCAAACTTGCCCAAATTAGGTCAAATCACTTAAACCTGGCCCAATCCCTTTGCGCTAGCTCAATTGATTGGTCAACCCGCTTAAATGACTGGTATTTAGCACAGGAGGGAGTGGAAAATTGGCCATGGTGATTAAGAGAGAGAAAATGGGGGCTTTCCCCATTATTGGAGGAGAGAGAAAGAGAAGAATAATGGCCATTCATGACTTGGGAGGCCAAAGGCCTCCTCCCTTCACCTCCCATGGCTTGGTACTTTCTCCCTAATTAATTTGGAGGAGTTTAATAGCCAGGGCCGGCCACAAGGGGGCTGAATTTGGAGGGTTTTCATGGTGGCCGAAAATAGCTTTCATGGCCATTAATGGCAATCCCAAGCATAGACCCTTCCTCTCCCCAAATTGCTCCATTTAGAAGCTTTACCGGGCAGAGAGGAGTGTTTTCCCCCACTCACCTGAAGTTTTCGAGCAACTTGGTGTGGAGGTTGCAAAGGCACCAAACCTAGGATTGGCCATGGTAAGGAGGGGATTTGGCAAGGCTTCAAGGCTCCAAGAAGGTCCGGTTCTTCATCCTTCTTTCAGTGGGTAGATCCTCTTCTATTGCCTGCAAGTTCTGGGCTCAATTGATCCCAGATCGGGTAGGCTGAAACTCCATTTCTGGAGCTTGATATTTCCTACCTAAACACCCTACTCCGGCCACCACCGGCCGGCCCAACCCCTCCTATCGCCGGCCACCACCTCAACGGAGGTGGTGGTGGCACTAGCCGGCCGGGAACGGGCATATGTGGCCGAGAAATCGACATCCAACGTCGTCCAGGCGCGGGAGATCTCGGTCGTTGGCCAAATGAAGAAGATGAGCCGATTCCCTTCCTTTTGCGCTAAGATGAGTGCAAACAGTGACGATTTAGGATTCATTTTAATTTAATGGTTGTAATTTCTGTGATTAAAACTGCAGCAGTTGGTTTTAAATATTAAAAATAGTTAGAGGCTCTTATAGGAAAAGTGGTCAACACAGAAAATGTAGCCCTTGATGTCTAGTTTAATTTAAAATTGATTTCACTCAATTTGGAGTCCTGGTTAGACCACAGCACTCATTTTAATGAGATCTATCCATAGGGATGTCCAGACATTAAAATAATTGCTCACTCCAAACCAGTCATCCAAATGACTTGAAATTTGGGGTATGGGCTAATCTCACATATATCTAGGTCCTGTCCAAAAATGGAATTTTTTGGAAAACATTTTCCTAAAGTTTTTGTAAAAATTTAATAATCAATGTATAAATTATTTGGAGGGTCAAATGACCTCCAAACTCCACCAAATTTTGGTGGGGTGTTCTTAGGGTCATGATAAACCCTTGGTTAAAATTTCAACCCATTTGAGGTTCATTTGGTCAGGTAATTAATTGGCTCAAGTTTTGATCTTTAAGGAAATTATTAGGTTAAAGAGGCTATGTTGGAATTTAGTGGTCAAACCACCTCCAATTGGAGTGGAATTTTGGCCACTGCCCTAACACCACCCAAATCACCTCCATGTGAGTTTTGGGGTCATGGGGAGTAGGTTTGCCCTAGGACATGGAGTTGGAGCTCCTTGGTGTGCCTTTAGCCAAGTAGAGATCCATTGGCCAAATAGGCCCATAGAGACTTGAGTCTTCTTGGGGAGGTCAGTGGAATCATTTTGAGACCCCATAAGGAAATGGGTGAGCATTGGTGTTGATTTGCTCAAGGCCATAGGGTTGATCCCTATGGAGTGGAATTTGAGGTTGTGAAGGACATGAGAGTGTTTGTCCTTGGTGAGGAGCGTGATAGACTCCTCTGAGTTTTATGAGTGATATAACACCCTCACAAGAAGTTTGGGTGGATTTGGGGAAGTATAGACCCAAACCCTAGGGTAAACACTAAGGGGTGCATATAGAGGCCAATGAAGGAAGAGGGGTCAAACCTTTATGGTTTGACCTAAAATTTTGGGGAGTTGGTCATGGTGACTAGAGAAGCCACCCCTGTGAAATTGAAGAGGTTTGGGGTTGTATACTTTAGTGAATAAATCCTTGGGTAGATTTGTAAATATTTAGGTTTTGGGTTTTAGGAAAGATTAACACTTAGGGGATAACTCCTTTTCTGTCATCAATATGATATATATGTTAATATTCCCTGGAAATTCTATTAGAGCCATTAGAAGACTTTTGGAGGTCCAAATTGTAATTATTCTTATTGTTAGCAATTTTTGGGATGATTAATTTTAGGGTGCTAGCTTTCTGTAAATTCATGGAACTTTGCTGAAAGTCATTCTATTCCATTATGAAACCACAGTAATTTTCTTATAATTTTTGGATTGATATTTTTGGTACTTCTAGTTCAAATTGGAATTAATTGCAAATATGACCTTAGTGGAAATTACAAACGTAACCTCTATGGAATGTGGTCAAATTTTGTAAGACTGAATATTTTAGTATGATTCACCTCTGTAAAAATTTGCATAAGGTTTGGAGTTCATATGAGGGTACCTCCTTTGGAATTAATTGATGATTAATGGGTTCAGGAATTTTTAATAATTGCAACCCTTGCTGGAAAATCATGAAAATTCATATTTACAGATTATTAGGTACCCTTGATTTATTTAAAAATTTTAGTAGGCATTGGAAGTCAGAAAAGTGCACTTGTAGTTCAAACCTTGGGAAGTTGTATTTTGGGGAAAATTGTTTGAATATTAATAATGTTGGGAAAATTATGAAACTCTGGACTTGATCTTAAATAAGTAGCATAGACCCCCAATAAAAGTATTGGGTCAGTGGGTTGGTTATTTAATGTACCTCCCTTCACGAGCATCATAACATTAAGGATAGTCTGCATTTAGCAATTTAGCAATTTTGGGGTTATGGGTCAATTTGGAGTGTAGTGATTGGAGTTGTGGGTGTTTATTGGTGATAATATGACTATGTGAGGATCCTTGGAGTTAATTAGGGTTTGATGAGTCCTAGGGTGGTGGGGTGCCACCCTTAGGGTAGGTCATCTTGGGATTGACGAAGGATCATCTTTTCCCTATTGAGTCTTAAAGCACTTAGGGTTAATTCAGGTAAAGTATTGAGAGGGTTTTCTTATGGGTAGATACCAACGATACTAAGTGTTTTGAGAAAGGAACCTTGGGGTGTCATCCCATTGTAGTTCCTAGTACCGCAGCGAGCCCCTCACAGGGTAACCCTCGGGAAGTCCAAGATTAACCATAAACTGTAAGAGTAAGATGTTATACAATAATAATTTAATAACACTCTCACCCACACCCCGTGGTTTCGGGAGTTTAGCTGGTTTGGTGCTACGAGCAGTAGGCTCGGTGGTTGTAAGAGCGGATTGCTAAGTCAGGTGAGCTTGTGACCCAGTAGTACGTGCTTGTAGGTACAGACGGGTTGGTTCGGCGAGTCGATGGCTCGGAAGGTTACTGATGGCGGGCAGGTTAGCCCGGGGAGCTTATGGCTCGGAGGTAGGTAGTAAAACATGTTGCATGTGCATTGAAGGTGGTGGTTCTTCGGTATTGGATGATCGTTCACACCGACGTCAATACATTGACTCGGCAAGTGTGGTATTTACACTTAGCCTTGAAAGTCTGGTGGTCCAGCCAGTAAGAGTACGCAGATGCTCCGCGGGTTTGCGTTGAGGCGTATGATAGGTCTAAGTTAGGTAGTGTGAATACCAACCTAGAGGTGGGCGAGGCCCAACCCACCGCTTCCGTTTGCCACTACGGGAGTATCCTGGGAGTCTTGCTAGCTCCAAAAAGGGGGAACTAAAGGTCTATGCGCATAGAGTCGTAGTGAGTGAGTTGCACTTGTATGAACATAGCATAACTGCATACATTGCCTGTCATAGCATAAACATTGCATTTCAACCCCTACCCCTATCGTATAAGTCGGTTATGAGACTTCTTATACGATAGGCCTTGCTAAACGACCCCTTGGTCTATAGGTTTGTATGGGCATTCCTATAAATCAATGGTTACTTTTCTATTGATATTGTATTTACTTACTGCACTTTACTTATTCTTTACCTGCTCTTACTATGCCCCTTTACTGCTTCAGTTATATATATACACATGTGTAGTGTAGAAACATTTCATGTACCACTGTCACCTGCTCTTTGTTATACCCCTTGCTGTCCTCCGCTTCATCCTCCCGCACGGTGCCTAGGAGCCATTGGGGGTGGGGTGGGGAACATAAGGCTTAGTCTTTTTGACTAACGGTCGGTGGATCATATCATTTTAGGAGATCGAGGAGACGCAGCAGCACCAGAGGCCGGAGCAGACGGAGGCGGGCCAGTCTAGTACAGGAGCACAGGGTTCAGGATCTGTGAGTGAGTAGTAGTTAGCTTCCGCGAGTGATCTTGTAGTGAGGTTATGATGTACAGGGCAAGAGCCATTATTTATTGTACCTTTACTATTGTAATCTTTTATTCAGTTATTCTCCTGTGGACATTTACTTTATGGTTTATAATTTATGTGATTGTGGACTTGAACTTATAATTGTTCGTTTATACTTTTCTTCTTTGTGATCGAATTGGCCGGCAGGATCGGCGTTTTGTAGTGGCGACCTTCCCGAGCGAGGGTGTCACCGCAAAACGGCGGTTCTGGGCCTAAGACCCGGATGTTTAAAAGAAAAAAAAAATGGGGTCTTACAGATAGTTCGGAGCTGCTCTTCGTGCTCGCTAGCTTCTTCTCGTTAAGATTCACGTGGGTCGACCACTAAACAAGTAATCTTAGGTCATCCCTTGGTCCGAATGCAATTGAATCAGTTTCCGGGTTTCAACACTGACCAAGAGAGACGCTCGCGTGGGCTACGCCCGTCCGAGACGCCCGAAACACTGACCAAGAGAGCCACACCCGCACCGGCGCACATGGCCAGCACGCGCGTCCGCATATGGTAACTGTGTGCACGCCCACGCGCGTGGCAAGCGCATGCAGGCGCTTGGCCAGCGCACCCGCAAGCGTGGTCAACGCGCATACGGCTGGGCGCACGACGTGTCACTGTCATTTTTTTGCGTCGCCGACCTTCCATTCGGGAGACCTCCGTCGTTGCCAGAAAAACTACCCGGACTGTCCGAACTGCCCGGACCGCCCGGACCGCCCGGGGACACTTTCATCTTTTTCTGAAAATTGATGATCCAGGTGATCAAAATCATGCAGCCATTCGTCAACTCAAATTCCGGCTAGACAAATTACCAACACGTCCTTCAAAAAAGCTATAGAAATGCCCGCAAGCCTTCATTTGAAGACAAGCATCCAGTAAGAGAAGAGAGAGCTCTGAAGTTTCCCGGCGAAGACTTGAAATTCCGCCTGCTCTCTCGCTCAAGTGCTCATGTGTTCACTCTACATGTTCTCTCGCTCCCTCGCTCAACTTGGACTTCGTTCTCGAAGTGCTTTGCTCTAATGGCCGCTCTAGAAGCCACTCTCGCGAGCTCCAAAGAAGACTTCACTACTTTTTCTCCTTCAAGTACTCGTGAACGGAGTGGTGGCCTGCCACCCTCCTGAAATCTCTAACTTCTGTAACCGCATGCAAAATAGTGAAATTTGTCCGGCACCGAACCGGCCCCACGGTTTTTTCCCTTTCTGAGTTTTTCCACGCAAAACGTCTCGTTGTCACTATTGTTGGTTCACTTTTAACTGTTTGCGCGTTTGACTCACTCTCGAGCTAAGACGATTCAATTCTCAGGGCCGAGAGACCGCTAAACAATCCACAACATATATATACATATATACATATATATATATTATACACTCGAGCTTTTTAAAGGCTAAAAAAGCTCGAGCGTATTATATGCCGGCGTGTCTTCTGCCAATCCCATATATGAGCGAGCCCCGTCCTGTTTCTCTCCCTGATCGTGCCCGGCGAGTCTTCCCCAATGGTTTATTGCTATTGTTATTATTAAATAAGAAAATTTATATTCTGTAGAAATATTAAAATAATAATTATTATAATAAAAATGGAGGAAATTGTGAAGAGGTTGAAAGTTTCACCAAAGTCTGTGCAATGATCAATGTCGGGGTTATTTCTAATGTCAGACATTACACATTGGAAAATTATTGTACGCAAATATTGTGCATAGAGAATATTGCATTATTGGCCAAAACATACAACACTTATTGGTGTGTGTGTGAGAGAAAGATAGAGAGAGAGAAAATGTCATCATCACAAAATACATGTTTGGCAAAACAATGGTTATGACTCTAGTTTTGGACATAAAAGTGGATGGAATTCCTTAGATGAGGTCGGACTTTCACGAACGACAATTCATAACCACCGCCTTCACAATCGCCACCGCCGTGCCAAACAGAACCCTTATAGCAAATACAAATTTCAAACTATTCATAGGTTAATGGAGTCATATGTTCATGCAAAATTTGTCGCTCAAAGATAAAAACAAACTCGACATACAGTATTAGCTTGAATTGTTAGCATTCAAGAAACATTAGTCATAAGGATAGGATAAATATAAATCTTAATTTTTCATCATTCTAAGATATTAAATTTATTTATTTTATCTGTACTCATAAAATTTTGAAATTTTATTTTAGCATACACTCCTAATTCATTTAAAAAAACTAAAAGTTCACGAGTTTTTTTGCAATACAACATGAATCTTCTTGATATTGTCTCGAGGTATATAATTCATCATAATGAATATAAATTACATAAAAATAAAATTGAAATGTGAAAAACCTATTATTGAATGCATTTAAATATAAATTGTCATTAAACAAACTAATTTTAGCGAATTTGCAGCAGATTTAAGAACAAAACTAGTATAAATCAACATTTTGTATTTTATTTTAATCTGTCAGCAGCATATTCTTTCACTTAAAAAAAAAGACAAATAATAATAACCTAACCACAGCAAAACATATTATTAAATAGCATGTTAAGGGGAAATAAAGAAAAATTAAATATTCAGCAGCATACAATTTAGCTATTTTTTTGAATCATTTCTCTAACTTCTTCAATAACAAGCCAAGCTTTATGACCTCCAATTACCTCGGCCTTCCACTCGCCATCCTTCCACAGCTGCAATACAAATCACGAGCGATTCCAGCAGAGTACGTAATTCGCCTTTTAATTAAGGTGTATTCAGCAAGTATTTTAGCAAAAATAAAAGAAAATTGTTGTGCACCTGAATAGTAGGCATTTTCTGAGCCAAAACGATGATAAAAACGGTCAGTAAGAATCATTGCAAGTAAATTAATTGGGTAAAGTACATCTTGCTCATTGAAATTCATTTTAAACAAAATTATTTGGACAATTTCTAATTAAAATAAATAAATAATTGAAACTTATTTATATCTATGTAATATAATGAGAGAAATAATTTATGTATAAGATAGATGCATTTTGTTATAGCATTTGGACTTTTCATTTCACCTGTATTTTTATATTTGTGCATGCATGTTATGAAATATAAATTTATACTTGTTGCGGAACGCTCAGGGCTCTTGGTAGACCGGTCCAACTGGACCGCCTTAGCTCGTGGGCGAACTAAGCGCGCAAACAGTCAATTCGAGATTCGTTGAGTACACTGGGACTTTTTAACGTGGAAAACCCGAAAAGGGTAAAAAACCACGCGGCCGGAGCTGTGCCGACCAAACTTCACTATCTTCTTGAGTCGACTTTCCAGAACGAAAGCGAGAAGCTGAGTCGCCTTCCCGGAACGAAAGCGAGAAGCTGAGTCGTCTTACGAAACGAAAACGAGAAGCTGAGTCGCCTTACGAAAGCGAGAAACTGAGTCGCCTTTCGTGACGAAGAGAATCTTCAAGTCCACGAAGGAGATCTTCAAGGGCCGAAGGAGAATTCCGCAAAAGTCTGCAAGGAGCTCTCCCGGGTCCAGAAGTCAAGGTCCTCTCAAATGAAGTCCTGGGGCTCCTTTTATAGCTTTAGCCGGGGGCGGTCCGGTAATTTTGCCGTCGGCAGCTTCCATAAATGCTTGGTGGACGAATCATATTTTCCGATTTGGGGCACCCGGATCGCCATTTTTCGTAAATGACCACCTTGCCCCTCGGGCAGCCTGGGCGGCTTGGGCAGTTCGGGCAGTTCTGTTGGAGGCGAAAAAGGCGACTGGCCGTTCCTGAAAAGTGAGAAGCCTGAAAGACAAAAAGTGAGAAGCCTGAAAGACAAAAAGTGAGAAGCCTGAAAGACAAAAAGTGAGAAGCCTGAAAGACAAAAATTGAGAACGCTTCCTGACTGCGCTCTGAAGCTGCGCTAGTGTTGAAGCGCTCTAAGCGTACGATGAATCGAGGGGGCGTCTTGGTCACGCCGCAAAGTGTTCTGGGCGAACGACGGAACAGGAAGCCGCGCCCTAAGGAGAAAATGGGGGCCGATGCCAAGGCGAAAAGTACGTGCGTGACGGCTTCTCGCAAGCTTCCTTGAGAAAGAAGAGAGGCAGGCGGCCGTACCCCGCGCGGGGAGGGGAGGGCGACGCGGACGTATCCCGAAGAGGCGCAGCGCGGCCGTACCCTGCGCGAGGTGCGGTATGGGCGTGTAACATCCCGATTCGAGCTAGACCTCTTGTGCGCGTTTTTGAGTCACGGGAGTTGACTCGGGCTCGGGGTGTACTGAGGGCCAGGCTTACACCTGAGCCGGGGAAATGCACTCGACGAATGTGACGAGTACCATTTCTATTCTTTGTCCCGATGTTTGCTGTATCGGGATCTGAGCCACCCGGAGAGCATAATTTGAGCAATAGAACTCGAAGGAAGCGCGCCGCCTTGAAGGAATTATAGTACGTACGTTAGCTCAAATGACACGGTCTGCGAATATCGTATTTATTCAAAAGGTGATATGCAGCAGACCGTCTCGGAATTCACCCCAGTCAGGTTTGTTAGACTCGTGAAGCCTATTCGAGTTCAACGAAACTGTCCGCGCTCGATTCCGATGAGAATCGGCGAAATTATAATGTGGTCTGCGAATAACATATTTATCCAAAGTGGTGAAATAGGCGAAACTACCTCTCAATCGACCACAATCAGTCTTGTTAGACTCGTAATAATAGTACGAGTTCAACGAATCTATCCGTTCGCGATTCCGACGTCATTTGGACAATTTTCACGTTTAAGTCAAATTTGGCCGCAAACGCTCCGACAAGCATAAAATGAGCAAACGAACTTGGAACTGATCGTGATTCGTTTCGATGGGTGCGTATCGACGAGACGTTCGTAACGAGCCCTTTCGGGACAAATTCCGAGTCCTCTAGAGTGATATACGAGCGATTAAATGATAATGATAGTAAAAATATCAATAATAATATTATTATTATTATATTTATATTTATTTATATATATAAACGTAAATGTTAGGTTAGAAGAAAAAAAAAAAAAAAAAACCCCCGATCCCTTCCCTGCTCCCTCTCTCTGGCGGCGCTTCCCTCCTCCACTCCCGATCTCCTCTCCGGCGCACTACCTCGTCGGCAAGCCACTCCTCCGGCGAGAGCTCCGACAAGCTTCAAGTTCTCTCTCTCTCTCTCTCTCTCTCTCTCTCTCTCTCTCTCTCTCTCTCTCTCTCTCTCTCTCTCTCTCTCTCTCTCTACAGCCATGGTTGCAAGCTCCTCCACCTCTGTCCATGGCCGGCCCTTTTGGATCTTCCTCCTACTCCGGCGGCCACGCCTCCGCGAGTCCCTCCACCTACGACATCTCTCTCTCGGCTCCGGCGAGCTGCCCCTCTACCTTCACGGTAACCCCCTCTCTGTACATTTCTCCTCCACGGTAACCCCCTCCCTATACATTTCTTCCCCCTTCCAGATCTAACTTTCTCCACCTCTCTATTTGGATCTCTCTCTCTTTCTCTCACAAACATCTAGCAAAACAACCACCATCTCATCTCCACCACCTCCCTCAACTGATTTCCGGCGGTGGAACTCCAAAACAACGAGATCTCATCTCGCCGAAGGCCAAGACAGCCACTCAAAGAGGTCGTCCCCTCTTTGGCGACGTTCAACGGGATCCGAATCGGCGAGATCTAATCATGGCCGGGAGCGATGCGCAAACGCCGCATACACGGCTATTGGGTAGCATGCATGGACACTCGGTGAGCTTCCTCCCCCCTCCCTTGGTGCTAGTTTCTTAGATCAAATTAGGCGAGATGTCGAACTCAATTGAGTTGATTTGAGAGCAAGTCATGGAGGGATGACTGAAATCTGTGTTCTGATTAGTTATTTCCGGTCACCTCCGGTCACCGATTCGCCGCCCGTCGATGCACCTCATATACGAGGAAGGGGCGGAGGTGTTGATTGGTCGGATGGGAAAAAGAGTGGCTGATGTGGGAGTTTTATTAGACTCCAGGTCGGGCAAATAACAGCCCCAGGCTGGAGGAAGAAGATGACCGGACGTTGTTCGATCAACACTTAGATCCGTGTAGTTTTTATTAGTCATTGGTAAATAACATGTTTAGTGCGTGGCGAGGTAGGCGTACAGATTCATAGTATTTCGATGATTTACCCTGTTTGGTTTATCGGAAGCTGTTTGGAAGTGGTAGTTAAATATTTCATGACAATGTGGACACCCCTCTTAAATTTCATAATTTTCGGATATAGGCTTGCTATGATTTGACAATATTAGGTTATAAAATTATTGTGTCGTAAGTAGCTATCATGATTATTCCGAATGAGCTGGGATATGGTGTAAACACTCAAGATGCTAACCCTGACGTGTAGTAGAAGTTTTAGAAGTCTTTGGTTCGATATAGCCATTTGATTGATCACTTGTTTGATGACGCTCTTGGACAATAAATATGTGCATGAAACTTTAGGCAAGTTGTGATTTGAATAGTGCTCTTAATTACATTATATGTAAATGTTATTATTATGATTCTAACATAACATTGGAGGTGATTGATCTAAATATTGGGGCAAATTATGTAATGAACCTAAAACTTGCTAGTTGGAGGTCGTTTGTACATGTTCTCATGATGGTAAGACATGACTTGACTGTACTCGTAGAAATAGGATACTTAACCGTCTACTTCATGGTTGATTCTTCAATGATATGAGACTTGTAAATATCAGTGTTTATGATCAGCTTTTTATACACTCCTACCAGTCAACTAATGTTGACTATAAGACATGCGAGTTACCACTAATGTGGAGGATTATATTTAAATGACGTTGGGGTATGCACCTGAGGATCATACTGTTCGTGATGTGTCGTTAGATGAATAACTACATTGTAACACCACTCTTTTTACCCAAGTGTTCGGATGTGATGAACGATTGATGGCGTAGTATGTATTAACATTTAAATATATATGTTGAATCTAATAGGGTTTGATGAGAAACAACCCTTGAGTAAAAGCCGAGCTTAGTCTTATAATATCATGATAGTCTTCTGGTAATAATCTTGAGTCAATTGGATGAATATTTGCAGTACCTTCCCTTATGTGGTTCATATAACTCATTTGATCTGCGAATAGTACAACGGTAAAATGGAGATAACTTGTAGACCATTAGGCGGGAATGTGAGGTAGTTGGTGTACCTGATTTGGATGAAGAGGTTGAGGACACCAAAAAGGAGCTTAGGTGTTGAGAGAGTGCTTGGTGAGCTATGGGTAAGGCTGTGTTCGGGATTGACGAAAGATCGTCTTTCCCCTTAGAGGGTCATAAAGCACTGCGGTTTAATTCAAGTGAGATGATAAGAGGGTAATCTTATGGGTGGATACCAATATTACTAAGTGTCTTGAGAAAGGGAACTTTGGGGTGTCATCCCATTGTAGTTCCTAGTACCGTAGCGAGCCCCTTACAGGGTAACCCTCGGGAAGTCCAAGATTAATCCTAAATTGCAATAACATTTAAAGTAGGCAAGAGTAGCCATAGTAGGGTAAGATTGGATTTATGTAACTCCTCCCAGTTGCGGGAGTGGCAGGATTGTGGTGCTCGGTTTGACGAGCGGGAACCTCGAGGGGATGATTATCCCGGTAACTTTCTCAAAAATGTGGCAGGTCTTCGGTACTAGGCAGGTCGTCACTCCGACCGCGGTACGTTGACTTAGCGGGTGTGTAGGGGTCTAAGGGGCCAGCTTGGCTGCGTGTCGGGACGACAGTTCCCCGAAGATACCTCTCACTTGGCTCACAGTCTGGTGGACTCCAGCAAAGAGTACGGAGAGCTCCGCGGTTGTTTAGCGTCGAGGCGTACGTGCGGTCTAGGCCTGGTAGAGTGTATACCCGCCTAGGAGTGGACAGCCCGGTCCGCTACCACCGTGTGTCACAATGGTTGGTACCCGAGAGGTTGGCTTCCTCTCAAACAGAGGGAACTACAAAGGTCCGTGTGCACAGAGTCATGTGTGTGAGTTCATTGCATAATCATTCATAGCATAAGCATAGCATACGCACTTGCAGATCCTCATCATATAAATTAGTATGGGCTCTTTTATATGATGAGTTATAATTCCTGGAAATCCTAACTTATAAGTTTGTATGGGCATTCATATAAGTTAGGGTACGAGATTGATTATTTGTCGCTACTGTTCTTACTGCCTTGCTTTACCTGCCTTACTTACTTTGTATTTACTGTTGTACACCTTTATTACACTCCTGCTTATACATGATTAGATTAGCCCCTTTTACACTTGTGTAGCTTAGAATTTGGGTACATACTAGTTTACTTTCCCCGTCACCTGCTTTGTATATTACTGTTATATTGTAGCTTTTCTTCCTTTCCTTCCGCCCGGTGCCTTGGAGTCGCCGGGGGAGCGGATGGGAAGCCACTTACTCTTTATGACTAACGGTTGTTACGTCCCTCTTTTTATGAGCACATTCAGTGGTGTAGCAACGTTCAACACCGGAGGCCAGCCAGGTCAGGTGTGCAGGGCTGGGGTTTATGGTACCTTAGCTGCCGTCAGTGACAGAGGCGGGTGAGTGTTTTGAGATGTAGCCCTTGGGGCATTTAGCTGGTTACTCTGATGATTTGCAGGAGCTTGTGTAGCTTTCTGTCTTTCTTATACTTTGATTTGGACATTATTACTTATTGTGAATATTTGGCTTTTAATGCTTTCTATTATTGATGGGTTGGCGCTGTTTAGTTGGTTTGGCCGGCAGGATAGACGTCTTGTGGGGGAGGCCAGCTCGTGTGTTGGCGCTTCCGCAAGGCGGCTATCCTGGGCATAAGACTCCCCTCGGCCGTGTTGTGTGTTCCGGGAGGGGGATCTTACAAATGGTATCAGCTTGCAACGATCCTAAGATAAAAAAGTCCATTAGACCACTAGGCTACCCCTGCTAGCTAGATCAGTTTGAGGACAAACTGATGCAGCGGAAGCAGTGGTGTGCCCATGTGTAATTCACAATAAGTATGTCCGCTTTTTCCTATAGAAAGTGCCAACCTAAGCCAAACTCGTACCCTTACGTATAGATGCTGGCTCATTCTGAGACAGTAATTTGTTTTCCCATTCCAACAGTCAGAGTTGGTTTGGCATATGATACCATTTTGGTCGACTTAGCAGGATAGGTCATGACGTATCCTAGCCTTATACGGATCTTGGGGATGATTGAGCCAAGCAATAAGTGACCTTGAGTGACTAAGGGAAGAGTTTAATGTGAGTGTAAATGCTAAAGACTCGCACCCTGAGATTTCTATCCCAGATATGGAGTAATATTATCATCTTACACAAAAATTTTAGGGCAATCTCAATGAGATTGGTGCCTGTAGTCCATTATCAGCTTAGTAAGAGACCACCAAGCATGCCTTTTATACTGTATGTCGTTACCTCTCACTTCTATTTATGTAGAAGGTTTCATATGGAGGAGATATGATAAGAATTCGGATCCAGAGAAGGCTCATTTTGGGACGAATGTGTTATACTGGTGGTCGAAGAAACATAACTCAGGTGTATAGGGGCTAACCCTATTTCTTCGTTTATTGGCCTAGCTAATGGACCAACTGAGGTTTCACTGGGAGTTAAAAATCTTTGTAGAATGCTTCACTTAGCCTTTGATATAATAAGGTTTTCTCATCTAAGTCGTTACAAGTCGACGATTTTAGAATTAGGTACTCCTTGATGAATGAGCATTTTAAGCAAGGTGGATGATTAAACACCAAGTTTTGGATTACGTTGAGTCCCCTACCAGAATAACGGAGGCGAGTACCTAAAGGATGGTTATGTCTTCTCTCTGATCGAAGGTTATGCGGAGAAGTAGACCAAGGAGAAATGGTGATCTAAAACCTTTTGGGATATACACCGAGGTTGTCTAGTTTTCATACATGAACTCCTGGATAAATCATATAATTGGGTAATTGAGGATATGAATACATCCTGCTGGGTGCCAATTAGGACCTTTGGGGTGACGTTGAGTAAATTTTAGCATGATTTAGATGTATGTCAATACTATGTGAAGGATGCGATGATGTCCCGATGTGATGGTAAGGACTTGAGATGGTAGTCCTTGAGTGCTGCTATGCACTAGTCGGATTCTGGCAAGTGCTTGGATGACATAAGGACTTGGTGGTAGTCCTTGGGTTCTGGTAGCACGAGTTCCATCATTAGAACCTCATGGGTGTAGTTATGTAAAATCTTGAATCCTCTTGATAGTGTTGTAGTGCCTCTCAGTGATCAATGGTCGGTCCGACGACCGCACGACAAATTTTGGGGGACGCCTTGAAATTTGTTGAGTTGGAGTTGTATTTGATTGTTGATCAAAGAGGTGTGCTTAAAAGTGACATATTTAGGATAACTGGTTTAAATCGTAGCACTCTTAGTGCCAAGGTTTTACAACGTGGTTGTTAAGTTAACAAATTCACAACAATGGTGTCTATGCACTGTTTTGCGTACATAATGTGATGATATTGTAAATTAAATAAAATTACTGAGGATGTGTGTTGGCGACTCATGACAGACAGATATGATATTGATGCAAGACAACTGTTGATGACACTTGCTATAGAGATAGTGTTTTGAGATCTAGTCCTGCAAGGTGTAAACGAGCTGGTGGCTCGGCAGTCTTGTTGGTTCATAGAACCTGTACAGCGATAGATGTTGGTAGTGGTAGCCTGTTGCATCGTGGTTTTATAAATAAATTGCCTGCTTGATGTCGTTCACACCAAGTCCTTGCTAAAGGTTCCCTTGTATGTTGTGTGCTTGAGATTAAATCACAACATAATCAGTTAGACTGATGTAGTGATTTTTGAAATAGTGTGTGTCATTATTAGTTCGTATGACTTCACAAGGCAAGAGTGCGCAAGCAATCTAGTTTCTATGTATAAATCGCAACAAGTGAGAATGCATATATAAGCTTGAAATTATTATGGCTGAAGTGCCCATTAATGAATATGCTGAGTATATTTTACTCTCATCCAGAAAATCCTCATAACCTCAACCTAATATTTCGGGGACGAAATTATTTCTTCGTTTATTGGATTTGTAACATCCCGATTCGAGCTAGACCCCTTGTGCGCGTTTTTGAGTCACACGAGTTGACTCGGGCTCGGGGTGTACTGAGGGACAGGCTTGCACCTGAGCCGGGGAAATGCACTCGACGAATGCGACGAGTACCATTTCTATTCTTTGTCCCGATGTTTGCTGTATCGGGATCTGAGCCACCCGGAGAGCATAATTTGAGCAATAGAACTCGAAGGAAGCGCGCCGCCTTGAAGGAATTATAGTACGTACGTTAGCTCAAATGACACGGTCTGCGAATAGCGTATTTATTCAAAAGGTGATATGCAGCAGACCGTCTCGGAATTCACCCCAGTCAGGTTTGTTAGACTCGTGAAGCCTATACGAGTTCAACGAAACTGTCCGCGCTCGATTCCGATGAGAATCGGCGAAATTATAATGTGGTCTACGAATAGCATATTTATCCAAAGTGGTGAAATAGGCGAAACTACCTCTCAATCGACCACAATCAGTCTTGTTAGACTCGTAATAATAGTACGAGTTCAACGAATCTATCCATTCGCGATTCCGACGTCATTTGGACAGTTTTCACGTTTAAGTCAAATTTGGCCGCAAACGCTCTGACAAGCATAAAATGAGGAAACGAACTCGGAACTGATCGTGAATCGTTTCGATGGGTGCGTATCGACGAGACGTTCGTAACGAGCCCTTTCGGGACAAATTCCGAGTCCTCTAGAGTGATATACGAGCGATTAAATGATAATGATAGTAAAAATATCAATAATAATAATAATATTATTATTATTATATTTATATTTATTTATATATATAAACGTAAATGTTAGGTTAGAAGAAAAAAAAAAGAACCCCCGATCCCTTCCCTGCTCCCTCTCTCTGGCGGCGCTCCCCTCCTCCACTCCCGATCTCCTCTCCGGCGCACTACCTCGTCGGCAAGCCACTCCTCCGGCGAGAGCTCCGGCAAGCTTCAAGTTCTCTCTCTCTCTCTCTCTCTCTCTCTCTCTCTCTCTCTCTACAGCCATGGTTGCAAGCTCCTCCACCTCTGTCCATGGCCGGCCCTTTTGGATCTTCCTCCTCCTACTCCGTCGGCCACGCCTCCGCGAGTCCCTCCACCTACGACATCTCTCTCTCAACTCCGGCGAGCTGCCCCTCTACCTTCACGGTAACCCCCTCTCTGTACATTTCTCCTCCACGGTAACCCCCTCCCTATACATTTCTTCCCCCTTCCAGATCTAACTTTCTCCACCTCTCTATTTGGATCTCTCTCTCTTTCTCTCACAAACATCTAGCAAAACAACCACCATCTCATCTCCACCACCTCCCTCAACTGATTTCCGGCGGTGGAACTCCAAAACAACGAGATCTCATCTCGCCGAAGGCCAAGACAGCCACTCAAAGAGGTCGTCCCCTCTTTGGCGACGTTCAACGGGATCCGGATCGGCGAGATCTAATCATGGCCGGGAGCGACGCGCAAACGCCGCATACACGGCTATTGGGTAGCATGCATGGACACTCGGTGAGCTTCCTCCCCTCTCCCTTGGTGCTAGTTTCTTAGATCAAATTAGGGGAGATGTCGAACTCAATTGAGTTGATTTGAGAGCAAGTCATGGAGGGATGACTGAAATCTGTGTTCTGATTAGTTATTTCCGGTCACCTCCGGTCACCGATTCGCCGCCCGTCGATGCACCTCATATACGAGGAAGGGGCGGAGGTGTTGGTTGGTCGGATGGGAAATAGGGTGGCTGATGTGGGAGTTTTATTAGACTCCACGTCGGGCAAATAACAGCCCCAGGCTGGAGGAAGAAGATGATC
Source organism: Dactylorhiza incarnata (assembly GCA_033032865.1). Classification (NCBI taxonomy): domain Eukaryota; kingdom Viridiplantae; phylum Streptophyta; class Magnoliopsida; order Asparagales; family Orchidaceae; genus Dactylorhiza; species Dactylorhiza incarnata. Next base: position 3,999,547 of record JAWHQI010000176.1, on the reverse strand, counting down.
GGACGTTGTTCGATCAACACTTAGATCCGTGTAGTTTTTATTAGTCATTGGTAAATAACCTGTTTAGTGCGTGGCGAGGTAGGCGTACGGATTCATAGTATTTCGGTGATTTACCCTGTTTGGTTTATCAGAAGCTGTTTGGAAGTGGTAGTTAAATATTTGATGACAATGTGGACACCCCTCTTAAATTTTATAATTTTCGGATATAGGCTTGCTATGATTTGACAATATTAGGTTATAAAATTATTGTGCCGTAAGTAGCTATCATGATTATTCCGAATGAGCTGGGATATGGTGTAAACACTCAAGATGCTAACCCTGACGTGTAGTAGAAGTTTTAGAAGTCTTTGGTTCGATATAGCCATTTGATTGATCACTTGTTTGATGACGCTCTTAGACAATAAATATGTGCATGAAACTTTAGGCAAGTTGTGATTTGAATAGTGCTCTTAATTACATTATATGTAAAGGTTATTATTATGATTCTAACATAACATTGGAGGTGATTGATCTAAATATTGGGGCAAATTATGTAATGAACCTAAAACTTGCTAGTTGGAGGTCGTTTGTACATGTTCTCATGATGGTAAGACATGACTTGACTGTACTCGTAGAAATAGGATACTTAACCGTCTACTTCATGGTTGATTCTTCAATGATATGAGACTTGTAAATATCAGTGTTTATGATCAGCTTTTTATACACTCCTACCAGTCAACTAATGTTGACTATAAGACATGCGAGTTACCACTAATGTGGAGGATTATATTTAAATGACGTTGGGGTATGCACCTGAGGATCATACTGTTCGTGATGTGTCGTTAGATGAATAACTACATTGTAACACCACTCTTTTTACCCAAGTGTTCGGATGTGATGAACGATTGATGGCGTAGTATGTATTAACATTTAAATATATATGTTGAATCTAATAGGGTTTGATGAGAAACAACCCTTGAGTAAAAACCGAGCTTAGTCTTATAATATCATGATAGTCTTCTGGTAATAATCTTGAGTCAATTGGATGAATATTTGCAGTACCTTCCCTTATGTGGTTCATATAACTCATTTGGTCTGCGAATAGTACAACGGTAAAATGGAGATAACTTGTAGACCATTAGGCGGGAATGTGAGGTAGTTGGTGTACCTGATTTGGATGAAGAGGTTGAGGACACCAAAAAGGAGCTTAGGTGTTGAGAGAGTGCTTGGTGAGCTATGGGTAAGGCTGTGTTCGGGATTGACGAAAGATCGTCTTTCCCCTTAGAGGGTCATAAAGCACTGCGGTTTAATTCAAGTGAGATGATAAGAGGGTAATCTTATGGGTGGATACCAATATTACTAAGTGTCTTGAGAAAGGGAACTTTGGGGTGTCATCCCATTGTAGTTCCTAGTACCGTAGCGAGCCCCTTACAGGGTAACCCTCGGGAAGTCCAAGATTAATCCTAAATTGCAATAACATTTAAAGTAGGCAAGAGTAGCCATAGTAGGGTAAGATTGGATTTATGTAACTCCTCCCAGTTGCGGGAGTGGCAGGATTGTGGTGCTCGGTTAGACGAGCGGGAACCTCGAGGGGATGATTATCCCGGTAACTTTCTCAGAAATGTGGTAGGTCTTCGGTACTAGGCAGGTCGTCACTCCGACCGCGGTACGTTGACTTAGCGGGTGTGTAGGGGTCTAAGGGGCCAGCTTGGCTGCGTGTCAGGACGACAGTTCCCCGAAGACACCTCTCACTTGGCTCACAGTCTGGTGGACTCCAGCAAAGAGTACGCAGAGCTCCGCGGTTGTTTAGCGTTGAGGCGTACGTGCGGTCTAGGCCTGGTAGAGTGTATACCCGCCTAGGAGTGGACAGCCCGGTCTGCTACCACCGTGTGTCACAGCGGTTGGTACCCGAGAGGTTGGCTTCCTCTCAAACAGAGGGAACTACAAATGTCTGTGTGCACAGAGTCATGTGTGTGAGTTCATTGCATAATCATTCATAGCATAAGCATAGCATACGCACTTGCAGATCCTCATCATATAAATTAGTATGGGCTCTTTTATATGATGAGTTATAATTCCTGGAAATCCTAACTTATAAGTTTGTATGGGCATTCATATAAGTTAGGGTACGAGATTGATTACTTGTCACTACTGTTCTTACTGTCTTGTTTTACCTGCCTTACTTACTGTTTATTTACTGCTGTACACATTCTTATCATGGCGTCGCCTAGGCGTCGCCTAGGCGACGCCTAGGCGTCCAGTCGGCCGATTGGAAACATGGCGACGACCGCTTAATTTTTTTTTCAAATAATAGGAGAATAGACAGCGGTTTATATATAAACCGCTGTCTATTGTATCATTCCTGGTACAATAGACAGCGGTTTATATATAAACCGCTGTCTATTGTACCCAGAATGATACAATAGACAACGGTTTATATTTTATCATATATAAACCGTTGTCCAATATACATATAATTATCATTTTTACCTCGACGACATTTTACCTTTTGCCCGTTGCTGCTCTGTTTCGACTGTGCGAAAACCCTAACGGCGATTTCTTCAAAGATTCCCATCTCCTTTGGTTCGTTAATTCCTTCTACCTTCTTACGATTTTTTATTTGCTCATATAATTTCCAAGTTCCTGTTTGTGGTTTAGGGTTTTTTTTCTTCTTACGATTCACTGTTTGTGGTTTAGGTTTTTTGCTTTATTTATATGTGTGATTGCCAAGCATACTCTCTGTCTCTCTATGACAGTTATATGTGTGTTTTACTACTGTTCTTTATTTACCTCAATATTATTGAGGTTTTTTTAAGTATTTTGTTTAGGTGTTTTGGATGGTTTAGGGTTTTTGTAGGGTTTTCTTATTCTAGGAAAATGGCTGATAAAGGATCTTCATCAAAGTCAACAAGAGGCTACACTAAGATGTACGGATTGACTAAGCTTATAGTAGAGGGGAAGAAGCTTTATATTTCTGTTAGTGATGATGGCCACATTATTCCCGGGCCTGAGTATAACAAATTGATGAGTTTAATTGGTTCTCTTGTGAGGATGCATGTGCCAGTTACATTTGCTAGATGGAAGGAAGTTGATAAACAAATTAAAGATCGAATGTGGCAAGAAGTAAATGTATGTAATTTCGTTTTTAGTGATTACATAATTGTGTTTTTTTAGTTAATTATTATTTATTAATTAATATTGTCTATTATTTTCAGAATTATTTTGATAATGTTGATGATGTTCGCCATCAATTAATGAAAAGCATGGGTGAAAGTTGGAGGTCTTGGAAATCCAAACTGTATGTGACTTATGTAAAGGATGTTGATTTGGAGCATCGTTACAATGTTCCTGTCAAGTATAATTTCATAACTCCCGACGATTGGAAAGTTTTTGTCGACAGTCGCACCACTACGGAATCTATGGTTATGTTTTCTTAATAAACTCAATGTTTTATAGCATTCTACTCTACGTATTAAGTATTAACAAATATTTATTTGTGTAGGAGAAAAGTAAAGCTAATTCAGAGAGAGCAAAAGCACAAAAGTCATTTCATACTACTTCCAGAATGGGTTATTCTGGATTAGAAAAAAGGATGGTATTAGTATTTACTATTTAGTTCTCTACTTCTCTCTCATATATTTTGTTTTAAAACTTGGTTTTCTCAATAATTTAAATGATAATTTATTTGCATTTTATTGTCAAGATTGAACAAGGTGCAAATGCACCACTTTCACGTGCGGAGCTATGGAAAGCCGGTCACAAAAGAAAGACTGGTGAATACATTAGTCAAGATGCAACTGATTTGGCAGCTAGAATTGTATGTTTAAATTATCATTTTATCATTTGTAAATTTTCATTACATCATTTGCATTAATATTTCTTGATTTCACTTAGGATGAGGTCTCGAGCCAAGAGTCTCAGTCTGCTGCATTAGTGTCACAGGGAAGGGATGCCATCCTTGCATCTGTTTTAGGCAAGGAACATCCGGGCAGAGTAAGAGCTTGTGGCAAGTTTTCCACCATTACAAATTTTTTCAAGAATGATAAGCGGAAGGAGAGAAGTACAATAGCTCGTATTGATGATGTGGAGTCTATTGTTCAAGAAAGATTGAGCAAGCAACAAGAGTTGTGGAGGCAAGAACAACAACAAGAGCATCAAGCCTATGCGAGCCAAATAAGATAACTCAACGAACAACAACAACAACAGCAGGCGTATCAAGCAGAGATGGCTAGTATGAAAATGAAAATGGATGATCTTATGCGCATATTTAGTGCTAGAACTGAAACTTCTCAGGTATTATTATGTATTTATGTTTAATTATTTATACTTTTATGAAATATCATGTTATCTTTATATTTTTATTTATAGTTAACTTGTTATTTTTGGTTTGTCAGCAGACACTTGTATTACCCTCACAAGGGCTTGAAACATCACATCAACCCGAAACGTCACATCAGCTTGAAACATCACATGGGTGTTTACCGTCTTCGGTATTATAAATTTATAATTATTATTTTTGATCTTTATGTAATTAAATTTTTTGCCCGAAATACTAAATACTAATTATTTATAATTCCACAGAATGCCAATGATGTCATTGTCATGTTACCCAATTTCATTAAGATGATGGAGACACATGACAAAATAATAACTCTGGTATTACATGCAAATGTATTTGGAACTCCAACATCAACATGTACATACTTTGAAGCTTCAGAGTTGTTTGATTTTCTTAATATGGAAAAGATTGGAGTTAACATCATATTATCATGTATTGGGTGAGTAATGAACTAATGATTATCAAATATTACAAACCTAAGATTTTTAGTTAATATATATATTGATTATGAATTTACATGTTTTTTTACAGGTACATAGATTCACAACTAAACAAGTTTATATACACAAGAAATGTATATTTTCATAATCTGACATCAATTTTTGCTTTTAATGATAAGTTTGCTAAGGATCGTATGAAATCACGAGCAGAAGAGCTAAAAAATAGGCTTGCTCAACTACAACCGAATTCTTTATTATTTTTGCCATATCATAGAGAGTAAGTATCAATAATTATTGCTATTTATTTTTCTAATTAAGTTATTACTTATTAATGATTTTATTTGTTACACAGAGTACATTGGATGTTGGCGATTCTTGATTACGATAACAATACCATTTATTGGCTTGATCCTTTAAATAATGACATTCGTGATGATCTTAAAAATGTCATTGCACTGTAAGTTTATTAATTAGTATATTTCCTAATTCCTATTTGAAATTTAGATTCGGCTGTAAACTAATTTGTTTTAATATTTTATGAAGTGCATTGAAGGATTTGGCAAAGGACCAGAGTTTCAAATTTCAAAAACCAAAGGTTTTACGGTGGAAGCCGGTAAGCTATAACCTATATGAGTATATGTTATATAATTATTTTCATATTTACAATTCTAAATTCTAATGTTTACCATTTGTTTATTTATTTAGTGCCCTAAACAACCGGATAGTATTCAATGTGGGTATTATATCATGTGATACATGATTGACATAGTTGATGCTCTTAGGAGTACGACAATGCCATCAAGGGTAAGTTAACTGCATGTAGTTTCATACATGATAATAATTGTGTTGAATTTATTTTAACAAATATTTTTGTTTTTATTGCAGATCTATGATGGAGTGAATGAATTTTCGCCTGAGAAAATAGATAATATGCGAAATAAGATTTGTGATTATATAATCAATACATGTGCGACATGAAAAACATATTTTGTCTTATTGATAATCAAATGTAATTGTGTAATTGTCTATGATGTATGAACTATTTGTGTAATTGTTTATGGTGATTGACCCTACTTATTAGTTATTACTTAACTTTATGTGTTGGATGATGATTTATTTAGCTTTAGAACTATTTAGTAGTTATTCACTTTGTTATGTGCCCGACATAACTCTTCTTTCTATGGATGTAGTTTGTGAAAGATGGAGGACCTAAACAACAACAGTCTTGCTCCATCCGTTGATAGCAATGATCTTGATCCAAAAATTGACCCTAAAAGAAAAGCAAAGTCAAAGGATCCTGGATGGAAGTATGGGCATTGGCCCGACATACAGGATAAAAATACAGTTAAGTGTAATTTGTGTGATCGGTTGATTAAAGGTGGAATCAAAAGGTTGAAACAACACTTGTGTGGCGGGTATGGTGATGTATCAAAATGTATGAAGACTACTTCGGACATAACAACTGAAATGTATGCAGCTCTAAATGACAAAAAAAAGAACAAGGTCGATTTGAATGTTGATGATGATAATGAGAGTGAACAAGAAGTTGAGCTGTTAGGTTCACAATCACAAGTATCCCCGACATTATCTACAGCTAAATCTTCATTTGTCCCAAGTTCTGGGACATGTGCCAAAAAGAGAAAAGTAATCCACCTTCCACAAAAGAGAGGCCCTATGGATGCTCATGTGAGACGTGCACCTGAAGATGTTGTTGATGATAGGCGTGCTAAAGGACCTACACAAACAACTATTGAGAGATGTTTTAGATCTCCTAAATAGAAAAAGAGAGTTGATGGGTATGTTGCTGATTGGTTCTATGAATGTGGAATTCCATTCAATGCTGCAAAGGCACAAAGTTTTGAAATCATGCTTGAAGCAGTTGGACAATATGGGCCTGGTTATAAATGCCCTAGTTATCATGATTTACGGGTTCCTTTGTTACTAAACACAAAAGAGAAAGTTAACGAGATGAAGACAAAATATCAAGCATATTGGAGGAGATACGGTTGCACTCTTATGTCAGATGGTTGGACAGATAGGAGAGGGAGACATTTGATAAATTTCCTAGTCAACTGTCCAGAGGGAACTTATTTTATGGGTTCCGTAGATGCATCCGGTCATATTCAAGATGCTACAATGCTATCAGAGTTGCTTGATAGTAAGATTAGAGAGATTGGAACAGATTGCGTTGTCCAGGTAAATTGAACATAGTATTTCATGTTCAATGATTTACAACTCTAGAGTATAGATTATAGATATAAACAAAGTTATGTACTTATGTTGTATACTTGTATGCAGGTAGTGACTGACAATGCCTCAAATTACAAGGCAGCGGGTAGAATTTTAATGGAGAGAAGACCCACTCTATTCTGGACTCCTTGTGCAGCTCATTGCATTGATCTCATGCTAGAAGACATTGGAAAGCTTCGACAAAACAAAATGGTGATAAAAAAGGCAAGAATGATTACAAATTTCATCTACAGGCACACTCGTTTACTTGATGCAGTAAGGAGTACAATAGGTGGTGATCTAGTGAGGCATTCAGTGACTAGATTTGCAACATCATTCCTTACTCTACAAAGTGTGCTTAAGCATGAGGAGAAGCTGAAATTATTCTTTGTCTTACCTTCGTGGAATGCTGCTAATTTGGCAAAAACCGAAGCCGGAAAACAAGTTGTTGAAGTAATACTTTCAACTGTCTTTTGGAATGGAGTTAGAGATTGCCTCAAAGGAGGAAAGCCATTGATGGCTATTTTGCGGTTAGTAGATGGAGATGAAAGACCAGCTATGCCTGAGGTTTATGTGGCAATGGAAGAGGCAAAACAAAGGATCAAAGAACATTTTGATAATAAAGAAAGGTTATATAAAAAGATTACCGACATTGTTGAAAATAGATGGACAAATCAAATGGAGCAAAAATTATATAGGGCGGCTTTGTTTTTAAATCCAAGCAAATATTTTGAATATGAGGAAAAACATAATGATGATGCTTGGAAATTTCAAGATGCTTTCAATGACGTTATCGCAAGACTAGTGCCCGATCAACACTTGCAAGACAAGATCGCAGAACAAGACACTAACTATAAAGCATCTCGAAATAGTTTTGGAAAGCCTATGGCTATTAGGCAACGAACCACCTTAAATCCAAGTAAGTATTGATTACGTTCTTATATTTTCTTAAACTATATGTATGTTAATTGTTAATAATTTATATTCGTCTTAAATAAATAGCGGATTGGTGGGGTGCACATGGAGGACCGAATGTTGAACTTACAAAGATAGCATTGCGCATACTTGGCTTATGTTGTTCCTCTTCTAGTTGTGAGCGCAACTGGAGTACTTTTGAGTTTGTAAGTATACAAATATTCAATAATCAATATACATATAAAATTAAAATTATTTACAAATATCTACTAAGTACTAAGTAGTAAGTACTAAGTATTACTAACTAGTTTGCAATTATGTTGTTTTAGATTCACACAAAGAAAATGAATAGATTGGAGCATCAAAGGCTTAATGATCTTGTATACATTCAATACAATCGTCGTCTACAAGCACGATTTCAAGAAAGACGTGAAAAGGGAAGAAATTACAACCATTTAGTGCTTGATGAGCTAGATTGGAGTAATGAGTGGATGATAAACAAACCAGATGATACTCTAGTATTTGATGATGATGATCTCACATGGGAAGCTGTAGGGAGAGTTGTTGGAACCGGGGCTAGAAATTTACGAAGTTGAGCTAATCTTGAACTAATAGCTGAAGGGGATGAAGATTTAGATCACTTTGGAGTTGCAAATGATGATGATGATCTTATAGATAATTATGGGCAAATGACAAGTGCCTCAAACCAACCCAGCACCTGCAATGCCAATAATGATTTACTAGATGATGATTCTAATTGATCTAAAAACAATGTTCATTCATGAAATGTATTCTTGATCTCAAGTTATTTGATATGTCAAGTTTGAAACTTGGGCTTGTTTATATTATATTTATGAAATGTATTCTTTTCTTTTTGCTTTTCAATGTGTCAAACTTTAGATTTACATGTTGCTGAATACTTAGTGAGTACTGACTTGGGCTTGTTGTGATTCATGTTGGGTGGCAGACTTGCAGTTTAAAAATACTGTGTTGGTTGAATGCTTGATATGTTGGGTTTGGACTTCTGTTCATTCATGAATGCTTGATATGTTGAGTACTGACTTGGGCTGAATGCAGTTTAAAAATCTGTGTAGTTAATGATATTGCTGAATGATGGTTCTCTGCTGAATGATGGTTCTCTTTTGCCTAAAAAAAATTGGGACTATAGACAGCGGTTATTATAATAACCGCTGTCTATAGTGTCTATAGACAGCGGTTATTATAATAACCGTTGTATATAGACACTATAGACAGCGGTTATTATAATAACCGCTGTCTATAGTGACGGCCATGTGACTATAGACAGCAGTTATTATAATAACCGCTGTCTATATCTTCATTTGTTTTTAAAAAAAATTAATATTGTCGCCTTGCATTTGCTCGCCTTGTTGTCGCCTAGGCGTCCGCCTTGTCGCCTAAGCGTCAAGGCGGTCGGGGCTCGCCTTGGTACGCCTTGACGCCATGATAAGAATGGCTGTACACCTTTATTACACTCCTGCTTATACATGATTAGATTAGCCCCTTTTACACTTGTGTAGCTTAGAATTTGGGTACATACTAGTTTACTTTCCCCGTCACCTGCTTTGTATATTACTGTTATATTGCAGCTTTTCTTCCTTTCCTTCCGCCCGGTGCCTTGGAGTCGCCGGGGGAGCGGATGGGAAGCCATTTAGTCTTTATGACTAACGGTTGCTACGTCCCTCTTTTTAGGAGCACATTCAGTGGTGTAGCAGCGTTCAACACCGGAGGCCAGCCAGGTCAGGTGTGCAGTGCTGGGGTTTATGGTACCTTAGCTGCCGTCAGTCATAGAGGCGGGTGAGTGTTTTGAGATGTAGCCCTTGGGGCATTTAGTTGGTTACTCTGATGATTTGCAGGAGCTTGTGTAGCTTTCTGTCTTTCTTATACTTTGATTTGGACATTATTACTTATTGTGAATCTTTGGCTTTTAATGCTTTCTATTATTGATGGGTTGGCGCTGTTTAGTTGGTTTGGCCGGCAGGATAGGCGTCTTGTGGGGGAGGCCAGCTCGTGTGCTGGCGCTTCCGCAAGGCGGCTGTCCTGCAGCTTAATTGGTGATGAGAAGTGAAAGAACAATATAGTTAAGCGTGCTCGGATGGGAGAAATTTCGGGATGGGTGACCTCCTGGGAAGTCCCCGTAGGGGCGCTTAACTGGATCACTTCTCATGAAAGGGGGGCTGCGGCCTCCAACAACCCGTTGTGCCCAGTGGTGGGACAGAGAGGGGTTGGGGTGCATGGTCTGCAGACCATCTGGTTAGGCTGAACCCTTCCGGTGCCAGCTGGGTCCCGTGTTGGCGGGCCTGGGCCGAGAGGGTGCCGGCGGTCCAGCTGGGTCCCGTGTTGGCGGGCCTGGACCGTTACAAAAAGTGCAATCCTGGAGGATAGGACTTTTTGTAATGGTCCAGGCCCGCCAACATGGGACCCAGCTGGACCGTCGGCACCCTCCCGGCCCAGGCCCGCCAACACGGGACCCAGCTGGCACCGGAAGGGTTCAGCCTAACCAGATGGACTGCAGACCATGCACCCCAACCCCTCTCTGTCCCACCACTGGGCACAGCGGGTTGTTGGAGGCCGCAACCCCCCTTTCATGAGAAGTGATCCAGTTAAGCGCCCCTACGGGGACTTCCCAGGTGGTCACCCATCCCGAAATTTCTCCAGCCCGAGCACACTTAACTATATAGTTCTTTCACTTCTCATCACTGTTGACGCCAGGAAAATCCTAACCTCAAGATTCGGACCGATGCAGCCGGAGGCTACTCGCCCAGCCGTCCAACGAGATGACCTGGCCGGCGACTATCACAAGGAGCTAGAAGAGCAACTAACAGGACCCCAGGCGCTGCGACAGGGAGGTCCCACCACGTACCCAGAAGCTCCGAAGAGACTTCCCCTCCAAGACCAAAAATGGCCGAGCAGGGTACAAGGAAGGCACCGACTTGGCTAGTACCGGGAGTAGCGACCAAGTGCGACAGGTTCCAGAATGCAAGAGCCGGGTTTCGAAAGCTCAAGTCCAGGTGCCAATCCAAGTACCCCTGGGGTCCTATTTATAGGAAACCCAAGGGGTAGGGGGGTTTATAGCCCAGCCCCTGCCCAGCGACTAGCGACATTGAGGCGATCTCCCCTGGCAAATGGGCGAGTATCACCTATGGTCGCCCACCTTTTGGCGAGTATCCAGGCTACTCGCACGAGTGCGCCCCTACTCGCCTAGGCTTTCTTCTGCTCCTACGTCTGATGAACTCTTCCACTATGCCTGCTGGTCGTCTTTATCTTGGTATCTTGAACTGTTGACTTCTGTGTTGACTCTTTGACTTTGACTTCTGTCTACGTGGCCTTGAGTGGGTCCTACCCTCGAAGAATGAGGGTTGTACACAATCCCCGCTCTTTGCGAGTAACGTAGTTGCTCAGAAAGAATCATCCAACCCTTATTCGACGAGTTGTCTTTCTGGCGAGTATTGGTTGATAGTCGGCATCCCGCTGGTTTGACGCTTTGGCCCTATATATAGAGGGGGAGGGGTCTCTGATGGCAAGGCTTTTTTGATCTCGCTACAAGATGTCGCGTAGTATTGCCGAGGAAGCTGCTGCGGACATGGCCGAGCTTGCCAGCCTGATACCGCCTTTGCGGAAGCCTGCTCGCGACGCCGAGCTCGAGGACTTCCTTGCTTCCCGGAAGAGGAAGCGTCTCGAGAGGAAGAAGGAGAAGAAGAACAAGAAGAAGAAGAGTGCCGACGCCTCCGAGAATGTCGCTGATTCTCAGGTCGGCACTACCCAGCAGGTACTTGCCGACTTGGGTCTCGGCCAGTCGGGAGGCTCGCCTGCTCCTGACCCTCCTTTGTCGAATATTGCGCCGGAGGCGAGTACTGCGGGGATCTCGGCTCAAGATCCAGCTGAAGTTCTTCCTGCGCGAAGTGAGAGCTGCCTACTCGCCACTTTTTAAGGTTTAATCGCCCAAGTGTCTGACGTTTTCTATATTATCTCGCAGATCCGCTGCTCGCCGATGCTCGGGAGGAGCCTTTGAGCGCCATTCCTCTGCGATCATCGCCTATGATCTCGCCCAAGACTGGGGGAGGAACTCGCCGGGGTGGATCGGTGCGGATCCTTCACAGCTCCGCGGTAGATAAGAGGCCGATGAGCGAGCAGAGGGCTCCTTCAGCGAGCAATCCAGCTCCGCCGCCACCGCCTTTGCAGCAACCTGAGGTGGCGAGTAGCCCGCAACTGCCTGCGGACCAACTTCCTCCACCTCCTCCGTTCCCTCCTCCGGCTGATATGCAGGATGATCGCCGCCTTCTGTCTTCTTCGGCTCCCACCGCTCATCCGGCTGAGTCCTCGCGCCGAGGCGGGATGGCGGGATCTTCTGGCTTCTTCGCTCCCAGAGGGGGAGGGCGACCAGTGGATGGTCGCGGTCGGGGTGATGCGCCTTCCAGCAGGGAGCACATCGGTGGATCGCACTCGAACCGGCGAGATGGCGCTCGTCGCAGTCCTTCCCCACATCGGGGAAGGAGCTCTCCTCGCCGACCATCTCGGAGTCCTCGCCGCGACTCGCGGAATGATGCCCATCGGCCTGGTAAATGGAGTCGCTGTTTTTCCGAATATCTTCAAAGAAGGGTCTTCTCGCTGCTCGCCACTAAGATTTTGCTTTTATGTCTTCTTCTGCAGCTCGCGCTCACACCCCTATCGTGGCTCTGATTGACGGGGTCGGGCTTCCCTCCCGCGAGTATCAGGAGAGGGCTACTCGCGCCATCCTGGACTTGGAGGCGAAGCTGGAGAGGCTGGCGATCAGCGAGTCTCATCGGCGTCTGACCGCGGTTGAAGCGCGAGTAGAACTCTTGGCGGCTGCTGACTCTCAGCGTCGTCTGACCGAGCTGGAGGTGCGAGCAGCACGGCTGGAGGAGTTCGATACTCGTCTGGCTAGTGTGGAATCTCGCCTTCAGTCTATCGGTGAGCTGGAGCGCCGGGTCGGCAGGATGGAGCATCGCCAGCAGCTGCATCATGACGAGTTGGTGGGGATGCGTGCGAGCACGGGCTCCATTGGTCGCCTGGCGAGGATGGAGGAGCAGCTGCGACAAGGCGAGGATGCGATGTCCGTGGCCTTCGAGCACTTCAAGAGAGCTCGCAGCATGGGCTGGGTTGGGCGACAACCGCAGCTTCCTGACGCTCAGTCGAACCCCTAGGATCCTGCCCCCTTTTTCTTTCATAGTCGCTTGTAGCCTTTTTGGCAAATGCTTGTAGTTCTGAACAATTTTGACTTCTTTAAGTAATTTGCTTATTTGGCGAGTATGAATCTCGCCCTTGTTGCCTTTCTTGTTTTCTGTGATGCTTTGATGTTCTTTTTTGTTTTCTTTTCTGCGAGTAGTTTGTTGAATGTTGTGTTGGTGTGGCGAGTATCCTAGTAATCTGTTGCCGGTACTCGCTCGTTTGACACTTGATGATTTGACGTGCACCCTCGCTTTTTGGCGACTTTCCTCGATACTCGTTCCCCGGATTCGTGCCCGCGTTGGCGTACGCGGCAAGCCAAGTCTTCGTCAAGTACTATAAATAGGGGGGGTGGGTACGTATTTATTATGCTTTTGACGATCTTCTCTTTCTTTTCAGCGACTATCTCCCGTTTGCTCCTCTCCTCGCATCTTCGATACTCGCTTCTTCAATCCCTTCTTTCCTGAATGGCTGACGAGGCAGCTATTCGCCGAGCAAGTCATGCGAAGAATTTCGAGGCGACTTCTTTCAAGAAGTCGATTACTCGGCCGAGAGATCTGAAGGAGTTCTCGGCCAAGTACTTGTCGTCGGAGTATGTCGCCAGGCTTCCTCGCGAGGATGAACGCCTGAACTCCTTCTCGCCAACCGAGCTGGTCTTCCCCATCCGACATTTTGAAGTCGGCCTGCGACTACCCTTGTGGTAGGAGGTTTGCCAGATTCTCCGCTACCACGGGATAGTCCCGGCGCAAATCAACCCAAACGGAGTGGCGATGATCGTGGGGTTCCTCTGCTACCTGCGTGATCAGGGGATCGCCTTTGATCTCTCCGTCGTCCTGCGAGTATTCCACTTCGGCGCCACTGGTGAAGGCGTCGTCTTCTTGTGCAGCCATGTCTACACGCTGGTCGGCACGGCGAACAAGAACCATCGCTGGACCGAGCGAATAGTCGTCATCAAGGGTGACTTTGGCGTCGTGCCGACTGCATCCTTCCAGCCGGCAGAGAGTGCCTTCGCTACCCCTTACCTGGAGGAGAGCCGGGAGAAGCTGCTCGACAGCTTCCGAGGTCGCCGGCTGGATGTCGTCTTCTGGAGGAGGCGAGTAAACGAGCTCGCCGAGGTGTTCTCTGGTGAAGGTAGTCTTCTAAGCGAGTATTTGGACATACTCGCCACTTGTCTTCAGTCGATGTCTAATGCTCTTGCCCTTTATGTCTTCATGCAGCTACTCGCTCCTTACCGAGCGAGCTTCTTCCCTTGGCGCCAAAGGCGGGAGCTTCTGCTCCGGTCGACTTGTCGCCCGGCGGCGATGATCAGGAGGTCGCCGGCGATGATGCTGGGCCCCCAAAGAAGAGGAAGGTCAAGGCGAAGTCCGCCGAGACTGGGAGAAAGAAGGAGGTCGCCAAGAGGGACCTGAGAGCGAGGGCAAATCCTGCGGAGGCTGGCGAGCCTAGCGGCCATCCGCACTTCGGCGAAGGTGTGGGCAGCGAGGATGCCTATGGTCGCCCTCTGGTGTCTTGGGCTGAGCGAGCCCATGAAGTAACTTTGAGCACCAACCTCCCCGCCTAGTCGGAGGATTGGGAGGATGCGGGCGAGGCGTTCGACGTGACGTTCGCCCTTTATGGTCGCGCGGACGCCGAATCCTTGCAAGACGTCTCGGCCGAGTATCTCGCCCATCAGAGCTCGCGAGCTAACCCGCGAGCTGCCGAACTCGGGCATGCGACGGCGAGGAAACTGCTCGAGTACGAGCAGATGATCAAGGTGCAGAGCAAGAAGCTCATCACCCTGGGGCTGGAGGCCGCCAAGTGGAAAGACCAGGAGGTACTCGCTCGTCGCCTTTCTGATCTCTGAGATAGTCGCCTTTCGTGCTGATGGATGTTTGCTAACCGCTGTCTTCATCTGTACAGGCCGCCGAGCTGGAAATGGCGAAGAAGGTGTCTCAGCTGGAGAAGGAGCTGGAGGATACTCGCCAAACCTTGGAGGCCGCCCAAGTGTGAATCGCCGAGTTGGAAACTCGGCCTGCCGAGCAACAGCCTTCGTTGGCAGGCCCCTCCAGGGTTGGCAAGCAGATCCGGATAGTCGGCGACGATATTGTGCATATTCGCCGGGAGATCGCGCGAGCAACCGGGAAGGTGGTCCTAAGCAGTCTGAAGGCCGATGGCCTCTTGAAGCCGGAGGCAATGCACCTGACGGTCATGGACATCATCCCGGAACTACTCGCCGAAGAGTCCACTTCCCCCATGCGAGATCTCCCATCCTCATCCACCGATTCCGAAGATGACGATTCTGAGGACGAGGGTGATGATGGCAAAGATGTCGATCCTGACGGCGAGGATGGTGGCGATGATGCATAGTCGGCTGTCTTCTTTTTGTAAATCTGTACAACAATTGTATGTACTTATGAAAGTAAATGAATATAATTGTTTTGCTCGCCTTTTGTAGTCGCTTTTCGCTTTTCTTCATTTTGTGATCATACCGAGTATGCTCTTAGGCTCGAGACGAGGTTGAGTGCTCGCTAAGCGACTAAGAATAGGCGAGATAGGATACTGCGGACGACGATCATGCCTTGCTCGCTTGTTGGATACTTTTTGTTGAATACTCGGCCACGTATACTCGCACCCGCATACTCGCATCTTTATACTCGCACCTGCATATGAAGAAGGATCTTTGAGATGTGCTTTTCTAGACCTTCATTTTGTACCTTCAGGTTGATGCTGCTAAAGAGGTCGACATAGTAGGGAATGACTGTCGGGGAGGTTTCGATGGA
This sequence comes from Dactylorhiza incarnata, assembly GCA_033032865.1. Classification (NCBI taxonomy): domain Eukaryota; kingdom Viridiplantae; phylum Streptophyta; class Magnoliopsida; order Asparagales; family Orchidaceae; genus Dactylorhiza; species Dactylorhiza incarnata. The sequence goes on along the minus strand of JAWHQI010000176.1, from coordinate 3,983,681 downwards.
ACACCTTCCAAGGGATCACAACATCCCGAGGTCTCCATCCTACTTCTCTTGTTGATGTTGTTGAAGAGGTCGACATAGTAGGGAATGACTGTCGGGGAGGTTCCGATGGAACACCTTCCAAGGGATCACAACATCCCGAGGTCTCCATCCTACTTCTCTTGTTGATGCTGTTGAAGAGGTCGACATAGTAGGGAATGACTGTCGGGGAGTTTCCGATGGAACACCTTCCAAGGGATCACAACATCCCGAGGTCTCCATCCTACTTCTCTTGTTGATGTTGTTGAAGAGGTCGACATAGTAGGGAACGACTGTCGGGGAGGTTCCGATGGAACACCTTCCAAGGGATCACAACATCCCGAGGTCTCCATCCTACTTCTCTTGTTGATGTTGTTGAAGAGGTCGACATAGTAGGGAATGACTGTCGGGGAGTTTCCGATGGAACACCTTCCAAGGGATCACAACATCCCGAGGTCTCCATCCTACTTCTCTTGTTGATGCTGTTGAAGAGGTCGACATAGTAGGGAATGACTGCCGGGGAGGTTCCGATGGAACACCTTCCAAGGGATCACAACATCCCGAGGTCTCCATCCTACTTGGGCGCTGAATGTTTCCATCCTTCGGCCTGTCGAATCAATCGCTCCCCTTCTCAAGTTGGAGTATCGGCTTCCAGACTTTACCCTAGTAATCTCTACAGTCGGACGAGAAATGCAGTCGGTGGGAACCGCGACCAACATGCGAGGGGGGAGCTGATCTCGACCATCCTGGCAGAGGCTTGGTCTTAGGGGAACGCACACCCGAGGCACTGTCCCATCATACGTTCTGAGTTTTTACGAGGGTTAAGTCGGAGGCTCGTTTCCCAACTTGCGGTGTCGTATGTTGTTGCAGGATGACGTCAAGCAGGGAGTGGCAGTCGGGGAGATCCAAGGGGACACACCATCCCGAGGCCTCCATCCTACTTGGATGCTGGATGTGGATCAGACCCGCTTCCTGTTGCTCAATAAGTTTAGCAGGGAGTTAAGCACACTTTAGGCACACTAACTCATATGATCGGACACAATAATTTAGAAAACGAATTGCTTTGCTGCGAGCTTTTCAGCTCTCGAGGGTACACGACACCTTTATTCAAGGGTCCCCTGATTGGTTAAGTCGATCTTCTCTTCGTCGAATTGGGAGGTCGGCGTCCAGACTTCTTCCTGGTAATCCCCCCAGTCAGATGAGAAATGCAGTCGGTGGGAACCGCGGCCAACATGCAAGGGGGGAGCTGATCTCGGCCGTCATTGCAGAGGCTTGGTCTTAGGGGAACGCACACCTGAGGCACTGTCCCATCATCCGTTCTGAGTTTTTACGAGGGTTAAGTCGGAGGCTCATTTCCCAACCTAGCGTGGAGATCGACTTCACCTGCCTCTCTTCTTTTGAAAGCTTTGTTGATGCAAAGGAAGCTGCCTCGTCCCATGTTCCAAGGAGATGGAGATTTTATTTATAGAAATAAATTTACAAGGGAAGGAGGGCATGTACATTCCCCTTAGGGATAAAACCTTTTCAGGTCATCGCCGCTCCAGGTGCTCCCTAGCAGCTCGCCTTCCTGGTTCTGCAGGCGGTACCCTCCAGTCAGGAGAGCTTCCTGGATGATGAAGGGTCCTTCCCAGTTCGGGTTGAGCTTCCCGACAGCTGTTGACCTTCCTGCCGCGTCCACTTTCTTTAAGACCAGGTCGCCTGCTTGGAAGTGCTTGAGGCGGACATTTTTGTCAAAATGTCTCGCCATTCGGCGTTTGATCTCTTCTTGCCTAGCTGAGGCCAGGTCTCGGAGCTCCTCGATGTAGTCGAGAGATAGCTTTTGAGCTTCTTCATTCTCTAGTCGCCATTCTTCGTTTCCGTCTTCCGCGGCCACCACCCTTGGGCTTCTGACTTCAAACTCTACTGGAATGAGAACTTCCGACCCGTGAGAGAGCTTGAACGGTGTTTCCCCGGTGGCTGAGCTAGGAGTGGTCCTTAGAGCCCAAAGGACCGAGGGGAGCTGATCCGCCCAATTACCTCTTAGGTTCTCCACCTTCTTCTTCAGCAGGTTGATGATCAGCTTGTTGGCGGCCTCCACTTGGCCATTGCTCCTTGGGTGATGCACGGAGGCGAATCGAAGATCAGTTCCCAGATGTCTGCAAAAATCTTCCAATTCCAAGCTGGCAAACTGGGGACCGTTGTCGGTGACGATGGCGAGAGGGATTCCAAATCTGCAGACGATCTCTCCCCAGATGAAGTTCTTCACGACTTGAGAGGTGGTCTTGGCCAAAGCTTTGGCCTCGATCCACTTGGAGAAGTAGTCGATCATGACGAGAACGAACTTCCTCTGACCACTCGCTTGAGGGAAAGGGCCGATCAAGTCCATCCCCCAGATGGCAAACGGCCACGGGGCGGTGATTGATCGGAGCTGCTGGGCCGGCTGCAATTGGAGGGGGGCGAAGAGCTGGCACTTCTGACACTTCTTCGAGAAGGTCTCGCCATCCTATCGGATAGTAGGCCAGAAGTAACCTTGCCTCAGGATCCTTTGCTCCAAAGTGCGAGTCCCAGAATGACTTCCTGAAAGTGCACAGTTAACCTCACTAGAATTCTCTAGAGGGGGGGTGAATAGAGATTAAAAAATATTTTGTGCAAAGTTAATATATATATGTGTATGATCACAGATTAGAGCTTCCCACACACCAACAAGAATTAAACAAATAAAGAAAGTAAATGCAAGAAAAGAAATCACAGCATAACACAAGAAAATATAGTGGTTCCCCAAACTTTGGGTAGTCCACTCTTCTACCCCCTTGGTAGGAATTCACTATCTTGTACTGATTCTTTTGATAAGGAGACTCTTAGAACCACCCTGAGTCTTTTGATAAGGAGACTCTTAGAACCAACTGAGTCTTTTGAAAAGGAGACTCTTAGAACCAGTACACTGAATTTTTTGAAGAGAGATTCTAAAAACTCTTTTACAATGTTTAAGTAAGAATAAGAAAGAAGAAAGAAATAAGAACAAGAATGAATCTTCTTCCTAGCAAGAAGATTGGAAGCACAAGAAGTAGTGAATGAAATCTCTCTTCTATAGTGAGAAGGAGATTGTAAAAACTTTTCTCTCTTTTGAGAAAGCTTTCAGAGTTTGCAATAGAATGGCTTCAGAAGATGAAGGAGAAGATGAAGGCTTTTTCTCTGCAGCACACTATCATTTTTCTCAGCTTATCTCTGTATTCTCTTGGGAGCTTTTCCTCTATTTCAAATGTATATGGTAGATCACTCAACTCTCTTTTTCTGCCGACCTCCTCTTTATTTATAGCTCTGTTTCAGTCAAATAATACTATAGGAGGAAAATCAATTAGCAATCAGACAAATAGAAAGAAGGAAATATTTCCATAATGACATTTTCTGTAGAAGGAAAGAATGAATCCTGATTTCAAATAATATCCAAAATAGAGTTAATCAGATTAGCCAAGAATCAAATAGAAGGAAAGAATGATTCCGAACGGCTATAAAATATTAACATTATTCCATATAAATCAGATCTACTGAAAGAGGGAAAGAGATCTGGCGCATATTTAAATCTGTCATATAAATCGACGTGCGTCGATTACCATTCGACGTAAACGTCGAGTTCTTCTTGGCTGAACGTTGAAAGGAGAATATGGAAGGTACGTCGACTAAGATGCGTCGACTAGAAATCAGAGTAGCATCGACAACACATACGTCGAAATCTTCCTAAAGTTACTTCGACTCAATCTGAAGGAAACGTCGACTACATTTCGACGTTGCGTCGAATAGTATTCGACGCATATTTACTTAACCTTGTTTTTCTTTCTTAGAATTCATATTCAACTTATTTCTAGGGGTTAAGAGAAATCATTTCCCCAACACTTCCACACTCTCCCGAGTGGATCTCTTCCAACACTCGGGGTACTTCTTCTTCAGAGATACACCTGGCTAGGGGGCCGGAGATGGTTTTACGGTATAGCTCCCCATCTTGCAAAAGATAGTACGCCGCTTTGTACTGAAACCTTCTCTGATCCCCTCCACTTGCTGGAAGCTGGTCGGTGGCGAGGAATGCTACAAATGGATCCGTCCATGAAGGGCGCTGCTCGATCTCCATCATCTCTCCTTCTTCAATGGATGGACGGAATAGTTCGGTAATAGTTCCTCCAGCCCTCGGCCCATACTTGGCTAAGCGATCCGCTGCCGAGTTCTCCTCTCTCGGCACATGTTCGACGAAGAAGGACTGGAAGCCTCCAATCAGCCCTTTCACTTTTACCAAGTACTTCTGCAAGATGGTGTCGCGCACCTCGAACTCGCCTCGAATCTGCGACGCGACCACCATTGAATCCGTGAAAGCTCGGACATCACGGATCCCCAGCTCCTTGGCAAGGCGTAAGCCTGCCACTATGGCCTCGTACTCTGCTTGGTTGTTTGTGACGGGGAAGAGGATCTCGACGGCTTGCTCGATCCTCGTTCCCTGTGGGTTGACGAGCACGATGTCTACCCCCACAGAACTTTTGCCCGAAGCTCCGTCCACATTTTCCAGGGAATCGGGTTGAGAGCTTCTTCTCCTAGCTCCGTTTCCACCGAGAAGTCAGCCAGGAAGTCTGCTACTGCCTGGGCCTTGATCGCCACCCGGGGTGAGAAGGAAATGTCGAACTCGCTGAGTTCTACCGACCATTTCGCCAACCTCCCAGAATGTTCCACTCCCTCTAAGACATTTCGGAGAGGATGATCAGTCACAACCCGAACGGAGTGAGCTTGAAAGTAAGGTCGGAGCTTCCGCGCCGACACCACTAGGGCGAAAGCGAGCTTCTCCAGGATCGGATTTTCAACTCCGCCTTCTTCAACACCCGACTGACATAGTAGATGGGTAGCTGCTTCCTTCCTTCTTCTCGGACCAACACGGAACTCATTGCTTCTGCTCCTACTCCCAGGTAGATGAGCAGGTCTTCGCCTTCCTTTGGGCTCTGAAGGAGAGGTGTCTGAGTCAACTGCTCCTTCAATCTTTCGAACGTCGTCTCACATCCTTTGGACCACTCGAAGCTTTCAGTTTTGCGGAGTGTCTTGAAGAATGGAGAGCACTTCTCTCCGGCCTTTGAGAGGAAGCGGCTAAGACCCGCCAGCCTTCCTGTCAACCTTTGGACCTCCTTCATCGTCTTTGGGGACGGCATTTCCAGGATCGCCCTAACCTTGTCGGGGTTAGGCTCTACTCCCTACGGGGTAAGGAGATGCCCCAGGAACTTTCCTCTCCCAGCTCCAAAGACGCACTTCGCTGGATTGAGTCTGATCTTGAATTTCCTCAGCGTCGCGAAGGTCTCCACCAGATCAGCCACGTGTTCCTGGACGCTCTTGCTTTTGATCAAGAGGTCGTCCACGTACACTTCCAGGTTCCTCCCCTTTTGCTCCTTGAAAATGTGGTCCATCATCCGCTGGTAGGTGGCTCCCGCATTCTTCAAACCGAAGGGCATCATCTTGTAGCTATAGCAGCCATCATCAGTGATGAAGGAGACATCACGGCAATCGGGGGGATGCATCCGGATCTGGTGATATCCTGAAAACGCATCAAGGAAACTCATCACAGAAAAACCGACGGCTGAATCAACCAGCGCGTCGATTCGAGGCAGGGGATAACAATCCTTCGGGCAGCTTTTATTCATTAAAGAAAAGTCAACACACATTCTCCAGCTACCCCCCCCGCTTTCTTCACCATTACAACATTGCAGACCCAGCCTGGGTACTGGATCTCTGATACAAAGCCTGCATCGAGCAGTTTTTTCACCTCCTCCCGGATCGGCTTGGCCAAGATGGTGGCGGTACTTCTCTTCTTCTGGCGGACTGGCTGGACCGCGGGATCCAGGTTGAGGCGATGGCATGCAACCTCAGGGTCGACTCCTGGCATCTCAGCGGCACTCCAAGCGAAGATGTCGACGTTCTTTTGCAGACACGTCGCCATCTCGATCTTCTCCTCCGTCTTCAGCGACCCGCCGATCTTCAGCAACCCAGGTACTCCCTCTGCGGAGAATACCTCGATTTCTTCAACTTCTTCGGCCACCTCCAGCCTGGCCGGGCTCTCCAGCACCCTTCCGAATTCTTCCGCGTCAGCCATCCAGCTGATGGTACTGACAGCGCTAAGATAGCACTCCCGAGCGGCTCTTGGATCGCTCCTGATCCTCACCTGGACATCTCCCTTGCAGTACTTCAAGCACTGATGGTAGGAGGATGGGACGGCCTTGAAGGCATTGAGAAGCGGCCTCCCAAAGATAGCCCTGTAACAGCTCGGGGCGTCGACGATGACAAATCGACAGCTGATGGATGTGCCACCGAGCGTTACAAGGAGATCCGCTCCTCCTTCCACTTCCTTCTTCTCTCCGGAGAAGCCGAAGAGGGGACCATCAGATGCCCGAACCCTTGCTGCTTCGACTCCCAGTCCGCCAAACGTCCCCTTAAAGATGACGTTTACGGAGCTATCGTTATCGATCAGGATTCGATCAACGGTGAAGTCCTCCACCGCGGCTTGAATCACGAGGGCATCATGGAAGGGATTCTCATTCCCTAGCATGTCCTCCTCAGAAAAGGTGATCTCCTCCATCGGGGGTGGTGCTTGCGAGGTCGAGGCGACACTCCTTCGGTAGATCTGATGGAGGCTCCCCTTACGGGAAGCTTCCAGCCCCGCTCCTCCATGGATTACTCTGACTCTGCCTCCCTGAACCAGGTCTCCCCGACCTCCCTGGTCGACCCGGTCTTCGTTCCTCCTTCGAACGACGGCAGCCTGCCCTGCCTGCGGCTCGGCAGGGGCCTCTATCCTCCGTTGCTCCCCTCCACCTTCTCCTGCTGCTAGCCTCCTCCGGGCTTCCCAAAAGTCGGGGCAGGCCATCGTGTCATGCCCCTCCACCTGGTGGAGGTCACAGTAAAGGGGAACCTCTTCTGCTTGATGCCTCCTCTGCTTCTGCTTCTTCCTTCCTTGACGGCGCCCATGCCCAGCTACCGCCATCGCTTCGTTTCTCCTCCTCTCCTGACGCCTCTCCGGTCTTCTTTTTGGGGATCTCCCCCTTTGATCCCGACGCTGGTGCCGTTCCGCCGGCCTCCAAGGTGGCCGGTTGACGGGGACCTGGTAGCGCCTTCCCTCCTCCTGACGCTCCGGGGACTCGACGGGCCTCCTCTCCACGCTCCTCCTGGTTTCCTTCCTCCTGGGCTCCTCCCTCTTCTTCTCTTCTCTCCTCCTTTCTTCTTGTCGCTCCGGCCTCTTCTTTTCCTCCCTCCGGGGCTCTTCTCTCTTCCTTTTCTCAGGGATCCTATCCCTCTCTCCTTCCTCGCCTCTGGTCACCTGTGCCAGCCTTGCCAAGAAGTCAGGGTTGGAAGCCTCTCCTCGGAAAAACTTGTTGGCCCTCTGAATGAGGTTGTCGTAGGAGTAGGGAGGATTCTCACTGAGCTCCAACTTGAAGAGGCCTTGACTTATACCGAACGTCAAGGCCAGCAACAGGATGTTGCTATCCACCTCCTGGATCTGCAGAACCTCCTCCTGAAAGCGCTCGATGTAAGGTCCCAACGCCTCATCCGGCCTTTGCACCAGATAGAACATGGTCGTTGCCTCCTTCTTCAGCTTCCGGGCCGTGTCGAACCGGGTCGTCAGCCCACGGCACAGGTCTTCAAAGCAGTAGATCGAGCCGGCGGGCAACTGATGGAACCAGTCCCAGGCCTTTGCATGGAAGGTGATGGCAAACAACCTGCATTTGAAGGCATCCGACATGGTTCGGATAGAGACTATATCCTCGAACCATTGGATTTGCCTGACGGGGTCCTCCTTCCCCGAATAGTAATTCAAGGCGGGGTCCCTGAACCCTTCTGGCACTGGCGCGGCAAGAATCTCCTCGCAGAAGGGGCTCCTCCCTCCTGCCCGGCGATGATCCTCCACCTGGCGAGTATCACCCCCATACTCGCCATATGGGCGAGTATCGTGGTACCTCGCCTGCTCGCCCGGCTCGCGGAAGCGAATCCCTTGCGAGGTCGGCTGGTAGAACTGCGACCTCCTTGGTCGCTCGGTCTCATCCTCTACGTGCTCCTTTCCTGCTCGCCGAGGGGGACTCCCTCACTCGGTCAGAACTGGGCGATGCGGCGAGGTCGTCGTGACCTCGGCGCGCGGTTGAAGCGCTGCTCGCATGGTTCCCTCTATGCGCTGCGCGAAGGCTTCGAAAACTGCCAACGTCACGAACTCGCCACTCCCGGACGAGTTGCCGACTACCTCCTCATGGTCGCCAACTACGACCATCTCACCTTCTTATTGAACTTTCTTCCAACGAGTACGGTCCACGCTCACCGCACCAAAGTGTTGACGCCAGGAAAATCCTGACCTCAAGATTCGGACCGATGCAGCCGGAGGCTACTCGCCCAGCCGTCCAACGAGATGACCTGGCCGGCGACTATCACAAGGAGCTAGAAGAGCAACTAACAGGACCCCAGGCGCTGCGGCAGGGAGGTCCCACCACGTACCCAGAAGCTCTGATGAGACTTCCCCTCCAAGACCAAAAATGGCCGAGCAGGGTACAAGGAAGGCACCGACTTGGCTAGTACCGGGAGTAGCGGCCAAGTGCGACAGGTTCCAGAATGCAAGAGCCGAGTTTCGAAAGCTCAAGTCCAGGTGCCAATCCAAGTACCCCTGGGGTCCTATTTATAGGAAAACCAAGGGGTAGGGGGGTTTTTATAGCCCAGCCCCTGCCCAGCGACTAGCGACATTGAGGCGATCTCCCCTGGCAAATGGGCGAGTATCACCTATGGTCGCCCACCTTTGGCGAGTATCCAGGCTACTCGCACGAGTGCGCCCCTACTCGCCTAGGCTTTCTTCTGCTCCTACGTCTGATGAACTCTTCCACTATGCCTGATGGCCGTCTTTATCTTGGTATCTTGAACTGTTGACTTCTGTGTTGACTCTTTGACTTTGACTTCTGTCTACGTGGCCTTGAGTGGGTCCTACCCTCGGAGAATGAGGGTTGTACAATCACCAATTGATCTGCAGCTCAATTGGTGATGAGAAGTGAAAGAACTATATAGTTAAGCGTGCTCGGGCTGGAGAAATTACGGGATGGGTGACCTCCTGGGAAGTCCCGGTAGGGGCGCTTAACTGGATCACTTCTCATGAAAGGGGGGTTGCGGCCTCCAACAACCCGCTGTGCCCAGTGGTGGGACAGAGAGGGGTTGGGGTGCATGGTCTGCAGACCATCTGGTTAGGCTGAACCCTTCCGGTGCCAGCTGGGTCCCGTGTTGGCGGGCCTGGGCCGGGAGGGTGCCGGCGGTCCAGCTGGGTCCCGTGTTGGCGGGCCTGGACCGTTACAGGGCGCACCTCGAGGGGGTGCGGCCCAGGCGCACCTCGAGGGGGTGCGGCCAAGACCGCACCCCGCGCGGGGTGCGGCCCGGCCGCGCCCCAAAGGGAGCGCGGCCTGGCCGTGCTTCGCGGCTCGAGCGCGCCCCTTGCGGGACGCGGCGCGGTTGCGGGGATTTGCTTCGCGACGGGAGGGGGATTCGCCGTCGTGCTTGCCGCGGTTTCGCGCGTTTTACTTTTCCGGCCGAATTGGGGGGAGGAGCGATTTTGGAAATAATCCGGTTTTGGAAATAATTGCTGCCTTTGGAAACATTTGTTGCCTTTTGGAAATATCTCCGCCAAGCTTTCTTATAAATACGAGGCCTTGTTATGAGCCCCCATCATAAGCCCCCCAAACCTTCGTAGTCCAAACCTTGGGAGGGAGTGCGAGAGTTTTTGTTCGGTTGGTAGCGGATCTGGTCGTCATCTCCGTACGGCGCGCCTAGCAATGACTAGGGTAAGTTGTTGTTGTTTTTATCTTTTGAAATAAAAGCGGAGGGAAAAACGGCCGGCGGCGGACGGGAGAGCGGGCGACGAGGAGACGCTCGGGTGACCGGTGCTCGGGCGGCCGGCGCCTGGGCGCCCTTGCGCGCGGCCGGAGCGGGCGAAGGGGCGGCGCCCGGGCGCGCTCGCGTGTGGCCGGGACCGGCGGAGGGGCGCCCGGCCGGTGCGGGCGCGCGTCCGCGCGCGAGCGCTGCCCTTGCGCGCTCTCGCGCGCGAGTGCTGACCCCGCGCGCCCGCGCGCAGGCTGGTGCCCGCACGCGGCCGGTGCGCGCGGGCCCCCGCGCGCGGCCAAGGGGGGGTGATGGCGTAGGCGGCCGACGCCCGCGCGGCCTTGCCCGTGGCCGGTGTCTGCGTGTGCGTGCGCGCGGGCGAGGCCGGCGGTGCAAGCCTCCGGTGCTCGCGCGCTTGGTGCGCGGAGAGGGGACTTGCACTACTTTGAATTTTCTGATGCTGTTACTTTTTAACGCTCGACCTTATGTATGCTTGCTTTTCCTTCAGGTTTCGAAACGGGGCGGCCAGTCGAGGCCGATGCGCCTACGTTCTTCACTTGATGGTGCGCGAGTCGAGATGTGGCGCAAGCGGTTCGGGTTGCCTCGGAATGTTGAGGTGAAAATCCCGGGGGTGGAGGAGCGCGTTCAGAACCCGCCCACGGGTTTCATGACGCTTTCTGAGAGTTGCCTGAAGTCTGGATTCCGCATCCCTCCATCTGAGGAGGCTATTGAAATATTCCGGTTCTGCGGCGTCCCAATTACTCAGTTTACCCCTGCCGGGATGTCGAACATCATGGGGCTGGTGGTGTTCTTTCGAGAGCACAGTGCGCGCTTTTCACTCGAGCTCTTCAAGGACTGGTGCGAGGCTACCACTGTCTCGGGCGGTCGGATTGAGGTTCAGAGTAACAAAAGTTGGTTTCATTTTGGCGAGAAGACAGATTATCGCCACGGGAACACCCTTTATGGATACGTTCGGAATCGTTGGGAGCTGCCGGAGCTTTGGAGGACACTCCCTGGACGCTGCCTCCGGCTGACCGGACGAGAAGACGAGTTCCTTCCTATCCCCGGCTTTCCTGGTCGAGAGGGGCTGTCGAAGGCTTTGTTCAGCGTTCACAACTGTGTGGAGGAGAGTCGTCTGCTCTCGGTGGGGCTTTCTTGGGACCCCAAGCGGGAGGCTGCGGTTCCCCTGGAGCGTGGGAAAAAGAGGAAGGTCGTTTTCAAGAACGGGGTTCCTGGTTCGTGTTCCACCTTGCCGGAGCCTAGGAGCCACGATCACGAGGCCGGCCCGAATCGTTGTCGGAGAGAGCCGATTCCATTCGACCTGGAGGTCGAGATTCTAACGTCCCCCACCGCCGATCAAGTCGCGCAGGGAGACTTGCCGCCGCCTCCCCCCTTTCCACCGCCGAGGCGAGTTTCCTCATCTCTTCAGGCGATGACTTCTGCGGTAAGTGAAGCTTTTCTTTCCTGGGTCTTGACTCGTCTTCGCCTTCGTTGTTTATGTTTCCTGACTGCTTCTTTTGTGTTTGCAGGCGAACGTTCTGACCAATGTCGCTCTTACGTGGAATGACTGTTATGTGGGCCTCAAGGACAGCTACATCTCCCTCCAGGAGGAGCTGAGCGTGATGAAGAGGGACATGTCTGCTCTACAGAGGAGGAGGGATCGCGACTTGTCCCGCGTCAAGCAGCTGGAGGCCGACCTCTCTTCTTCCCAATCTGAGGTTGAGAAGCTGCAGGAGGCGTACGGTGGAGACAAGGCGCTTGCCCAGGATGCGCTTCGTCAGCTGTCTGAAGCTCAGGGGGAGATGTTCCGCATGGAGGGGGAGTTGGGGTTCCTGCGGAGCGAGGTGGAGCGGCTGTCGTCGGTCGAGCGCAGCCTTGAGGATGCTAGGCGGCCGTAGTGGCCGAGTTCCGAGATTCTCTTGCTTTTGTCGAGGAGCGGTTCCAGATGGCGGAGGAGATCCGTGCTGAGGTCATGACGAAGGAGGTCGAGCCCCTGTTGGAGGACGAGCGCGAAGTCGCCTTCCAGTGTGGTATTCAGAAGACTCTTCGCCTGGTGGGGAAGAAGTTCGGGTGTGACACCGCCGGTCTTGGAGCTGGAGACCTTTCGGAGGATGAGTGCTCGGACGCAGCTGAGGATTGATGTTGATTGTCTTCTGTTTTCTTGATTTCCATACTATCGTTTGCTTGTGTGTCGCTCTGAGTTGGTTCGTTTGTATTTTGCTTTTCCGCTTTTCGTATTGTAGTCTGCTTCGTGCGCAGCGTTGAGCTGACGCGGTTGTACCCTCCTATTGTGTTCATCGTATTTACTTCTTTGTGCGATCCCGTTAATCTGGTTGTTGGTACCTGCATAGTTTGGTTGTTTTCAACATGAGTTTTGCACGGGACGGGGCCTGCGGCTTTCAAATATATATATAAAAAATTAGCTTGCGCAAGTCTGTGTTTGTGGCTTTCATGCACGAGCTTGTGCTCGCGGCTTTGGTGCACGAGTCTGTGCTCGCGGCTTTGGTGCACGATTCTGTGCTCGCGGCTTTGGTGCACAATTCTGTGCTCGCGGCTTTGGTGCACGAGTCTGTGCTCGCGGCTTTGGTGCACGAGTCTGTGCTCGCGGCTTTGGCCGGTGAATAGCATGTGTATTCAAACCGAGAGTGAACGCAGGGGGGCAGGCCCCTACGACACTGGGACTCGACGGCGGAGGAGAAGGGCGAACCTTCAATCGACGGCGGTGCAAAGTCCCCGGGGCAGGACCCCGAAGCGGTACCTGCAGTAGAATAGCTTGAAGCAAGTAAAATTTAATTAGAAAATAAATACTGATACATGCGCAAGTGTAATCTTGCAATTCCTGAGTCGGTAAATTTCTGATACAGGTTTTATTTGAGGGAGAAGATAACGTTGAGCTTTATTTGCGCTACGCTTGCCCGAGTTTTTTCGGTCGTTCAGCTTGGTGGGTGACAGTGGCCTGGCGGTTGACCTTCGTTGGCCTTCTTCCGTGCCTCTTTGCGGAAGGCCTCCAGGTATCCCAATTGGACGAGGCGTTCGATTTCATCTTTCAGTCGGTCACATTGCTCCGTTCGGTTCCCTCGGCCTTTGTGGAAGTGGCAAAACTGGGATTGATCTCCCCTGTGCAAGGAGAGCTTTCTGGGCCAGTGGATGATCTTGCTATTACAGATTACGGACAATATATGCTCGCGTGTGTATTTAGCGGGGTGAAGTTCCGGGAGCCTTGACTTGCTAGCTCTCGGGGGCGGTTTGCTTGGTTCTGAGCGGGCAGTTCGGCCTCCTCGGGCTGCTGCTACTGTCCCTTTCTCTTGCGACTCGTATCGAAGGGCGGCGGATCCGTCACTGTCTGAAGTTTGGCTTTTCCAACTATTGCAGGAGTCGCGTGGCCTTTCCGCGCACTCTGCTTCTCGAACTTTGGCTTTGGCGACGGGTTGCTGTTGATCCAAGGGAGTCTAGAGACGGGTGTGTCGAAACCATGCATCGCGCTCCTGAGGATACTCCCTTTGCTGTCCATGCGTCCGGACATGAAAACGTCGTGGTCCAGGGCGTCCAGTAGGAGGCTCCCAAATATTGCATCGTAGGGGGAGTCTGCCTCGGCGACGACGAACTGTACATCGTACTGGACTGGCTCTGCGTGCGCCCCTACTTGGACGGGGAGGGTGATGATTCCTACGGTGGGTACCGTAGTTCCATCTGGGAGCTCTGCGTCGCTGGCCCTAAGCTTGAGGTTCCCGCTCAGGAGCTTGAGCCGGACTATTGCCGCCAGGAATAGGACGATGAAGGAGATGCGGTGAGTTATCAATGCTTTCCTCGGCTCACAGGGGGGACTCCCTATGCTCGCGTCCAAGGTGAAATCCATCCATGCGCAGGGACGCTCTTGGTGAAAATTTGTGCAGATCTTCTCTGGCTGCTTGCTCCGTTCCGCCTCCCCTAGGAGGGGTGGTTCGTCCGTGTCGGGCTTTTCTTCTTCTTGAACCTTCGTTGAGCGCGTCTCGTGCCATTCGACGAACAGTTGGGACAATTTGGTGAAGCTATGAATCACTCCGTTTGGTAGGGCTTGATACCAGCGGAGGGCGTCTCCGCGCAGTGTCTTGGTGAAGATCTTGCAGCTGATCTGGTCGGGAAGTCCGAACGTCTGCATCGTTACCAAGAAGTGGTTAACGTGCTCGTACGGGTCCTCTGCTCCGTGGAACTCTTCGCAGTGCGGGAGCTTTAGCCATGACGGAATTGGGTATGCCAAAATTGTTTTTGACAGGGGGGATCGTCTTTGCTGATATTTGTCATTGTTCGGATCCTGTCCTCCCGCCGGAGGGGCTGGTTTGCTAGCCGATCCAGGCCAAGGGGGCAGGATGGGCGTAGCGATGAGCGCTCCTTTCACCGGGTTCTCTGGAATTGAAGAACTGCATGCGTCGGATAATTCGGGGGAGGTGTCCACTCTTGCTGGTTCCGTGAACTCCGGTGAAGCGGGTACCGCGCTCGGAAATGCTTTGCTTGGAATTTGGGAATCCATTCCCACAGACGACGCCAAACTGTTGCGGAACGCTTAGGGCTCTTGGTAGACCGGTCCAATTGGACCGCCTCAGCTCGTGGGCGAACTAAGCGCGCAAACAGTCAATTCGAGATTCGTTGAGTACACTGGGACTTTTTAACGTGGAAAACCCGGAAAGAGTAAAAAACCACGCAGCCGGAGCTGTGCCGACCAAACTTCACTATCTTCTGGAGGTTACAACTTGGTGGTTAGAACTCGAGTGCGACAGGCCGCTACTCGTTACAACGAGAGAGGGAGAGAGAGAACTCCGAGGGTGACAGGCCACCTCTCGAAAAAACTAAGTCTTTTTCCCTTCTGAGAATTACAAAAGTGAGAAGCTGAGTCGCCTTTCCGGAACGAAAGCGAGAAGCTGAGTCGCCTTTCCGGAACGAAAGCGAGAAGCTGAGTCGCCTTCCCGGAACGAAAGCGAGAAGCTGAGTCGCCTTACGAAACGAAAACGAGAAGCTGAGTCGCCTTACGAAAGCGAGAAACTGAGTCGCCTTTCGTGACGAAGAGAATCTTCAAGTCCACGAAGGAGATCTTCAAGGGCCGAAGGAGAATTCTGCAAAAGTCTGCAAGGAGCTCTCCCGGGTCCAGAAGTCAAGGTCCTCTCAAATGAAGCCATGGGGCTCCTTTTATAGCTTTAGTCGGGGGCGGTCCGGTAATTTTGCCCTCGGCAGCTTCCATAAATGCTTGGTGGACGAATCATATTTTCCGATTTGGGGCACCCGGATCGCCATTTTTCATAAATGACCACCTTGCCCCTCGGGCAGCCTGGGCGGCTTGGGCAGTTCGGGCAGTTCGGGCAGTTCTGTTAGAGGCGAAAAAGGCGACTGGCCGTTCCTGAAAAGTGAGAAGCCTGAAAGACAAAAAGTGAGAAGCCTGAAAGACAAAAGGTGAGAAGCCTGAAAGACAAAAAGTGAGAAGCCTGAAAGACAAAAAGTGAGAACACTTCCTGACTGCGCTCTGAAGCTGCGCTAGTGTTGAAGCGCTCTAAGCGTACGATGAATCGAGGGGGCGTCTTGGTCACGCCGCAAAGTGTTCTGGGCGAACGACGGAAAAGGAAGCCGCGCCCTAAGGAGAAAATAGGGGCCGATGCCCAGGCGAAAAGTACGCGCGTGAGGGCTTCTCGCAAGCTTCCTTGAGAAAGAAGGAGAGGCAGGCGGTCGTACCCCGCGCGGGAAGGGGAGGGCGACGCGGCCGTATCCCGAAGGGGCGCAGCGCGGCCGTACCCTGCGCGAGGTGCGGTATGGGCGCACCCCAAGGGGGTGCGGCCCAGGCGCACCTCGAGGGGGTGCGGCCCAGGCGCACCTCGAGGGGGTGCGGCCCAGGCGCACCTCGAGGGGTTGCGGCCTTGGCCGCACCCCGCGTGGGGTGCGGCCCGGCCGCGCCCCGTATGGGGCGCGGCTTGGCCGCGCCCCAAAGGGAGCGCGGCCTGGCCGTGCTTCGCGGCTCGAGCGCGCCCCTTGCGGGACGCGGCGCGGTTGCGGGGATTTGCTTCGCGACGGGAAGGGGATTCGCCGTCGTGCTTGCCGCGGTTTCGCGCGTTTTACTTTTCCCGCCGAATTGGGGGGAGGAGCGATTTTGGAAATAATCCGATTTTGGAAATAATTGCTGCCTTTGGAAACATTTGTTGCCTTTTGGAAATATCTCCACCAAGCTTTCTTATAAATACGAGGCCTTGTTATGAGCCCCCATCAATACTAGAGATTTTTGTAATTTCTAGGACGGAGGGATGGAACCTATAATTATGCAAACTTAGAAGGGTTCGGAGGTTGTAATTAAACAGGGGTCACCAAAGTCATGACCCGTTCGATCAAACAGGGGTTCAAATTGACCGTTCGATCAAACAGGGGTTCAATTTGACCGTTCGATCAAACAGGGGTTCAATTTGACCGTTCGATCAAACAGGGGTTCAATTTGACCGTATGGGTCAATGTTTACTTCCATGGTCAATTATGTGGTCACCAAAGTCTCGATGAGATCTGCGGTGGGTCCATGGTGCCATTGGTTACCCCCTAGATCATCCTGCCACACTAATGGGTCAATGTGGCCCAGTAAAATTTATTAAGTAAAACATAGGTCAAATTGGAGGTCATAGGGTCAATTAGGCCATGGTGACCCATGGGGGACCCCATAGTGGTACACTGGTATCCTAAGAGGTTAGACATCAATTTACACTTCAAAAGCCCTAATTGAGTTGTCGTTGCCAACCAAATATCATGTCATGTAGGGAGAGACCTCGATTTTTTTTTCTCCGGTGGTCAATAAGTACTCAATGAATTGGTAGACATTAAAAAATGGGCGATGTTATAAACAATCCTAATATAGCTATTCGCACACACAAAAAACATAAATTTTTTAAATTTAATCGCAGTCCTAAAATTTATTTGACAAAGAAAAGGGGCATTCGATTCGTCGCTTCTCTAAAATTGAAGAACCTGGCTGCTGAACGGCACTCAATGCGGAATGCCCTTCCTCCTCTTCACATTGTAGTAGTTCACGGCGGTCGACGTCAACGTAGAAGGGGTAAAGCTCTGCACCACATTGCTCTTTTCGCAGCCACGGCTCGTGCTTGAGAACGACTCCTCTGAACCTGAGGCCATAGATCCTCGATTCTTCTTCCTCATGTCGGGGTTGCCAGAAGTCCCCGGCATGGGCTGCGACTACATTTTTCCTTTCTCGAATGATTTTTGCTGAGCAGAGGAGCCGTGGAGAAGAGGAGATGCATGGTTTTCACTTACAAAATTGTTGCTCAAATCAACAGTGAAGCTAGGCCAACAAGAGATGAAGGCAGGGGCCAGAATTGTTGCTCATATCCATGATCAAGAGGTCGCCTAATTTTTCTCCTAATGAAGCCAACACTCTTCCAGATTACTGGTTATATGTGTTGGAAAAGAGGAGAAAAGAAATATTCGATGTTTTTATTCTTCCACATAGGGGCTCTTATATAACATTACAAAGGGACACACAACACCGCTAGCCGGTGTGGGACTAAACACATAAACTTAAATATAATAACTCTCAACACTCCCCCTCAAGCTGAAGGGGGGACCCTTCAGCTTGGACACACCAAATAACGGCAAAGGAGGTAGATGATGCGGAACAAAACATCAGACGAGCCACCGGGGGAAATTCTAAACCGGGGAATCAAGTCGGGGACATAGCCACACACGACATTGACCCACACACGACGCAGGACCCACACACGACGCAGGACCCACACACGACGCGGACTCACTGGAAACCGGTCAACCGACATCACCTACACACACAACATGCGAAGAGAACAAAAGATGTGGAGCAAATCATCAAACGAGTGATCGGGGATAATCCGTCGGGGATAATCTATCGGGGATAATCCGCAAGAAGGGCGGTCCCACACGACACAGTCCCACACGACACAGTCCCACACGACACAGTCCCACACGACACAACCCGCTGAGATTATAACAACCAACACAATCGTGTCCCAACACATGACCAATTCGAAAGACAAACTGGGGTGACACAAACACACATACAACAAGCCTAGAGGCCGTGTGGAACGAAAGCGAAAAATCGGGAAAGATCATCCGAGTCGCATTTGTCCCAACACTCCCCCTCACGTGGATAACACGTGCATATAGGCATAAACTAGACCAAACAAAGTAAATACGAACAAACACATAAAGACATACTTAAACTACCCCAGAAATGCAGCATCGGCGAGATATCAACACCCCAGTAGGGGTGACAGCAACGGAGACAAATAGAAATCCGTGAAGCAGTGGCTGGAAGCGACGAAATACACTAGAAGCTGCAGGAGACGGCACGAACCACAGACGACAGCCGGAGCAGCAGCGGGACAGACGGCGGGATCAATAACAGCAACCGGAAGCTCTCCCGATCTGCAGTCGTCGTAAGCAGCAGGGCAGTCGTCGATGGCAGTAGGACTGGAAGCCGCAGCGGCAGATCTGGAAGCAGCGGCAGATCTGCGTCGACAAGAGAACGACGGAAGAAGCAGGAGACGACGTCGAATGTCGACGGTAGAAGCGGCATACAGCGTCGATGTCGACGGTAGAAGCGGCATACGTCGTCGATTTCGACGAACGACACGGCAGACGGGCTCGGCAGTGACGGAAGACGCTGCAGGGACGCCCGTGGATGGGAATAGGTCACTCCCGTGGATGAATCAAGCGAGGATTCAATCCACGGGAGCGAGAAGGACCGCTCGACGGGGGTCAGGACAGCGTGATGGGACGAGAGGGAGAAGGAGAGGAGACGGTCACGGGATCGGGCTAGGGCGGAAGCGGGTTTCAGACCGGAAAAAAATTTAGATTCGCTCTGATACCATGTTAGAAAAGAGGAGAAAAGAAATATTTGATATTTTTATTCTTCCACATAGGGGCTCTTATATAACATTACAAAGGGACACACAACACCACTAGCCGGTGTGGGACTAAACACATAGACTTAAATATAATAACTTTCAACAATATGAAAGTGTCTTTCGAAGCGCACCAGATTGTCAAGTTGCCACGAAATCTCACCACTTAGAGAATTCTCAGTGAGTATTAGTGATTGGAGATTCACTAGTTGGCCGGAGATTCCTCTGTTTGATCGAAATTCCAATGTTTTTAACTAAGGGTGAGCAAAAATCGAAACCCGACAAAATCGACCGAACCGCACCGATTGTGAAACCGAGCCGCCCGGTTCGGTGTCGGTTCGGTTTGGGGCTTGTGAAAACCGAAGTCATTTCGGCTCGGGTCGGTTTTCAAGTTGTACAAACCGATCAAACCGAACCGAACCGACTAATATTATAATAATTTTACGTCTCATTTTCACTTAATAAATATAAGATGTGCCTCATTTCGACTTAATATAAATATATAATTTTAAGTGGCCAAACCGAAATGATAAATGATTAAATTAGCTAACTTTAAAATTATGTACAAGCAAGCTGGCCTAGCTTCTATTTGCACTTAATAAATATATAAAAAAAATAGGTCTACTAGTTCACGCACGCCTCATTTCCGTGAAGCGGTGAAGGACAGAAATCTGAAGGGTAACAAGGGTTTCAGTTCACGCTAAGCTCACGCTAAGCTTGCGAGTTAGGGGCTTAGGTCGCCGCGAGTTAAGGTGAAGCACTAAAGCCGTCGGCCACTCACGCTAAACTCGAGCGAGTTTTCCTCTGGATTTTTCCTCATCCACGCAGCGGCGAGTTAGTCTGCTAGCGGCGGGTTTTCCTCTGGATTTCATCTTCTCCTCATCCATGCAGTCACTCATCCATGCAGTCACGCAGCAAGTGCAAGGTCAGAATTCAAAACCCTCCAACTATTTAAATGCCTTTCTTAAACATCCAAACCCTCCAACCATGCAACTGATGCAAGTTTCAGATTATCCATAATAAAGTGCTATGCTGGTAATACCACATATTTTGCAATTTCTTTCTTACATAGAAATAGTCATGTTCTAAAGAAAAGATTCGCTACTGTCCGTGGATATATAGCTGCTTTTGCTCAATTTTATAACATAATGCATGAAAGTTGGATGGAATCAGTCATTAATCCTTATCAGTTGCTAGCAATATTTGAGATTACTAGCAATATCAGTTGCTACTGTTTCCTTCTAAGATGTAAGCTAATTTTGAATAGTCATTTTTAAATATTAAAGTAACAATGAATTATCTGAGATGGTATTGTTGCATGTTTATAATTTCTATGGTTATAATGTTTATTTTGACGGGATGGTTATAATGTTTATTTTGACGGGATGATTATAATGTTTATGGCTTGAAAAGTGAAAACAGTGTTTATTTATCATTTGTATATTATATTGATACAAATTTAAACATTTTGGTAACTGTATGAAAAACGATTGTAACATTTGCTTCACTTAATATACAATAGTGTAATTAGGGATGTACAAAAACCGACACTGAACTGCCAAAAATCGATAAAAAACCGAACCGACAACAAACCGAACCGATCGGGTTCGGTTCGGTTCGATTCGGACCTTCCGAAAACCGAAGCAGGTTGGTTCGGTTTCGGTTTGGGTACAAACCGACCCAAACTGAACCGCTTGGAGGCCTATTTTTAACTGGATGAAAGCTTCTCATTTGTGTATGGAGAATACCCACGACCGTTAGCACTGCCGTTCGGTTTGAAAGTTAAATGAAGTAAATTTTTATTAAGCTAGGCCTGATTTGGTTTGGAAGTTAAATAAAGTAAAGTTTTCAGTTTATCTTTTTTTTTTTAAACTGTATGAAACCCTGATGTTTTTATTTTATTTCAAAAGTAGTAGATATTACTTAACCCACATTTTATCCATGAATATGAAGAGGGTTATATGGGGGAGTTGACTTACAGAAACGTTTCCACGCTTTACCAGAGCTTGCGACACTTTGTTTACATCTACAAAGTAAAACTTGACTCTGCAAAATTGAAAATGAAAAGCGCTCAGCAGAGTTTAAAATAAATAAATGGAAACATTTTATTGATTTATTCTGCTTGAACTGGATTAACTAACAAAATATGTAAGCTGGAAAAGAGAACAAACCTGGGGTGGTACTCAGCTGCAAGCTTTTCCAGCTTGGGCTTCAGATAAATGCATTTTCGGCACCACGAAGCGACCCTAAGAAGTCCCCCCAAACAAGAAAAAGAATTCGAAGATTATGGTACAAATTTATATGATATATATTGTTAGGACAGATTAGTCCGAGCGCAGAAGCAAGCCTCCATCATGGAGGATAACTACCAAAATAGGCACGACGGTTCATCATGCATAATTTGCGGTCCACAACGACAGTATTCTTGTTGGGAATGAGAGTTAACACTCCCAACCAGAGCACCTGTAGCAATTTTGCGCGAGCACCTGTGCGACCGCGTTGAGCGGTATGCAAATTCGCAAATGGAAAATATGATGCAAGTAAATAAAAGCACACAGAAAATTTTAACGTGGAAAACCCAATTGGGTGAAAAACCACGGGACGATCGGAGTCCAACCCGGAAAGCCTCCACTAAAAAGGTGTGATAAATCACACGCACGATTACAGGCTTTCCCACCACCGATCCACAAAGGATCTTCACTCCTCCACCACAAAAATAATCCACAAAGGATTTTACAACACTCTCTTTCCAACACGATACAAAATCACAATATTGAAACAAGAGGAACAAATACGAGCGGATGAAAATCGTTACCCCGGACGGATTAGATAATCCGTCCCAACGTCGAAGATGACGTTCTCCAAATCCACGAACAAGAACGGCTATGCGCAGCCCCTTTCTCCTTCACCTTCAACCTCCAAGCCACGAACAAGACGGCAACGCCTCCAAGATCTGAACAAGATGGCCGGCGGTGGCTTTCCAAAAGAAGGCAGCAGTCCACGGCAGCGTCTCCTCTCAACACAGGCGGCCGGAACCTCTTCACAGGCAGCAGCGGCAAGGCCTTCACAAGCAACGGCAACCCCCTTCAACAACTCCTGGCATCAGCCCTCTCCAAGACCTCCAAGAGGCGGCACACAGCCCCTCCAGATTGTTTCAGGGAAAAACGAGAGGGAGAGAGGGAGAGAGGGAGAGATTTGCAGCGGTTCCAAGAAAAAAATAAGAGAGAGAGTACTCTGGCAGTTTCCCAAAATTATAATAAAATGGAGTGAGAGAGAGGGATCAATGGCAGTTTTCTTTTTAAAATTAAAGCACGGGAGAGAGAGAGGTGGGGGGAATGGATTTTGATTTTGATATATATATATATCATTTTATTTCCTTTGGCTGCCCCCCCCCCCCCCCCCCCCAACTTGGATATCCTCACTCCAATAATTTTTGTACCAATTTGGAATCACGAGCCGCACTTAGCGCGCCCAGTGGTTTTTATCGCCTCGGATGGGAACCACACCCAATAATTCTGGTCGTCACAGATATTCTCAAGCACAGTGTGTATGATTCATCTTCATCATTTGCACGAGCGCCTCCCTAAATGTTTAATGGATCACCAAGTTCTTTGGGTGAGTACATTTTTGTCACCCGGGTTATGTGGTTGCGACTGTTGGATATGTTGTTAAGGTATATTTAGCACGTGTATCATATGTTAAACGGAACCCTAACGGGTCCGTTAACGGGTTGTCGGGGATTTAGGGTTACGCCTATAAATACCCCCGCTGGGGGCAACGGGTAGTTCATTCCAAACTTGATGTTCACTCGGATGCTTCGAGCACCGTTTCATTCTCGAAGTTTTCGTTCGTGGAACTACAGCCGCCCTCACGCTCGAGCGGTTCTTCTTCTCCCGATCCCGTAACCGCTCCTGTGCATCGGTCCCGTCGAGCGAAGGAGGAGATCCACGGCACTTCACTGCACTGCGCCTGTGTCGATCATCGCTCGCCAAGAAGGAGATCCACTCTTCTCAGCATCGTCGCCTGCGTCTGGACCGATCGAGACCTAGACCGCTGCTGACGAAGGAGATCGACGCCTTTGTTGCCGCCGATCGACGATACCTAGTGTGCCGCCGGAGTCGATCCACTCGCGCCGCTCGACTCGATCCTTCGCATCTGTTGCCATCGATGTACCAGTAACCGTCACCGTTCCTGACTCTGCAACTGCCGATCGACGAACTCTGCCTCTGCCGATAGAATTCCTAGGGCAGAATCGCCTCATGTCTGGGAATTTACTGCCCCTTCCGCCGCTGTGCAGCCGCTAGAGTTCCTGATCCAGTGCTAGAGTTCCGCCGGTGTGACTTCTTCACGATCGTCTTCCCGATCGCGTCTGCAGTGCTTCAGGCCTCTGGAGAAGTTCTGGGAGATCCTCTACCGTCGTCTATCTCCGGACTGCGCCGTCTTCTCGCTGCTGTTCGTCGAAGGAGAAGTTGCCGCCGTTGGAGTTTGCCAGCAAGGAGGCGTGCAGCGCCGCCCTCCGTCAATCCCGCCGGAAGAGCCGCGTAACTGCCGCTGTTTCGTGGGATTCGAACCGCTATCGCCGGGCGTTAGCGGTACCGCCAGGCGATAGCCTTTTTTTTTTGCTTGTGGAGATCCGTTCTTCCGTGTTTCAGCCACCACCTCCAGATGGCCTCGCTTTCGAAGAGCAGCAGTCTGTCCTCTCCTGTGCCGTTGATAAAGCTGGAGAAATTCTCTCATTCGGAGTTCAGTGCCAAGAAGAGGAATACCCAGTTCGGTATGAAATATCTGAATATATTTTATACGCTGCAGACTGACCTCGCAGATTTCAAAGGTGAAGACGACGTTGCTCAGTGGATCAGCGACGAAGACTTCTGTCGCGATTATCTCCTGAATTGTCTCTCCAATTCACTGGCCGAGACATTTGGGAAACTGAAGACAACGAAAGAGATCTGGACTGCGCTGGAAGATCAGTTCAAGGAGGAGAAGAACATGTCCAAAACGCATCTGGTGGACAGGTTCATGGGATTCACCTTCACAGAGGACAGGGAAATCCTTCCCCAGATCGCAGACCTGGAGAATTTGGTGGCCAAGCTCAACAGTGAAAGTATCACTCTGTCAGATGGGTTCGTTGCTGGTGCCATCATCTACAAGCTCCCCTCAGCATGGTACTCTTTCAAGACGGAGATGTATCGCAAGAAGACTCAGGTCAGTCTGAAAGACCTCAAGCGGTTCATCTGCATTGAGGATGAGAATCGGACAAGGCATGTTAAGGAGGTGGTGAGCAAGCAGCAATCTGCTGCTAATATGGTCACACACCCGAAGAGGAAGCCTAGATCTGATCGGACTCGACCTCCCCCCAGTGCACCCGCAGTAGTAGACACCAGCAAGAAGATTAAGAAGTTCAAAGGCAAGTGCTACAACTGCAACAAGTGGGGTCACTGCGCTTCTGAGTGCAGGCAACCCAAGAAGCCCGATGCTAACCCACCAAAGCCTGATAACAGAGCTCATATGCTCCATCAGACTGCGCCCTCCTACTTTGTTGCCACAGTTGGGAACGTTCAGGCCAGTACTGACTGGTGGTTGGATTCGGGGGCGACCTGCCACGTCTGCAACAACTCCGCTCTGCTGAAGGATGTCACTCCAGCCTCTGAGACAGTTACAGTGGCAAATGGAGCCACTGCTGAGGTACTCCAGACCGGGACCGTGGATCTGCTCCTCTCTTCAGGTACGCATTTAATTTTGAAAGATGTTAAATACATTCCTACATTAGCTGCTAATTTAATATCGATTAGTTTGTTAAGCGATGCGGGTATGTCTTTTAACATTAGTGGTGGTAGGGTGACCTTAATGGTTAACTCACATTATTTTGGTTGTGCGTACGTAGTCAACGGAATGTATCGTCTGAGTCTAGCACACGAAGTAGTTAATCAGGTTAGTTCTACTTTGATAGATCCTAAGACTTTACACGCAAGACTAGGACATGTCAATTATAGAAAACTACTCCTGCTAGCTAGAACTCATAACATCCCCTTCAACACTAAAACCAAATTCGACAAATGTGAGATATGTGCTCAAACAAAGATAACTAGAACACCATTCAGTCAGGTGTCTAGGCGTACACGTTTACTAGAGTTGATACACTCCGACATTTGTGACTATAAGAGTTTTGTCACACGTGGTGGTCGGAAGTACCTGATAACTTTTATCGACGACTTCTCTCGATATACTCACGTTTATCTCTTAAAATCAAAAGATGAAGCTTTTGAAAAATTTCAATTTTTCAAAAATAGGGTTGAGAACCAGTTGGATTTGAAAATTAAACGACTTAGGAGTGATCGAGGAGGTGAGTACGTCTCGGGTGAGTTTAGGGATTTTCTTGTCAGCCATGGCATAATACCTGAAACCACTGCCCCTTATTCGCCCCAGTCAAACGGTATTGCCGAGCGGAAAAATAGAACTTTAACAGAAATGTTGAATTCTATGTTGTTAACTGCCGGTATGCCTGCCGCTTATTGGGGAGAAGCAGCCCTCGCGTCGAATCACATCCTAAATTTGGTTCCTCATGCTAAATTGAAGCAAACCCCGTATGAGCTTTGGTTTAAGAGACCTCCCAGATTTGATCACCTCAAAACCTGGGGTTGTATCGCCTATGTTAGGATACCTGACATAAGGAGATCTAAGTTAGGACCTAAGACGAACACTTGTGTCTACTTAGGATGTGCGGTGGATAGTGCTGCAGACCGATTTCTAGATCTCTCTACCAACTCGGTCATTGAGTCTAGAGATGCTGTGTTCTTTGAGGATAATTTTCTTAGAGATAAGAACTTGACTCTTCCAGGTCTGCCAGACACCAGTTCTGATACCCTCGTTGGGACGGAACTACGACTCCCTGACACTGAGTCGGTTCACACTAGTGCCCTAGAGTCCACTAGGTTATCTAATAGGGAACGTGTTCCTAAAAGCTTCGGTACAGATTTTGTGACTTACCACGTTGAAGCTGATCCATCCACCTATCAGGAAGCGATGCGATCTAGGGATTCCCTGTTATGGAAAGAAGCCATTGATGATGAGATGCACTCTCTCATGGAAAACCACACTTGGACGTTAGTTGACCTACCCAAAGGAGCTAAGACCATTGGGAGCAAGTGGGTTCTTAAGAAGAAACTGAATCCAGATGGGAGTATCGCCAAGTACAAAGCCCGTCTAGTCGCCAAAGGCTTCACTCAAGTGAGTGGAGTTGACTACTTTGATACATACTCACCTGTTTGTCACATTGCAACGATCAGGGTTCTTCTCGCTATTGCATCTATTGAACGTTTCGTCGTTCATCAGATGGACGTTAAGACTGCATTTTTAAATGGAGATCTAACTGAAGAGATCTACATGCGTCAACCTGAAGGGTTCGTCGTACAAGGTCTCGAAACCAAGGTCTGTAAGTTGATTAAGTCACTCTACGGATTGAAGCAAGCACCAAAGCTATGGCACGAGAAGTTTGACACTTGCGTAAAAGGCCTGAATTTTAAATCCAGCCTTTCAGATAAATGTCTGTACATACGGACAAGTCCTCACTCCGTCGCTATAATCTGCTTGTATGTTGATGACATGCTAATACTGGGTACTGATCAGTCTGAGGTGGAAGACGTTAAGGTTACCTTGAAGTCAAAATTTAGCATGACTGACTTAGGTGTGGTGAAGACCATCCTAGGCATGGACGTGAACTTTACGGATAAGGGAATCACCCTCAGCCAGAGTCACTACATCCGTACTCTACTAGAAAAGTGGGGTTATGATAAGTGCAGGAAGATTGAGACTCCATACGACTATAACAATAGACTGAAACCTCATGACGGTTCACCTATTCGCCAGTTGGATTACTCCAAACTCATTGGTAGTCTCATGTATGCTACTACCTGCACTAGACCCGACATAGCCTTTACGGTCGGCATGTTGAGTAGATTCACTAGTAACCCTGGAAAGGACCACTGGGACGCCTTGGAAAGGCTAATGCGATACTTAAAGTATACTGAGCAGTATGCTTTATGTTACAGTGGACACCCTCCTGTGCTTGAAGGGTACTCTGACGCCTCCTGGTGCTCAGACGTTGGTGATAGTAGGTCCACTAGTGGTTATGTGTTTACCCTAGGAGGAGCCGCAGTAGCTTGGAAATCTAAGAGGCAAACGTGTATAGCACTATCCTCTATGGAATCCGAACTCTATGCTCTTGCTTCAGCTGCCGAAGAAGCAGAGTGGGTCAGAGATTTGGTTATGGATATTCCAATGACGAGTCTGAAAATGAACTCTATCTCGATATTTTGTGACAATCAAGCCACAAAAACCATTGCAACTAATTCCATGTTCAATGGTAAGCGAAGGCAACAACGGATGAAACAGGCCTGGTTGACCTATCTCACCAGTCAAGGGATCATTTCCCTCTTGGACGTGAGATCAAAAGATAATGTAGCAGATGTCCTTACCAAGGGCTTATGCAAGGTTCTTACATCTAAAACATCGGGGGACATGAGATTAAAGTCTATTTAGTGGGACTTAATACCTATGTTTGTTTAAGATTTTAGAACCGAGTCTGCCTACATTCACGCATCTAGACTGAGTACACTGAAGTATTCCAGATGTTACTTGATGAAGCCTGAGATTGTTTAGTTGCTAGTCATTCCAAACTTGATGACTTACACAACTACTTCTTTTCAAAGGCTGAATTGGGTATCATTCCAAAAATGAGTACTAAAGTTACTGATATGCGTCCTGATATTATGATCATTACTTATATCATTCCAAACTTGATGATATATTGGTCACAGCTTATTGTATAATTCCAAACTTGATGATATAATACAATTGTGAAACGTTTGGTAATAATCTTAATAATCGAAGGAACATAGCTTGGTTCTATGAAACCAAATTTCTAATTTTCTGTAAATTAGATAAGAGATGCGGACCTGTGAGTCTTTCTTCCTAGTTAGAGTATTATGTTCAAACTTGTAAGAACTAATAACTTTACTTTTGATATGCATATGTATTGATTCATTGAGTTTTGTTCTCATGACATTCAAATGTTTAAATGCAGATCAATTGGAGTCTGGAGGAGAGAAAGTGGATTTCGACATAGATGAAGATGATCTGCTGTTTGAGTAGACCGACCCGTCACCTGTTTGAGTTCTGTTTTTCAGATTACTGTTCTTGCTTCTGCTTTAGCTTTTGCATGTTTGGAACCTGTTTAAGTTTAGATGTTTGATCTAAAACTCTTGTTGTTTTTAATCTGAAACTCATTCTGTCGTTATCTAACTAATATGTTTTGTTTAACATGTTATGTGATACAATTGCTACAATATAGGAGGAGAATGTTAAGGTATATTTAGCGCGTGTATCATATGTTAAACGGAACCCTAACGGGTCCGTTAACGGGTCGTCGGGGATTTAGGGTTACGCCTATAAATACCCCCGCTGGGGGCAACGGGTAGTTCATTCCAAACTTGATGTTCACTCGGATGCTTCGAGCACCGTTTCATATGTTATGTTATTACAACTCTATTTTGTCAAGATTTACTAAGGGTGGGTTTGGGCGCGCGGATGTCCCGGCAGATTTCCGCGGGAAATTCGTGGAAATCATAATGCCGGGCGGATCTTGCTGCCTGGTCGTGGCCCTGCCAAACCGGTCACAACTGCGACCGCATGGGGCAATCTGCGTGACCGCGCAGGATCCTCCCTGCCAAAAACGCCCCAAATCTATTGTCCTTTATTTTGCTGCTCAACAAACGAGGCAAATCAAAGGTTTCATAAATAGAGTCGGATTTTTTGAGCAATTATTGTCCTAAGTTTTGGCTTAAGGCCTGAAAAAAAATGTGTTTTAGAGAGAAGATGGAGATAAAATTGAAATTTGGTAAGAAAGATCCTCCGAGGACTCTTGATATATCGAAACCGATGACAATTGCAATAATTTGTTAAGCTTGCATGTGGGCTCCTCATAGTGGATCGAGATCCTCTCCATTTGGACCAACTGAATAGTATTCATTTAGTGGTCAAGAAAATTGCAAAAAAAGACTACCACCGGGTCGTCTAAACAAGAGAAAGAACTGCGGACCAAGATTAAGACAAAGCTCATCTGGACTAACCGAACGGAGTCCCCGCTTGGATGTCTGAGAAATGGCGTACCTGTGAGTTTAGCAAAAGAGCTACTCACGAAGAAAAAAAAAGAGTAACTCACGAAGAAAAAGAACTTCGTTACTGAGAATATACATTCTCAATTCCCTTATGCGGACAAAGAACATTTCTACTACTGTCAGTCGTCTTGAGAGTCATGATCCACTATCGATGTCCTTGAGGGACTATCCATTTGGTGCCAAATGGAGAGGATCTTGGTATTGTATTTTCTTGGATTTCAAATTTCAAAATGCGATGATGACATCGTCATATGCCAAAGAAAATATGTCCACGACATGCTAAAATGATTTGATTTTGAGGAACTCAAACAAGCCAATACTCCAATGAGTTGATCACTAAAACTAAAAAAAGATGAAGCGGGCATGTCTGTTGATCAAACTAAATATCAAGGCATGATAGTGTTTTATATAGCAGTCCAGTGAACTGTTAGAACTCTGCTACAACTCATTTTCTAAGTCTTTTCAAATTCGTCTTCTTCTGCTTCTTAAATGCAGTGATTCTTCGGCTTCTTCCTCTTTAATTGCAATTATTCTTCGGCATCTGAGATTAGGATTAACTTCTCAACACTCCTCCTTAATCGTAATCTTCGGAAACACCATGCTCTTTTCATAGTTGCTTCAACTTTTTAGCAGGTAGCGGTTTGGTTAATATGTCTGCCACCTGTTTGTTGGTGGGACAGTATTCCAGCTCGATTCTTCTTTCTTCTACTAACTTTTTTAGGTAATGATACTTCAGATCGATATGATTCGTGCGACTGTGAATGATGAGATTTTTAGCTATCCCGATTGCAAATATATTTTCACAGTAAATTTTTGTGGGCTTGATTTCAAAATTGAAGTGAAGATCCTTAATCAGACGATTTAACCAGACAGCTTCGCAGGCGGCATTGCATCCAGCGATGTATTATGCATCTGCAGAGGATAAGGCGATGACTTTTTACTTTTGTGATGTCCACAAAATTAGCTTGTTCCCATAGAAAAAGGCATGCCCACTTGTGCTCTTCATGTTATCGATAGCTCCTCCCCAATCACCGTCGGTGAAGTCCACTAGATTTTCATCTTCTTTCTTTTTATACAGGAGGCCTAACCTTTTGAGATATCGCAATATCCATTTTGCAGCTTGTAGGTGCACTGAGCTTGGATTACTCATAAAGCGGACAACAATGCTCACGACATTCGCAATGTCCAGCCTCATGCTTATGACATAGATAAGAGAGCCGATCAGACTTCGATATTCATCTTCTCTAATCTTTTTTTCATTATTGCTTCAGGTTAGCATGACATTTGTGGTCATGGGAGTTGAAACAGGCTTGCAGTCTCCCATTTTGAACTTCTCGAGCAGATTTAAAATGTATTTCTCCTGATTGATGAATATTCTTCCTGACTTTTGTTGAACTTGCATGCCGAGAAAGAACTTCATTGTGTCGAAATCGGACATCCCATACTCTACCTTCATAATTCTCTTGAAATCATTAACTACCTCTTCATTTGACCATATGAATATAAGGTCATTGACATGGAGGCTGAGGAGGAGGAAATGATTTGATTCATACCTTCGAATGTATAACGTAAACTCATTTTCACTTTTAGTGAATTGATTCAAGATCAGGTAGCTGTCAATTTTAGATTTCCAGGCTCTTGGGGCCTGTTTCAGGACGTATAGAGCTCTTTAGAGTTGATATACCTTCTTCTCTTCCCCTACTTTCTCATACCCTTCTGGCTAATTTACATACACTTCTTCAATCTCACCATTTAGAAAGGTGGATTTGACATCCAATTGGTGAACAATAAGCTTTTTTTGTGAAGCAATAACAAGCAAAGCCCGAATGATCTCCATTCTGGCTACGAGAGCAAACGTCTCACCATAGTCAATGCCAGAAATTTGGGCATACCCCTTGGCGACGAGGCGGGCTTTGTGTTTTTGAATTTTGCCCTCTTCATTATACTTAAGACCGATGATCTTCTTATACTCTGGTTTATCAACAAGCCTCCAAGTCTGATTCTTCTCTATCATCAGCATCTCTTCATTCATTGCTTGGACCCATTGCTTGTCCTGTATGGTTTTAGCACAGGTCTCAGGTTCTTGGACAGTAAGGGCCCATTGATGTTGTTGATAAAGATACTTAAGATATTTATATTTTTAGGTAGATGATGAATCAACATGTTCTTTGACATCTGATGAAGACTCTTCATGTTTTGGATTGGATGGTTGAGGTTCTTCAGATTCTTCTGTGGCTTCAATAACCTCTAGCGGCTTGACTTGATTCTGATCCCAGTCCCAACACCCATTCTCATCAATGATTGCATCTCTAGATGTTATGAGAGTTTTGATTACAGGGTCAAACAACCTGTATGCTTTGGAGGTTTGACTATAACCAGTGAGAACACATTTAATTGACTTCACATCTAGCTTAGTTCTATCTTCATTTGGCATATGTCTGTATGCTAGACTACCAAACACCTTTATGTAATCTAGGTAGGCTTTCTTCTATACCACATTTCATATGGGGTGATGTTAGTGTTGGAAGCGTTAATATGGGCTCGCCACTTCACTTCCACGCGAACACTCCTACTTCGGCGAGCACACTACTCGCAAAACAACTGGCGAACACTTCAACCTCCTCTTCACGGCGAGTACAAACCCACACGAGCACCACCTCACTCCACTGCCGAGCACGGGATGTGCGAGTGCGGGCTGCTACTGTGCGAGTTGCACCTGTGCGAGCTGGACCGGCGAACCGGCAGGGCTGCGGGCTGCGAACTCCACCACGCGAGATGCCCGGGCTGTTCCTCCTTCCCCTTCACGTTCACGCGAGCCGGCGGCGGGATGTACGGCGAGGGGACTCCTACAGCGAGAGAGATGGCAGGCGAGAAGAAGATGCGAGAGGGACTTGCGAGATAGATATTCCTGCGGGAATAATATATCTCTCTCTCCCTACACTCTCTCTCTATATATTTTTCTGCCGAAAATAATGAAACCACAAACTGCCAACTCACTTTCTATCTCTCTCTCTCTCTCGCTCCTGTTCACAGGAAAAGGGGAAAAAAACTTCTCTTTTTTTCTCTTCTATTCACAGCACTTTTCAAATACAAAGGGGGCCTATTTATAGGCAAAACAAAAACATCCACTTCTCTCTCCGCAATAAATGCGGGACATTCTCTCTCCTCTTTTCAATATATAAAATACAACAAAATAAAACTAAGACTCATTGACCCGGTCAACAAAGTCAAACCAACAAACTCCCCCTCAAACTTGGTCACACGTGCCGAGTTTGCCTTTGAGCTTTGCGAACGTCTCCACCTTCAATGTCTTGGTGAAAATATCAGCGACCTGCTCTCCGGTAGGGCAATACACAACTTCCACATTCTTCAGCTCCACCTGCTTACGAAGGAAATGATACCTCGTCTCGATGTGCTTGCTCCTTCCATGCAGCACCGGGTTCTTCGCGAGCTGGATGGCCGACATGTTATCCACTAACACTGTCGTTGGCCCTTCCTGTCCATGATGCAACTCTTCCAATAGGTTCCTCAGCCAGATGGCTTGGCAAGTACATGTTGCCGCTGCGATGTACTCCGCCTCACATGAAGATAAGGCTATCGTAGCCTGCTTCTTCGAACTTCATGAGAAAGCCGCGGTCCCCATATGAAATACATATCCGGAAGTGCTCTTCCGGTCATTCACGTCACCGCCATAGTCGCTATCCGAGTAGCCTACTAACTTCAACTCCTATCCAGTGGAGTACATCAGACCATGATCCCTTGTCCCATTCACATATCTCAGAATCCTCTTCGCTGCAGTGAAGTGATCCTGCTTTGGTTCCTCCATGTACTTGCTCACTACCCCAACCGCATACATGATGTCAGGTCTGGTGAAAGTCAAGTACCTTAGACTCTCAACCAAACTCTTGAACATCGTTGGGTCCACAACTTCTTCCTCCGAGTCCTTCCTCAGCTTCGTTCCGGGATCAGCGGGAGTGGAGATAGCCTTGCAATTCTCCATCCTGAACTTCTTCAAGATCTCCTCCGCGTACTTCTTCTGCGAGATGAAGATCCCATCTCCTCTCTGCTGCACCTCCACGCCTAAGAAGTAGTTGAGTTCTCCCAAGTCAGTCATTTCGAACTCCTTCTTCATCACCCTCTTGAACTCCTCGAACATAGTTGGGTTGTTCCCGGTGAATATCATGTCGTCGACGTACAAGCATAGGATCATGATATCACCGTTCTTCTCAACCTTCATGTAGAGGGCATACTCATAAGGGCACTTCACATAGCCATGCTTCTGGAGGAAAGCATCTATCCTCCCATTCCAAGCTCTCGCTCCTTGCTTCAGGCCATACAGGGCTTTGTCTAGCTTGCACACCTTCCTTTCCTGGCCTTTCACCACATACCTCGGAGGCTGCTCGATGTACACATCTTCCTCCAGGTAGCCATTCAAGTATGCTGACACCGCATCCATCTGCATGATAGTCCACCCATAGTGAGCTGCCAGTGCTATGATCAACCTGATGGTGTCAATCCTCGCCATTGGGGCATAGACCTCGTCATAGTCCACTCCTTGGACTTGCCTGTAGCCCTTCACGACGAGTCTAGCCTTGTGCTTCTCCACAGCTCCTTCCTTGTTCTTCTTCGCCTTGTAGACCCACTTCACCCCGAGGGGTTTGTGGCCTGCGGGTGGATCGACCAGCTTCCAAGTGTCATTCTTCTTTATGGAGGCTATCTCAGCATCCATCGCCATCCTCCAAGATTTCTCCTGGGCAGCTTCGTCGTAGGAGTGCGGCTCGCAATCTGCCAACAAACAATATAAAGAGAAATTGTTAAGTGTCGGCGCCGTCTCCTCGTAGATCTCTTTCATCCTCCTCATCCTAGGTTGAGGACGATCATCCTTGCTTCCACTAGTGCTTGCTACACTAGATCTTCCTCCACTTGAGTTGGGAGTGCAAGCTCCCCCTGAATCTCCACTCGGTGGTGATGGTGGCTCAGCCCCACCATCCTCAGCTCCTGCTTCATGACCACCTTCTTCCTCATCCTCATAGAACATCCCCTTCATGTTCCTTGTCTCCTCATCCCAGCTCCAGCTGCTGTCTTCTTCAAACACCACGCCTCTCGAGACTATGGCCTTCTCTGTCACCGGGTTGTAAAGCTTGTAAGCCTTGCTCTCCAGAGCGTAGCCAACAAAGATACACTTCTCGCTCCTATCGTCGAGCTTCTTCCTTCTCTGTTCCGGGACGTGAGCATGAGCTACACACCCGAAGACCCTTAGCTGCTTCACGCTTGGCTTCCAGCCACTCCATGCTTCAAACGGCGTCATGAACTTCACGCTCTTTGTGGGGCATCTGTTCAGTAGATACACCGCACACTGCACTCCTTCCGCCCAGAAACTCTTCGGTAGCCCCTTCTCCTTCACCATGCTCCTCGTCATGTTCATGATGGTGAGGTTCTTCCTCTCTGCCACTCCGTTCTGCTGCGGTGAGTACGCCGTCGTCAGCTGGTGTGAGATCCCATTCTCCTTGCAGAAAGCATCAAACAGCATCGAGGTGTACTCCCCACCCCGATCTGTCCTTAGCACCTTCAGAGCCTGACCGCTCTCCTTCTCCGCCATAGCCTTGAACTCCTTGAACCTGTCAAGGGCCTCAGATTTCTCCCTTAGGAAATATACCCAACACTTCCGACTGAAGTCATCCGTGAAGGTTATGTAGTATCTGCTTCCGCCTATTGAGGTGGTCTCAAACGGACCCGCAATGTCCGAGTGAACCAGTTCAAGCTGCCTCCTTGCTCTCCAGGACTTCCCTCCTTTAAAACTCTGCCTCTTCTGCTTCCCCTTCGTGCAAGCTTCACACACCTTCTGAGGTGGTGAGATCATTGACAGATCTGCCACCATCCTTGAGTGAGATAGCCGCTTCAACCCCGTGAAACCCAAATGGCCCATCCTATGGTGCCATAGCCATGCTTCTTCCTCTTCCTCCGTTCTCGCGAAACAAGTTGTCTCTTGAGTATCCATATTCAGCGTGAAGAGACGATTCGCCGTCATCTCCACCTTCACTACTTCCTTCCCTTGACCATTCTTCATTGCCAGACACCCATCCTTCATCTGGACGCAATAGCCTCTCTCCACTAACTGCCCAATGCTCAAGATGTTGGTCTTCAACCCTGGTACATAGTACACATCGTTCAGGTGTACTCTCTCCCCGTTTAGCTTAGTCTCCACCAAACCTTTCCTTCCAAGGAGATCTTTGACGCATCCCCGAAGCTAACCTCACCCCCAATGGGTTCAAGGTTTGTGAACATCTCTCTATCTCCACACATGTGGTTGCTCGCCCCTGTGTCCAGGTACCACACTTCACTTCTCCCTTCTTCCGCACCTCGGTAGGTTAGGAACATCATCGGGTCTCCACCCCCAGCATTGTTCTCATTGTTCCTAGCCTCCGCATAGTGGTTAGCTTCTTCTCTCTTCCTCGGACTCCAGCAGTCGTAGCTCATATGCCCATACTTGTTACAGTTGTAACATTGTACTTGGGACATATCTCCTCGGCCTCTTCCTCGGCCTCTTCCTCTTCCTCTTCCTTCTTGCCATCCACCTTGATGTTGCTCCGCCTCTTTCTGGAAGTTTTGGTTCCTTCCTTGGTCTCTACCTCCTCTTCTACCTCTTTCTCTTCCTTGGTGACCTCGGTCACGCTGGCCGCCTCCTCTTCCTGAACTTTCCCCAAAGTTCAACTGGGTCTGGAGTGCTTTTCCCAAGCCACTCGCTTCTTCATCATCCTGCAGCATCCTGTACTCATGAGCTTGCAAAGAGCCTACAAGCTCGTCAACGGCCATCAAGTTGAGGTCCTTCGATTCTTCGATCGCCACCACTATATGACGGAACTTCTTGGCCATAGATCTCAGCAGCTTCTCCATAAAGCTCACATCATCCATCGTCTCCCCATTGCGCTTCATCTCATTTGTGAGCGTCCGCAGACGGGTCACATAGTTACTGACCCTCTCGGTGCTCTGCATCTTCGTCACTTCATATTACGCACGGAGGGACTGGAGCTTCACCTTCTTAGCCTTGTCAACCCCTTGCATGGAGCGTTGCAACACCTCCCATGCCTCCTTAGAGGTTTTAGCTTCCGAGATCTTCTCAAAGGTCGCTTCATCGACCCCTTGATACAATAGGAACAATGCCTTCTTATCTCTCTTCCTTGACTCTCTCAACGCCGTCTTCTGCGCGTTGGTCAATGTCGCCTCTGCTTCAGCAGTAAGCTCTTCATAGCCGTCATCAACTATATCCCATAGTTCTTTCGACGCTAGTAGCACCTTCATCTGAATGCTCCAGTTACCGTAATTGGTCTTTGTCAACTTGGGGACTTGCCCCGGCATTGCTCCACCCATCTCCATCGCTTCTACGCCTCAAACCTTCCGAGTCACCGCAAAGGTTTGGAACCTCCCTCTGATACCACTTGTTGGAAGCGTTAATATGGGCTCGCCACTTCACTTCCACGCGAACACTCCTACTTCGGCGAGCACACTACTCGCAAAACAACCGGCGAACACTTCAACCTCCTCTTCACGGCGAGTACAAACCCACACGAGCACCACCTCACTCCACTGCCGAGCACGGGATGTGCGTGTACAACCCGTATTCGCCGAGTGGGCCCCCCCAGCCAGCTGGCGAAACCTGGGTCGTCCGGATCATTCGCCGGGTCACTCTCCCAGGCTAAGTGAGGTAAAAATGCCCTCAAGATGGTGGAGGTAGGCTATAGGAAAGAAGACGCTAGGCGAGTGGTGCCCTCACGGACCACTCGCCCAGAAATGAGAGCATTCGCCCAGCCAGGGGACCACTCGCCCAGAAGCGTGGGCATTCGCCCGGACAGGCGGGTGCCCAGCGAATGGTGCCCCCACGGACCATTCGCCCAAATGGGTGTGAGGGGAAAATGACTATAATACCCCTGGTGGGCTGCAAATAGCCCTTCGGAACAGCGGAGTTAGGCTGTTAGCAGACCAATTTGGGGTGCGGTTAGTAAAATTAAAAGGCGGATTCAGGCTATTTACAGACCAACCTAGGAAAACTATAAATAGACCCTTAAGGGCACCTTGGAGGAGATCCGATTTTAGAGAATCCTCTCCTCTAGGCTAGTTTTGGTTGGCAGTCAGTGCCCTCCAAGGTGCCCGGTTGAGCTTTGGTTTGGGAGGGGAAGCTCTCTAAGATCTTCCGGGTGTGTGGCGGGACCTCCTCGCTTCAGCCTTGGGTCTATTCCGTTTCCAGCATCCACCGTCAAGAGAGTCTAGTGAGGGAGAAATAAGCATCGGCTACACCCCCAGTGGGTCCGAACTCAAGAGACCAGTTGCTGGTTTCAACATTTTTGGTGCGGTGAGCGTGGACCGTAGCCGGTGAAAGAAAATCCCAAGCTGGTTTCGATGACAGGAGATGGAGGAAATGGTTCTGACTCAGGTCACTCGCAGCCACCAGCGGCAGGCGAGTGGCTGGAGATGTTTGAGAAGTTCAAGCGAGAGGTCCTGCAGACGGTTCTCGCAGCAAGGACCGAGTGCGAGACCCCGGTGGTCCCAGTGGTCCTGCCTTTGCAGATTGGCGAGAACGCACCGGGGCAGCGGCCGGGGAAGGAGGTGTCAGCAGAAGGAAGTGCGCGAGACCTCCCCGGACGGCAGTTGTTCAGCAGTCCGGCGAGTGCTGAGGTGTGTGAGTTGGTCCCGCGCGAGAGGACCACTCGCCGAGCAGGGGAAGGGAGCCCCTTTTGCGAGATGATCCTCTCGGCCCCAGTGCCGGAAGGGTTTCGTGGGCCGGAGATGTCCTACTACACCGGCAAGGAGGATTCAGTTGTGCACCTGCAGTGGTTCGAGGACATGACTTCAATCCTTCCCATGTCGGATTCTTTCCAATGCCGACTCTTCGCGACCACCCTGAAGGAGAAAGCAAGGGACTGGTTCCACCAACTTCCCACAGGTTCCATCTATGCGTTCGATGATCTGCGCCGAAGCTTCCGGCTGCGTTTCTCGACGTCAAAAAAGAGGAAGAAGGATGCGGAGGCTCTCTTCAAGATCAGACAGAGGGAGGGGGAATCCCTGGCTAAGTACGTGGACAGGTTCCAGGAGGAGATACACCTAGTGCAGGAGGTGCCGGGATTCGCCCTCCAAATGGCATTCATCGTAGGGCTGCGAGAGGGGTTCTTCAAGATGGACCTGAAGAGAAGACCTCCTGTATCCTTCGAGGAGTTGATGGAGAGAGCCGCGGAGGAGATTGAAGGGGAGGCAGCCAATCCCGAATTCTATAAAAGGTTGGCAAAGATGAGCGAGCCCGAGGCAAGGCAGCCAGAGGGAAGAAGGCGAGAGGAGCCCAGGGGCCAGGGGTTCGAAAGACCACCTCGGGTTTGGAGGAATCAAGAACCCAACAACAGGTTGGGCTGGAGGAACCAGGAAGGACCCGCGCGAGGTCAGGATGAAAGGTACCAAGGAAGGGAGGCAGGAGGAGTGAATCAGGGGTGGAGGCAGGGTCCCAGACCCCCTCACCCCCCGAGGGAGCAAGGCATGGCGGTAGGCCGAGGGAGAAGAGGTAGAGGAGCAAGAGGAGGAAGAGGAAGAGCTGGAAGAGAGGACAGGGTGGCGTTGCCTTACTGTGACTTTCATCAGGAAGAAGGTCACGCGATCGCCACCTGCCCAGAGTTCTTGGAAATGAGGGGAAGAGGACAGCCACGGCGGCAGCATGCCAGAATTGAGGAAGTGCTTCCAGAGGCAGAAGAGGACCGGTGTGAGGATAGGGCAGATACAGGAACCAGGGGGGAATCGGGGTGATTCACGGTGGGGTTGGGATAGAGGCCTCTCGTAAGAGAAGCTTCCAGGCCATGTCCCGAAGGGACGTCGCGTCGACTTCCCAGACCCCACCCCCTCCGAGAAGCTCACCTTCTCCTCAGAAGATATGCCAGACTACGAAGACCCATTCTGCGACGCCCTGGTGATCCAGACGGCAATAGAAAACTTCACGGTCTCTCGGATCCTGGTGGACAACGGGAGCTCGGTGAATGTGATCTTCAAAAAAGCTTTCGACGCGATGGAGGTAGAGAAGAAGAGGGTGCAGGCCTCCGACGGACCACTGTTTGGTTTCTCGGGAGAGCGGAAGGAGGTCGAGGGAGGCGTAGGTCTCCAGGTGACACTAGGAGGAGTCCCAAGAAACTGCCGGTTCGTCATCGTGGACGCTCCGAGCAGCTATAACGCCATCTTCGGAAGACCCCTCATCAGCGCCTTCCGGTGCGTGCCCTCATCATACCATCAGTGCTTAAAGCTCCATAGTGGAGGAGTCCAGATCCGCGTCCGAGGAGATGCTAAGGTGGCGAGGCAGTGCTACGTGACTGCCGTCAACACCATTTCATGGATGGCGGATGCCGAAAAGATGGATGAAGAGATGGTGAGGCCGGAGGGGCCAGGAGAGGAAGTGGAGAAGGGAGAAGAAGGGGGAGAGGGCGATGCCCGAGAGGAGTTGTTGGAGGTCGCTCGTGAGGAGCAGGAGGTCGAGCCGATGGAGGCGGAAGGAGCTGCAGGGGAAAAGGCCCGGGAGGAGGGGCGAGAAGCAAAGGGCCAGTGGGAAGAGCCAGCCCGACTCGAGCCGGCAGAAGAGGTGATAGAGATGGAGGTTACCACCCAGGCAGGAAGGGTGGAGAAGGTGCAGATCAGCGGGGGCCTCGGCCCGGAGGACCAGAGAAGGATGTTGGAGTGCATCCAGAAGAACATGGACATCTTCGCGTGGAGCGCAGCGGACATGCCAGGCATCGAGGCGGACGTGGCTTGCCATCGTCTCAACCTCGATCCAGAAGCCCGCCCCGTCCGGCAGAAGAGAAGGACTATAGCTGACAAGCTCGAAGGACCGATCCGCGAGGAGGTGGCGAAACTCCTCGAGGCAGGTTTTGTAACGGAGATCCAGTATCCAGGCTGGGTCTCCAATGTCGTAATGGTAAAAAAGGCCGATGGCCGCTGGCGTATGTGTGTGGACTTTTCATTGTTAAATAAGGCCTGTCCTAAGGATTGTTATCCCTTGCCTCGGATCGACGCGCTGGTTGACTCAGCCGTCGGTTTTTCTGTGATGAGTTTTTTGGATGCTTTTTCAGGTTATCACCAAATAAGAATGCACCCCCCGGACGTCAAAGATGTCTCGTTCATCACCAGGGAGGGATGCTACTGCTATAAGATGATGCCCTTCGGGCTGAAAAATGCAGGAGCAACCTACCAGAAGATGATGGATCGGGTATTTAAGAAGCAAAGGGGAAGGAACCTGGAGGTCTACGTGGATGACCTTATGATAAAGAGCAAGTGTGTGAGCTCTCACATCCGGGACCTCGAGGAGACCTTCGCCACCCTACGCAAGTACAAGATGCGCCTGAACCCCCTGAAGTGTGTGTTCGGGGCCAGCAAAGGGAAGTTCCTCGGGCATCTTCTCACCCCCTGGGGGGTAGAACCTAACCCGGACAAGGTTAGGGCTACAATGGAGCTGGGATCGCCACGGAACGCCAAGGAAGTTCAGCGCTTGACCGGAAGACTCGCCGGGCTGAACAGGTTTCTATCCCGGGCAGGGGAAAAATGCTCCCCCTTCTTCAAAGCGCTACGAGGCAATCGGAAGTTTGAGTGGACGAGAGAATGCGAGGAGGCCTTTCAGGCCTTGAAGAGCCAACTCACCAAGGCTCCGCTACTACAAAGTCCCAAAGAGGGGGAGGATCTACACCTATATCTCGGGGTCGGGGCGGAGGCCGTAAGCTCCGTCCTGGTTCGAGAGGAAGGAAAGAAGCAGCTGCCAGTCTACTACGTAAGCAGGGTCCTGAGGGAAGCGGAGCTCAGGTACCCAATTTTAGAGAAGTTGGCCTTTGCCCTGGTCATCGCAGCAAGGAAGCTCAGGCCATACTTCCAGGCCCATTCGATCCAAGTAGTGACGGACCATCCACTCCGCCAGATCTTCGAAGGAGTGGAGCACTCGGGAAGACTCGCAAAATGGTCGATCGAGCTAAGTGAATTCAACATTACCTTTGTCCCTCGATTATCTATGAAGGCGCGGGTGGTGGCTGATTTCATGACAGACTTCGCGGCCGAGTTGAGAGAAGACGGAGCCCCTCGTCACGTTCCATGGAAGCTGCTGGTGGACGGGGCTTCGGGCAAGAACTCTCT
Organism: Dactylorhiza incarnata; assembly: GCA_033032865.1. Taxonomy (NCBI): domain Eukaryota; kingdom Viridiplantae; phylum Streptophyta; class Magnoliopsida; order Asparagales; family Orchidaceae; genus Dactylorhiza; species Dactylorhiza incarnata. The sequence continues at coordinate 3,942,625 of JAWHQI010000176.1, read as the reverse complement.
CGGAGGAGGGGTGGTGCTGGAGAGTCCCCACGGAGTAAAGATAGAGCAGACGCTAGTGATACACTTCCCAATCACCAACAACCAGGCGGAGTATGAGGCTGTAATCGCCGGCCTGCGGTTGGCCCGGGAGCTCGGGGTCCATGACGTGGAGGTCCTCACTGATTCCATGATAATAGCTTCTCAGATAAGGGGAGAGTTCGAAACAAGGGAACCTGTGCTCATGAAGTACTTAGCAAAAGTCAAAGGTCTCGTGGGGACGTTCAAAACTTTCTCCATCCGGCATGTCCCTCGAGAGGAGAGCACCCCGGCAGATCGGTTGGCAAAATCTGGTCCTCGAGCCGGAGGGACCCTGACGGACCTATTCCGTCCTTCGATCGAAGAGGGAGAGCTCATGGAAGTAGAACAGCGGCCCTCCTGGAAGGATCCCTTCGTCACCTTCCTTGCAACGGGAAAATTTCCGGAAGAAGTTCCGGACCAGAGGCGCTTCCGGTATAAATCTGCCTACTACGTGCTCCATGAGGGTGACTTGTATCGGAAGACCCTCTCGGGCCTCCTGGCCCGATGCATCTCGGAGGAAGAGGTCCCAAGGATCTTGGAAGAAGTCCACTCCGGCGAGTGCGGCAGCCACTCGGGGAGCAGGATGTTGGAGGCAAGAATAGTGAGGCAGGGGTACTTCTGGCCAACCCTAAGCAAAGACGCGGCAGCCTTCGCCAAGAGATGCCAGAAGTGTCAAATGTTCGCCCCGCTTCAGCTCATGCCAGCTCAGAGGCTGAAGAGTATCACGGCGCCCTGGCCATTCGCCATATGGGGAATGGATCTGGTAGGACCCTTCCCCCAGGCTAGTGGGCAGAGGAGATTTCTCCTAGTCATGATTGACTACTTCACAAAGTGGCTGGAGGTCAAGGCGTTGGCTAAGGTCACCTCCCAGGTAATCCGCAACTTCGTATGGGGGGAGATCATTTGTCGACATGGGCTTCCGCAGGCCATAGTCACGGATAATGGACCGCAGTTCGCAAGAGAGGAATTCATCAGCTTATGTGGCCAGCTGGGGATAGACCTTAGGTTTGCGTCCGTCCACCATCCCAGGAGCAACGGGCAGGTAGAGGCAGCGAACAAGGTCATCGTGAACTTGCTCAAGAAGAAGGTGGAAAATCTCAAAGGCAATTGGGTGGAACAGCTCCCCTCGGTTCTATGGGCTTTAAGAACCACCCCCAACACCGCCACGGGGGAGACCCCTTTCAGGCTCTCTCACGGCTGCGAGGCAGTCATCCCCATAGAGTTCGAGATTACGACACCACGGGTGACGGTCGCCGCAAATGGAGAGGAAGATTGGAGAGCCGAGAACGAGGAGGAGCTGCGGCTCTCCCTCGACCTCATCGAAGAAGCTCGGGATCGAGCAGCCATCCATCAAGAAGAGGTCAAGCGGCGGATGGCCAAGTATTTTGACAGGCACGTCAGGATCAAGCAGTTCGAGAAGGGAGATCTGGTACTCAAGAAGGTCGACGCGGCTGGGAGATCCGCCGCGGTGGGAAAACTTAACCCCAACTGGGAAGGCCCCTATGTCGTGAAAGAAGCACTAAAGTCTGGGAGGTATCGCCTTCAGAATGTGGAGGGCCAACTCCTCAGCCACACATGGAGTGGCGACGACCTTAAACGCTTTTATCCTTAGTACCATGTAATAAATGATGTTTTTTGAATGAAAGCATTTTGTTTAAACTATGTGTATGAAAATGATGCTACAGCTCGCAGGAGAGACCCTGGATGTTCCAAAGGTTGGCCCCGAGCAGACCCGCTGTCCAGGCTCTCATCTAGCTGGCAGGTCCGAAGGCTCACTCGGTGGCAGGTTCTATGTTCCAGAGGTTGGCCCCGAGCAGACCCGCTGTCCAGGCTCTCATCTAGCTGGCAGGTCCGAAGGCTCACTCGGTGGCAGGTTCTATGTTCCAGAGGTTGGCCCCGAGCAGACCCGCTGTCCAGGCTCTCATCTAGCTGGCAGGTCCGAAGGCTCACTCGGAGGCAGGTTCTATGTTCCAGAGGTTGGCCCCGAGCAGACCCGCTGTCCAGGCTCTCATCTAGCTGGCAGGTCTGAAGGCTCACTCGGTGGTAGGTTCTATGTTCCAGAGGTTGGCCCCGAGCAGACCCGCTGTCCAGGCTCTCATCTAGCTGGCAGGTCCGAAGGCTCACTCGGAGGCAGGTTCTATGTTCCAGAGGTTGGCCCCGAGCAGACCCGCTGTCCAGGCTCTCATCTAGCTGGCAGGTCCGAAGGCTCACTCGGTGGCAGGTTCTATGTTCCAGAGGTTGGCCCCGAGCAGACCCGCTGTCCAGGCTCTCATCTAGCTGGCAGGTCCGAAGGCTCACTCGGTGGCAGGTTCTATGTTCCAGAGGTTGGCCCCGAGCAGACCCGCTGTCCAGGCTCTCATCTAGCTGGCAGGTCCGAAGGCTCACTCGGTGGCAGGTTCTATGTTCCAGAGGTTGGCCCCGAGCAGACCCGCTGTCCAGGCTCTCATCTAGCTGGCAGGTCCGAAGGCTCACTCGGTGGCAGGTTCTATGTTCCAGAGGTTGGCCCCGAGCAGACCCGCTGTCCAGGCTCTCATCTAGCTGGCAGGTCCGAAGGCTCACTCGGAGGCAGGTTCTATGTTCCAGAGGTTGGCCCCGAGCAGACCCGCTGTCCAGGCTCTCATCTAGCTGGCAGGTCCGAAGGCTCACTCGGTGGCAGGTTCTATGTTCCAGAGGTTGGCCCCGAGCAGACCCGCTGTCCAGGCTCTCATCTAGCTGGCAGGTCCGAAGGCTCACTCGGTGGCAGGTTCTATGTTCCAGAGGTTGGCCCCGAGCAGACCCGCTGTCCAGGCTCTCATCTAGCTGGCAGGTCCGAAGGCTCACTCGGTGGCAGGTTCTATGTTCCAGAGGTTGGCCCCGAGCAGACCCGCTGTCCAGGCTCTCATCTAGCTGGCAGGTCCGAAGGCTCACTCGGTGGCAGGTTCTATGTTCCAGAGGTTGGCCCCGAGCAGACCCGCTGTCCAGGCTCTCATCTAGCTGGCAGGTCCGAAGGCTCACTCGGTGGCAGGTTCTATGTTCCAGAGGTTGGCCCCGAGCAGACCCGCTGTCCAGGCTCTCATCTAGCTGGTAGGTCCGAAGGCTCACTCGGTGGCAGGTTCTATGTTCCAGAGGTTGGCCCCGAGCAGACCCGCTGTCCAGGCTCTCATCTAGCTGGCAGGTCCGAAGGCTCACTCGGTGGCTGTTTCTCAATTCTCAAGAGATGATCTCAAGAGCATTCGCATAGACCACGCGCCGGAGAGAGGGTCACACCCCACTCTCTTGACTACTTAAGCGAAACCCCGTGATACGCGAATGGTAAGGTTCACTTGGTAACGAGAGATCGAAGGGGAGCGACCGACCTAAGTCATTTTCGAGCATTCGCGGGATGGCCAAGACAGTCGCATCACGACTCGACGTCCTAATGAGCCTAGCGAGATGTGGCAGCGAATAAGAAGAATCGACGTCCTAATGAGCCTAGCGAGATGTGGCAGCGAATAAGAAGAATCGACGTCCTAATGAGCCTAGCGAGATGTGGCAGCGAATAAGAAGAATCGACGTCCTAATGAGCCTAGCGAGATGTGGCAGCGAATAAGAAGAATCGACGTCCTAATGAGCCTAACGTGGTATGGCAGCGATTGAGAAAAAAAAGCTGAGAATAATGCAAAGTGTAATCAATGAAGTACATCTTTTACAAGCACTCGCCGGTTCAAGATTACAATCAAAAGTATAACTGCAAAAAGAGGAAATACAAAAAGCCCTTCTCAAGGATCCACAGACTTCTCGCCTGAAGATCCGCCGCTCTCGTCAGAGTCTGGAACGAGGGCATCTTCTCGCGGCTCGACGTGGTCATCCTCGGGAAAGGGAATTGGGATATAGAGCTCGGGGACGACTTGACGGGCGGAAAGGCGTTCGGCCTCCGCCTTCAGGTATCCCGCTCGCCTCAGCACCTGCAGCGCATGCTTGACGGCATTCTGCGCATTCTCTTGCATCAGCTGCTCCAACTCGTGATGGGGATAAAAATGGCCCCCGCTCCCCGGGTCGAGTGCTGACGCACCAGCCTCTCGCAATCGCTGGACCTCGGCTTTGGCCAGACGGATTTCATCCTCAAGGCCGGCCACCCGAGCACGGAGCATCTCGGCAACCGTGGTATCCTGAAATTAATAACAAGGGTTAGTAAGAATAAAGTCGTCAATCGGCAACAAGTCATTCGCGAGAAAGGCGAAAACATACACACCTCTGCGACAGGGCGGTTGGCGAGAAGGGTCTCCGCAGCCGTCAGCTTGGTCCTAAGCTCCACCGCCTCAGCAGAAGCAACGGACCGGGACTCCTCAACCGCCGCCAAGTCCCGCGCCAATTTGATGCTCCGGCGCGAAGACATGTGCGCGAGCTCGAGCGCCCGCAGCATGGCCCTGGCACTCTCATGCGCGAGAATCTGGGTCGTCTCGGCATCATAAACTTCGGCGTCTTCTCGGCCATAGAGGGCATACACGATGGCGTAAGCCTCCCCACTGGCGAGATCGCTCTCTATCCACGACGGATGGAGGGTGGAGAGCGAGACCCGGTTCGCATTCCTGTCCCATTTGACCAAAGGAGCCCCCGAGGGGTCCATGTACTTCTCGCCGCTGGGGAAGTTCCGATGGTCCCTGGGGAGTGGGGGCGGCGGCAACGACGGTCCCGCGCGAGGGGTGGTCTCTCCTGGCGCACTCGTCCCCAGCGCTTGGATCTGAGCACTCGCCGCGAGGGTCTCGCCCAGGACCCCGATTTCTTGGAGGTGGAAGGGGTCGGCGCCGCTGGCTTGCGCTTCTTCCCGCCAGGCTTGGAGGAAGAAGGTTCCTCCCGGCAGGCATCCGCGGCGGCCTGTGCGAGAGAGAGGGTAGATCCGGAAGGACGCGGCGGATGGAGAGGGAAATGGCGCACACCTGTACAATATAACGAACGGTTCTAGCGAATGATGTAAAAATTACAAAGCGAAAGCGAATGAAGTCTCGAACACTTACCCTCGCCCTGCGGAATAGGTGGAAGCGAGTTGACATTCCGCCGGAGATGGACGAGATCCATCCCGTGCTCCAGGATGTATTGGTGGAGTTTGGCCTCGTGCCCCCCTAGGGTCGGGGGGCGGAAGGTTGACTCCTCCTCCTGCACCGGCGCGAGGAGGGTGTTCCCTAGGCTCCCGCTTACGAAAATAAAGCGGCGAACCCAGTCATGGTTCTTGTTCGGGAGCCCGTAGTGCTTTAGGGGGCTCTGTCCCGAGAAGAACGAGATACCATGGGTGCAGCGGAAGGTATAGAGCTTGCGGAAGACGGGTAGCGAGAACTCGATCCCCTCTTCTCGCAGGTAGCTCGCGTACCCGACCAGCATGGCGATGGAGTTGGGGTTGAGCTGGCCGGGCACGACCCCATAGTATCTGAAGGTCTGGCGGAGTTCCGGCCAGATCGGTAGGCGAAACCCCACCTCGAAGTGCTCTAGCGGGATCGCGAGAGCACAAGGCGAGATGGAATTCAGGCGCTCATCCGGCCTGGGCTTTCGCGCCTCGAAACCCGGCGGGACATAGTCGGCGGCGGCAGACAGGTAGGCCTCCTCAGAGAGGTCGCAGGAATCGAAGACGTGGTTGGCGAATGCGCTGGCGCACTTGGCTCTGCCTTCCGCATCGCCGCCCATTTTTTGCGAATGAAGAAGAAAAGAGGAGCAGCAGACAAGGAAGAAGCGCGAGTGCTAGCGCAAGGAAGGAAAGCGGATGGTTAGGTATTTAATACGGTGGTTGAGAGACCTATTTATAGAGGGACTAAACGGCGTTTGGACTTTCGAGACCTCGGGGGTGCGGATAGCCATCGCGCCCTCCCGACGCCTCGAAGCCCGAGCCGGTCCCTCTCGCCCATTAATGGCGAATGTCCTATGTCTATTCATTCCGTGGCTACGCAACGAAATAGGGAAAGCATCCGGCTAAAGGTTATCACTCGGCAAAACCCAAGTAGAGTTGTGAGATACAAAAAATAAATAAAGAAGCATTCGCAAAGCATAGAAAAATTATTACAGATAAAAACAACGTTCGACATTCGCAGCATGATGTAAGAAAAGAAAACAACAAGAGGGATGGACGTTGGGTAGGTCAGATCTCCTCCCAGACCCACCGACCTCGCTTTCGCGACCCAGCTTCCGTGGGCGCTCGAGGGCGGTAGTGCGCGAGCATACTGGTGATTTCCTGGGAAGCAAGGTGGAGTTGGTCCCGGGCTCGCGCGGCATGCCTTGCGGGAGACAACTCCCCTCCTTCACCCCTCAGCCGCTCCACCGCCGCGAGAAGATGCGAGTGACTTCGTCGAAGGTCCTTCAGCTCCCGCGTGACTCCCAGCCGCACCTCATCCACCTGACCGGCGACGTTTCGCTGGATATGGATAAGCTTCCCCAGGACCTCCGAGATCCGATCCTTCAGGGTCGCGTGATCCGAGGAATCACCCAGGAAGTCAGCGAGATCCCCGGGGGAAGGGAGAGGCGAGAGCATTCCCTCTCCCCCCTCGTAGTAGGAGTCGAGGGGGGAGGCTTCTCGATACCCTGCGGAATCACAACTAGGATTAGCGGTGATAAAGTATGCGAGTGCAATAGAGGCGGGTGAGTGAACTGACCTGGGATGGGATCCGGGTGACCCGAAGGACGAGACGAATGCGGGTGCGTCCCAAACAGCCAGGCGGGAGGTAAGACCTTTCCCTTTCCTGGACGGTAAGGCTGTGAAGAAGGGGTCGGAGCCTCCGCACGGTCATCAGCACAGAGATGCTGATCCAGCTCTCGCTCAGGGGAGACCCTCCGTTCATTCGCGGTGGCAGAAAGGTTCACCTGAGCAGGGGGACTGGGAGGAATGGAGTCCCGCAGCGGGACGCTAGTGTTGAGGGCTGCGAAAAGATAGTGGTTAGTAGCCGACAACATAAAAGGGAGTAGCGAGAAGGTTCACAACTCACGAGATTGGGGTACAGTCTCCCCGGGAGGAGGCGGAGGAGCAAGATCCGAATCGGGAGGAGGTATCTCGTCCGCGGGAGGTGGCACCACCACACTGCTCAGAACGGCCCTATGGCCGTCCTCGGGTACCAAAGCCTCCTGTGAATGGTCGGAATAAATGCAGGGTAAGGGACAGGAACCAAATGGAGACAAGAAGAATCCTCATACCAGCACCGCGGGGTCCGGAAGGGCATCCGCCAGCGTATCCGCCGGTGGAGTATCCGCCGGAGACTCCGAAGCAGTCTCGCCTCTCTGACGATTCAGCCGAATCGTCTTGGCTCGACGCGAGACATAGGGGGCGCTCGGATCCCGTTTAGACATTAGCCAGGGAGCAAATTTGGATGCTCTGGGGGCAGTCGCAGCTTGGGCCGCAGCTAGGCGGTCGATCATCTCTCGCGAGAGGGGTTTCGCAGAAGGTTTGTGGAAAGACATTGAGAAGTGGAGGAACTCCGAGCCGAGATGAGAGAGTGGTCCAGGAAAACCTGACATGAGGATATATATAAGGTGGCGGTGGGACCCACGGAATCTCATGGATCCAGTCAGCAGGCACTCACCGAATACAGGGTTGGACTGTTCTTTACGATCGTAGGAACCGCTCGTAAAGAGCGGGGATTGTGTACAACCCGTATTCGCCGAGTGGGCCCCCCCAGCCAGCTGGCGAAACCTGGGTCGTCCGGATCATTCGCCGGGTCACTCGCCCAGGCTAAGTGAGGTAAAAATGCCCTCAAGATGGTGGAGGTAGGCTATAGGAAAGAAGACGCTAGGCGAGTGGTGCCCTCACGGACCACTCGCCCAGAAATGAGAGCATTCGCCCAGCCAGGGGACCACTCGCCCAGAAGCGTGGGCATTCGCCCGGACAGGCGGGTGCCCAGCGAATGGTGCCCCCACGGACCATTCGCCCAAATGGGTGTGAGGGGAAAATGACTATAATACCCCTGGTGGGCTGCAAATAGCCCTTCGGAACAGCGGAGTTAGGCTGTTAGCAGACCAATTTGGGGTGCGGTTAGTAAAATTAAAAGGCGGATTCAGGTTATTTACAGACCAGCCTAGGAAAACTATAAATAGACCCTTAAGGGCACCTTGGAGGAGATCCGATTTTAGAGAATCCTCTCCTCTGGGCTAGTTTTGGTTGGCAGTCAGTGCCCTCCAAGGTGCCCGGTTGAGCTTTGGTTTGGGAGGGGAAGCTCTCTAAGATCTTCCGGGTGTGTGGCGGGACCTCCTCGCTTCAGCCTTGGGTCTATTCCGTTTCCATCATCCACCGTCAAGAGAGTCTAGTGAGGGAGAAATAAGCATCGGCTACACCCCCAGTGGGTCCGAACTCAAGAGACCAGTTGCTGGTTTCAACAGTGCGAGTGCGGGCTGCTACTGTGCGAGCTGGACCGGCGAACCGGCAGGGCTGCGGGCTGCGAACTCCACCACGCGAGATGCCCGGGCTGTTCCTCCTTCCCCTTCACGTTCACGCGAGCCGGCGGCGGGCTGTACGGCGAGAGGACTCCTACAGCGAGAGAGATGGCAGGCGAGAAGAAGATGCGAGAGGGACTTGCGAGATAGATATTCCTGCGGGAATAATATATATATCTCTTTCTCTCCCTACACTCTCTCTCTATATATATATATTTTTCTGCCGAAAATAATGAAACCCCAAACTGCCAACTCACTTTCTATCTCTCTCTCTATCTCTCTCGCTCCTGTTCACATGAAAAGGGGAAAAAACTTCTCTTTTTTTCTCTTCTATTCACAGCACTTTTCAAATACAAAGGGGGTCTATTTATAGGCAAAACAAAAACATCTACTTCTCTCTCAGCAATAAATGCGGGACATTCTCTCTCCTCTTTTCAATATATAAAATACAACAAAATAAAACTAAGACTCATTGACCCGGTCAACAAAGTCAAACCAACAGTTAGGAAGGCTTCTTGTAGGACTTCTATTTTGTATGTAGACAACAATGTTTATACTCTCTGCCCAGAATTCCTTAAGAAGATGCTTTTGATGCAACTATTTCTTGTCATCTCCAATATGGTGAGTTTTTTCTTTCAACCACACCATTCTATTGGGGAGTTCATCTTGCGGTTAATTCCCTCCTAATGCCATGCTCTCGGTAATGGCGCATGAAATCTTATCATATAAACTCTCCTCCTCAATCTGTTATAAGCTTTTTGATCCGATACTCACTCTCCTTCTTTACTTTCTTTTGAAATATTTTAAATTTCTCAAAGGCTTGGGATTTGTGAGATAGGAGATATACCCAGCTCATTCTTGTGTGATCATCAATAAGACTTAGATAATATTTCATACCTGACCATGATGATGTAGAAGCTAGTCCCCATAGGTCTGCATGAGTGAGTTTCAAAGGCAGCAGGGCCCTTCAAGCTGGCTTTGTTGGAAATGGGAGTCCACTCTTGCTGGCACATGTTTCACATATATCATGATGTTCAGTGATATCTGGCAGTCCCTGAGCTATTTGCTTACTCTTCATTGTTTTTAAGTCCTTGTAGTTTAGATGTCCTAGTCTTCTGTGCCAGAGATGAGCGATGGATGTGGTTTTGCCGATGCGCGTTTCTTCAGTGGGGAAGCTCAATTGTATGGGGGACATTTTGTTGTCTGTTTTGTATTGACACAACCAACTGGTTTGAGATTTTATACCTTATGAAGCATTGGTTTTTGTCAAATTGGACTTGGTATCCTTTCTTTAGCAGTTGTCCCACGCTTACAAGATTTTGTGGTAAACTGGGAACATAGTATACATCATGGATAAGGCGTGTGGTGCCAGACTTTGTTGTGACAGGCAAAGCTCCTCTTCCTTCGATCCTTAGCTGCTTTCCATCTCCAAGCATCACAAAGGATTTCTGTGATTCTTTGAGGTAAATAAGGCTTGTTTCGAGTTTGGCATGTGGTTGGTGTTGGAAACGTGATATATGGGCACGCGACCTCACTCCTTGCAACACTTCGCGAGCACTACACCGGCGAGTACTCCACTCGCACCTTGCAACAGCTTCCCGGCGAGTACTCCACTCGCACCTTGCAACAGCTTCCGGGCGAGTACTCCACTCGCAACTCCACCTCTTATTCCGGCGAGTTGACAACCCGGCGAGTACACTTCCCACGCGAGCAACACCACCGGCGAACTCCTTCTCCTCCAAGTCCACGGACTGGCGAGTGATTCCAGTTGGCGGGCGAGCTCTCCACGTGAGTGCGAGCTGGCTGCTCCCCTTTCTCCTCCACGTGGGCGAGACTACTTCAGGCGAGATGCAGGTTGGCGAGAAGAGTTGGCGAGAGGGGAATAAATATTATGGCGAGAGCGGGCTTGGCGAGAGATAAAATATTCCTGCGGGAAATAAAAGCCTTTATCTCTATCTCTCTATACTCTCTCCCTCTCTCTCTATGTTTCTGCCGAAACAAAAGTTCTCCAAAACCCTTTTATTTTCTTCACATAAAACAAGTTACAAAGGGGCCTATTTATAGGCCAAAACAAAACACCAACTTCTCTCTCCGCAATAAATGCGGGCTCTCTCTCTCCTCCACCTATACATATTAAAATTCATAATAATAAAACTTATTAAACAAAATTTGTTGACCAAGTCAACACAGCTCAAAACCAACAGTTGGAGCACCCACTGTTGATGAATCAGTGTTTTTTTGTTTTTGGCTTCAACTTGTAGATTGGAGTAAAACACTTGGTATAGGGATTTTGTGAGGTTGGCTTCTTTTTTTTACTTTTGCTTCCTCTTTCACTCTAAACCAACAATCCTTCTCAAAATGCCTGGGCCTCTTGCAGCACTTGCATTTATAGAAGCAATCAATGATATTGTGGGTATTTTTCTTACAGAGATTGCAGTAGACAGGAGCAAAGTTTTAAATGTCGGATGTCGGGTACATATCGGATTGGGTTTTTAAAAGTCGGATGTCGGATGTCGGGGACATTTGAAAATGTCGGGTTTCAAAATTAAAACATAAATTATTAGTAAGTATAATATAACTATGCATCTATCATGTTTTTATGCATCTAACATAATATATTACTATTTGTTTTATAAGCTCTTTTTTATTATTTATATTGGCAAACAGTTACAGTTGCAAGAATTGAAGAGTTGGAATGCATTTTCAATTTTTACTAGTTTAATAGCACTATAGCTCTTTTTCAATTTTCATTTTCAATTTTTACTATAGCTCTTTTTTATTATTTATGTTTTAATTCTGAAGCTCAAATTGCTCCTAAAGAATGATGAGTATGTTTTATGCGGTTCTAGACTATTTTTGTTAACCACAAAGTTTTATTCTATTATTTTGACAAATTCTTAAAAACTCTCTGGGTAACAAATGTTCTGTTGTATAATCTCTAATGCTGTTACATGCTAAATTATTCAATAATAATTGAGCTTTAGTACTGCTCATGCTATTGCAAGTGGAAGTATAAGTTACAGAACGTGGAAAATCCAAAAATGTATTTTGATTTTATGTCTAAGCAGTTAGATATTGTTCATCCAAAGCTACAAACATAAGTACACAATTATAATATTTATTTTTCTATAATGCTGTCATTATGACATTAACATTTTGTAGGGCATAAATTTTTAAGAAGTATTAAGAAGGTTTGATCATGCATCAAACATGAAAATGTGACGAAATATCAAAATATCGGCCGCATAACAAAATATCGACCGCATAACAAAATATCGGATTGGCCGATAAGTCGGAATATTTCCGATTTATCGGCCGATATTATTAAAAACGATTTTTTTCAAATCGGCCTCATAAACTCAGTCCCATTGCCTCTCCCTCTCCCTCTTCCTCTTGTAACTAGTTTATGAGGGCTATTTGAAAAACATTCCCGCTTCTTTCTGAAAGTTGGTTTTCATTTGAAAGGCTTGCTCCAGAGGTTCATCAGCTCGTCGTAACCAATCTTCATGGGTATAAAGTGACCCTATAAGTTCGGTTATAGACAGAATTGTGAGGTCATTGGAGTCCTCATTGGCAATCAGGATTGCATCGAATTTTGGTGGTAGGCTCCATAATATCTTGTGGACAATTTCCTCTCTTTAATCTTATTTCCCAAGCTTCTTATATGATTTACAATGCACGTGGTCTGGAAACGAACGAGTGTATGTTCTCAGAATCTTTCATGTGCAGTGAATCAAATTGCCTCCACTAATTTTGTAATTTAATTGAAAGTACTTTCTCAGACCCCTTATATTCTGTGAAGAGTGTGTCTCATGCATCTTTGAATGAAGTTGCCACCATGATTCTTGGATAGATGTCTTTACTAACACCTTGATGGAGGTAAAGGAGTGCTTTAGCATCCCCTTTTATATCTTCGGCTTGTTGCTTTGATCTGTTTGGATCTGCAACATCTTTACCAGATGCAGATGAAGTATTTGGCATTCCGTTTTGCACAAGGTCCCTTAGACCTTGGGATTGAAACAAGATCCTCATGTGTGTTGAATATTTTAATATTATGTCCGCACGTGTCGGAACTGACTCGGTAGCCTTAACGGGTTTCGTGTCTTTCTAGAGCCCCGCTCTAAGTTGGAGATACTATATAACCCTATTTCAAACTTGATAGTGGTTACATAGAATATCTTGAGCGAGAGCAGCCCCAACATTCTCAAGATAGTTTCGAGTTTCTTCCGCTCTCGCTGCCGCCGTTCGCGTTTTTTGGTCGCTCGTGTTGTCTTCCCCGTCGGTGTGAATCGAGAAGAAGTTCTAGTCCATCGCTGGGTTTTTCGATCTCGATCGCTCCTTGATTGCGAAGGAGGAAGTAAACGATGCTCTCGTCATTGTTCTGTACTACGCCTAGCAGAAGGAACCTAGGTCGCGATTCTTTCCCGTCGCGATTCTTTCCCGTCGCTGGTAGTTTCCGCCTACGTCTCCTTTCGTGGAAAAGCTTCTTTTGACGCTGCTGCTGCTACCGGATGCGGATAAAGTATTTGGCATTCCGTTTTGCACAAAGTCCCATTGACCTTCGAAGATTGGGACCGCGGTTTGTGAATAATGAAACATCTGGCTTGGATTGGGGGAGGCCTACGTTATCAAGGCGCGCGCCTAGGCGCGCCTGAGGCGCCGGGCGCACCAGGCGCACCGGCCCGCGCCTCTGCAAGGCAGAGGCGGGCGATGTGCCCCAGGCGCGCCCAGGCGCGCCTAGGCGCGCGCCTTACCAGCTCCCAGGCGCACCAAAGGCGCGCCTAGGCCTTTCAGGGTGTTTTCTTCAACCTGTTTTGTTGGGAGGTGGACAAAAACATGATCTCAGACGCACCCAAGGCACACCTAGACGCACTTGGTCATCCAATTAACCGATTTCAGTGAATTGAGCGCTCAATTCATTCAAAATCAGCGAATTGAGCATCCAATTCGCTGAAAATCAGCGAATTGGATGCCCAATTCGCTGAAAAGGATGCCCAATTCGCTGAAAATCAGCGAATTGGACACCCAATTCACTGAAAATCAGCAAATTGGATGCCCAATTCGCTGATTTTCAGGGAACTGGGCACCCAATTCCCTAAAAATCAGCGAATTAGATGCCCAATTCGCTGATTTTCACAAAATTGGGCACCCAATTCACTGAAAATTAGCGAATTGGATGCCAAATTCTCTGATTTTCAGTGAATTGGGCACCAAATTCACTGATTTTCAGTGAATTTGACACCCAATTCATTTTTGCGCCTCGCGTGCCTCGGGCGCGCGCCTGCACCTTGCGCCTAGGCTCCAGGACCCCTTTGCGCATCAGTGCGCCTTGCGCCTTTGATAACGTAGGGGGAGGCCATATGATGATAACGATCACTGATTTGGGAAGATAACTCAAAGAAAGAATAGATATGATCATAATTTGATGACCGTAAAACTCTCGACCTAGCTCTGGTACCATTGTAGGAACTACACGTAGGAAAAGTAATGAAATAAGGGAAACGACGCAGAGCAGGAAACCAAGGAGACGATATTGATGAAAGATAAGTTCATACTAATTCAGAACAAATTACATTTCTTTTTCTACTCAATTTCTTCCTCATTTCGATTACATATATAGCAGTGCAGTGGATTCTTAGAATTCTACTAGATCTTAATTTCTAAGTCTTTTCATTTACCTCTTCTTCAATTTCTTAAGTGCAATGATTCTTCAGCTTCTCCTCTTTAATTGCAATGATTCTTCAGCTTCTCCTCTTTAATTGCAATGATTCTTCATCTTCTGAGATCAGGATTAACTTCTCAACATGATGTGAGTAGGGGCTAGAACCTTGACAAGAGCACCAATTGCTAAGTTGCTGGTGCTGGCGCCGGAATGGGGAGACAATGCTCGGGAGATGGTCGAGACAGAGGAGAGAGCAAGAAGAACACTGCTGTGGAGGGAGAAGGAAATAACTATATTATCTTTGTTACCGAATGGCACCTTCCGGATGATTACTTGTTTAACGAGAATCAGTATCGATACATCACCACATGGATTTGTTCTTGAACGTTGTTTCTTGATTTTTTTAGAAGTAATTAGAAATTATATTAGAAGTGTAATGGAAGATCGGAAAAGCACTTGATTGATTTATCAGCAGCAGTAAAATTAGCATGATTCGGCAAATGGAATGAGAACTCACCAGTCGATGATGACGGGATGGGAATGCTCCATCGAGCGGCGGAGAATCTCATCCATCTCTTCCATTCCGGTTATCTCCTCCATTTCCACCGACGCCGGCTTCGAGATCCAGAAGGCCGCCGCCGCCCTCAAATCTCCTCTCCCCCTCCCGCAACCTCCTCTCCAGGCCAGCGAGAATTTCCATCCGCAGCCGCCGAATCCCGATGACACCAGCGGCCACCCGCCGCACCCACCAGCAGACAAAGGGCCGTTCTGCGGCTCGCGGAGGAATAAATCACGGTAGAGAACGCAGGTGTTCAGAGTGGGAATTGCCATTGATATGAGAGAGTACTGATGATTTAGTGGGGAGAGATTCTACGCCGATGGAGGGGATGAAGATCTGGGGTTGAAGAATGGCGGGAAATCAAGCATATCAATCGAGTATTGAGAAGCGAAAATAAGAGGGCCAAACGGAGACGGAGAAGGAAGGAGACGGAAAGCGGAAGCTGAAATTGAAACTTATCCATAGGCAGAGGACGTGAGAATGAGTAGATTAATGAAACTGGACGCAATTGGTCCACCGTGGCATTAATAATAAATATTAAATATTAACCAAAATTCAAAATATTTATAGAGGGTTGTCACTAGCAAACTTAAAATAGCGGTTAGCAAATCATAAAATACTCGATTCATGTTGGAGTTTCTGAGGTGATCTCAAAGCAATCAACAGTTAGTCTTGCTGTCAACGCAATATGAGCCTACATGGTCGCACATAAAAGCGTTTGAAGAAATTGGAGAAAGGATTGTGTTGACCTTACTCGTATTGGATATGAGTGGAGGACCAATCCTGTGACTGCTTGGAATCAAGTTGAGAATGTCTCAAAAGGGAAATCGTTTAAAGTGTTTAAACAAACGGATTTACATTAGGTAATTCGGCTAAAGGCATTAACCGAATTCGACTAAATGGTTTAGACGAATTCGGCTAATGGGATTAACCGAATTCGGCTAATGGGATTAACCGAATTCGGCTAATGGCAAATTCGACGAAAGGGTTTCGCCGAATTTATACAGCCGAATTTGTATAGTCGAATTCGGCGAAATGGTTTCGCCGGATTCGGTTATTGTGATTAGTCGAATTCGGTTAATGTGATTAGTCGAATTCGGCGAATGTAAATCTGGACAGATTTTTTGTTTTTTCCTCTGGTCTGCGGATAGTCGATTTTATGCCTTGCGTATAAAAGGACGTGATTAGGGCTTCGACATATACGGTTTTTCGGATCGAGCCTTTTCGCGAGAGAGAAATGACGGAAGCGTTCCGGCTATTCTCGTTCCGTCCGCCGATCGTCGTTCCGCCGCCGATAGACGTCGCCGACGGTCGCCGCCTCCTCTGGATCGGACCTAGCAGTCCGTGAGGACGTTGAGAGCTTCCTTCTCCGACCTAGTTCTTGTACGACAAGAAGCTAGGGTTCTTCTTCGCTTGTGTGGACTTCTGGAGAGGGATTGATCTATTTCGATCCTTGAAGAACTCAAAGCAGATTTCGGATTTCCCTTTGGAGCACCTTGGTTGAGTATCGACTCAATCCCGCGAAGGTACAATGTATTTGCTTATTACTTCTTGATTCAATGTTCATGGCCCGATCCAAACTCTTTTGGGTTGTTCTCTTTATTTCCGCTGCGCCTACATATGATGTATGGTTCTAGAAAACCCAACAGTGGTATCAGAGCTAGGTTGCGACCATGAATGTTGTTTCAAAAGTTTGGTTATTCCAGTACGTGCAAATCTAGGTATTTCGAAGCGTTCTAAATGTCATGATTTCTTCCTGGAACATCAAAAGTTGATGATTTTTCCAAGGGAATTTGGTGGTGATTTTGAAAATTTTGGACGGGGCACTGCCCCGCACCCCGCAGGGGCTCTGCCCCTTGACCCCGCCCGCTGATCGGTCAGCGGGACCACCGCCAGGGGCGCTGCCCCTTGGAACCCCACCAGGAACGTCTGGGATTTCGTGGTAATTTCTAATTGTTAGAAATTATTGTCTCCTTAGCAGTAACCGTCCCTCAAGTAGTTAATGAACCCTTGTATTGTTTTTGGACCACCGCCAGGGCGCTGCCCCTTGGAACCCAGCCAGGAACGTCTGGGATTTCGTGGTAATTTCTAATTGTTAGAAATTGTTGTCTCCTTAGCAGTAACCGTCCCTCAAGTGGTTAATGAACCCTTGTATTGTTTTTGGATTTTGAATCCAACAATGAGAGACGCGCTTGTCTACTGCTTTAAGTCGAGTTGTCTTTGCTTTTGTCCAATGCATGTAAATCTGAAGATTTGGAAGAGTTCTAAATGTCCAGATTTAGCCCTTTCGTCTATCAAAGGTTGATAGTCTTATGTTGTGCACATAAGGGATGCATGTGGATTTTAGAAAGCTTGTTTTTCTGTTGATGTGCACTTGATCAAATGTTGATCATGGTTAAGTGTTAACCTATTATTAAAATTAAAATCTCTTCATCAAATATTAAGTGTTCGGATGCCTTCCGATGGATGACACTCTTCCTGCCTCGATCGATAAAGTGTGGGCTTGCCAAAGCAAGGTGCATGAATCTATCTTGGTAAGGGTGCGAGCGGATAATTGTGATATCCCACCTTCGACATCGGGTCTAACTTAACTAGGTGACCTCAAAGGTTGAGTGCCTAGAGGCATAGGGTTAGTATGCACCACATGATGGATGTGAATAAAGAGTTATTCACCAGCCATACAAGAGTTGCATGAGGATGCAATTGGCAAGCGTTGCCTACCTAAATAACCGCATTATGAGAGGAACGCCAAAGCGGACTCGTGGTGTTGGTGAAATACGGATCTTGTCCACTAAGAGAGTAGCTCGCATGGACTCTCCGAATTGATAGTGAGGGCTATCAATTTGAATAAAATAGTGGGAGTATTTAATTGAAGTCCAAATTAAAATAAATTGTATTTTGAAATTTTGGTACTGATTAAATTTTGCATGAATTCTTGTAGAATTCCATGGCAAGTGGTTCACATTCCACCTTGTCCCTGAGAGCTATCCTTGAGAAGGACAAGCTTAGTGGGATGAACTATATGGACTGGTATAGGAACCTGAGAATTGTTCTCAGGCAAGAGCGAAAGCTCTACGTCTTGGAAGAAGAAGCCCCCGAGGTGCCGACCGGGAACTCGTCCCGTGTTGATAAGGATGCTTATAAGAAGTATACCGATGACGCCTTAGACGTCGAGTGCCTTATGCTTGCCACCATGAAATCTGAGCTTCAAAAGCAACACGAGAACATGGGGTGCAAGGAGATTGACGAGCACCTAAAGAAAATGTTTCAAGGGCAAGCTCGTCAAGAGAGGTTCGATGTCACGAAGGCCTTATTTCAGTGCAAAATGGGAGCTCGAGACTCAGTTGGTACTCATGTACTCAAGATGATTGGGTATATTGAGAACCTGGAGAGACTGGGCTTTCCTATGGGTCAAGAGTTGGCCACAGATCTTATCCTGCAATCGTTGCCGGATAGTTATGAGCAGTTCATCGTGAACTACAACATGAATGAAATAGACAAGACACTGCCTGAGCTCCTAGGCATGTTGCGAACTGCCGAGATAAACATGAAGAAGGTCAAGCCTGCTAGTCTCATATTAATGGTACATAAAGGCAAGGGTAAGGCCAAGGGCTTCAAGAAGACGAAGGTGGGACCTAAGTCACATCTTGAGCCCAAATCTTCTGCGCTGAAAAGGAAGAGCACCGTGAACTAAGGGAAATGCCACCACTGTGGCAAGGCTGGTCATTGGAGGAGGAATTGTCCTTCGTACATTGAGGGTCTGCAGAAAATGAAGGGAGGTATGACTTCCGCTTCGAATATTTACGTTATAGAGATAAACCTTTCTGCTCCTTCATCTTGGGTATTGGATACTGGATGTGGTTCTCACATTTGTACAAATGTGCAGGAACTGAGAAGGAGAAGATTGCTGAGTAAAAGAGAGGTGGACCTACGCGTCGGCAATGGAGCAAGAGTTGTTGTTGTAGCCGTAGGGGTTTACCGTCTTTCTTTGCCCAGTGGGCTTGTAATAGAACTTAATAATTGTTATTTTGTTCCGGCCATAACTAGAAACATTATATTCATTTCATGCTTAGACATGATTGGATTTTCTTTTATAATTAAGAACAATTGTTGTTCTATATTTAAGAATGATGTTTGTTATGTTGTAGCTCAATTGTTTAATGGTCTTTATGTTTTGAACCTGGACCATCCGATCTATAATATAGATAATAATAAAAGACTAAGAACAAATGACTCAAATCCTACATATCTCTGGCATTGTCGTTTGGGCCATATAAACGAGAAGCGCATATCCAAACTCCATAAAGATGGACTATTGGACTCATTTGATTATGAATCATTTGAGCGATGCTACTCTTGTTTATTAGGAGATGACTAAAGCCCCTTTCACTGGTTATACTGAGAGGGCTGAGGATCTCTTGGGTATAGTACATAGTGATGTATGCGGACCCATGAGTTCTATGGCTAGAGGTGGGTATTTCTACTTCGTTACATTTACTGATGATTTCAGTAGATACGGATACGTGTATCTTATGAAGTGCAAATCCGAAACTTTTGAAAAGTTCAAAGAGTTTAAGAATGAAGTGGAGAACCAATTGGGTAAAAAGGTTAAAGCACACCGATCTGATCGAGGTGGCGAATACCTGAGTCATGAGTTCCGTGATCATCTGAAAGAGTGTGGTATTGTATCACAGCTCACTCCACCTAGGACACCGCAGCATAATGGTGTGTCTGAGAGGAGAAATCGTACTCTGTTAGACATGGTACGGTCGATGATGAGTCATGCAGACTTGCCTGTTTCCTTTTGGGGTTTTGCTTTAGAGACTGCTGCAATGACATTGAATCGCGCTCCAACGAAAACGGTTCTAAAGACACCATATGAGATATGGACTGGGAAGCGTCCTAGTATGTCATTAGTTAAAATTTGGGGCTGTGAGGCATACGTACGACGTCAAATGCCTGACAAGCTGGAACCCAAATCAGATAAGTGTTATCTGGTGGGATATCCTAAGGAAACGAAAGGATATTACTTTTACCTACCATCTGAGGGCAAAGTGTTTGTCGCAAGGACGGGTGTCTTCTTGGAGAAAGAGTTCTTATCAAGAAAGACGCAAAAGGTAGAACTTGAAGAAGTTCAAAAACCACAAGTAGTGAATGAACCAGAATTGGATTCTGAGCCAGGACTACAAGATGTTGTAGCTAGAGAACCTGCTCAAGAGACACAAGTCCTACGTAGATCTGGTAGACCAAGATTTGAGCCTGAGAGATATGGATTTCTCCTGTCTCAAATAGGTAATGTGTTGCTTATGGATCATGATGATGAACCAGCGACCTACCAAGAGGCTATGAATGGACCGGACTCCGACAAATGGCTTGAGGCTATGAAGTCTGATATGGACTCCATGTATACAAACCAAGTTTGGAACTTGGTGGAACCACCTGAAGGGGTACGACTCATAGGGTGCAAGTGGGTCTTCAAGAAGAAGACCGACATGGATGGGAATGTACAGACATTCAAAGGGAGACTGGTGGCTAAGGGTTTCAAGCAAATTCATGGTGTTGACTATGATGAGACCTTTTCCCCTGTTGCCATGGTAAAGTCCATTAAGATATTGCTTGCTATTGCTGCGTATTATGACTACGAGATCTGGCAGATGGATGTCAAAACGGCTTTCCTAAATGGAAACCTCCTTGAGGAAGTGTACATGACACAACCCGAGGGTTTTGTATCCCCAAATGAAGCCACTAAAATATGCAAGCTGAACAGGTCCATCTATGGATTGAAACAGGCCTCTAGAAGTTGGAATCTTCGTTTTGATGAGAAGATCAAAGAGTTTGGTTTTGTCAAGAACGAGGATGAACCATGTGTTTACAAGCGAATCAGTGGGAGCATTGTTGTCTTCCTGATATTATATGTAGATGACATACTGTTGATCGGGAATGACATACCTACCCTGAAAGTTGTTAAGAACAACCTAGGGAACTGCTTTTCTATGAAGGACTTGGGTGAAGCGACTTACATACTCGGTATTAAGATCTATAGAGATAGATCGAAGAAGTTGCTGGGTTTGACCCAGAGTACGTACATTGAGAAGGTGTTGAAGCGGTTCAACATGCTTGAGTCCAAGAAAGGATTTTTGCCCATGTCTCATGGTGTGAATCTCTCTAAGGACCAGTGTCCAAAATCTTGTGAAGATAAGGACCGCATGAAGTTGATTCCATATGCTTCGGCAATTGGGTCAATCATGTATGCAATGTTATGTACTCGACCTGATGTCTCTTTTGCTTTGAGCATGACTAGCAGGTATCAGTCTGATCCCGGTGAATGTCACTGGATAGCCGTAAAGAATATCCTGAAGTACTTGAGAAGGACTAAGGATGTATTCTTGGTGTATGGTGGAAAGAAAGAGCTCGTTGTAAGTGGTTACACGGATGCCAGCTTCCAAACTGATAGAGATGATTCGAAGTCTCAGTCAGGGTTTGTGTTTTGCCTGAATGGAGGAGATGTGAGCTGGAAGAGTTCCAAGCAAGAGACAGTTGCTGATTCTACAACTGAGGCCGAGTATATCGTTGCGGCAAATGCAGCGAAGGAGGCTGTATGGATTAGGAAATTCATCAGCGAGCTAGATGTAGTTCCTAACATTGTTGGTCCCGTAGTTCTCTACTGTGATAACAATGGTGCAATTGCACAATCTAAGGAACCTAGATCCCATCAGCGCTCCAAGCACATACTTCGGCGGTTCCATCTTATTCGTGAGATTGTCGAACGAGGAGATGTGAACATTTGCAGAGTGCCGACTGAGGAGAATATTGCAGATCCATTGACAAAGCCTCTCGCGCAGAGAAAGCATGATGGTCATACTAGATCAATGGGTATGCGATACCTGAGTGATCAACTCTAGTGGGAGTCTTGTGGGTTGCATGTAAAATATATATTCTGTTGGCTGTTTATTATTTATTCATATGATGAATTGTGTACCAATTATTTCCTTTTACAATTAATGACAAGTTCTTTTATTACGATATACTGTTTCTATATGATAGAATAAATTTCGTGATAAATACCCTTAGAATGTTCGCTTCCATAGGACATCAAGTACGTGACTTGAATGTGAGAGCCTATGATTTCGAAGCTTCATTCTTAAAAGGTCCCTGGTCGAGGTATCATCGTAGAAGCTAAGGGTGATGATGATACATTAAGACTAGCGTGTGTGTTGACTGATGACCGGTTCTCACAGGTCATGATATTATGATATCAAGTCATCACGTGGGTACTTGTTAGTGAACAAGTTGTACTGCACAGACCCAACCTGAGACTACTTTGTGGATTGTTACTTAAATGTGTCACAAGTAGGTCTCATTTGACTATGGTGTTGTGGTCCTTTGACCTGAAGTCACAACATTCATCGAGTGAGGAAGAGCGTGCTTTGATGTCATCTAAAGTCTTCCTTGAAGAAGGTTGATGATAAGGGTGGTCGTTGGGTACGTTACGAATCATTTGGGTGTTTGGGTGTGAGCAGATATGGGATTTGTCCTCCTATATAACAAGAGTTGCATCCATGGGCCCCTTGATGGAATTGGACTGAGAAATGCATGGCCATGCTTGGTTGAGCCAATATGTGATATTGGGCTCATTATTCTCTGGAAGTCCGTTCTCGATCAAGAAACTTGGATTGAGCTATCATGAGGGTGACACGGTCCATGCCTCTAGTTCTTTCCGGATGTAAGGGACAAAGGGACAAAGACAACGCTGGAACATTGGTCATAAAGGCTTATATGAGTTATGAACTCTTATTGCTTGGGTAGCAATGATGTATTGCTAGATGCCGCTCATTGTTTGTGAGACTTTTGTTGATACTTTGTGATCAAGTGGGAGACTGTTGGAGTTTCTGAGGTGATCTCAAAGCAATCAACAGTTAGTCTTGCTGCCAACGCAATATGAGCCTACAGGGTCGCACATAAAAGCGTTTGGAGAAATTGGAGAAAGGATTGTGTTGGCCTTACTCGTATTTGATATGAGTGGAGGACCAATCCTGTGACTGCTTGGAATCAAGTTGAGAATGTCTCAAAAGGGAAATCGTTTAAAGTGTTTAAACAAACGGATTTACATTAGGTAATTCGGCTAAAGGCATTAACCGAATTTGACTAAATGGTTTAGACGAATTCGGCTAATGGGATTAACCGAATTCGGCTAATGGCAAATTCGACGAAAGGGTTTCGCCGAATTTATACAGCCGAATTTGTATAGTCGAATTCGGCGAAATGGTTTCGCCGGATTCGGTTATTGTGATTAGTCGAATTCGGTTAAAGTGATTAGTCGAATTCGGCGAATGTAAATCTGGACAGATTTTCTGTTTTTTCCTCTGGTCTGCGGATAGTCAATTTTATGCCTTGTGTATAAAAGGACGTGATTAGGGCTTCGACATATACGGTTTTTCGAATCGATCCTTTTCGCGAGAGAGAAACGACGGAAGCGTTCCGGCTATTCTCGTTCCGTCCGCCGATCGTCGTTCCGCCGCCGATAGACGTCGCCGCCGGTCGCCTCCTCCTCTGGATCGGACCTAGCAGTCCGTGAGGACGTTGAGAGCTTCCTTCTCCGACCTAGTTCTTGTACGACAAGAAGCTAGGGTTCTTCTTCGCTTGTGTGGACTTCTGGAGAGGGATTGATCTATTTTGATCCTTGAAGAACTCAAAGCAGATTTCGGATTTCCCTTTGGAGCACCTTGGTTGAGTATCGACTTAATCCCGTGAAGGTACAATGTATTTGCTTATTACTTCTTGATTCAATGTTCATGGCCCGATCCAAACTCTTTTGGGTTGTTCTCTTTATTTCCGCTGCGCCTACATATGATGTATGGTTCTAGAAAACCCAACAATTCAATGTTTTTTTGCATTTATTTCTAACCCATATGTTACTACTAGCAAACCAACTATTAAAGGTGTTTCCAACCCTAGCGCCTGCACTCCTCTTCTCTCGCGATTTCCTCCCGCCGCACGTGATTTCCTTCGCCCGTCTGCTCCTCGTCGGCGTTGGCGTCTCCTACGGCCTCTTCAGCCAACGCAACGCCGACCCCGACCACGACAAGGATATAGGCGCTGTCGCTCTTAAGGTCGACAACCCGCACTCCTACGTACGTCTCCAGACTCCTCTAGATCTCGTTGGTATTCGATGAAGACTCCACCGCCAGCGAGATCACGTCTGTTCTTCCTCTCCAGAAGCTTTGCATTCGAAATTTCCTCCCGACCTAGGCGGGTGAAGCTCGGGATCCATCCTTCTCCCTCCGCTTCGGTGCCGGAGGCTTTGCATTTTCTCCAGATCGAGCCACTACTCCCAGGTTCATCACCTAATTTTTAGCTTTCAACTTCAGCCCGCCAGATCTCCGTCTCCCCTCCATCCTTCTCCCTCCGTTCTGGTTGCCCTAATTTATATTATCTAACTTGTTGCGGGTCGCTTAGGGCTCTTGGTAGACCGGTTTACTTGAACCACCTTAGCTCGGGAGCGAACCAAGCGCGCAAACAGTCAATTTGAGATTTGTTGATTACACTGAGACTTTTTAGCGTGGAAAACCCGGAAAGGGTAAAAAACCACGTGGTCGGAGCTGTGCCGGCCAAACTTCCACTATCTTCTGGGGGGTTACAATTAGAGACTTAGAAGTTGAGCGTGACAGGCCGCTGCTCGTTACAATAATAGAGAGAAAGAGAGAGAGAGAGAAAATTCCGAAGGTGACAGACCACCTCAAGAAAAATTAAGTCATTTCTCCTTCTGAGAAAGGTGGAGAACAAAAGTGAGAACGTCCTGGAGAACAAAAGTGAGCGCGCTGAGTCGCCTTTCGGGAAGAAGGAAATCTTCGAGTCCGAAGGAGAATTCCACGAAAGTCTGCAAGGAGCTCTCCCGGGTCCAGAAGGCAAGGTCCTTTGAAATGAAGCCCTGGGGCTCCTTTTATAGCTTTGGCCGGGGGTAGCCCGGTAATTTCGCCGTTGTAACTACTGTAACCACCTTGTGGACGAATCATATTTTCCGGTTCAGAGCACACGGATCGCCATTTTTCGTAATTGACCATCTTGCCCCTCGGGCAGTTCGGGCAGTTTTGTTGGAGGCGAAAAAGGCGACAAGCTGTTCCTGAAATCTGAGAAGCTGGAAAGACAAAAAGTGAGCATGCTAGGAAGACAAAAAGTGAGAAGTCAGAAAAGATAAAAAGTGAGCTGAGCGCGCTCAGAAGCGTTCTGAGCGCGTAACGAACGGGGAATTGCCCCGAACGGAGTCTGGAGCCCGAAAAGCGGGCGGCGAGCCGGAAGAGGGGGGACTCATCCCAACCTTGCTACGGGGGAGAGCGGTTCGACCGCCCCTAAAGGCGGGCGCGGCGCGGCCGCGCCCGAGGGAGGGGGGCGACCCCTCTTGGCCGCACCCCAAGGGGGCGCGGCTTGGCCGCACCCCTCATGGGGTGCGGCTTGGCCGCACCCCAAGGGGGTGCAGCTTGGCCGCACCCCACATGGGGTGCGGTTTGGTCGTACCCCCCACTATGGGGGAATGCGGTTATTCGCACCCCACTAGTGGGGTGCGGGCTAACCGCACCCCAGTAGTGGGGTTCGGTCAGGGCGGGGCGCGACGCGTGCTTCATGCGTGCTTGCGTGCTGGCGGTGAAAATGGCGGGTTCGGCCTCCTCAACTCGGGCGATCATGCGTTGACCGTTGACCCCGCTTCCTTTTAATGGAGCTTTCCCTATACGCACCCCAAGGCATCTACGGATATATAACATAAGCCCCCCAAACCTTCGGAGTCCGAATTTCGCTGCGGAGGAGTTCGGAGGTTTCGATTTTTCTGTGGCAGCTTTGATCATTGCTCTCTTTGTGGTGCCTTGGGTAGGAATCGCTGTCGAAGGATGAGTGTGTGATTGCTTTTGACTTCTTGTTCTATTTATGTGTATCTAGTTCTGCGCTGCATTGTGACAGCGTTCTCGTGGCCCTGCTGCTCTGGTTGTTGTCGAAGTGTCGATTTGAGGGAAGATGCTTCAAGTTGGTCGGCGAAGGGCGTTCGTACTTTGAGATTATTGCTGGCTTGCTGTTTAGCGCTGATACCTGAATCGCTTGATGGCCTTTTATAAGATAACGGATGAGTCTGCGTGGGTTCGAGTCTGCGGGTTTTTCATAATAATAAGAAATTAGTTTGCGCGAGTCTGAGCTCACGGCTTTTACATAATATAGACTTGGCCGGTGAATAGCGGGTGTATTCAAACCGGGGGCGAACGTAAGGGGGGCATACCTCTACGACGTCGGGACTTGACGATGGAGGAGAAGGGCGAACCTTC
The DNA here is from genome assembly GCA_033032865.1 of Dactylorhiza incarnata. Lineage (NCBI taxonomy): Eukaryota > Viridiplantae > Streptophyta > Magnoliopsida > Asparagales > Orchidaceae > Dactylorhiza > Dactylorhiza incarnata. The sequence goes on along the minus strand of JAWHQI010000176.1, from coordinate 3,916,680 downwards.
AATCGACGGCGGTGCAAAATCCCCGGGGCAGAGCCCCAAAGTGGCTGGTGAATAGCTGGTGTATTCAAACCGGAGGCGAACGTAAGGGGGGAAGGCCCTCACGACGCCGGGACTCTACGGCGGAGGAGAAGGGCGAACCTTCAATCGACGGTGGTGCGAAGTCCCCAGGGCTAGGCCCCGAGATGGCCGGTGAATAGCTGGTGTATTCAAACCATGAGCGAACGTAAGGGGGGCAGGCCCCTATGACGCCAGGACTCTATGGCGGAGGAGAAGGGCGAACCTTCAATCGACGGCGGTGCGAAGTCCCCAGGGCAGGGCCCCGAAATAAAGATCTTTCTTAATTGCATATAGATGTTGAAGCATATATATATATATATTTTTATAGTAAAAGTCGTTTTGCGCATAGTTTTTGCAATACAAGATAAGTTTGCATGAGTCTGAGCTCGTGGCTTTGCATACAACACATAATATAAGATAAGTTTGCACGAGTCTGAGCTCGCGGCTTTGCATACAACACATAATATAAGATAAGTTTGCACGAGTCTGAGCTCGCGGCTTTTTACTTGATAGAAGACTTGATGTTACTGATAGAAGCGACGCAGGTTCTGGGCGTTTCAGGTGCGTGGTAGAGTCTTTCCTTCCGTTGTTCTGAGCCTGTAGGTTCCGGGTTTTACGACCGCAGTAACAACGTAGGGACCTTCCCAAGTGGGTGAGAGTTTATCTCCTTGGGGGGCCTTTCCAGCCGCCTCGACGCTGCGTAGGACGAGATCTCCTATGTTGATTGGTCTGGTCTTCACCCTTTTGTCATAGAGCCGGGCTAGGCGCCTTTGGTAAGAGGCGGCACGCTGGGCGGCGTCTTCCCGGACCTCGGGGATTAGGTCGAGGTTTTCCCGAAGCAGCCCGTCATTCTTGCTGGGATCGAAGGTTAGCACACGAGTGCTCGGAATGCCGATGTCGATGGGGATGACGGCTTCAGTACCGTAACAGAGGTTATATGGCGTCTCTCCTGTGGGAGTCCTCTCTGTTGTTCGATATGCCCATAGTACGTTTGGGAGTGCGTCCACCCATTGTCCCCCAGCTTCTTCTAGGCGCGTCTTCAGCCCTTTGAGGATGGTGCGGTTTGTAACTTCTACTTGCCTGTTGGTTTGTGGATGTGCTACGGCAGTATGACGAAGGTTGATCTTCAGGTCCTCGCACATCTTAGTGAAGGACTTCCCGGTGAACTGAGTGTCGTTGTCGGCGATGATTGTTGCTGGGATACCGAAGCGGCAGACGATGTTCTTCCAGACAAATTGTTTAGCGTTCTCTTCTGTGATTTTGGCTAGGGGCTCCGCTTCTATCCACTTGGTGAAGTAATCGATGGCTAGGATGATGAACTTCCTCTGCCCGGAAGCTAGAGGTAGGGGGTCGAGGAGGTCGATTCCCCATTGCGCGAACGGACACGCACTTTGGAGTGTGGAGAGCGCGACCGGGGGCTGATGAGGTACGTTGGCATGCAGCTGACAGCTTTTGCACTTTTGGACCAGCTCGGCTGCGTCCCTCTTCATTGTTGGACAATAGAAGCCTTGGCATAGAATCTTTTGTGCCAACGCCTTTCCGCCTAGATGTTCTCCGCAGACTCCCCGTGCACTTCTCTGAGGGCGTAGTCTGACTCGCCCGCCGGTAGGCACTTTAGATATGGTAACGCCCGCTTGTAGAGCTCCCCATCCACTATAGTAAATGATGCCGCCCACGGCCGTAATCTGCGTGCTTCTTGGCGGTCTTCACGGAGGTGTCCGTGCTCGAGGTAAGCTCGCAAGGGGGCCATCCAGGATGACTCTTCCTGGTGGATGGTTGCGATCTCCCACGGCCCTTGAATACTCGGAATCACGATCTCTTCTATTCGGCGTCTTCGAGACTGATAGCTGGAGGGTGAAGTGGCAAGCTTGGATAGAGCATCTGCCCTGGAATTTTGCTCCCGGGGAATGTGTAGAATTTGATATGACGGGATCTTCTGGAGGAGTAGTTTTGCGAATGCGAGGTACTTCACCATCTGGTCGCTCTTGGCCTCGTAGTCTCCTTCGACTTGTGAGACTACGAGTTGAGAGTCTGCATAGATTGTTAGGTTCTCTGCTTTGCAATCGATGGCGAGTCGGAGACCGGCGATCAGCCCCTCGTACTCTGCAATGTTGTTTGTTGCGGGGAATTTTAATCGGATGCCGTAATCCAGGGTGATCTCATCGGGACTTATGAGGAGCAGTCCCGCTCCGGCCCCTTCAGCTCCCGAGGCACCATCGACATAGAGAGTCCAGCAGGGGCCTGTGGTGCCTTCGACAGGAGTTGCTTCTGGTGGGATGGTGTGCTCTACGACAAAGTCGGCGAGTACTTGTGACTTGATGTCTGGTCGGGGCAGGAATTGGATGTCAAACTCGTCGAGTTCCACGGCCCACTTCACTAGTCTTCCCGAGACTTCTGGTTTCTGGAGGATTGCTCGTAACGGGAGGTGAGTTAACACTTTCACAGTATGAGCCTGGAAGTACGGCCGAAGCTTCCTGGCGGAGAAGACGAGGGCCAAGGCTGTCTTGTCCGCTGTCGGGTACCTGGTTTCGGTGTCGGTGAGGACCTTGCTGAGGTAGTAGACTGGTCGTTGCACTCCTCATTCGTCTTTCACGAGTACCGAGCTGAGAGCCGTAGGTGAGACTGTTAGGTACAAGAACAGAGTTTCTCCGGGGACGGGTTTTGACAGAAACGGTGGAGAAGCCAGGTACTGTTTGAGAAATTCGAAGGCCGTCTGGCACTCGTCAGTCCACTAGAACCCAGAGTGGCGCGCTCCCCGAAGAATTTTGAAGAATGGGAGGTACTTGTCTCCTGTCCGCGACAAGAAACGAGATAACGCGGTGATCCTCCCGTTCAGACGTTGCACTTCCTTAATTTAACGGGGTGGTGACATATCCACCATCGCCTTGATCTTCTCGGGGTTGGCCTCAATCCCCCGATGGGTTACCATGCAACCCAAGAACTTTCCCGCCGTCACACCAAATGCGCATTTGCTGGGGTTGAGCCGCATCTGGAAGCGACGGAGAAGCTGAAAGCACTTTCCCAAGTCTCTCAAGTGGTCGCAACGGTGGACGCTTTTGACTAACATGTCGTCCACGTACACCTCCATCGTTTCTCCAATGAGGTTCTTGAAGACCTTGTTCATCAGTCTCTGATAGGTGGCTCCGGCGTTCTTAAGGCCGAACGACATCACTTTGTAGCAGTAGACTCCTCTGTCGGTGCGGAAGGCGGTATGTTCCTCGTCTGCGGGATTCATCCTTATCTGGTTATAGCAGGAATAAGCATCCATGAAGCTAAGTAGCTCGTGTTCGGACGTCGCGTCAACGAGCTGGTCAATCCTTGGGAGGGGGAAGCTATCTTTTGGGCACACCTGGTTCAGGTTGCTGTAGTCGACGCACATTCTCCACTTCCCCGAGGCCTTTTTTACCATGACCACGTTGGCGAGCCACGTGGGGTATTCTGCTTCGCGTATGAATCGTGCCTCCAGGAGTTTGTCCACTTCCTCTTTGATCGCCTTCAACCGCTCGGGGGCAAAGTTCCTCTTCTTTTGGATTACAGGCCTGCAGGCGGGGTTGATATTTAGAGAGTGCTAAATGACTTCGGGATCTACCCCGGGCATGTCTTCTGGGCTCCAAGCGAAAATGTCTTCGTTCTCCTGTAGGAAGGTTGTGAACTCTTCCCGCTCTTCTTGTGACAAGAGCGACCCGACCTGAACAGTCCGAGTTGGGTCTTGTTGGGAGAGCGGTACTTCTACTAGTCCTTCGACGGGCGCTCCTCGCTGCTGAGTAGCTTCGTCTCGCAGATCGAAGTTATTGATGTTGAGAGCGGTTGCCTTTGCTGGTTGAGCTTGCTTCAGATAACAGGTTCTGGCTGCCTCCTGGTTCCTTCTTATGACCCCTACGCCGGCGGCGGTCGGGAACTTCATAGCCAGATGCGGAATTGATGGGACTGCTCCAAAGATAGACTGGAGTGGTCTCCCGAAGATGGCATTATAGGCGGAAGTGGACTCTACCACCACGAACTGGATGCTGTATGTTGACTGTCTCGGAAACTCGCCCAATGTGACTGGGAGAGTGATCATGCCTTGAACAGGGACAGGTCGGTTGTCGAAGTCGTAGACGGGCCCGGCTGCAGGGCTGAGCTGATCCTTTGTGTGCTTCATACTTTGCAAGGTAGAAAGGAACAGAACATCAACTGAGCTTCCGTTATCGACCAATATCCTCTTCATGTTAAAGCAAGGGTCCCCGATCCCTGCGCTGATTACGAGGGGATCCTAGTGCGGTAGTCGTAATCCTTGCAGGTTTTCTTCTCCGTAAGCGATCGTAATGTCCTGTTTGAGCTTCTTGTCTTCGTGGTCTCTCGGGGGTTTGGCAATCGAGAGGATTTGCGCCGCTAGGACGGGAGGTCCAGCGATCGTTTCGATTCTCCCACCATCGGTCTTCCTCCTTCCGCTCCCCGGGGAGCGGGAGGCTGCTCCCTTGCATCCCTAGGCTGATGATGCTGATTGGGAACCTGGCCTTGTAGGAATCTCTCTAGGAGTCCATGGCGGACGAGACGTTCGATTTCATCTTTAAGTCTGGTACATTCTTCAGTGGTATGCCCGATCCCCCGATGGAACTCGCAATACCTGGACTGATCGCCCCTTGGGTTTGGGGCTAATGCCCGAGGTGCGCGGAGCTCTGGGTTGTTCTGAATGGCATAGAGTACGTTTGTTCTGGTGGTATTCAACGGAGTGTAGACCCTGGGAGGCTGCGGACCCAGGTCTCTTCGGGGGTCGCGGCGACGTTCATCGTTACGGCGTCCCTCGTCACGCCGATCTTCTCGTCCACGAGGGGCTTGATCTGACCCCCTCTTTCTTCCTTGGCTACCTTCGAATTGTCGGCGGTGCGCTTCGATGGCCTCGTCAGCAGTTATCTGAGCTTCAACCCGATGAACGAGGTCAGGGTAACTTGGCACGGTTTCTCTCATTAGGGCTGAGTAGAAACCACTTGGGCAGAGGCCCCCGAGGAAAACTCCTCGCAGGAGTTCGAGGTCGACTCTCGGAATCTGTCGAGCCTCAGAGGTGAAACGTCGGAAAAAGTCCTTCAAAGTTTCTCCATCGTTCTGGCGGATTCCCGAGAGTTGGGAGGGATCTCGGACAATCATACGATTGGCTATGAACTGGTCCACGAACTGCTGCGCCATTTCTGCGAAGTTGTTGATGGCCCCATCTCGCAGGGAGTGGAACCAAGTGCGTGCTTGTCCCTTTAAGGTTGCTGGGAACACTTGACAAAGGAGTTGATCGGGAGCGCTGTAAATCCTCATGATGGTGGTGAAGTGATTGACATGTTCCAGGAGGTCGTCCGTCCCATCGAACGTTTCGATGTTGGGAAGCTTGAAGCCGTTCGGAATTGGATGAGCCAAGACTTGAGGCGATTGGGGGGAGCCGTGATGCGCGGGACGGCGAGCGAGGGATGTGCGTCGCCCTGCATGACCGTACTCTTCCGCTATCATGTCACGTATCTCCTCTCGCGTGGTTCTTTCTATTACTCGGCCAAGAGCAGCTATTCCTTGACGATGGTGATGGAGGTCAGCCTCCGGTCCTCTGACCGGCGGAGCAGGATATGCGGAGCTTGCAGCGTCAGAGAAATCTTCAGAGACTTCATCTTCCCGAAAGACTCCCTCGATCGGAGCATGATTCGTAACTGGGGGTGGCGGAGCGTTTGATGCTGGAGGCTGAATGGGAACTCGAGGTGCCCCCAGGTTTCTCACGAGAGTCAGCATCTCGGCTTGTTGCTCTTCCATTTGCCGAATGCGACCTTCCAGAACTGTCGCAGGCGTAAGCACTGCCTCTTCCGCGAGAGGCGCATTGATGAGCGAATGGGAGGGAGCTGGGTCGATGCGTCCTTCCGGCATTGATCCTTTAGTAGTGCGAGCACTCTTCCTGCCATTGCAGTTGGCCTTTAAAGAGTTTTGGGAATAGTTCCCACAGACGGCGCCAAACTGTTGCGGGTCACTTAGGGCTCTTGGTAGACCGGTTTACTTGAACCACCTTAGCTCGGGAGCGAACCAAGCGCGCAAACAGTCAATTTGAGATTCGTTGATTACAATGGGACTTTTTAGCGTGGAAAACCCGGAAAGGGTAAAAAACCACGTGGTCGGAGCTATGCCAGCCAAACTTCCACTATCTTCTGGGGGGTTACAATTAGAGACTTAGAAGTCGAGCGCGACAGGCCGCTGCTCATTACAATAATAGAGAGAAAGAGAGAGAGAGAGAGAGAGAGAGAGAGAGAGAGAGAGAGAGAGAGAGAGAGAGAGAAAATTCCGAAGGTGACAGACCACCTCCAGAAAAACTAAGTCATTTCTCCTTCTGAGAAAGGTGGAGAACAAAAGTGAGAACGTCCTGGAGAACAAAAGTGAGCGCGCTGAGTCGCCTTTCGGGAAGAAGGAAATCTTCGAGTCCGAAGGAGAATTCCGCGAAAGTCTGCAAGGAGCTCTCCCGGGTCCAGAAGGCAAGGTCCTTTGAAATGAAGCCCTGAGGCTCCTTTTATAGCTTTGGTCGGGGGGTAGCCCGGTAATTTCGCCATTGTAACTACCGTAACCACCTTGTGGACGAATCATATTTTTCGGTTCAGAGCACACGGATCGCCATTTTTCGTAATTGACCATCTTGCCCCTCGGGCAGTTTTGTTGGAGGCGAAAAAGGCGACAAGCTGTTCCTGAAATCTGAGAAGCTGGAAAGACAAAAGGTGAGCATGCTAGGAAGACAAAAAGTGAGAAGTCAGAAAAGATAAAAAGTGAGCTGAGCGCGCTCAGAAGCGTTCTGAGCGCTTAACGAACGGGGAATTGCCCCGAACGGAGTCCGGAGCCCGAAAAGCGGGCGGCGAGCCGGAAGAGGGGGGACTCATCCCAACCTTGCTACGGGGAAGAGCGGTTCGACCGCCCCTAAAGGCGAGCGCGGCGCGGCCGCGCCCGAGGGAGGGGGGCGACCCCTCTTGGCCGCACCCCAAGGGGGCGCAGCTTGGCCGCACCCCTCATGGGGTGCGGCTTGGCCGCACCCCAAAAGGGGGGTGCGGCTTGGCCGCACCCCAAAAGGGGGGTGCGGCTTGGCCGCACCCCAAAGGGGGTGTGGCTTGGCCGCACCCCACACGGGGTGCAGTTTGTCCGTACCCCACATGGGGTGCGGCTTGGCCGCACCCCCCACTATGGGGGGTGCGGCTATTCGCACCCCACTAGTGGGGTGCGGGCTAACCGCACCCCAGTAGCGGGGTTCGGTCAGGCCGGGGCACGACGCGTGCTTCGTGCGTGCTTGCGTGCTGGCGGTGAAAATGACGGGTTCGGCCTCCTCAACTCGGGCGATCATGCGTTGACCGTTGACCCCACTTCCTTTTAGTGGAGCTTTCCCTAGACGCACCCCAAGGCCTTTACAGATTTCTCAATGGAAATGGTACTCCGGATCTCATCCTCTCAAAGGTACCCTAAACTCGTTCACAATGAACTTATGAAATGGTTTAATCATGTAGAAACATGCTCTTTCCCTTTTTGAGCATGTCATCGGTGAAAGGATCACTACACATAAAAAGTTGTTGAAATCATCAAGAGAACAAAGTCAGCGTAGGAATAAACCTTGTGATGATAGCGTTCGGAGACAACTACCAACTTGTATTTCAGATCAATTAATTGATGTTTTTAATGTGGCCTCGGATGGTCATTGTGGATTTCGAGTGATTAGTGAAGCACTAATGATGGGTGATAATTGGCTACAAGTTAGAGTTGATCTAATGAATGAGTTGATGAAAAGAAATATTTTGTACGACTCACTTTTTGGAACCACTAAAAAGCAAGAATTACTTAAGAGTCTTGATTACAAAAGCACACATGCGCCGTTTGATAAGTGGATGTCGATGTCGGATATGAGTTTAGTGATTTCAACTTGCTACAATATTGACGTAGCTCTAATTTCAAAAAAAAAATCAAAAGTCTAACTTTCTTACCATTGGACGCACCACTACCTCAAGTACATAGTATTATTTTATCAGATTCATCAATGGTAATCACTTCGTGAGATTATGCATGAAAAAAGGATGTCCACTTCCACCACTCTACACTCCTTGGAAAAGATATCACACACAAATAGCAAGTTCATGGGAATGCATGATCAACCAAAAGGAATGAATTGTAAATGGCTTATACATTTTTTATACCTCAATTTTATTCATTCACAACACATGTGCTAATGATTGACTTTTTGTGCAGATAATGTCCTAACAAATTTTGGGGTGCTTGAAGTTTAATGCAAGAAGAAGATGACCAATTTTTTGGGCTCATATTTGACTTTTGCTACGATTTGTAATGCTAAAATATGTGTATTGCTTATTTAGAATGAAGACAAGTATCCAATTAAACATGCATTTTTTATTTTATTTTTATGATGGTTTGCTAGCAACAAAATGGTTTTCAATTAGTCATTCTCAAAAATTCTGATTTGCTAGTAGTAATGGTTTGTTAAAAGTCAAAATGGGTTTACTTATAACAGCACCCTATTTATAGTGTACGACGCAGTACATTTTGGGTGGTGTTATATATAAATCAATTATAGCTATATATAAATTTATTTTTAACAAGATTTAGAGCATTTTTGAGAGCATCTATATAAGGGTAATGTTAAAAGCACATTAATTTTGGCTATTGACAGCCAAATGTTATTGACACACCAAAAAATTTTAATTACACATCCCATAATTATTAACATATCAATACTAAAATATTTAAAATGCACACCAAAAATCAAATTTCATTTTTTTTTTAAATTGTGGCTCCATCTTGCTAGCATTACTAATAGCTTGAAAAAAATAGTAAATTGCTAGATAGTTCCATCCCAACTTGGAGCTAGCGGAGCTTATATCTGCATGCAAGATGTTTGTCTCAATGCCTTTTCCAACGGGCATCATGGTAATGCACCCGACATCGCCCCCTTGACATTCATGTGCTAATTCTATGTATTTTTTTAGTTTTATTTTACCATTTGTTCCTCTATTCATGTAAATATTTCATGTTTTACTTTTCTGAATTTTGTTAGCTACTTTCTGTTAGGTTGCTCATGCAACTCTTTATCTATATTTAAGCATGATTAAGATATCATCCAGTTATTTGTTAATGAGGCAATTCAGTTGCAAAGGTGTGTCCTTAGTAGGATATATTTGTAAGACTTCTTTGATTTGCATGAAGCATCGCATGAAATTAAGAGTTTATTTGGTCATGTGAAGATATATGTCATATCTATTGATTGTGCATGCAAAATTAGTATGACTAATAATTGTGCATGCGAAATTAGTATGTTTTTTACAAAAATGGGTTGTCAATATCCAGTGGGTTGCTAATATAAATGCCTCATTTTTAAAGGTTATACATAAACCAAATAAAAACCCTAAAAACCTATTTTCATTTCATTCGAGCATTTCCTAATACTTCCTCCCAGTCGTGCGACACTCGAAACCTTCTCGCCGCTTTCTCGTGTGAAGCATCGCCTACCCTACATCGTTCCTCGCCGGCAGAAAACGGAGCCGTCGCTACCTCCCCTCTCCATGGTCGGCGATGAAGGCTTGGCCGGCGACCTCTCTCCTTCAAGCTTTTCCTCTTTTGTCCATGGAAGCAAGATATTTTCCAAACCTTAATCTTCTCATTCTTCCATTTATCCCCGTGGAAACTTCTTATGGAATAATGTTTTTTTCTTCCATTTAGTTGAGTTCTAAGCATCTCTCGTCCGGAGAACCTGATTTTCATCCATTCGACCAAGTTGAATGATCCGATCTCCCTTAGGTGAGACAATTAGCATTTTTTGTCATTTGTATGAATTTATTTTGTGCATCACACTACCTAAATTCTTGAGTTTTAGGGCATAACCTTATCTAAATCATGACTTGTGTTATTAAGGTAAATCCTTATCAATCAGAGCAACGGAGTCGGACTACGCGAAGATTCCTTCCTCCATTCCGGAATATGATATTGCCCACTATACACAAATTTTCTTTATGTCCATTATGTAGATTGTGTACACGGTAGTTAGTTTGTATTTGTTGTCTTTTAATATGTATATGTGACGTCATTCTATCAAACAAACTCATTTTTTGCATCAAAAGAAGAATTGATTGATTGGACACGTAAGATTGGTAGAAGCATGAGCTATGTTGTGACAATATTAAGTTCTGATAAAGTCACGGATAAACCATGTCCACGTATACTTTTGAGTTGTGATAGAACCTAATTTAATTATGAGAATCCTAAATAAGTGAGGAAAAACTTGTGTAAACAACTTCCAAAAAAGGTGGGTGTTCATTTCAAGTTAAAGGTCAAAATGAAATGTGTTTGGATGAATGGAGAGTTGAAGTGTTCTGAGGCAAGCACAATCATGGTTCTGTACATTTAGAGGCACATTCATATGCTGGCAGGTTGGATAAAAATGAGAAAACAACTTGTTGAGAGTATGTGTTGAAGCCAGGAAAATCCAGACTCCAAGATTCGGATCAATGCAGTCGGAGGCTACTCGCCCAACAGTCTAGCAAGACGGCTTGACTGGCAATGACGAAGGAACTAGGACAGCAACAACAGGACCTCAGGCGCTGCGACAGGGAGGTCCCACCACGTACTAAGAAGCTCAAAAGAGACTTCCCCTCCACAACCAAAGATGGTCGAGCATGGTACGAGGAAGGCACCAACTTGGCGAGTATCTAGGATGACGGACGTGGGCGACGGTCAAGAACTCAGGGGGCAAACCTTCGAAAATAGTATTTCGGAAGCTCAGCCAAATGTGCCAATCCAAGTACCCCTGAGGTCCTATTTATAGGAAAACCAAAGGGTAGGGGAGGCTATTTATAGGCCAGGCCCTACCCGGCGACTACACGACATTGAGGGGAATATTGCCTGGCTTCGGCGAGTATCCGCTATGGTCGCCCACCTGACGAGTATTAGGAGGATGCTCGCACATGCCCGCCTATACTCGCACAGGCTTTCTACTGCCTCTGCTTGATGACTTGTCTTCAGTCTTTGACCCTTGGCTTCTGTGTTGACCTTTGACTTTGACCTTTTGCCTACGTGGCTTGAATCGGGTCCCATCCTCGGAGAATATGGGTTGTACACAATCCCCGCTCTTTACGAGCAACAAAGTAGCTCGGAAAGAATCATCCAACCCCTATTCGACGAGCTGCTCTGGGCGAGTAGCAGGTCTACTCGGCATCTGTCTGCTGGCTCCTAAACTTTATATAAGGGGGGTCTTTTATTGGACTATATTTTCAAGCTCGCTCAAGATGTCGCGCAGTGCTAATGAACAAGCCAAGGCGTACATGGCTGCGTTTCTCGATATGCTGACGCCTTCTCGGAAGCATGCTCGCGAGGACGACGAGCTTGAATATTTCCTCGCATCCAAGAAGAGGAAGAAGCTGGCGAAGAAGAAGAAGAAGCCTGTGTCGGTGGAGGATGTCGTCGATCCTCCTGTCGGCCAATAGGGGGCCCCTGCGAGCATTCAATAAGTGCTCGACGACCTGGGCTTATCGGAGAGTGGAGAGCACCCTGCCTCCCAGCCGTCCGTGCCCGAGGTCGTCCTGGCGGCGAGTACTATTGGGTCCCAGACCCAAGTTCAGCCAGACCTCACTCCTTTGCAAGGTGGGAGAACTCTTTCTCGCCTTAGCTAGGCCTGTCGGTGTCTTGATCGTGTTGGCGAGATTCTGACTCTATCCTTTCTATTCGCAGATCTGCCGACTACTGGAGCTCCGGGTGAGCATCTGGACGTTTCTCCTCTGCGATCTTTATCGATGGTCGCGTCGGGCTCTCAATCGGGGTCACGGACTGGTCGCTCGGTGCGGGTCCTCTATAACTCATCCTCGGCGGCTACCGTCCAGACGCCTTCGACAGATGAGAGCTTGCGACCGGCGCTGGCGAGTACTTCGCAGCTGCCCGCGGGCGGTCTTCCTCCACCACCTCCTTTACTGCCTCCTGGCAGTACTCCTGGCGATCATCACCCTTCTTCGTCAGCTGCTCCTTTGGTCCACCCGTCTGAATCCTCGCGGCGTGGCGGGAGTTTTGGCTTGTTCGCCCCGCGAGGGGGAGGGGGACTAGGGGATGGTCGTGGCTGGGGAAACGTTCCTCCGAGTAGGGAACACCTCATCGGGTCTTCTTCTGGCCGGTAGGACTATGCTTATCGCAGTACCTCTGCACGCCGATATCGACGATCCCGCAGCCCTCGTCATGATGCGATGAGCAAAGCACCTCGGCCTGGTAAATGGCCACCTTCTTAATGATCGTTGTTTCTCTGCTGGGCTTGTCGCTGATTCTTTGCTTCTGACTTGTAGCTCGAGCTACTAAGCCGAGAGTGGCGTTGATCGATGTTATCGGGCTCCCTTCCCACGAGTATCAGGAGAAAGTAGCCAGTGCGTATATCGAGCTGGAGGCGAAGGTTGAGCGCCAAATGGTCATGGAATCCCATCGTCGTCTTATTGAGCTGGAGGTGCGGGTCGTCGAGCTAGAAGAGTTTGAGACTCGACTAGCTGGCGCGGAGTCCCGCTTCTAATCCATCCACGACTTGGAGTGTCAGATTGTGAGGATCGAGCATCGCCAGCAGCTTCATCATGACGAGCTGGTCGGGATGCGGACGAGCATGGGCTCGGTCGATCGGCTGGCGAGAATTGAAGATCAATTGCGCCAGGGCGAGGATGCGATGTCGGTGGCTATGGAGCACTTCAAGCACACGCAGCATGGGCTGGGTGGGGCGACAACCCCAGCCGGTGGACCCCAACGTTTAAACCTTAGGGCCGCAATAGTCGCTAGGTCTTCTTTCTTTGTTGTCTGCTAGTTTGTTGAGTAGAGCGCCTTTGGCGACCTTGTAAAAACATTTGGATCTTTGTAATATTGTTTGGCGAGCATTAAATCTCGCCTTTAAATCATTGTTGTCTTCTTTTATTCTTGATTCTTGCGTATATCTGTTATTTTTTGAATGTCGCGCATATGTGGCGAGTTGTTCTTTCTTCTAATGCAGGTCCTCGCGTGTTGAAGGTCGGCGGCTTTGACGCGCATTATGGACACGACGACCTCTTGCGTTACTCGCTACCCCCTTTTTTCTACTCGTGGCGGGGTGGTCGATCTCCCGGTCCTTGCCTTTGCCTATAAATAGGGGGTGGATAGGTATTAATTACGCTATCAGCGACCTTCCCTTCCTTCGTGCGAGTACCTTCGCTTCTCTCTCTTCTCTCCTTTGATACTCGCTAACCTTCTATTCTCTCTCCGATTGAGATGGCTTGCGAGGCTACTATTAGGCGTGCCATCCATGCGAGGAACTTCGCATCGGCGTCATTCAAGAAGGCCTGCTCGCATCAAAAGGATGCGGACAAGTTCTCGGATAAGTTCTTGTCGCCGGGATACTCGGTCAGGCTTCCTAGCCAGAGTGAGCTGCTAAACGGCTTCGTGGAGGGCGGGATTGTCTGCCCTATTCACCACTTCGAGGTCGACTTGCGACTACCGCTGTGGTCATAGATATGTCAGATTCTGCGCTACTTTGGGATAGTCCCTGCTCAGATCAATCCCAACGGGATGACGATGATCATAGGGTTCCTCTGCTTCTTGCGAGAAGAGGGGATCGCCTTTGATATGTCCGTCTTCCGGCGGATCTTTCACTTCATGGCGATCAGTGAGGGCGTCATTTTCTTCTGCAGCCATGTATGCACGTTGGTCGGCACGACGAACAAGAATCACCGCTGGGGCGAGCAACTGGTCATCATCGGCGGCGACTTTGAAGCCATTCCTCGCGTCTCCCACCAGCCACCCGAGCATGTCTTCGCGACTCCCTTCCTGGAGGGACCTCGCGAGGAGCTCCTTGAATCTTTCAGGAATCGTCGCTTTGACGTGGTATTCTAGAGTAGGCGAGTAGATGTGCTCCCAGAGGTCATCCCGGGTGAAGGTAAATTGTTGAGGGAGTATCCCTTATACTCGCACCACTCCTTCTGGGTGGTGACCAACCTTTGTCTTCTGTCTTCTGCAGCTAGTCGCATTCTGCCGCGCGAGCTTCTCCACGTGGCGAAGGAGGCGGCCACCGCCACGATTGACTTATCGCAGGTCCCTGATGACCCGACAGTCGCCAACGGGAAGGCTGAGTCCTCAAAGAAGAGGAAGGGAAAGGGCAAGGTCCAGGAGACCGCAAGGAAGAAGAAGGAGCTCGCGAGCAGGGACCTCGGTGCAAAGGCGGATCCTTCTGAGGCTGGCGAACCTTCCGACCATCCAAACTTCAACGAAGGTCTCCTTAGCACAGATGCCTATGGTCGCCCGCTGGTGACCTAGACGGAGAGCGCCCACGAGGTGACTCTGAGCACCAACCTCCCCGCTTGGTCGGAGGACTGGGAGGACAAGGGCAAGGTGTACGACGTCATGTTCGCCCTCTATAGTCGCGCGGATGCGGAGTCGTTGCAAGACGTCTCGGCCGAGTATCTGGCTCACCAGACCTCGCGCTCTCTCCTTCGGTCGGTGGAGTTGAGTCATCATACGACGGGGAGCTGGCTCATCGCTGAAGAGCGACTAAAAGCGTTGGGCAAGACTTCCATCTCGCTTGGTCTTCAACTTGAGAAGTGCAAGGTATTGGCGCTTGGGCTTGAAGTATCCTCGCTTGTCGTTGCTCGCCTGTTGTGACTATGGCACTAACAATTATCTTTCTAACTCGTAGGTGGACGATATAGAGGTGGCAAAGAAGATGTCGCAGCTCGAGAAAGATTTGGAAGACACTCAGGCAGCATTGGAGGCCGCCCAAGTGAGGATTGCCGAGTTGGAAACTCGTCCTGCCGAGCAACAGCTTTCGGAGGAAGGTGCTTCGCGGGTGGGGAAGAAGATCAGGATGCATGGCGACGAGATGTCGAGCATGCGTCGGGACATCGCGCGAGCAACAGGGAACGTCGTCCTGAGTCGGTTGAGAGTGGATGGCTATCTAGTGTCGGAGGCGATGAACCTGACAGTGATGGACATCATACCTGCCTTGCTTGCCGAGGAGTCCACCTCTCCCTTGCGAGCTTCTTCCTAGGAGTCCAGCGATGATGAGGATGAGTATGACGATGAGGAAGAAGACGTCGACGTTGTCGGCGAGGATGAAGAGGAAGACGGTGACAATGATGACGACGAGGATGACGCCTAATCGGCAAGGTTCTTTTTTGCTCCCCCTATCAGACTTTGTACAGATTTTTGTGATGTAAATGCTCACACACATATATGAAAGAAAGAATCATTTTTTGCTCGACTGCTTTCTTCTGCTCGCACATTTTGTGGATTTCGGTAGGCTCTTAGTCTCGAATGTGATGAGTGCTCGCTAGGCTCGTAGGCTCAGAGTGAGTTTGAGTGATCGCCGTTATTTTAGTGCGACCTTGGGAGATGTTGAAGGCGATCAACGATCATACCTTACTTGCATCAAACATACTCGCATCTGCATGCTCGCACTGTAGATACTCGCATATATGAATACTCGCCGGCCTCAAAGGTTGATGGCAGTTGAGTTGGAGTGCCCGCTCTCGAGGCTTTCACTCCACTTGTTGAGAAGCTTTCAAAGATCATAGTAATGATAAACAACAATGAGAATATGATAAAATAAGTAAGGAATGACGGTCAGGGAGGTCTAAGGGGACACACCATCCCGAGGCCTCCATCTTACTTGGATGCTGGATGCCGACCTGTAGGGAATGACAGTTGGGGAGGTCCAAGAGGACACACTATCCCGAGGCCTCCATCCTATCGCGCTGCTGAATGCTAACCAGTAGGGAATGACAGTCGGGGAGGTCCAAGGGGACACACCGTCCCGAGGCCTCCATCCTACTGCGTCGTTGAATACTGGTTGGTCAAATCGATCAACTTTTCGTCAAGTTGGGGGGGGGGGGGGGGGGGGGTTGGTGTCCGAACTCTCCTCTGATAACCTCTCCAGTCGGATGAGAAGTGCAGAAGGGGAGTAACTCGGCCAACGTGCAAGGGGGGAGCTGATCTCGACCGTCAATGCAGAGGCTTGGTCTTAGGAGAACTCTCTCCCGAGGCGCTGTCCCACCTCCCGACATGGGTTTTTACGAGAGTCGAGTCGGAGGCATGTCCCCTAATCGGTTGCCAGATTGCGGAAGAGTCTTCATACTGTCACTCAACAATCAGAGGGGATTAACTGCACCAACTCATATGATTGGAATAATTGACGAGAGATTAACTTTGCTGCGAGCTTTTTTGCTCTCCTCCAAGTCGCTCTGTTAGTAAAATTGATCATCGCTTCACCGAGCTGGGGTGTTGGTGTCCAGACTCTCCTCTGATAACCTCTCCAGTTGGATGAGAAGTGCAATCGGGGGGTCTCGACAAACATGCAAGGGGGGAGCTGATCTCGACCATCAATGCAGAGGTTTGGTCTTAGGAGAACTCTCTGCCGAGGCGCTGTTCCACCACCCGACTTGGGTTTTTACGAGAGTCAAGTCGGGAGCTAGTTCCCCAACCGGTCGTGGAGATCCTATTTTACTTACTTTGAGACGTTTTTTGAAACAAACGACACCTTTATTTTCATGGGTTTATCTGACAGTGAAATTGATCATCGCTTCGCCGAGCTGGGGGGTTGGTGTCCAAACTCTCTTCTGATAACCTCTCCAGTCGGATGAGAAGTGCAATCGGGGGTCTCGGCCAACATGCAAGGGGGGAGCTGATCTCAGCCGTTAATGCAGAGGCTTGGTCTTAGGAGAACTCTCTCCTGAGGCGCTGTCCCACCACCCGACTTGGGTTTTTACGAGAGTCTAGTTGGAGGCCTGTTTCCCAATCGGTCGTGAAGATCAATTTTATCTGCTTCGAGAAGATCATGCTGGATGAGAAAAAGAACTCTCACGGCCCATGTTTCAGGGGGAAAAGAATTTTCATTTATATGGAGAAAATACAAGGAGGGGGAGAATACACCTTCCCGTTCAGGGATATGACCTCTTCATATCATCGCCGCTCCATGTATTTCCAAGTAGCTCCCCTTCATGGTTCTGCAGGCGATACCCGCCAGTCGCTAACAACTTATGGATGATGAAGGGTCCTTCCCAGCTAGGGTTAAGTTTTTCGACAGTGGCTGATCTTCCTGCCGCGTCCACCTTCTTCAGGACGAGATCATTTGCTTGGAAGTGTTTGAGGCGGATGTGCTTGTCGAAATACTTCACCATTCGCCTTTTGATCTCTTCTTGTCTGGCTGAAGCTACGTCCCGGAACACTTTGATGTAGTCGAGGGAGAGCTTCTATGCTTTTTCATTCTCTAGCCACCATCTTTCATCTCCCTCCCCTGCCGCAACTACTCTTGGACTTCTGGCATCAAAATCCACAGGGATGAGAGCTTCGGAACCATGTGAGAGCTTGAAAAAAGTTTCTCCCGTGGCCAAACTAGGAGTGGTACTTAGAGCCCAAAGGATCGAAGGGAGATGATCAGCCCAGTTCCCTCTTAAGTTCTCGACTTTCTTCTTCAGTAGGTTGATGATCGGCACTTCCGGGAGAAGGCTTTGGCATCCTTCCGGATGGTCGGCCAGAAGTAGCTGTGCCTTAAGACTCTTTGCTCCAAAGTGCAAGTCCTCGAATGACTTCCGCACTCTCCCGAGTGGATCTCCTCCAAAACTCGAGGTACTTCATCTTCTAAAACGCATCTGGCCCGAGACGGTCTTGCGATACATCTCCCTGTTGTGCAAAAGATAGTAGACCGCCTTGTATTGGAACTTCCTTTGATATCCGCCTTCTGCTGGGAGCTGACCGGTAGTCAGGAATGCTACGAATGGATCGATCCACAATGCCCACTGTTCGATCTCCATCATCTCCCCTTCTTCAATGGATGGTCGAAACATGCAACTCGGTTATCGTTCCTCCCACCCTCGGACCGTACTTGGCCAAATGATCCGCTACCGAGTTCTCCTCTCTCGGTACATGCTCGACGAAGAAAGATTAGAAGCCTCCAATCAATCCCTTCACCTTGACCAGGTACTGCTGCAGGATGGTGTCACGCACTTCGAACTCTCCTCGAATTTGCGACGCGACCACCATCGAATCTGTGAAAGCTCGAATATCCTGGATGCCCAGCTCCTGGGCGAGGCGCAAGCTAGTCATTATGGCCTCATACTCTGCTTGGTTGTCATGACGGGGAAGAGGATCTCGACTGCCTGCTCGATCTTAGTTCCCTGTGGGCTGACAAGCACGATGCCCAGTCCCACAGAGCTTTTGCCCGAAGCTCCGTCCAAGAACATCTTCCAAGGAACCAGATTGGAAGGTGCCTCACTCGGATCTGCTTCTCCTGAGAAGTTGGCTAAGAAGTCCTCTACTGCTTGCGCTTTGATCGCCACCCGGGGCGAGAAGGAAATGTCGAACTCACTGAGTTCTACCGACCATTTCGCCAGCCTTCCCGAATGCTCCACTCCTTCCAGGATACCTCTGAGAGGATGATCGGTGATAACCCAAATGGAGTGAGCTTGAAAATAAGGTCGGAGCTTCCGTGACGACATCACCAAATCGAAGGCAAGCTTCTTCAGGATAGGGTACCACATATCCGTCTTCTTTAGCACTCAGCTAACGTAATAGATGGGTAGTTGCCTTCTTCCTTCTTCTCTGACGAGCACCGAGCTTACTGCTTCCGCCCCTACTCCCAGGTAAAGGAGTAGGTCTTCATTTTTTTTGAGCTTTGGAGGAGGGGTGTTCGGGTTAGATGCTGCTTTAGCTGCCCGAACGCCTCCTCGCACTCTTCAGACCACTCGAAGTTGACGTTCTTCTGGAGCGTCTTGAAGAATGGAGAGCACTTCTCCCCTGCTTTTGATAGGAAGCGGCTAAGGCCAGCCAGCCTTCCGGTCAACCTTTGGACTTCTTGTGTACTCTTCGACGATGTCATCTCCAAGATGGCCTTGACCTTGTACGGATTAGGCTCCACTCCCTCCGGGGTGAGGAGATGTCCCAAGAAATTTCCTCTCCCCGCCCCGAACATGCACTTCGCAGGATTGAGCCTCATCTTGAACCTTCGGAGATTCGCGAAGGTTTCTTCCAGGTCGATGACATGCTCTCGAGCGCTCTTGGTTTTGACCAAGAGATCGTCCACATACACTTCCAGATTCCTCCCCTTTTGATCCTTGAAAACTTGATCCATCATCCGATGGTAGGTGGCTCTCGCGTTCTTCAAACCAAAAGGCATCATCTTGTAGCTATAACAGCCATCTCCAGTGATGAAAGAAACATCGCGGCAATTGGGGGGATGCATCTGAATCTGGTGGTACCCTGAAAATGCATTGAGAAAGCTCATTACAGAAAAACCGACGGCTAAATCAACCAGCGTGTCGATTCGAGGCAGGGGATAACAATCCTTCAGACAAGTTTTATTTAATTACGAGAAATCGATACGCATTCTCCAGCCCCCTACAGACTTCTTCACCATTATAACATTTGAGACCCAGCCTGGATACTGGATCTCTGACACAAAGCCTGCCTCAAACAGCTTCCTTACTTCCTCCCTGATAGGTCCAGCCTGCAGGATGACACTTGACCTCTTCTTCTGCCATATGGGTTTGACTGTGGGATCCAGGTTGAGATGATGGCAGGTAATCTCTGGGTCGATCCCAGGCATCTCAGCTGCGCTCCAGGCGAAGATGTCGACATTCTCTTGTAAGCATGCCGCCATCTCGATCTTCTCTCTGGTCTTCAGGGACCCTCCGATCTTCAGCAACCCAGGTACTCCTGCCTCGGAGACCACCTCGATTTCTTCCACCTCCTCTGCTGCTTCCAGCCTTGACATCCCCTCCAACACCTTCTTCATCTCATCAGCGTCTGCCATCCAGCTGATAGTGCTGACTGCGCTGAGATAGCATTCACGAGCGGCTCTTGGATCAATCCTGAACCTCCCCTTGGCAATACTTTAGGCATTGGTGGTAGGAGGATGGGACGGCCTTGAAGATGATGAGCGGTCTCCCAAAGATCTCCTTGTAGCAACTCAGGGTATCGACGATGATGAATCGACACTTGATGGAGGTGCCACCGAGTGTGACAAGCAGATCCACTCCTCCCTCCACCTCTTTTATCTCTCCCGAGAAGCCAAAGAGGGGACCATCTGAAGTCGTGACCCTTCCTGGCTCGCCTCCCAACCCATCGAACGTCTTTTTGAAGATAATGTTTACCGAGCTCCCGTTATCTACCAAGATCCGATCGACGGTGAAGTCCTCCACGGCTGCCTGAATCACGAGGGCATCATGGAAGGGATTTTCCCCAACATGTCCTCCTCCAAGAAAGTGATTTCTTCTGACGGGGGCGGTGCCTGCGAGGTAGAAGCGACACTCCTGCGGTAGATCTGATGGAGACTTCCCTTGCGGGAAGCTCTAAACCCTGATCCCCTGTGAATCACTCTTACTGCGCCTCCTCCCGCTCCTCCTGGTCCCTGAACGACCTCTCCTCGACCTCCCTGGTCGATTCAATCCTCGTTCCTACTCTGAGCGACAGCTGGCAAGGCCTGCGGCTCGACAGGGGCTTCCGGCCTCCTAGGCTCTACTCTCACTTCTCCAGTAGCTAGGCTCCTCCTAGGCTCCCAAAAATCTGGGCAGGCCATCGTCCCATGCCCCCTACCTGATAGAGCTTACAGTAGAGGGGGATCTCTACCGCCTGCTGCCTTCTTCGCTGGGTCCTCCTAGGTGGCCTGACAGCAACCATTGCTTCTTCGCGTCCTCTCTCCTGACGCATTTTCCTGCCAGTTGAAGTTTCTCCTCTCCGGGGAGATTCTCCTTCCTTGACATCGCTGCTGGGGCCGACCCGCGGGCCTCCACGGTGTCCTATTGACGGGGACCTGAAAGCGTCTCTCCTCCTCCCGACGCTCCGGAGCCACTACTAGCCTCCTCTCTTCCCGCCTTCTCGGCCCCTCCTTCCTGGGATCTTCCCTCCTTTCTTCCGGCTTCCTCCACTCTTTCCTCCGGGGCTCTTCCTTCTTCCTGGGCACGGGGGCCTTCTCCTCTTCCTCCTCCTCCCTGGTTAGCTTGGTGAGCTTGGCCAGGAAGCCGCGATTCGAGGTCTCCCCCTGGACAAACTTATTGGCTCGTTCAATAAGATCCTCGTAGGACATGAGAGGATCCCTACTGATCTCCAGCTTGAAGAGACTTTATCTTAGACCAAACGTTAGGGCAAGCTGTAGGGTGAAGCCATCCACCTCCTGGATGTCCAACACTTTCTCCTAAAATCGGTCGATGTAGTCCCCTAATGTCTCCCGTGCTCCTTACACAAGGTAAAATAAGGTTGTTGCTTCCTTCTTCCTCTTCTTCATCGTGGCGAATTGCATCGTCACTCCTCGGCGAAGGTCTTCAAAGCAGTAGATAGAACTAGTTGCTAGCTGGTGGAACCAGTCCCTGGCCTTTTCTCAGAGAGTGATTGCGAAGAGCTTACACTTGAAGGAGTCTGACATGGTTCGGATGTAGACTACATCCTCGAACCACTGAAGATGTCGGATGGGATCATCCCTCCCAGAGTAATAGGCCATCACTGGCTCCCTGAACCCTTCTGGAACAGGGGCAGAGAGGATCTCAATGCAGAATGAGCTCCTCCCACCTGGCAGGCGACGATCATCGGCCTGGCGAGCAGCTCCCCCATACTCGCCATAGAGGAGAGTATCACGGGATCTCGCTTGGTTGTCCGCCTCGCGGAACCGAATCCCCTGCGAGCTTTGCTGGTAGAACTGTGGCTTCCTTCGTCGCTCTGGATCCTCTTCCACTAGATCCTTCCCTGCTCTCCGAGGATGTCCAACATCCTCGGACGGAGCCACACGATGGGGCGAGGTCGATGTCCCCTCCCCCTTAAGAAGAAGCGCTACTCGCATGGTCTCCTCCATGCGCTGCGCGAACACTTTGAAATCCGCCCTGGTTATGAACTCGCTAACTCTTGTCGAGCCACCAGTAGATCCTTCTTGGTCGCCGGCAAACTTTCTTCCTCTGGCTACGATCCACGCTCACCGCACCAAAATGTTGAAGCCAGGAAAATCCAGACTCCAAAATTTTGATCAATGCAGCCGGAGGCTACTCATCCAGTAGTCTCGCAAGACGGCTCTACTGGCAACGACGAAGGAACTAGGACAGCAACAACAGGACCCCAGGCGCTGTGGCAGGGAGGTCCCACCACGTACCCAAAAGCTCAAAAGAGACTTCCACTCCACAACCGAAGATGGTCGAGCAGGGTACGAGGAAGGCATCAACTTGACGAGTATCTAGGATGACGGTCGGGGGCGACAGTCAAGAACTCAGAGGGCAAACCTTCGAAAATAATGTTTCGGAAGCTCAGCCAAAGGTGCCAATCCAAGTATGTAAGACCCATTTTTTGCTACAAAACCGGGTCTTATGCACAGAACCGCCGCTTTGCGGTGACACCATCACTCGGGAAGGTCGCCACTACAAAACGCCGATCCTGCCGGCCATATCGATCACAGAAGAAGAAAAGTATAAACGAACAAGTAGAAGTTCAATTCCACAAATCACATGTTATATATATATATATGTCCACAGGATATAACTGAAATAACAAAGGTTAGAATAATAAAAGGGCTCATGCCCAGTACATCATGTCCTCACTACAAGATCACTCGCGGAAACTAACAACTAATCACTAACTGATCCTGAAACTGCTGATCCTGTACTAGACTGCCCCTCTTCCGTCTACACCGGCCTCTGGTGCTGCTGCGTCTCCTCGGTCCCTTAAAATGATATGGTCCACCGACCGTTAGTCAAAAAGACTAAGCCTCATTCCCCCCCCCCCCCCATCCATCCCCCAGTGTCCTTAGGCACCGAGCAGGAGGACGAAGCGAAGGACAGCAAGGGTGTATAAAACAAAACAGATGACGTGGCATAGCTACAGGAACAACTATCACTACACAAGTGTATATATATAATTAAAGCAGTAAATAAAGCATAATAAAGAGCATGTAAAGGACAGTAATTAAGAATAGAAAAGTAACCTTTGATTTATAGGGATGCCCACACAAACCTATAGACCAAGGGGTCGTTTAGCAAGGTCTATCATATAAAGAGTCTCATAACCAATTTATACGATAGAGATAGGGGTTGAAATGCAATGCTTATGTCATGACATGTAGAGTTATGCAGTTTATGCTATGTTCATACAAATGCAACTCACACACTTCGACTCTATGCGCACAGACCTTTAGTTCCCCCTTTTTGGAGCTAACAAGACTCCCAGGATACTCCCATAGCGGCAAACGGAAGTGGTGGGTTGGGCCTCGCCCACCTCTAGGTTGGTATTCACACTACCTAGCCTAGACCTATTGTACGCCTCAATGCAAAAACCGCGGAGCATCTGCGTACTCTTACTGGCTGGACAACCAGACTTTTATGGCTAAGTGCAAATTCCACACTTGCCGAGTCAACGTATTGACGTCGTTGTGAACTACCGTCTAATACCAGAGACCCACCACCTTTATGCATATGCAAACATGTTTACCATCTATCTCCGAGTCATAAGCTCCCCGGGCTAACCCGCCCGTCACCATAACCTTCCGAGCCACCGGCTCGCCGGACCAACCCGTCCGCACCAACAAACATTACCGAGTCACAAGCTCACCAGACTGATTAGTATGCTGCTACAACCACCGAGCTTACCGCTCGTAAGACCCAACAAACTAACCTCCCATAACCACGGGGTGTGGGTGTGTGGATTATTAAGACAATCTAACATAACAGTTTATTCCTACAGTTTAGGGTTAACCATGGGCTTCCCGAGGACTACCCTGTGAGGGGCTCGCAGCGGTAATAGGAGCTATGATGGGATGACACCCCAAAACTCCCTTTCCAAGGCACTTAATGTTATTGGTAACTACCCATAAGAACACCCCACTTATCATCACACTTGGATTAACCCTAAGTATTTTATGACTCTCAAAGGGAAAGGCGATTTATCGTCAATCCCGAGTACAAGCTTGCCCTTAACTCACCAATCACACTATCATCACATAAAATCCTTTTGGTGACCTCACATCTTCTCAAACAAACTAGGTGCATCATCTACCTTCCATTCCCACCAACCGGTCTTCAATTTACCCAAGTTGTACAGTTTTACTATACGCAGACCAAATGAGTTATATGAGTTGCATAAGAGGAGGTACTCCAAATATTCATCCTCCTGACTCAAGATTGTTACTGGGAGTCTAGCATGATATTCTAAGATTAAATCCAAAGGATCATATTTTTCCTTAATTATTTGGCATTTATTATAATTTCTCCAACATTGTCCAAGTATGAAATTGAACATGAAGTGTAAGGTCTTATTATGATATGGCCCCCATAAAATTATGGAAAATCTATGAAGTCAAAATAAAGGTAAATACAGAATATCACAATTTGCAGTAAGGGGTTGGCCTCTAATTATAATATTGAATAATTACCCCAAATTAGAAATTTAAGAATGAGCCACCAAAAATACTTGTCAAAAAATTATGGAAAATTACCAGACCTTCATATTAATCAGAAAAGTCTACTGGCCAAATTTCAGAATTTATCAAAATAAATTAGTTACATAAATAAATATTCCAAGTAAAACCATAGTAGGGAAAATTGTGAAGTAACCTACTGATAAATAATTCCAAAAATTATACAAAAATTCACAAAGCTCTATAATGCCCTAAGATGTCCTACCACCAAGTTTCATAATCCAGAGAGTATTTGGCCCTCATTTATTTAGCATATTCCTTAAGATAAAATAGATGACTTGTGAATGAAGTGCTCATTAAATCAATTTAATAATTACACAAATATTACCAGAGGTCTATATCATGATTTTATGTAATCTACCAAACTTTCATCAACATCCAAGATAATTTGAGCATGTAAATTCCTTTTATAAGAAGGCTCCCTAACAAGGTTATAACCTAAATCAGAGGGGATAAGTGTTCTTAAAATTCTCATAAAATTTCCTAGAGCATATTTACACTTTATGAACTTATCTACCAAGTTTCATGACCATTCAAAGACATATGCACATATGTCCTTCACAAGGCTTAAAGTGCAACCCTAAGGTTAGAACTAGGGTCCTAGGGCACATCCACCCCACATCGCCCCAAATTACTCATGGGGGTGACTTATGTGATCCTAAAATAGTGGCCAATGTTTCACATCATCTTGATGAGATTTGACCACCTAATTCCATCATGTGCACTTTTGACCTAGTTTGACCAAACTTGGGTTAACTAATTAGCCAACCAAATCAGTCCCAATTGGGCTGAAATTTTTACCATTGTCATATCATAACCCTAAGGACCTCCCACAAAAATTTGGAGGGTATTGGATGTCATTAGACCCTAAAATTAATTAATATATGATTTATTAAATTTTACAAAAACCTTAGAAAAATATTCTCCAAAAATTTTCATTTTTGGATATGTTAAGGGTGTAGGTATAAACAGCCTATATTTCAAATTTCAAGCCCATATCATTATCCCATCAAAAGTTATTTAAGAAATAGTGGTTGTCCCACCCTACGCACCAGCCCCACCAAAATGGCTCTACAGGGAGCTACAATGCTCCTTTTGGGCTGAAATAAATTTTAAAATAAAGTACACACCAAGGGCTACAACTTTGGTGTTGGACACTTTTTCATCAGGGGGCAGTAAGTATTTTCTATAATTATTTCTAACTGCTGCCAGTAAAGGGACAAAAATAGGAATATCAAATATATCACTACATAAGCTTGCACAGATCTTAAAACACAAATGAAGGGCATCCCTTCATCTTCTCCAATCAACCAACGACCACGGTTGTCCCATCCTGTAGCAACTTGGGAGGTGATTTCCCAGCCACCTAGACGCTCTCCCAGTCGACCAATGCCTCCACCACCTCCGTTGAGGTGGCGGCCGGCGATGTACGGTGGTTGGCCGATCGGAGGCGACCGAAATCAGAAATTTAAACG
This sequence comes from Dactylorhiza incarnata, assembly GCA_033032865.1. Lineage (NCBI taxonomy): Eukaryota > Viridiplantae > Streptophyta > Magnoliopsida > Asparagales > Orchidaceae > Dactylorhiza > Dactylorhiza incarnata. Next base: position 3,890,745 of record JAWHQI010000176.1, on the reverse strand, counting down.
AGAGAAGAAAGCTTGATCACAAGCTTCCGTCCATGCCGATTCAAGACCAATTGTCCCCAAATCTAGTGGCCAAAATGATAAGATCTACCCACTAAGAAATAGACGAGAGGGGAGGACCTGAATTGCGGCTTGTAGTCGTGTCGATCGCCGGTCTGCCATGGTTGGTCGAGAGCTCTTGGGTGCCATGCCGGTAGGTGCCTAGGTATGAGAATTCTTCTAAAAAATGGGGGAAACTCATTCCCTCCACCCCTTGAGGCCTTTTATAGAGCCAAATCCTGGTGGGTGGGGGGGGGGAGGTGAAGCTTGGGATTCCTCCATTAACACCATTCATGGTGAAAATTTTGGCCATCTCCAAAGGTCACTCATTTCACCCTCCTTAAAGGTTGGAAAAACTCTTAATATTCTTCAAATTGATAGGGAGAATGAACCCCCATCAATTGGGAGGACTTTTGGACTCCCTTGGCCATGAATTTGGCCAGCAAAACGAGTCCCGACCATCTCCCGTCGATTTAGATACTGTCGACGCTAGTGATAGCGCCAACGTTAGCCCCTCGACGGCATAATGCTTGCCGGTTCGGCAACCATCAGGCGCTACCGCTACCGCCCGCGCTAGCACTAGCGTCTGTGCTAGCGTTTCGACGGTATTCATTTCGTCTCAATTGAGTTCAGTGTTCATCTCAACGGTTCACCTAAATCACCACTACCGCCAGCGCTAGCGCCGTATTCAATATACCCCTTTCTTTCTACGGCTGGGTAATTGAGGTACTATGAGGGGACCCCTTTACTGGGTTAGGCACGTCATGGTGGGGTCATGGGTCACGACGATGCCCTAAGGCCAACCTTAGGCTTGGTAACTGGAATTCACTATCCGCAAACTATGGCAATTTTTGCCTCAAGTCTAAGCTCTTATGTTCTCTTTGCGCATCCTAGGGTTTTTTCATGACCTAGTCATGACAAAACCGTCCTAGTGGTCTAGTCGTTTGGGGGATGTTATAAAGTACCCATGGTGTTCTATTTATAGGAAAACCAAAGGGTAGGGGGCTATTTATAGCCCAGGCCCTGCCTGGCGACTACGCGATATTGAGGGGAATCTTTCCTGGCTTCGGCGAGTATCCGCTATGGTCGCCCACCTGGCGAGTATTAGGGGGATGCTCGCACATGCCCGCCTATACTCGCACATGCCTTCTGCTGCCTCTGCTTGATGACTTGTCTTCAGTCTTTGACCCTTGGCTTCTGTGTTGACCTTTGACTTTGACATTTTGCCTACGTGGCTTGAATTGGGTCCCATCCTCGGAGAATATGGGTTGTACAGTATGTATGCATTAGGTGTTAAACTCGGCATAATTCTTTTTCCCTTAAAGAAAAAGAACCAGAAAGTACAATAACAATTAAAATCATTTACAATCATATTGCAGCGGTTCAGAAAAATGAGCTAGGAGGTAGAACACTGATTCAATTTGTCTATAAACGTGTTACATAAGTTGGGTATGTTTGCTATATCAGAGTGAAAGAGAATTGTGCACAACTATAAAGCATATTTTTTCACATCATTTTTCTATTCAGTTATGTTGTATGTTTCCATCTGTATTTCAATTGGATTGCACCTACAAAATCAATAGGTATTAAATACTTTTATTATCGATAGTTGGGGTGATCACTTCTACAAATCAGTCATTTGTGGGGGGTTTATATTTATGCCAGATGAGACAAAACATAGCTACTGTTGGGCTCTTGAATGCTTTAAATCTATTCTGGATTCATGTTCATTACCACTTGTTCTAGTGACAGACAGAGACTTGGCATTAATGAATGCTATCAAAGTCCTTTTTCCTCATTCCAAAAATTTGTTATGTCAAGTTCATATTCATAGAAATATATTGGCACATTGTAAAAAATTATTTACAAAAGGTAATGTGTGTGATCAATTTTTGGGTAAATGATAAAAATTAATGAATGTTAAAACAAAGGTGGAGTTCAACATGGAGTTTAACTTATTGTTAATTGGTTATGCAGAAAAATACCCAAATGTATTATCTTATGTTGTCAATACATGGATTGAACCCTACAAAGAATATTTCATTTTAGCATGGATAGACAAATTTTTACACTTAAGAAATATTACTACAAATCGGGTAGAAAGTAGGCATTCTCTATTGAAATTTTTTCTGAAGGTCTCTATTGGAAATTTAACAACCGTACTAAAATTTTGACTAAATGATTACTATCCAACACGCCAAAATTAAGAGATCGTTTGGGCATAGTGTGATTCAAGTTAGCACATTATATACGGATCCACTCTACACAAGTCTTGTTGGTTGTCTCACTAACTGCATTAAAATTCATCAAAGAAGAAGAAGATAAAGTCAAAGACTAAAATTATTGTCAAGCTTGAGAGTGTCCACACAAGACAATGTATTCTTTGGGATTACCTTGCGCTCATGAGTTAGTCCCATATATAACTCAATCAATACCATTCCCTTTATGTATAATACATCATCATCGGAAGCAATTATCATTAAAGGAAATGTTCGATGCTCATATTTCACATGATATCGAAATCAGGGGTGGACCCATATAGGGCCTAGTTGTTGGAGCATAAGTTTCGCACTCTTCAGGTTTGATAATAACAAAATCCCGTTTGTATTTGATTATATTTTTATTGATGGTGTGCAGGTAACAGGTATGAGATGTTCACAATTCTGATTGGAGCTCAATTTAACTGTATGAAGAATTTCGATGTCGGAATTTTCCGACATCTACTGTCGCCCCTGTGACGGGACAGAAGTTACAGCAGAAGCCCGCACGACAGCACGACGAGCAGTATTTTGGCGCTGTCGTAATTCCGACAGCGATGTCGCCCAGGCGACGAGACAGAAGTTACAGCAGCAGTCTGCACGACAGCACGACGAGCAGTATTTTGGCGCTGTCGTAATTCCGACAGCGATGTCGCCCAGGCGACAGTGAAAAACTATAAATTGGTTCGTTTTGTTCGTGCATTCCAAGCTTTGAAAATTCTAAGTCCTTTCCTGAGTGCATACGAACCAGAGAGCTCCAGAACCTCATCAACTCTCATTTGTGCTTAGAAGGTTTGAAATTGAAGACGAGATCGGATGCTCTTCTACATCAACGATCATCTAGAGGCTTCAACCTTCCTTTCAGAGATCTGAATTTCTAGAGAGTTCTTCATTTGATTTTGTATTTTCATTTATATACATTTCACTTTGTATTGGTAGGAAAATCGTCTCCTTGTGCGTGACGTCTAAGTCCTTGCGTGGCTTAGGGGAAAATAGCTTCCTTGTGCGGAGCGTCCAAGTCCTTGCGTGGCTTGGTAGAAAATCGTGGTCTTGTGTGTTACGTCTAGATCTTGGGAAGATCTAGAGGATAGGCTTGGGCTTGGTCTAGGGAGAGACTAGTGATAGCCTTCCGATCCTTGGGAGAAGGATTGGTAAACTCAAATTGTTAAAAGTTTATTATCATATTTGTGCCTTGATCTTAAGCATTGTTAAGATCATTTTTATTGTATGTGAATTTCATGATTAAAAAATTATGACATTTTCTTTAATTGCAAATTTGATTGCTTAATCTTTAACTTAGAAATTTGTGTTTGAACTAATTTAAAAATTACATTGGTTTGAAAATTTTTATAAGTGGTTTTTAGAAAAGCAAAATTTGTTTTAAAAATTCTTAAGTAAAAAAATCATAATTTAAAAAGGCCCTTATTCACCCCCCCCCCCCCTCCTCTAAGGGCGCCACAAGATCCAACACGTGGTATTAGAGCGAGGTTACTCCAAAACAGTTTTACCACCGGGAGTAATGGCGCACAACGATCACGCGTTCGTTGAGGGGCAAGGAATTAGTAGCCCACCACTTTTTACGGGCACAGACTATAACTATTGGAAAACCCGAATGCGGTGTTTTCTAATAGCTCTCGACATAGAAGTTTGGAATATAGTCGAGACGAGTTATACTTCCCTAACATTTGTTGTAGGAGATGTAACTATGGTCAAACCCAAAGTCAAGTGGGATGACAATGATAAATTAAAATGTAAGAACAATGCAAAAGCCATGAATGCTTTATTTTGCGCACTAGATTGCACTGAATTTAATAGAGTTTGTGCTTGTGATACTGCATTTGAAATTTGGAATCTTTTAGAAATTACTCATGAAGGTACTTCGCAGGTAAAGGATTCAAAGCTATTTCAACTGGAGTCAGAGTTCGAAAGATTCAAAATGGAGGTGGATGAAGAAATTGATACAATGTACACACGATTCACTAAAATTGTGAACGATTCAAAGGTGTTGGGTAAGGTTTTCTCCAATGGAGATTTAGTAAGGAAAATCTTAAGATGACTTCCCCCGAAGTTCAATCCTAAAGTGACTGCAATTTCTGAGTCACATGATCTTAAGACCTTACAATTGGAGAACCTCATTGGGAATCTACAAACCCATGAAGTGGAGTTGAAGATTCAAAGCCAAGAGTGCAATTTGGAGCCCAAAAAGAAGAGCTTGGTGTTGAAATCTAAAAAGGAAATTGAAAGTGAGACTGAAGAAAGTGAGGAAGATGAAGAAGGACTGTTTGTGAGGAACTTTAAGAAGTTTATGAGAAATCCTGAGAGGAGAAACTCATTTAGAAAAATTTTCAAAAAGAAGGATTTTTCCTACAACAAAGGCAAAGGAAAAATGGATGATGAAGAAGAACGTCCGCTACCGGAATGCTATCATTGCAATAAGATTGGACATATAAGAAGCAAGTGCCCAAAATATCTGAGAGAGCAGAAAGAGAAGAGGCATGATAAGAAGTTCAAAAAGATGGTTCTGAAGGCGGAGACTTGGGATGACACAACTTCTGAAGGCTCAAGTGAAGCAAGCGATGAAGATAAAGAAGAAGCAAATGTATGCTTGATGGGGAAAGAAAATGCGTCATCTGACGACGATAGCAGTGTCCAAAGCGACACTGAGGTAACTCCTCCATCTTATGATGATTTATATTCTGAATTTATGAAAACTTGCAAATTTTTGGATAAAAGCCTAAAGGAAATCGATTTTTTAAAATGTGAAAATAAAGATCTTTTGAAAGTAAATAAAAAGTTATCAAATGAGTTGAAATCTATTGGGAACGAGAAGGTAATTTGTCAAGAGTGTGATCACTCTTCGACAAGGATAAAAGAACTTGAAAACACTATTTCTAAGTCCGATCAAAAAATTGATCAACTTCTAAAAGAGAAAAAGGACTTAGAAAAGGTTGTCAAAACATCTCATTCTCAATTAGAGAATTACAAGAAAAATGTTGCAAATCGATGTGGCATGATAGTAAAAGAAATTCAATTTTAAAGTCCAAAGTAAATGAATTGAACATGGCAATTGGCATGGAAAATTTGGTGTTGGGAAAAAAATCTCTGGATATGATTTTAGGCAACCAATGCCATGGGTCAGCAAAATTTGGACTAGGATACGTTTCTGGAAGCTCTGGAACACTACAACAAAATTGCTTTACGGCGACGTTTTTTTATGTCTTTAGTGACGATTTCAAAGCGTCGCGATAGTTTTCGTGACGTTTATAAAAACGTCACAAAATCGTCGTGATTGCGCATGTCGCCGTAGATCATTGCGACGCTTTCCAAAAAAACGTCGTGATTGCCAGTTACTCTACTGCGACATTTTTTCAAAAATGTCATGATTGGCAATTGTTCTACCGTGACACTTTTTAAAAAAATGTCATAATAAGTAATTGCTCTATCGTGATACTTTTCCAAAAAATGTCGCAAAAGATGTTCATCCTACCACAACATTTCTTAGCCAACGTCACCAAAGCCAAAACTGTACAACAACGTTTTTTTTTTCAAAAAAAAACGTCGCAAAATATTATATTTTTAAAAAAATGAAAAAAAATTATGATAATAATTCTCAAATAATCTAAAAACTAATCAAAATTCCACTAAACATTTACTTTTTATTTTAATTTAATTTTAAACATTCAAACACAAATAAATAAAATATTCAATAGCAAAGAGAAGTGTGTTAAATATTCATTATTTTATTAATAAAAAAAGGGTGGGAGATTGCCCAAACCCCTCAATACAGACTAATAGTACTTTCATCTCTAATTAAACTAAATACATGAAAAAAAAGTATCTACAAAGAAGAAAAATCTATGAATGGACATTCTTGTACATATTTGATAGTCAACTGATGTCTTCTCCTCTCTTCTTTAGATAATATCCACTAACACGAAAATCAAGCTACTACCTGCATCCCAAAATGCAAAAAATATGTTAAAAACATTACTTGTATAGTAGTATCTCAGCACCAAGAATTTGGTAAAAAAAAATCGATATATCAAGGAGCTTCTAAGGACAGTGATAGATATATGTTTTGGCATAGTAAACTAATTTTACATGCTTTCAACTAGTAAAAAATCATCAAACAAACTATATACAGCAATGGGAAATTAAAAAAATTGGTGGCAATTCAGCAAACAGTTGATATGTGATTGCTAAGTAGTTAGGAGAGAAAGAGCTAGTTGCAGATGTTAGATATGAAAAGAAGAGGAGATATTAGTGTAAGACTATATTTTGGTCCAAGCAGAAAATGTTATTTGTAACACTAATTTCAGCATTCCAAGCAGAAAATGTTGTTTGTAACACAGATACATATCAGCATTCCAAGCAAAAAATGCTATTTGTAATGCATATAAAAATGTCTACAATAATTTCATATAAAGGTTCTTTGAATCAATTTTAGTATGGTGAACACCTATTATATCAATATATTCAGGTAAAGGTTCAGATTCCATAGCACAAAATCTGAATGAAAATCTAAATGAAAAATAATTGTTTCACAGCACAAAATCTGAATGAAAATCCTAAATCTGTGGCCACATCTCTAAATGAAATTCCAATTATTTTAGATGAAACAACTCATCTGATGAACTCAAATGAGTACCTGGTGCTCCAGGAGTGTTTTTCTGTTTGAAAGCTCGATTGAACAAAGAGATTTTTAAACATTAAATACCTGATCAACATAATACCTGCAAAAACAATCGGATACCTTTGCCGCTGAGGATGAAGTCTATGACCATTAGCAGCAGATGAAGCGCCTGAAATAAGAAAGAACTATTTATGGTGTTATTGCAAAGGATCGGAGCACTTCTCAAATTTCTTTCTCTTACAGTTGCATAAAATAATTTATCACAGTCATGTCATAAATAGGTCATGGATCCAGACACAACATAAAAGAACTCATCATAGTTATCTCAAAACTAAAAGCATGGATCTAACCACCTGGGTGGAAAATTTTGGGGTAAGCCTTATTTTTATTAACCTTAATTTTCTCTGAGTTCAGGAACTAACAAAACCTCAAATCCTGGACTCTAACATAACATGGAATTCTGAACTCTAACAAAACCAGTGCAATGTAAAAAGATGAAGACAGAACTCTACGAAAACGTCAAATTCTGAACTCTAAAAAAACTTGAAATTATGAACACTAACAGAACCAGTGAACGAAAAAAAGATGAAAACAGAGAGAGGGCAGGAAATTGAACCTGTAATGGAAGACCTAGAGGCAGAGTTGGATCAAATGGGAAGAACGCTAGCTGGCGAAGATCGAATGGGAAGAATGCTAGCTGGCGAAGGTTGGCTGTGCAGAATACCTTGGCATTGGTTGCTCGTGTAGGCTGGCTATGCGTCGTCCGCAGATGTCGTTGTCTGGAGAGGCGGGAGGATGTGGATGGCGATGTGCGGCATGCAGCGTGCTGGAGGAGGGGTGCTGGAGGCGGCGTGCTGGCGGAGGAGAAGGCGGGGAGGCACGTGATGCCCTCAAACGGCGATGGAGTAGAGCGGCGGATGCGTGGGAGGAGATTTATTTGGAAGGGAGAAGCACTGGTTTTTGTAGGACCTTACCAGAGCTCTATTTGGCGGATTGTCGCGGCAGGAGAGTGGTTTACTCCATGTTTTTTTAGCGGCCCCACCTCCACCTTCATCAACGGCTGTGCCGGCGCTACCATGACGGATATAGTTTAGTGGGCTTGAGAGAGGGTTGGAAAGGTTTCGGATCTGTAATAGAGAGAGAGAGGTCATGTTGATACCTGGCTTTGCAGGCGCTTCCACTTCGACGGAGGCTTTGCCGGTGGTTGAGCAAAGGATTTGAGATTTTAGGGATGTGAGGTCGCGAGGGAATGAGGATGTGTTGCTTTCGGCGGGACTTTGGTAGGGGCTGTAGTCGAGGAACTCAAAAGATGGGACTTGCCTTGCAGGAATGGTTGAAACCAGGGGTCAAAAGCGGCAGGCTGGTCCAGGCGGGAAATGACAAAAAAACCTGGAATATGAATTGCGGGAGAGGGTGTTTTGAGGGCATTTTGGGTATAAGAATGGTTCACCATCCACTCATTTAAGTTTGCTTATATAATAAAGATATAATAAATATATATATATATATATTCGTCGGTTGGACAATACGGATGACGACCTTCGACACAAGTGCAAAATATTATTTAAAAATGGGGCTAAAATATTAGTCACGTATTAGGTAACTGATTACGGGTTAGGGGAGGAAATGAAAAAGCTAGGGCTAATTTACGGGTTAGGGGAGAAAGTGGATCGCCGGTTAGGGGGGAGGAAATAAAAAAAAAATCTAAAAGTGGCAATGAAAGTTTTGGAGGGAAACAAATTTTTCCCTCCATAAATAATTTTATATTAAAATATTACATGAAAAATTTGAAAATGTATATTTCATTTTTACTTAAAAATATGTATTTTGTAACAAAATAATTCATTGTTATTTTTGCACCAACAAAAATAGTTGTTATTTTTGAACGTAAACGCAAAATTCATATACATAGGAGCATTTGATATGAGGTTATGATCTGTCATCTTAGACTTTGTTTAATCGACTCGTCATTGATCGATGCAGTCATTTTCATCGTTACGCAACTCATGATACTTACAATATTGGAACATTCACCTAACGCCTCATCGATCAATGTAAACATATTCTCCATACAGAAAGAAATATCTTGGTATGATATATTGCAGGGTATTCCATAACTAGTAACATTTGACAAGATCATTGAGCTACTGGCCAAAAAATGCATGGCTACATGATGTACGTATGTATGCTAACCCTAATAGTTATGTACGTTTGTGGAGACATATAATATCCACAGTGAACAAATTCATATTATATATATATATATTTAATTACTTGTATCAAGCTTATGATCGAGATCGTCGCTATCATCAATATAACTTCACTACCATCAAAAATATCATTATATATTAGAACTTTAACAGAAGGTCGTATGTTTTGATGACGCCGCGCTCACCGTCTGCCGCAGCCGTCTCCCGACCATGGGAGTGCGGATAGTCAGGTGTATGGTGATGGGTGTGCGCATAGTAAAATACCCTATCATGGCGATGCGCATAGCCAAGCGTATGATTATAGGTATGCGCATAGCAAAACATGCACCCCCATCATGAGGGTACGGTGTGTGCATAGCCAAGCATAGTAGTACGTTATGGGTGGTGCTCATAGCAATTAAATACCCCATCATGGGGGTGTGCATAGCCAAGCATATGGTTATAGCGCATAGCGAAATACCCCATCGTACATGCATGTATGGGGGTGTGCATTCATATAGTTATGTGCGCATAGCAAAATATCCGGCCATCATGGGGTGCGCATAGCCCCAAGCGAATAATTATGGGTGCATGTGTGCATACAAACTACCCATAGCATTGGAGTACGCACATAACCAAGTGTATGGTTATGGGTGTGTGCATATAGATAAGGCTGATATATATCATCAACTTAAACATGCATAATGGGCGTCGTATACGTACTTCATGATGTATTTCATGCATCATGCTCACTAAGTACATGACATGATTTATGTTCAATCATTTGATAAATGATAACAATATCACTTATATCCCTTTTAACAAAAGATCTTCTGAAATGTTTGATAACAAATTTTGACAAAAAATCATATGTTTTGATGACGTTTTTAAAAAAAAAATCGTCACGAAAGATAAACATGTATGCTGACGTGTTTTCATGCAAAGCGTGGCTAATGCTAAATTTTTATATTGGCGACGTTTTAAAAAAAAAAATTGTCGCTAAATGTAAACAAACGACGACGTTTTCAAAAACGTCACAATAAAAACATTACTTTAGTGACGTTTTAAAAATAATCGTCACAAGAGCTCAACACGTATGGTGACATTTTCCCTAAAAAACGTAGCAAATGCTATTTTTTGCATTAACGACGTTTATGAAAAAAATCGTCGCTAAATATAAAACTAACAGCGACGCTTTCAAAAACGTCGCAAAAAAAACGTCGTCGTAGATACTATATCTTGTAATGGAAGCTGTCGGAAATTTCCGACAGCTGATGTCGGAACCAGCGACAGCGCCAGGTTCAGAAAACCTTTTTCTCAAAATAAAAATTCTTCTAAGTGCACATATAAAGATGTTTCCTCCAGCAAGAGTCCAGAGAAACCATTGAAAAATAGTTCCTCACTATTCATTGTATGTGCCAAATGTCATCGATTTGGTCACATCTCGGGCTCATGTTGGAAGAAAGGAAAAGTTCATGTTAAACAAATCTGGGTACCTAAGGCGTCCACCTATACCATGGGAGGGACCACTTGGGTAACTAGATCTTTACTCTCATCATCTTTTTAGGTGTGCGTGCAGGCTAGGAACAAAGAAGACGTGTGGTATTTGGATTCTAGCTGTTCAAAACACATGACGGGCGATAAATCAAAGTTCCTAAGCCTGGAGATGAAAAAAGGAGGAACAGTGACCTTTGGAGATAATGGCAAGGGTAAAGTCAAAGGCATTGGAGTAGTAGGTAACGAAGAGTTTAAAATTTCAAATGTTTTATATATATTAAAGGTTTGAAACATAATCTAATCTCTATTAGTCAACTATGTGATAAAAATCTAAATGTTTTATTTGACTCTAGCTCAAACCTTTGCAAAATTATTGATTACAAAACAAATGAAATTGTACTTACTGCACCAAGAATAAACAATGTCTATACAATAACTTTTCATGATTTATCTCATTCTACACTTAAATGTTTTATTTCAAAGAATGATGAACTTGAATTATGGCATAGGCGGCTAGGACATTCTAGTGCTAAACGAATAGTAAAGCTTTCAAAGAATAAAATAATTAAAGGTTTACCGAATTTAAATGGAAAGCTTTCATCATTGTGTTCATCATGCCAAAAAGGAAAGTTTACTAAATCATTGTTTAAGAGCAAAAATGTTATTTCTACTTCTAGATCTTTACAGTTAGTACATATGGATTTATTTGGTCCAATTACACAAAGTCTAGGAGGTAGAAAATATACATTTGTTATTATTTATGATTATTCTAGATTTTGTTGGACACTATTTTTAAATTCAAAATCTGATGCTTTTGATGAATTTGTAAAACTAATTTCACGTATTCAAAATGAACTTGATTTAAAAGTAAAATGCATTAGATCAGATCATGGAGGAGAGTTTGATAATGAAAAATTTATTTGATTTGTAATGAATTTGGGATAAAACACAAATTTTCTGCTCCTCGCACACCACAGCAAAATGGTGTAGTGGAGAGGAAAAATAGAACACTTCAAGAATTAGCACGTACTATGCTTTGTGAATTTAAATTGCCAAAATATTTTTGGGCCGAAGCGGTTAGTACTGCATGCTATATTATTAATCGTGTCATGATTCGTCCTACATTACAATTAACTCCTTATGAAATTTATTTTCAAAGAAAACCAAATGTATCTTACTTTAAAGTTTTTGGTTGTAAATGCTTTATTTTGAATACAAAAGATAACTTAGGTAAATTTGATGAAAAATGTGATGAAGGAATTTTCATTGGTTATTTTTCAACTAGCAAGACCTATAGAGTTTATAATAAACGTATTAAAGTGGTTGAAGAAACTATTCATGTAAAATTTGATAAAAACATTTCCTGTGTAGAAAATACTAAAGTTGTAGGTAATGAGAAAAATGAAGAAGATGTGGAACAAAATCTGAGGAAAAATGATGATGATGATGAAGAAAAAGTAGAGAAAGAAGACGAAAAAGATGGTGAAGAAGAAGAAGAACAAGGATATGTACCTCCAACCGAGCTAAGGTTCTCAAAAGATCATTCACAAGAATTCGTTATTGGAGAACCATCAAGTGGGGTACGTACATGTTCTAGTTTACATGAAAGTTTTTCAAATTTATGTTTTGTCTCTAATATATAACCAAAAGATGTTGCCACCGCTTTAAATGATGAATCTTGGTTTTTAGCCATGAATGAAGAACTTAACCAATTTGAAAGAAATAAAGTTTGGACACTTGTAGATAGACCTAGTGATCATCCTGTGGTAGGAGTCAAATGGGTTTTTAAAAATAAATTAGATACTGACTCTAGGATCACTAGAAACAAAGCTAGGCTTGTAGCGAAAGGATACAATCAAATTGAAGGGGTAGATTTTGATGAAACTTTTGCACCCGTTGCACGATTGGAAGCAGTTAGAATTTTTGTTGCATTTGCTAGTCATAAAAGATTTAAATTATTGCAAATGGATATTAAAACTGCATTTTTAAACGGGTTGATTAAAGAAAAAGATTATGTTGAACAACCCCCAGGCTTTATAAATGAAAAATTTCCTAATTGCGTGTATAGATTACTAAAAGCTTTGTATGGTTTAAAACAAGCATCACGAGCATGGTATGATAGATTGACCTTATACTTATTACAAAATGGTTTTAAAATGGGTGGTGTTGATTGTACACTCTTCATTAAGCAAGTTGATGATGATTTAATTGTTTTACAAATTTATGTTGATGATATTATTTTTGGAGCCACTAATGAAGAGTTATGTAATTATTTTGTTAAAATGATGGAAAGTGAATTTGAGATGAGCATGGTAGGAGAACTAAAATATTTCTTAGGATTTCAAATTATTCAAAAACATGATGGAATTTTTATAAACCAATCAAAATATATACATGATGTTTTGAAAAGATTTGGATTTGAAAATCTTAAACAAGCTAGTACTCCTATGAGTGTCTCTTTAAAATTAGGAAAAGATGAAAGTGGAATATCCATAGATCAAACTTTATATATAGGCATGATAGGTTCACTTTTATACTTAACCCCTTCTAGACCAGATATTATGTTTTCAGTTTGTTTATGTGCTAGATTTCAAGCCGATCCCAAAGAATCACATTTAAAAGCGGTAAAAAGAATTTTTAGATATTTAATTGGCACATCTAAACTTGATTTGTGGTATCCTCATAGCGATGATTTTACTTTTTTTGGCTATTCTGATTCTGATTATGCCGGTTGTTCACTAGATAGGAAAAGTACTAGTGGCACTTGTCACTTTTTAGGCCCTTCACTCATTTCATGGTCGAGTAGGAAACAGAATTCTGTTGCCCTCTCAACCACCGAGGCCGAATACATCGCACTTGGTAGTTGTTGTGCACAAGCTCTTTGGATGAAACAAACTTTAGAACTTTAACATTAAACAACAAACTATAGAGCTATGGTGCGATAACAAAAGTGCAATTGATTTAACATACAACCTGATTCATCACTCTAGGTCTAAACATATTGACGTTAGGCATCATTTTATAAGAGACCACATTAAAAATAATCAGATTAAAATTTCCTTCATAGGAACGGATAATCAACTAGCCGATATATTCACAAAACCATTGCCGGATTCCCGGTTTTCAATGCTAAGGCTTGAATTAGGAATCCTAGATATTTCAAACTAAGCATATCCAATATGACAAATCAAGTTTAATAAGATAAAGAACAATGGAAAAACATCATTTTAAATCAAAAAATAGAATTTGAATGACTTAACAAAAATTCTCACATTATTAATAATTCATACAAATTGTTCCAGAAAAATAGTAGAAATAAACATAAGATTAAGTTCAGTAAACAGAAAATGAAATCTGGGTAAGTTCGGAAAATTGTTCCAGAAATAAACATAAGATTAAGTTCGGAAAATTCCGACATCAGTCAGAAGCAACAACCTGCTGGAAACTACTCAGAATCATCATATCCAGCCTCGTTACTTTCTGGACAGTCTTCTGAAGATCCACGTCTTACAGCCTTTCCACGTCGAGTCCGCCTAACCGATTGGCGTGGCGGTTCTTCATCTGGGACTTCCCATTCGGCCGCTTCTTCAGGAGTAGGCTTTAACTTCAGTCCCTTCACCAGAAATTTCATAAATTTCTGCAGTCTACTGCGATCTTTCTTCACTTCTTTCTTGTGTTCTTCAAATGAATCACGAAGATCATCTATAGCCTCTCATAGTAATCCTCCTCTAGGATTTGTGGCTCTCTAATCTCTATTCCAGGATGAGGCTTTTTATGAGGCTTCTTAACTTTCATGGTACCCGTATAGTATATTTCAGGAATACAATCATCTAAGTATGAATCTTGACTTATCCATTCATACTTCTTATAGAGAATACGTTGAATTATAGCCCCCATTGGCAATGTATGAACCTTCACCCATTTTGGTTGTTTTAATCTAATAACATAACGAATCTGGGCAAGGATGAGGTCCGCTACATCAAAGGGTTCCTTCTCTATAATAAAATATGTAAACAGCGTCAACTGTGCTGTGATACTCCTTGTATCACAACTTTTTAGCATGACTGTGTTTCTCAATATGTCTTGGACTAAATAGGCATCAGGAGTGAGTGAAGAGACTTCCGTGATTAGGGTCCTCTTTTTACTTCCATGTAAACTCATGTTTACAAGAGTCCAATCTCAGTCCCTTCTATAGCTTTCTACTATGTCTGGCATATGATCAATCATAAGAAGACCAAATTCATCTCTAAGATCAACATGTGTTATTTCCACTTGTTGACCTTGGATTCTCGATCGCACCCCCCTATCCAATTCAGTGTGTTTATGGTCTTCCAAATGATTGTAAAACTCTCGGATCAAGACAGATGAGAACATATCTACTAAAATTACTGATAATATACCTGCATTAGCAAGAAGAGTGTAGATATGGCCGTGCTTAGGAGAGACAAATTCAACATATTTTGAAACTCCAATAATTGCCTTCTCAATCCCCGGATATACTTGATATGAACTATGAGCATCTTCAGATATACTTTTACGAGCCTTAGAACTGGAAGACATTCTGCAAACATAACAAAACTAAATTTAAGTTAATCACTGTTCTGTGCACTGGGACGATGTCGCCCAAGCGACATTGACTGTCAGAAAATTCCGACATTGATCCAGTGAGCTTTTTTATATGTTTTTTCAACATAGACTTCCAGATCTACTCGAAATCAAGTTATATTTCTGTTAAATTTTTTTTTAACAAAACTAAACCTTCTCACATATCATTTACTATTCATCTTCTTCAACCATCTTCAAAAAGATCATCTTCTTCAACCTTCCTCTCGCCCTCCAGTCCATAAAATGATGTACAATCGGGTTTGACTCGGTTTTTTAGCCATTTTTATACTTTTAGCTGTCGCCTAGGCGACAGTGCGTGTCGGAAAATTCCGACAGCTCCCAAATTTGATTTATCTTCAATTTTGATCTCTCTGATACTCTACACTAGTTATATGTCATTATTAATGCCATAACTCATGAATTGATGCCAACCCATGTGCTTTTTAATTTTTTAAAAATGGTTATTTATATGATTATATGATTTCATTTCCACTCTATCATAGTATTGACACTCCTGCTAAGTGGTTTAGACTATTGGAAATTGTTTTCGCATGCCTCTAAGTATGAGAAATTGTTTATATATAATAATGAGCTATCATGTTCACTTCTTTTGATCCATACATATGTCTTTCTATTTAATATATACATGGATCATGTTTGCTTTAACATAATACAATAGCATTCCATAAAAACTACTTTCAAGCTTGATTTGTTAGCACAACCAAATATACACCATCTTTTGCGATTCAAGTGAATTCGGAGATCCTTGGTCAATTAAAAATAAAACTATATATAAATATCTATACAAACAACAAAGTTAAGATATCACAAAATATGTGATCAACAAAAAGTTTAAATTGAGGACAAGGATACTCCACCAAGCACTACTTACCCTCCTGATAAGTCTTAATAAGCATTGTGAGGTTGGGCACCTTGGAAAGAATTGTAAAGTGTCTTGTGCAAAATAAAAAATGGTATTCTATTCTTATTGTGTTATATCTTCAAGGTAAAAGTTTTTTTTTTGCTTATGTTATGTTTTTTATTCCAATGATCATGTAAATTAAATAATTTCATATGTTTGATCAAAGCGACACTTGTACACATCATTATGTTATATAAACCTTCATCTCATGAGAATTAGACCGAAAAGATTCCAAATTTCTATACACAATTGTGTCTTTCTATGATACTTTAAAATGACATTAATCATGTTTAAGTTATTTTTTTATTCTACTACTTCATATGACTATACCATCTATTCATGAGTTTATTCAATACTATGGCATATTACTATTATTTCAAGACTTTCAATCATTTTCAACACAAGTGCTTTCGCCTACTCTTCTTTTCTACATCCTATCTCTTCCCTTAAGAACTACTCATTCATTTCAAATTAACTTTTGCTAATACCAAAAGGGGGAGAATTATAAGTATATTCAAGAAATCAAAGAACAATAAGAACAATTCCACCTAAATCTTCCACCTAAAGAATACATCATTTCAATTTTCTATAACATTTAGGGGGAGCATTCATTTAGGGGGAGCATTCATCTAGGGGGAGCTTACATTTAAGAGGAATATATCATGTTATTTTTGTGCACACACCATATGTTAAAAACAACAACCTAAATAGAAATGATTTCTTTATATACTGATTTGTTATTATCAAAAGGGGGAGATTGTTGGAGCATGCGTTTCGTACTCTTCAGGTTTGATAATAACAAAATCTCGTTTGTATTTGATTCTATTTTTATTGACGGTGTGCAGGTAACAGGTATGAGATGTTCACAATTCTGATTGGAGCTCAATTTAACTGTATAGAGAATTTCGATGTCGGAATTTTCCGACATCTACTGTCGCTCAGGCGACAGGACAGAAGTTACAGCAGCAGCCCGCACGACAGCACAACGAGCAGTATTTTGGCGTTGTCAGAATTCCGACAGCGATGTCGCCCATGCAATAGGACAGAAGTTACAGCAGCAGCCCGCACAACAGCACGACGAGCAGTATTTTGGCGCTGTCGTAATTTCGACAGCGATGTCGCCCAGGCGACAGTGAAAAACTATAAATTGGTTCGTTTTGTTCGTGCATTCCAAGCTTTGAAAATTCTAAGTCCTTTCGTGAGTGCATACGAACCAGAGAGCTCCAGAACCTCATCAACTCCCATTTGTGCTTAGAAGGTTTGAAATTGAAGACGAGATCGGACGGGCTTCTACATCAACGATCATCTCGAGGCTTCAACCTTCCTTTCAGAGATCTGAATTTCTAGGGAGTTTTTCATTTGATTTTGTATTTTCATTTATATACATTTCACTTTGTATTGGTAGGGAAATCGTCTCCTTGTGCGTGACGTCTAAGTCCTTGCGTGGCTTAGGGGAAAATCGCTTCCTTGTGCGGAGCGTCCAAGTCCTTGCGTGGCTTGGTAGGAAATCGTGGCCTTGTGTGCTACGTCTAGATCTTGGGAAGATCTAGAGGATAGGCTTGGGCTTGGTCTAGGGAGAGACTAGTGATAGCCTTCCGATCATTGGGAGAAGGATTGGTAAACTCAAATTGTTAAAAGTTTATTATCATATTTGTGCTTTGATCTTAAGCATTGTTAAGATCATTTTTATTGTATGTGAATTTCATGATTAAAAAATTATGACCTTTTCTTTAATTGCAAATTTGGTTGTTTAATCTTTAACTTAGAAATTTGTGTCTGAACTAATTTAAAAATTACATTGGTTTGAAAATTTTTATAAGTGATTTTTAGAAAAGCAAAATTTGTTTTAAAAATTCTTAAGTAAAAAAATCATAATTTAAAATGACCCTTATTCACCCCCCCCCCCCCCCCCCCCTCTAAGGGCACCAAAAGATCCAACACTAGTTTGGGTAGTCGCTCACACTGAATTCTAAAAATATTATTTTTTAATAGTAGAAAATAGGTTACTTACCACGGCAGATAAGTTACCGAAGAAGATAATTGTGATGTTAATATTAAGATAGTTTCTTAGCTCAGTTGGTGGAGGGTGTGAATTTTATTCAAGTGGAGTTGGGTTCAATTCCTACTTACAACAAAATTTAAATTTTTTATTTTATAAACAATTTCATTATTATGCAATTACATAAGTTTTTTTTATAAATAAATTCATTGTTATGTTGTTGTTAAATTTTTTTTACAAATAAGTTCATTATTATGTTGTTTAATGTTTTTGTATAAATAAGTTCATTGTTATGTTTTTTTTAATTTTTTTTTATAAAGAAATTCGTTATTATGATGTTGTTTACAACTTTTTTTATAAACAAGTTAATTGTTTAAAGATTTTTTTATAAACAAGTTCATTGTTTAAAAAAAATTTTATAAACAAGTTCGTGGTTATGTTATTGTGTGAAAAATATTTAAAATTGATGTGCACTCGTAAAGATGATACATGATGTGGTCTCACAAAATGTTCAGGCAGTGCATTCGGGCAGTGCGCTAATGAACATCACTCGCCTCATTTGGTGGAGGAAATGGGGTTGACCAAGATAAACCCCACTATCCCCGTAACCACCCATCATGGGGGGGGGGGGGGGGGGGGGGGGGGGGGGCAAATAGTAAAAATCCCTCATCATGGGGTGCAAATAGTAAAATTCCTCATCATGGGGTGCAAATAGTAAAATCCCCTATCATGGGGTGCAAATAGTAAAAATCCCCCATCATGGGGTGCAAATAGTAAAATCCCACATCATGGGGTGCAAATAGTAAAATCCCTCATCATGAGGTGCAAATAGTAAAATCCTCCAACATGTGGGTGTAAATAGTAAAATCCCACATCATGGAGTGCAAATAGTAAAATCCCTCATCATGAGGTGCAAATAGTAAAATCATCCAACATGTGGGTAGTAAAATCCTCCAACATGTGGGTATAAATAGTAAAATCCCTCATCATGGGATGCAAATTGTAAAATCCCCTATCATGGGGTGCAAATAGTAAAAATTCCCCATCATGGGGTGCAAATAGTAAAATCTCACATCATGGGGTGCAAATAGTAAAATACTTCATCATGAGATGCAAATAGTAAAATCCTCCAACATGTGGGTGTAAATAGTAAAATCCCACATCATGGGGTGCAAATAGTAAAATCCCTCATCATGAGGTGCAAATAGTAAAATCCTCCAACATGTGGGTGTAAATAGTAAAATCCTCCAACATATGGGTGTAAATAGTAAAATCCTCAAAAACTATACAAACTAGTGTGCGCGTAGCTATATTCATGATAAGTGTGCGTATAACACATAAATTGGTTATGGTGTGCGGGTAGCCGCATAACCATCAAAACCACCCTAACAACCCATTTAATTACGAAAGTGCCACCCTCAAAAACTATAAATAGAACCCCAAGGCTTCTCTTTTTTCGATCTTCTCCTCCTCCATCTCTCCCCCCTTTTGAGACTTTCTCTCTCTCCGGCCGGGAAAATCCTCCTACGGATTTTCTCTCTCCTCCTTCTTCCTTGCGTGCTCATAAGCGCGCCTCCTCCTTGCGCGCTCACAAGCGCGCCATCTCCTTGCGCGCTCACAAGCGCGCCTCCTCCTTGCGCGCTCACAAGCGAGCCTCCTCCTTGCGATCTCACAAGCGCGCCTCCTCCTTGCGCGCTCACAAGCATAGTTCTCCTTGCGCGCTCACAAGCGTGCGTCCTCCTTGCGCGCTCACAAGCGCGCCTCCTCCTTGCGCTCTCACAAGCGCGCCTCCTCCTTGCGCGCTCACAAGCGCCTCCGTGCTCTCCGCTCAAAGCGCGCCCCCGTGCGCTCAGCTCCAAGCGCTCCCCCGTGTGCTCCGCTCCAAGCGCGCCTTCGTGCGCTCTGCTCCAAGCGCGCCCCCGTGTGCTCCGCTCCAAGCGCGCCTTCGTGCGCTCCGCTCCAAGCGCGCCTTTGTGCGCTCCGCTCCAAGCGCACCTTTGTGCGCTCCGCTTCAAGCACGCCTCCGTGCGCTCAAGAACAAGCACGCCTATGCGCGCTCAAGAACAAACGTGACAGCCACCGTCAAGACCAGCACTCCAAACTCCTCTCGCGCAACAGGAGACAAGCCACAGAGACAAAGACACCCAGAGCACATCGATCCAACCTTCGAGCAGCATTCAAAGCCTCAAAAGCACGTAGAGCGCAGCATTCCCCTCTGCAGCAGGCAGAAGACTTAGCTCCGTGAGTGGTGGCCTGTCACCCTCCGAACACCTCTCTCTCTCTCTCAACAATTGTAACGAGAGGCGGCCTGTCGCCCTCGAGTTCTTCAAAAAAGCTATGTACAACCAACAAATAGTGGAAGTTTTGGTCGGCACAGATCCGACCACGTGGTTTTTCACCCAGTTTACGGGTTTTCCACGTTAAAAAAATTGCCTTGTCAGCTTTCCCTTTTTCTGTGACTGTTTGCGTGCTCGAACGCTCCCGGGCTAAGGCGGTCCAATTTAGTCCGGTCTACCGGAGCCTTGAGTGATCCGCAACAGTTTGGCGCCGTATGTGGGAACGGAGTTCCCCCAAAGCTTGAAGAAGATTCTGAAGACAGTACCCACTGCACAACGGTACTCGTGACTAGAGATCATGGCAGGAAAAGCCGTCCGCACAAGTGAAGGATCGATCCTCAGGGGGCAGTCTGATCTAGCTCCCCTCCACTCGCTTATCAGCAAACCCGAAGGAGAACTCACCAGTACGAGTGTCCAAGACCGTGGGGCCCATCCTAACGGAGGACCTGAAGCTCAGTATCACTGCGACTGCCCTGAAGCAGCATACCGTGAGCCCGTAGACATAAGGCTCACGCGTGAAGAAGTTCGTGACATAATTTTTGAAGAGCACGAACGAGCAAGGCAGCGTGCCTCTTTGGCCCCTCGCCCTCTCCATCGTCGCTCACCGTTCGCACCAGAGGTTCTGGCACATCCAATTCCCATTGGCTTCAGGCTCCCAAAGATTGAGACGTACAACGGAGCGGGCGACCCATCGGAGAACGTCAGGCACTTCGCAATCATGATGCAACTCTGTAATGCCCCAGATCCATTGTTGTGCCAGGCATTCCCGGCGACTTTGAAAGGACATGCTCGCACCTGGTTCCTATCTCCGATGGAGGGAGAAATCAAGGATTTCACAGAACTGACTCAACAATTCACGGACCAGTTCATCCCTGGCCGCAGGATAGTCAAAGATCCTTCACACCTGTCCAGGATCCGTCAAGGCAAAAGGGAAACCCTTAAAGATTTCTTCCGTCGTTTCACCACTGAGGCACGACAAATCCCTAGGATAAGACCGGAGGTCATGCGAGGTTTTCTCCTCGGAGGGCTCCGCCCCGGTGGCTTCCACTCCGCACTGATGTGGGAAACCGTGCCCAGCTATCCCGATCTCGTTCGACGGATCGACGCCCAGATCGTCGCCGACGAAGCAATTGAAGCGCATCAACAACAGTTTGATAGAGGCGTGAAAAGGAAAAGGGAGCAAGAGGATTCATCAGTCCTCAGGAGGAACAATGAATGTCATGGCAATCCACGACCTCGGCAGTATCAAAGAAACACGCCCCTCAATACCTCCAGAACCAACATATTTTACGCAATCAAAGGCAACGAAGCGCTCCGCAAGCCCAAACCTCTCGTTAAAAACACGGGAGACCAGACAAAATATTGTGAGTTCCACCGTGGACAAGGACATGACACGGAAAACTGCTCCAAGCTTAAGGATGAAATCGAGCGACTCATCCAACAAGGCCTACTGAGGAAATTCCTACGAGGCTAGGCACCGATTCAGCCAACAGGAGATCAGCAAATGCCTCACCAAGAAGTACTGGGAGGCAACCCTTAAGTCAGTCATCCCGGAGAATGCTTCACACCTATTAGCAGTGATCTACCCGCGCCACTAAAATATTCTACCAACTTTATTTTTATAAGAGCTTTGTGTAAATTGCCACTATAACTAATAGCTTTCAAAGTTGATCATTTCAGGCATGTCATCCCACATGCTATCGAAATTACGTATTCACTTCACCAAAAGGAAAGGACGTCTATTTGAATGAACAACACCTGCCTTCGGGCAGTGCGCTAATGAACAGCACCTGCCTCCGGGCAGTGCGCTAATGAACAGCACCTGCCTCCGGGCAGTGCGCTAATGAACAGCACCTGCCTCCGGGCAGTGCGCTAATGAACAGCACCTGCCTCTGGGCAGTGGGCTAATGAACAGCACCTGCCTCCGGGCAGTGCGCTAATGAACAGCACCTGCCTCCGGGCAGTGCGCTAATGAACAGCACCTGCCTCCGGGCAGTGCGCTAATGAACAGCACCTGCCTCCGGGCAGTGCGCTAATGAACAGCACCTGCCTCCGGGCAGTGCGCTAATGAATAGCACCCGCCTCCGGGCAGTGCGCTAATGAACAGCACCTGCCTCTGGGCAGTGCGCTAATGAACAGCACCTGCCTCCGGGGCAGTGCGCTAATGAACAGCACCTGCCTCCGAGCAGTGCGCTAATGAACAGCACCTGCCTCCGGGCAGTTCGCTAATGAACAGCACCTGCCTCCGGGCAGTGCGCTAATAAATAGCAACTGCCTCCGGGCAGCGCGCTCACAACAATCTCTCACTGTCGTCGAATGAAGGTTCGCCCTTCTCCACCGCAGTAAGGTCCCGACATCGTAAGTGTTTGCCCCTCCTACGTTCGTACACGGTTTGAATACATACGCTCTTCACCGGCCAAACCTATCTTCTATTATGTAAAAAGCCGCGAGCTCAGACTCGCGCAAACTTTATCTTTTACTATGTAAAAAGCCGTGAGCTCATACTCGCGCAAATCTATCTTCTACTATGTAAAAAGTCGCGAGCTCAGACTCACGCAAATCTATCTTCTACTCTGTAAAAAGCCGCGAGCTCAGACTCGCGCAAACTTATCTTTTACTATGTAAAAAGCCGGGAGCTCAGACTCGCGCAAATTTATCTTCTACTATGTAAAAAGTCGTGAGCTCAGACTCGCGCAAATCTATCTTCTACTATGTAAAAATCCGCGAGCTCAGACTCGCGCAAACTTATCTTCTACTATGTAAAAAGCCGCGAGCTCAGACTCGCGCAACTCATCTTCTATTATGTAAAAAGCCGTGAGCTCAGACTCGTGCAAACTTATCTTCTATTATGTGAAAAACTGCACACTCATCCTACAACAGCAATTCCTACCCAAGGCGCCACGAAGATAGCAATGATCGAAGTCGTCGCAGAATAAATCAAAACCTCGGAACTCCTCCGCACAGTAATTCGGACTTCAAAGGTTTGGGGGGCTTATGATGTCACTCGTAAAGATGATACATGATGTGGTCTCATAAAATGTTCAGGCAGTGCATTCGGGCAGTGCGCTAATGAACATCACTCGCCTCATTTGGTGGAGGAAATGGGGTTGACCAAGATAAACCCCACTATCCCCGTAACCACCCATCATGGGGGGGGCAAATAGTAAAAATCCCTCATCATGGGGTGCAAATAGTAAAATCCCTCATCATGGGGTGCAAATAGTAAAATCCCCTATCATGGAGTGCAAATAGTAAAAATCCCTCATCATGGGGTGCAAATAGTAAAATCCCACATCATGGGGTGCAAATAGTAAAATCCCACATCATGAGGTGCAAATAGTAAAATCCTCCAACATGTGGGTGTAAATAGTAAAATCCAACATCATGGAGTGCAAATAGTAAAATCCCTCATCATGAGGTGCAAATAGTAAAATCCTCAAACATGTGGGTGTAAATAGTAAAATCCTCCAATATGTGGGTATAAATAGTAAAATCCCTCATCATGGGATGCAAATAGTAAAATCCCCTATCATTGGGTGCAAATAGTAAAAATTCCCCATCATGGGGTGCTAATAGTAAAATCTCACATCATGGGGTACAAATAGTAAAATACCTCATCATGAGGTGCAAATAATAAAATCCTCCAACATGTGGGTGTAAATAGTAAAATCCCACATCATGGGGTGCAAATAGTAAATTCCCTCATCATGAGGTGCAAATAGTAAAATCCTTCAACATGTGGGTGTAAATAGTAAAATCCTCCAACATATGGGTGTAAATAGTAAAATCCTCCAACTTAGGGGTGCAAATAGTAAAATCCTTCAATACGGTCTGCGTATAGCAAATAATATGTGGTGTGCGCATAACCATATCCGTCATATGAATACATATCACCGCAAAACTATACAAACTGGTGTGCGCGTAGCTATATTCATCATAAGTGTGCGTATAACACATAAATTGGTTATGGTGTGTGGGTAGCCGCATAACCACCATAACCACCCTAACCACCCATTTAATTACGAAAGTGCCACCCTCAAAAACTATAAATAGAACCCCAAGGCTTCTCTTTTTCGATCTTCTCCTCCTCCATCTCTCCCCCCTTTTGAGACTTTCTCTCTCTCCGACCGGGAAAATCCTCCTACGAATTTTCTCTCTCCTCCTTCTTCCTTGCGTGCTCACAAGCGCGCCTCCTCCTTGCGCGCTCACAAGCACGCCACCTCCTTGCGCGCTCACAAGCGCGCCTCCTCCTTGCGCGCTCAGAAGCGCGCCTCCTCCTTGCGATCTCACAAGCGCACCTCCTTCTTGCGCGCTCACAAGCATCGTTCTCCTTGCGCGCTCACAAGCGCGCGTCCTCCTTGCGCGCTCACAAGCGCGCATCCTCCTTGCGCGCTCACAAGCGCGCCTCCTCCTTGCGCGCTCACAAGCGCGCCTCCTCCTTGCGCGCTCACAAGAGCCTCCGTGCGCTCCGCTCAAAGCGCGCCCCCGTGCGCTCAGCTCCAAGCGCGCCCCCGTGTGCTCCGCTCCAAGCGCGCCTTCGTGCGCTCTGCTCCAAGCGCGCCCCCGTGTGCTCCGCTCCAAGCGCGCCTTCGTGCACTCCGCTCCAAGCGCACCTTCGTGCGCTCCGCTTCAAGCACGCCTCCGTGCGCTCAAGAACAAGCACGCCTATGCGCGCTCAAGAACAAACGTGACAGCCACCGTCAAGACCAGCACTCCAAACTCCTCTCGCGCAGCAGGAGACAAGCCACAGAGACAAAGACACCCAGAGCGCATCGATCCAACCTTCGAGCAGCATTCAAAGCCTCAAAAGCACGTAGAGCGCGGCATTCCCCTCTGCAGCAGGCAGAAGACTTAGCTCCGTGAGCGGTGGCCTGTCACCCTCCGAACACCTCTCTCTCTCTCTCTCTCTCAACAATTATAACGAGAGGCGGTCTGTCGCCCTCGAGTTCTTCAAAAAAGCTATGTACAACCAACAAATAGTGGAAGTTTTGGTCGGCACAGATCCGACCACGTGGTTTTTCACCCAGTTTACGGGTTTTCCACGTTAAAAAAATTGTCTTGTCAGCTTTCCCTTTTTCTGTGACTGTTTGCGTGCTCGAACGCTCTCGGGCTAAGGCGGTCCAATTTAGTCCGGTCTACCGGAGCCTTGAGTGATCCGCAACAAAAATGAAAGATGGTATTTAAATAGTTCATAAACTAAAATGAATTGAGATTTTAATTTATAATTTGTATTATATTTACTTAACTAGAGAGAAATGGATGAATAAATGATTAATTGAGCACATTATGGCTCATGGGGAGAGACGAAACCACTTAGCAAATATGTATAGTATTGCTAATCGTCACCATCCGTTGACACCCCCTAGGTATTACAAGTGCTATGGCATGGACTTGACATGGACTTGACATGAAGATAAAGACTTACAGAGGATTGTTGCATGCTACCCTTAACAACATCATCAATCATATAGTTAACTTAGTAGGTTTATATATTTATATTATTTTGTATATTAGTATTTATCTGGCTTGACATGTTTACTTGTAAGCCCCCGACTTTCTATTGACTTTGTACTTAGACTTTGGGGTCATCATACCATTATTGTGGTTGCTTTCTATCTTCTCCTATTAGTCGTATGTTTCTGTGATCTACTTACTACGTGGTTTTTAGACTTCGTCGGTACATATTCCGCCACCTCTTATAGAGTACTCAGTATATGGTGTGATAGTTATTCACTTAGCACTATCGCCGGTTCATAGTGTTGGGAGAGAATGACGGGAGAAGGTTGAGACATTCATTCAGCTACTCTTTTGTTATTCTTTTCTTTACTACGGATTGACGGTGGTGTGAGCGGATAAGATACCCTCATCGTGCCTAATTTTCGAGGGGGGGGGGGGGGGTCTTACAAGAGATCCTACATAGCATTTGTGACACCTTATTCAACATCTGGGAATGGGTGTTCAGTATCCACCGAAGTCCCTTCCTGATGCCCCGCATCTCACCGTTGCTAAGTCTCAGAAGATTAATCGGGTTCTCGGAGCATCTTGCTTTCATTCATGTGGCTTCCATTCATTTGCCATGGAATAATCCGAAGTCTTATATATTAATCTCTAGCTTTAATTCCTGTGGCATTCCAACCGTCCAACATTAATTCCTGCTGTATTCCAGAAACTTCAGTTGTTCTCCACCCCGGCACTTGTCAAATGACTCCTTGGGACTCTCCATTTTCATAGCCTGATGATGATTTATTTAATGTTGTAAATCATGTATAAATATAGATTCAATTGTGAATGCAAAGTAAAATATTTCTGCTCTAGTTCTCTCTGCTGATTCCACAATTTGTTAAATCTAATTGATTTTCCATGATTGTGTCTGGTGAACGGAGTTTATTTTCGCAAGCTTTAGTATCCGGAGATTGGAGGAGTTGAGGAGGACAACCCGATCGCCGGCGGGGATTGGAGTTGACTAGAGTACCCCTATTTCTACGACGGAGAAGATGAGACTGCTGTTGAATGAGAGGGAAGGCGAGCTGGATGCTTGAACGAGATTGGCGGGGAAAGCTCGCTAGACCGGATAGCTCAACGGGAGGTGGACGACGACAATGTCGAAGTTAGAGGAGTTGACTTTGGGAAACCCAAAGGAGAAAATGCCCGTCGGATCAAAAAGTCGATGTTGAAACTGTCTACCGGATTCGAGACATAGGTAAACGTGATCGAACAGGGGAAGGAAAGCACAAAGATTCCTCTGCTTCTCCAACCAAACAAGAGAGAAGTGAGTAAAAGATGCAGAATTTTTTTTATTTGATGATATCAATTTTATATACGGATGTTTTAGTATGAATATTAAATAGTTACGAATCGCTATTTTTATAATGTGAATACCAACTGATAGTACATTATTTATAGTTATTTTTATATAATATTTTAATAATAATTAGTTTATTTTTATTTAGTTTTAGTTTAATTTATGTCTAATTTGCTTTCTTTTGTATTTTCGGGTAATCTGGGGCTGCTAATAGCAAATTCAAGCTCACAATCGAGTTCAGGAGAATTAATAAAACAAATCTGCAGAAATCCTCAGTACACGCCCTAGGTCACGGGCGTGACATGGGGGCGTGACCAATGTCACGACCGTGTTTCGCCTTTAGCTCCAGGAAAACCTTTGACACGTCGGATTAATATTACACGCCCTCTGTCACGGGCGTGACAGAGGGCGTGACCTTCACATCACGGGTGTGACTCGCCTGATATAGCCTTCAATGCAAGCAGTTTCCAGATCACACGGTTTCCAGCTTACACGCCCTCGGTCACGGGTGTGACCGAGGTCGTGACCCTTCCCGCAACTGCCAGATTAACTCCAGATCGCGTCGTTTCTCGCCGTTTCCAGACTCGGTCAAGACACGCCCTTGGTCACGGGCGTGACAGGCGTGACCAAGGGGCGAGACCCGCCTATTGATAAAATTTGACAATTTTTCTCCCAACGTTCCCGGGCTTTAAAGACGTCGGTTCCACACCTTACACGCCCTAGGCCACGGGCGTGACCTAGGGGCGTAAACTTCCAGAACTTTTCCCTATAAATTCCTGCTGCTACCATGAAGCTGGGAATCTAGTTCATGCTTCGATTTGATCATTTTTAGCATCATTTTCTATCATTTTATTTGTATTTTCTTTCATGTAATTATACTTTATGACTTGCACTTTAATTCGTAGTTTAGAATTTACTTTCATTGCACTTCTAATTTCATTTCTTATTTATAAAAATATTCTTCTTTTCAATTATGAGTAGCTAGTTTTATAGCATTTGATCGGATGAATTCTTAAGTTTCTTATTTCGTAATCTCTCATTTTCATAACTTTAGTTTTAGATTTGTTACGATTCACCTTTGATTTCTAATTTATTGATTTCATATTGCTAGTATATGATAGTCAATTTAGATTCGTATTCTAGTTGATCGAGAGATCCGTGAATACGAGAAGATCATTCATCGGTGAAAAGAGTTGCATGCACTCCTCGAGAGAGGATGACATAAATCTTCCGGATCGAAGTCAAATCTAATAACGGAGTTCACCGCCTAAAGCAAGCTTAGGGGTTTCGACTGGCCGAGGGGTCTTAATCGATCAACCTAAGGTTAGTTGGTTACGTATTGTCGAGGGAGGCGTTTTCATAATTTGGGAACATCCATGGTCAAATTATTCTATCACTTTTATTATGAATTTAGTTTTTACAACTTATTTAACCTAAGATTGATTTCCGATCAAATACTCTTCTTCCTTTTCTCTTTTATTATTCTAAAAATCTTCATATATTTAGATAAAATAATATTAATTTGCGTGAGTATAAGTAATCAACAGACTCGTGGAATACGACACTTGGTATTTATCTTTAAATATCCTATACTATGAACGATATGTGCTCTTACCTATAGTTTGTAGAATTGGAGAAAATTATTGTTATACATCCATAGAGGCATTGGAGTGCGTCTAGAGAAAACTCCACTAAAGGGAGGCGGGGACAACGGTCAACGCGTGATCGCCCGGGTTGAAGAAACTGAACCCGTCATTTCCGCCGCCAACCGCCAGTGCGAGAGCACGCACGAAATGCATGTCGCGCGCCACCATGACCGAACCCCACTACTGGGGTGCGATTAGCACGCACCCCACCAGTGGGGTGTGAATAGCCGCACCCCCCATAATGGGGGGTGCGGCCAAACCGCACCCCATGTGGGGTGCGGCCAAACCTCACCCCATGTGGGGTGCGGCCAGGCCGCACTCCCTTGGGGTGCGGCCAAGCCACAACCCATGTGAGGTGCGGCCAAGCCGCACCCCTTAGGGTGCGGCCGCGCCACACCCCATGTGCGGTGCGGCCAGGCCGCACCCCCTTGGGTGCGGCCCGGCCGCACCCCCTTGGGGTGCGGCTGAGCCAAGCCGCACACCATGTGGGGTGCGGCCAAGCAAAGCCGCACCCCCCCCCCCCCCCCTGAGGTGCAGCCGCGCCGCGCCCCCCTTTAGGCGCGGTCGAACCACTCTCCCTCGTAGCAAGGTTGGGGTGAGTCCCCCCTCTTCTGGCTCGTCGCCCGCTTTTCGGGCTCCAGATTTCGTTCGGAGCACTTCCCCGTTCGTTACACGCTCAGAACACTTCTGAGCGCGCTCATAGCACTTTCGCATTTCTGACATGCTCACATTTTGTCTTTCTGACATGCTCACATTTTGTCTTTCTAGCATGCTCACATTTTGTTTTTCTAGCTTCTCAGATTTCAGGAACAACCCGTCGCCTTTTTTGCCTCCAGCAAAACTGCCCAAACTGCCCGAACTGCCCGAGGGGCGAGATGGTCATTTACGAAAAATGGCAATCCATGTGCTCCGAACCGGAAAATATGATTCGTCCGCCAGGTGATTACGGTGGTTACAATGGTGAAATTACCGGGATACCCCCGGCCAAAGCTATAAAAGGAGCCCCAGAGCTTCATTTCAAAGGACCTTGCCTTCTGCACCCGGGAGAGCTCCTTGAAGATTTTCACGGAATTCTCCTTCGGTGCTTGAAGTGTACCACACGTAATTCGTTGAAATCAGAAAGGCCTAAGGAGATGCCTATTCGCAGACCTCGCTGGGCAAGCAAGGCGCGAGCTGGGGGAGCAAGGCGCGAGCTGGGCGAGCAAGGCGCGAGCTGGGCGAGCAAGGCGCGAGCTGGGCGAGCAAGGCGCGAGCTGGGCGAGCAAGGCGCGAGTTGGGCGAGCAAGGCGAGCAAGGCGCGAGCTGGGCGAGTAAGGGGCGAGCTGGGCGAGCTGGGAGAGCAAGGCACGAGCTGGGCGAGCAAGGCGCGAGCAAGGGGCGAGCTGGGCGAGCAAGGTGCGAGCAAGGCGGGAGCAAGGGGCGAGCTGGGCGAGCAAGGTGCGAGCTGGGCGAGCAAGGTGCGAGCTGGGCGAGCAAGGTGCGAGCTGGGCGAGCAAGGGGAGAGTTGGGCGAGTATGGTCAGGTAACTACCCCCCCCCCCCCCCCTAGGATTTCTCTATAAATAGACCCCCAGGGGTACTAGAAATGGCACTTTTGGAAGTGGTCGAGGTCCCCCCAAGCTGGATACTCACCAAGTCCATGCCCGTCTAGTACCTCGCCCAGCTTTTGGTTGCGGAGGGAAAGTTTCTCCCAAACTTCCGGGTATGTGGTGGGACCTCCCTGCTGGAGCACCTGGGGTGTGCTTATAGTCATTTTCTCTCTCCTATTTTAGCTATCCGAGCCGTGGAGTTGGACCGCAGGATCAGTAACCTCGGGCTGCATTGATCCGAATTTTGGAGCCGGGATTTTCCAGGCTTCAACATGAAGATCTTCTTCGTGGACTTGAAGATTTCCCTCATCCCGAAAGGCGACTCAGTATTCTCACTTTCGTTCTCCGGAGCATTCTCACTTTTGTTCCCCACAGTTCTCAGAAGGAAAAAGACTTAGTTTTCCGAGAGGTGACCTGTCACCCTCGGAACTCTCCCCCTCTCTCTCTCTATTATTGTAACGAGCGGCGGCCTATCGCGCTCGACTTCTAAGTTCCTAATTGTAAGCTCTCAGAAGATAGTGAAGTTTGGTCGGCACAGCTCTGGCTGCGTGGTTTTTTACCCTTTCCGGGTTTTCCACGTTAAAAAGTCCTAGTGTACTCAACGAATCTCTAATTGACAGTTTGCGCGCTCGGTTCGCTTCCGAGCTAAGGTGATTCAATTCGACCGGTCTACCAGAGCACCCGAGCGACCCGCAACAGTTTGGCGCCGTCTATGGGAACCGAGTTCCCGAAATTCCGCAAAGACTCACTAGAAGAAGCACTAGCCGCCAATTGCAATGGCGAGAAGAAGTGCCCGCACTACTGAAGAATCAATCCCGGAGGAGCGCGTCGACCCAGCTCCCTCCCACTCGCTTATCAATGCGCCTCTCGCAGAAGAGGCAGTGCCTGCGCCCGCAGCAATACTGGAAGGGCGCATGCGGCAGATGGAAGAACAACAAGCCGAGATGCTGGCTCTTGTAAGAAATCTCGGGGCTCCTCGAGTTCCCGTTCAACTGTCAGCGTTGAACGTTCCGCCGCCCCCAGCTCCGAGTCATGCCCCGAACGAGGAGGTCGTTCAAGAGGAAGAAGCCTCAGAAGAATTCTCCGACGCAGCAAGCTCCGCCCATCCTGTTCCCCCACCCAGAGGCCCAGGAGCTGACCACCATCATCGTCTCCCAGGAAGAGTTGTCCCTGGCCGAGCAGTGGAAAGAACCACGCGAGAAGAAATACACTATATGATAGAGAAAGAATACATCCAGACGGGGTGATGCGCAGCCCTCACTCGTCGTCCCGCACACCACGGCTCCCCATTATCGCCTTGAGTTTTGGCCCATCCAGTTCCAAACAGTTTCAAGCTTCCCAACATCGAAACGTTAGATGGGACGGACGACCCACTGGAACATGTCAATCACTTCACCACCATCATGAGGATTTACAGCGCCCCCGATCAACTCCTCTGTCAAGTGTTCCCGACAACCTTGAAGGGACAAGCGCGCGCTTGGTTCCACTCCCTGTGAGATGGGGCCATCAACAACTTCGCAGAAATGACGCAGCAGTTCGTGGACCAGTTCATAGCCAATCGTAGGATTGTTCGAGATCCCTCCCATCTCTCAGGAATCCGCCAAAATGATGGAGAGACTCTCAAGGACTTTTTCCGACGCTTCACCTCGGAGGCTCGGCAGATCCCGGGGGTCGACCCCGAGCTCTTGCGAGGAGTCTTCCTTGGAGGTCTCCGCCCAAGTGGATTTTACTCAGCTCTAATGAGAGAAACCGTACCAAGCTATCTTGACCTCGTTCAGCGAGTCGAGGCCCGGATAGCAGCAGATGAGGCAATTGAAGCGCACCGCCGGCAATTCGAGGGGAGCTCGAAGAGGAAGAAATTGGAGTCGATGCCGCAGACATTTCCCAATAAGAAAAACAAGCATTACGACAACCCCATCCGAGACCGAGGATCTCGCCAACACCAGGACTACACTCCCCTGAACACTACCAGGACTAACGTACTGTACGCAATCAAAGACAACCAGACGCTCCGCAAGTCCAGACCCCTCGCTAAAAACGCGGGGGGGGGAGACAAAATATTGTGAGTTTCATCGTGGACAAGGACATGACACGGAAAATTGCTCCAAGCTTAAGGATGAAATCGAGCGTCTCGTCAAACGAGGCCTACTGGGGAAATTCCTACGAGACTAGGCGACGATTCGACTAGCAGGAGATCAGCTAGCGGTCTGCCAGGAAGGACCGGGAGCAACCCTTAAGGAAGTCATCCCAGGAGAAAGCTTCATACCCACCAGCAGGGCTCTACCAGCTCCACTGAAATATTCTGTCAACTTCGTTTTTGTAAAAACTTTGTGTAAATTGCCACTACTAATTGTTTTTAAAAGTTAATCATTCCAGGCATGTCATATCATGTGCTATCGAAACTACATAAAGACGTCCATTTGCATAAACAGCACCTGCCTTCGGGCAGTGCGCTAATGAACAGCACCTGCCTACGGGCAGTGCGCTAATGAACAGCACCTGCCTCAAGGCAGTGCGCTAATGAACAGCACCTGCCTCAACGCAGCGCGCTAATGAACAGCACCTGCCTCCAGGCAGTGCGCTAATGAACAGCACCTGCCTCCACGCAGTGCGCTAATGAACAGCACCTGCCTCCAGGCAGTGCGCTAATGAACAGCACCTGCCTCAAGGCAGTGCGCTAATAAACAGCACCTGCCTCCGGGCAGTGCGCTAATGAACAGCACCTGCCTCCAGGCAGTGTGCTAATGAACAGCACCTGCATCCAGGCAGGGCGCTAATGAACAGCACCTGCCTCCAGGACCTGCCTCCAGGCAGTGCGCTAATGAACAACACCTACCTCCAGGAAGTGCGCTAATGACAGCACCTGCCTCCATGCAGTGCGCTAATGAACATCACCTGCCTCCAGGCAGTGCGCTAATGAACAACACCTTTCTCCAGGCAGTGCGCTAATGAATGGCACCTGCCTCCAGGCAGTGCGCTAATGAACAACACCTGCCTTCAGGCAGTGCGCTAATGAACAGCACTTGCATCATGGCAGGGCGCTAATGAACAGCACCTGCCTCCAGGCAGGGCGCTAATGAACAGCACCTGCCTCCAGGCAGGGCGCTAATGAACAACACTTGCCTCCAGGCAGGGCGCTAATGAACAGCGCCTGCCTCCAGGAAGGGCGCTAATGAATAGCAACTGCCTACGGGCAGCGCGCTCACAACAATCTCTCACTGTCGTCGATTGAAGGTTCGCCCTTCTCCACCATGGTAAGGTTCCGACGTCATACGGGTCTGCCCCACTTACGTTCGTCCACGGTTTGAATATGTACTCCCTTCACTGACAAAAATTTATCTTTTATTATGAAAAAAGCCGCGAGCTCTGACTCGCGCAAACTAATTTTCTATTATGTAAAAAGTCGCGAGCTCAGACTCGCGCAAACTAATATTCTACTAAGACTCGCGCAGGCTCATCCTATATTTTGTGAAAAACCATCAAGCTACTCAGGTATCAACGCTAAATAGCAAGCCAACAACAATCTCAAAGTACGAACACCCTTCGCCGGCCAACTTGAAGCATCTTCCCTCAAATCGACACTTCGACAACAACTAGGGAAGCGGGGCCACAAGTGTGTTATCACAACGCAGCACGGAGCGAGAAACGCCTAAACAGAACAAGAAGACAAAAGCAACCATACACCCGTCCTTCGACAGCAATTTCTACCCAAGGCACCACGAAGAGAGCAATGATCAAAGCTGCTACAGAAAAATCGAAACCTCCGAACTCCTCCGCGCCGAAATTCGGACTCTGAAGGTTTGGGGGGCTTATGTTATACATCCATAGAGGCCTTGGAGTGCGTCTAGAGAAAACTCCACTAAAGGGAGGCGGGGTCAACGGTCAACGCGTGATCGCCCGGGTTGAAGAAACCGAACCAGCCATTTCCGCCGCCAACCGCCAGTGCGAGAGCACGCACGAAACGCACGTTGCGCGCCACCATGACCGAATCCCACTACCGGAATGTGATTAGCCTGCACCCCACTAGTGGGGTGTGAATAGCCGCACCCCCCATAGTGGGGGGTGCGGCCAAACTGCACCCCATGTGGGGTGCGGCCAGGCCGCACCCCATGTGGGGTGCGGCCGTGCCGCACCCCATGTGGGGTGAGGCCGCGCCAAGCCGCACCTCATGTGGGGTGCGGCCAAGCAAAGCCGCACCCCCCTCGGGTGCAGCCGCGCTGCGCCCCCCTTTAGGCGCGGTCGAACTACTCTCCCTCGTAGCAAGGTTGGGGTGAGTCCCCCCTCTTCTGGCTCGCCGCCTGCTTTTCTGGCTCTAGATTTCGTTCGGAGCGCTTCCTCGTTCGTTACGCGCTCAGAACACTTCTGAGCGCGCTCATAGCACTTTCGCATTTCTGACATGCTCACATTTTGTCTTTCTGACATGCTCACATTTTGTCTTTCTGACATGCTCACATTTTGTCTTTCTAGCATGCTCACATTTTGTCTTTCTAGCTTCTCAGATTTCAGGAACAACCCATCGCCTTTTTCGCCTCCAGCAAAACTGCCCAAACTGCCCGAACTGCCAGAGGGGCGAGATGGTCATTTACGAAAAATGGCGATCCATGTGCTCCGAACTGGAAAATATGATTCGTCCTCCAGGTGGTTACGGTGGTTACAACGATGAAATTACCGGGCTACCCCCGGCCAAAGCTATAAAAGGAGCCCCGGGGTTTCATTTCAAAGGACCTTGCCTTCTGCACCCGGGAGAGCTCCTTGAAGATTTTCACGGAATTCTCCTTCGGTGCTTGAAGATCTCGCTCCTTCGTGGACTTGAAGATTTTCCTCATCCCGAAAGGCGACTCAGCATTCTCACTTTCGTTCTCCGGAGCATTCTCACTTTTGTTCTCCACAGTTCTCAGAAGGAAAAAGACTTAGTTTTCTAAGAGGTGGTCTGTCACCCTCAGAACTCTCTCCCTCTCTCTTTCTATTATTGTAACGAGCGGCGGCCTGTCGCGCTCAACTTCTAAGTATCTAATTGTAAGCTCTCAGAAGATAATGAAGTTTGGTCGGCATAGCTCCGGCCGCGTGGTTTTTTACCCTTTCCGGGTTTTCCACGTTAAAAAGTTTCAGTGTACTCAACGAATCTCTAATTGACAGTTTGCGCTCTCGGTTCGCTTCCGAGCTAAGGTGGTTCAATTCGACCGATCTACCAGAGCACCCGAGCGACCCACAACAATTATATATCCTAAATTTTACGTATCAAGTTTTTGGCGCCATTGCCGGAGAGTTATTATTGTTGATATTTTGAAAATGTAAATTGTATTACTTTTATCATTCTCTTTCTCCGCGCCCATTTCTCTTTTTGAATTTTATTTTCAAATTCCATTCTATTTTGTGACGGTTGTCTAATTTTCTTTTTCAAAAAAAAAGTTATCTCAATTGGCCGCAATAATTGCTGAGCTTCAAAACAAAGTGTAACACCTCCCCTGTAATGACCATATAACATGGGTCCGGCCGGGACCCCACAGCATATAACCCCCACAGTTTCAGCATTAAAAGATGATATAAACTACGCAGCTCAAAACTCAGACAACACAGCGGAAACAAAACTAAAAAAAATCATAGAGATTGTCCACAAATAACATAGGAGCGAAACTAGCTTTAAGGCCTTACAAAACCAAAGTCCAAGGAAAATCAAACATACATCACCAACATAAACTCTCAAAAGAGGGGGGAACTAGCTTCCCTAAGCTACCTCGGCATGCAAGCCGGAACATCAAAAGATGAGTACAAAATGCAGGAAAACAGAGTAATCACTTCATGAGGCTTTAGACCTTTTTGGCCTGCGAGCTCATTCCAGCCTGCGATCTCTGGCCTGCATCCAAATCACAAAGAGCGGTAAACGAGGGTCAGCTATGGCTGACCACAAACGGTGTAACAACACCCCTCCTCCCGGTCGTCGTAGCAGACCCCGGGGAACTACATCACCCTGCAAGTCAGCACTTCGTATGCACATGAAAATACGGAAAGAAGCCAACAACAGGCATGAGTGTCACAAACAACATCCACGTTTCTATGTTGAGCAAGTAATAAAGGGGCCTACAAATGCGATATGAATGCAAACCCGGGTTTCACCCAAGGCGCCCTAAAGCGTATGAGTCTAACACAACATCATACATCATCAGCACATTCACGGGGTACTCAACGCTTCCCCCAAAGGGCATCGTAGCCCAAGGCCAAGAACTCACGCCGAGACCCACCTCGCCTGGCTCTCCATGCCATCGGGCTTGTCAAACAGCTCACACGTTCTTGCCTCAAACCACACAACCGATGCTAAGAACCCTGGCTTAGACTCGGAGCAAACGTCCCAAGGCCCTGGTCTTACCGTCGGGACAACGTCCACCGACTGCCTCGCCTAGCGACCGTTCCGGGCTCGTCCGTTAGCACAACCGTTCTCGTCAGTTAACCCCGAAGGGACTAATCTTGCCGGGACACTCTCCACACGTGAATATCAGTCTTCACGGGATAGCCAGCCGACCACAAAGACCAATCGCACCTTCGCACAACCTTGGGCATCACAAGCCCCATAATCCGCACATTATTTCCCCGCCCAAAACCCAACATTCGTTACCACACGAAACTACAAGGGCATCACGACGACGAATTCTCCGTATTCGGATTTCTAACAAAACCCCTAAAATGCGCGTCAATCAACATCACCGAATCGGACCAACAATCGCTAAACCGGCTTCACCCATAATTCCTAATCCGCTAACGGAGCGGATCTCTAATGCAAATCATGTCGGGGACGGACACAATCAACCCGATGGTTCCTCTTGAACCAAGGCGACCCGGAACCCTCTCACTCGACGGATCCGGTGCCAAAATGCAGAAAATAAAGGGATGTCAAGCACGCATCCTAAAGACCGGGAGGAGAAATGTCGTTACCTTTTGGGATCTCCTCCTAGCCATGGAAACTTGAAAAGAAACGGAGAAGAAGAAGCGTCTCGACGCTCTCTACGCGCAGCCGGTCTCAGATCGGCGAACGGAGCTCCGAAGCTCCAACAATGGCGGGATCTAGTTCTCCTCCTCCTCCAACCCTTCCTCTCTCTCAAACCCTCAAGACCCAACTTAAGAGAAAATGAGGAGGGAGAGCTCCTCAGCCCTACTTAGGGTTCTCCCACGAACCCCTCACAGCCGTCCGATCGAAATCAAACCAAACGGGCGCCCAGAAATTCGCTGTTTACGGATCTGTTTTCATCAGTTTTGCGAACGCACGGTCGAACGCACGACCATGCGTAAAGACGCACGAGTAAATTCAGAACTCCAAATCTCCCAGCCGAAGAGCACGCACGGGCGGATCAATCGTGCGTCAAGGAAACGCACGATTGTGCGTTTAAGAAAAAAATCTGCCATTACGGCAGTTTTCAGCGACGAAGACCTAATGCGCGGCGTTAATTCTCAGATCAGCAAAACTGAGGTGTTACAACTCCACCCCTCTAAAAAGAATTTCGTCCTCGAAATTTCAAAACTGAAATAGAAAATTGCGATGCATACCTGATGCAAAAAGTTCTGGGAAGTCCTCCCGCATCCCTTGTTCACGCTCCCAAGAGAATTCGTCTCGCCCGCAATTGTCCCATCGCACCTTCACGAGCCTAACTTCCTTGTTACGCAACTGCCGGACTTCCGAGTCCTCCACGCAAACCGGACGAACCCTCGTCCTCAAATCCTCTGTCACCGGCACTGCCGCCGCTTCAACCACGACGCTTGGCTCTACTAAAGCTTTCCTCAGCACAGAGACGTGGAACACATCATGTAATCCACTCAGCTTAGCGGACAATGTCAAATGATAGGCTGCTTCGCCTACACTCTCCGTAACCTCGAACGGGCCCAAATATCTCGGACTCAACTTCTTGAGTCGCCGCACACGCGAAACACCCTTGAACGGCTTGATCTTCAAGTAGACCATGTCGCCCACTGCAAACTCCACTTTTCTATGGCGCGCGTTAAAGTACTTCGCTTGTCGGTCCTGAGCAACCTTCATGCGCTCCTAGATCATCCGCACCATTTCGCAAGCATCTGCCACCACTTGTTTTCCCAAAAGCTTAGTGTCTCTCACCTCTGCCCACGACATTGGCGTTCGACACCTCCTTCCATACAACGCTTCATATGGTGTCATCTTGATACTTGCCTGGAAGCTATTATTGTAAGCGAACTCCACCATGAAAAGGTGGTCTTCCCAACTCTTACCAAAGTCAAGAGCACACATCCTCAACATATCCTCCAATGTACGGTTCGCCGTCGGTCTGCGGATGGAATTGAACGCAGTACTAAACTTGATCTTGGTGCCTAAACTTTTATGCACTAACCTCCAGTCCTTCGACGTAAACCGCCCGTCGTGATCACTAACAATGCTCTTAGGAATCCCGTACAACCGCACAACATTTCGAACATAAAGCTCCACGAGCTTCTCTACACCATCGCCCTTCTGATTCGGAATGAAGTGAGACACCTTGGTCAGGCGATCCACTATCACCCAAATTGCATCGTTACCCTGCTGCGATCGAGGCAAGCCATGTACAAAGTCCATGGAGATATCGTCGAATTTCCACTCGGGGATAGGAAGAGGCTTCAAGAACCCACCGGGCCTTTGGCACTCAGCCTTTACTAAAGCACAAGTCTGACATCGGCTTACATACTCAGCTACGTCCCGCTTCATCCCAGGCCACCAAAAGGATTTCTTCATATCTGAGTACATCTTTGTACTACCTGGATGAATGGAGTACTTCGTAAAGTGTGCCTCAAACATCAACTCCTCACGGAGCTTGCCAAAACGCGGAACACACACCCTTCCGTCTCTCTTCAAAATCCCAACGACCATCTCCCAAGCACTGTCTTCGCTTTGTTGAGCTTCCAACACCAACCGTTAGCACTCTTCGTCTGCACTAGTCGCCTCTCGGATTCGATCTGTTAGATCACACTGCACTTCAATCCAGTTCAACCGAGCCACGCTAGACTCACCTCTAGCCGCACAAGCAATGTCAAGAGACTCCAAGTCTCGCACCAAGCGCTCGTCATGCGCCTCAATCCAATTACCTTGCCCGGAGTACTTCCTACTCAAGGCATCCGCCACCACGTTGGCTTTACCTGGCGTATACTAAATCTCCACGTCGTAGTCCCCAAGGAACTCGACCCACCTACGCTGCCGCATATTCAGATTCTTTTGGTCTAGGAGATACCTCAGGCTTTCGTGATCCGTGAAGATCTCCACCTTTGCACCATATACATAGTGCCGCCACAATTTTTACGCAAATATTACCTCCGCCAACTCCAGATCATGGATGGGGTAATTCCTCTCATGAGTCTTTAACTGCCTTGACCCATAAGCTATCACATTGTCGTGCTGCACCAGCACGCAACCCAAACCGCAACCTGATGCGTCACTGAAAATCTGAAATCCTTCCGTCCCACTAGGAAGACTAAGGATTGGAGCAGACATCAACCTTTCCTTCAAATTCTCTAACGCACGGGCATACTCCGGCGTCCAAACGAACTTTTGGTCCTTGCAAGTAAGAGTGGTGAGGGGCAATGCCACCCGCGAGAAGTTCTCCACGAACCTCCTTTAATAACCGGCTAGCCGAAGGAAACTCCGGACTTCCGCCACGGTTCTCAAAACAGGTCAATCTCTAATGGCTTCAATCTTCGCGGGATCTACCACCACCCCATCTCCACTGATTACGTGACCCAAAAAGGCCACCTTCTCGATCCAAAACTCACACTTCGAGAACTTAGCATAAAGCTGGTTCTCCCTTAGAGTCTGCAATACTACCCTCAAGTGAGACTCATGCTCCGCTTCCGATTTCGAATAAACTAGAATATCATCTATGAACACCACCACGAACGAATCTAAAAATGGCCGAAAAACCTTGTTCATCAAATCCATGAACACAGATGGCGCGTTTGTCAATCCGAACGGCATCACCGAAAACTCATAGTGGCCATACCGAGTCCCAAACGCTGTCTTGGCAATGTCCTCTTCTCGAATCTTCAACTGGTAGTACCCCGATTTCAAATCCAACTTGGAGTACACCACCGACCCCACTAACTGGTCGAACAAATCATCGATTCGGGGAATCGGATATTTATTCTTGACGGTCAACTTATTCAGCTCACGGTAGTCAATGCACAGCTGCATACTCTCGTCCTTCTTCTTTACGAACAATACCGGCGCGCTCCACGACGAAGAGCTGGGCCTAATATACCCTTGCTCTAACAACTCTTGCAACTGAACCTTAAGCTCGGCCAGTTCCTTCGGTGCCATCCTAAATGGAGGACGCGACACCGGCCTCGCACCCGGTACCAACTCTATCGAGAAATCGATTTCGCGCTGAGGAGGTGCTCCCGAAAGCTCCTCGGGGAATACATCCTCAAACCCTTCCACCACCGGAACATCCCCAATAACCAACCTTGTGGAGTGAGTCTCCAACAAAGCTATAAACGCCTCGCCTCCTTGGTTTACCGCATGCCTCATTTGCATAGCGGAGATCAGGGAGCAAGCCACTCCGCTTAGGCCTTCGAACTTGACCTCTGCTCTACCTTTTCCTCTCAGGGTTACCACCTTCAACTGACAGTCGATACTAGCTCGCTGCTCTGCAAGCCAGTCCATCCCCAAGATAACGCCAAATTCGGCTAGTGGCAGAATTGCTGCTACCAACTCGAAATCACAATCGCAGATTTGCAACACAATGCATCCTTTCCTCACGGTGGTTATGAAAGACCCATTCGGCATGCGCACGCTCAGCTCCACCTCTGCCTCGACAGACTCCGCGCCAATCCTCCGGATAAAGCTTTCCGCGAGAAAAGAGTGTGATGCTCCCGTATCGAACAACACTCGAGAGGGGTAGCCCGAAACTAGCACGAAACCTAACCATGTGCATCATAAACATAAAAGGCTGCAACCTATATTACAGAAACAAACGAAAACATAAACTTTTCATACCTGTCACCACGTCGGGTTGACGAATCGCTTCTTGCTGCCCAAGATTATATGCTCTAGGCTGCACCAGAGGGAACCGCGAAGCACTAGACTCCGCCGCCTTTCCTTTCTCCACAGCACTAGGGCCGGAACGCACCGATTGTTCCTGCCTCGGCTCTGGCTCAGCTCCGCCCTCGGTACAAAGCCGACTTATGTGGCCCACCTTGCCACACTTGAAACACGTAAACGGACCTTTGGAGCGGAAGTCTCCCGAAGTTGCGCCACTTCTCTCTCCAGGCCTGTTAGGACGGGGCTTCTTCTTCCATCGGTTGCCCTCGGACTTCCACTGAGGCTGAGACTGAGAAGGCTTTCCTTCTCCCTGCTTTGCCGCAAAACCCTTTCGCCGCTGGGTCCGCTCCATGTCGCTTTCTAATGTGCGAGTGACTTCGACCAATTCATTAAATCCTGCACTCTTTAAGGCTATTAACGGTTGCCTTAAATTCTCTCTTAGGCCTTGATAGAAGAGATTGTCCCTCTCTTCATCGTCTGCCATAGTTGTTCCCGCATAACGACCCAACCGAGTGAACTCCTGCAGATACTCATCCATTGTCTTCTCCCGCTGCACCAAATGCAAGAACTGTCGCTGCAGTGCTAACCTTGTCGACGATGGAATATAACGATTTAGGAACGCATTCCCGAACTCCTCCATGGACGGTACGCGCCCAAGGAAATGGTGACCACTGTGATTCACCCACCACAGCTTCGCATCGCCCTCTAACATGAAGCTCGCGAAGTGGGACTGCCTCTCCGCTGGGGTCTCTGCTGCCTTCAAAAGTTCCTGGATCCTCGAAAGCCAATCTTCGGCATCCGTTGGAGTGCCAACTCCCTTGAACGTCGGAGGATGGAAACTCAAGAAGTACTTCATAAATCGATCGCCCATCACAAAAGCTCTCTCTGCTAATGGCTCTGCCTGCCTCACTTCAACCTCCGGTGTGGCTGGTGTAGCCGCCGGAGTGACAGGAGTCGTAACTTGCACAACAAGCGTCGGAGCCCGTGGCATCGCTGCAGCTTGAGCCGCTACCATTGCTTCCGCTAGCATGCGACAGAAATCAGCCGGGGACCTGCCCATTTTCATGAGGCCCAGAGCAGTAGCACTGCTTCCCGAAGGCTCCTCTTGCCTTCTAGATGTCCCTGCATCGTCGCCAACATCCTAGCATAAGCAAGGAAATAAACTCATCAAGTTCTATTCGCAAGACTCGAACGCAGGGAAAATCATGATCCCGCACAACACTCCTATGTGGACAACCTCTTTACGCAATCCGAATACACTAGACCTCGCAAGAATACTAAACCTACCTCTGATACCAAATTGTAATACCTCCCCTGTAATGGCCATATAACATGGGTTCGGCCAGGACCCCACAGCATATAACCGCCACAGTTTCAGCATTAAAAGATGATACAAACTACCCAGCTCAAAACTCAGACAACACTAGCCCTGCAAGTTGAGTCGAGCCGGCTCGTGAGCTCGACGAGCCGGCTCGAAAAAAGCTTGACTCGAGCTCGAACCAGTTGAGCTCGAGCTCGAGCTCGACGAGCTCGAGCTCGAGCTCGACGAGCTCGAGCTCGATTACTCTTGTTCATGAGCTCGCGAGCCGGAGCTTTTTTTGGGTATTTTTTTTTTAAATATATATATATATATATATATATATATATATATAAAAATGGGTTCATGAGCAAAAAGCTCGCGAGCAGCTCGAGCTCGACTCGAGCTCGAAAGCTCGAGCTCAATATACTGGTCTCGAGCTCGAGCCAAGCAGGGTGAGCTCGACGAGCTCGAGCTCGAGCTCGAAATATTTAGCTCGAGCTCGAGCTCGAGTTTGGGATTTTTGCCAAGCTCGACTCAATTGGCCGCAATAGTTGCCGAGCTTCAAAACAAAGTGTAACACCTCCCCTGTAATGACCATATAACATGGGTCCGGCCGGGACCCCACAGCATATAACCGCCACAGTTTCAGCATTAAAAGATGATATAAACTACGCAGCTCAAAACTCAGACAACACAGCGGAAACAAAACTAAAAAAAATCACAGAGATTGTCCACAAATAACATAGGAGCGAAACTGGCCTTAAGGCCTTACAAAACCAAAGTCCAAGGAAAATCAAACATACATCACCAACATAAACTCCCAAAAGAGGGGGGAACTAGCTTCCCTAAGCTACCTCGGCATGCAAGCCGGAACATCAAAAGATGAGTACAAAATGCAGGAAAACAGAGTAATCACTTCATGAGGCTTTAGACCTTTTTGGCCTGCGAGCTTGTTCCAGCCTGCGATCCCTGGCCTGCATCCAAATCACAAAGAGCGGTAAACGAGAGTCAGCTATGGCTGACCACAAACGGTGTAACAACACCCCTCCTCTCGGCCGTCCTAGCAGACCCCGGGGAACTACATCACCCTGCAAGTCAGCACTTCGTATGCACATGAAAATACGGAAAGAAACAACATAAATCAACAGGCATGAGTGTCACAAACAACATCCACGTTTCTATGTTGAGCAAGTAATAAAGGGGCCTACAAATGCGATATGAATGCAAACCCGGGTTTCACCCAAGGCGCCCTAAAGCGTATGAGTCTAACACAACATCATACATCATCAGCACAATCACGGGGTACTCAACGCTTCCCCCAAAGGGCATCGTAGCCCAAGGCCAAGAACTCACGCCGAGACCCACCTCGCCTGGCTCTCCATGTCATCGGGCTTGTCAAACAGCTCACACGTTCTTGCCTCAAACCACACAATCGATGCTAAGAACCCTGGCTTAGACTCCGAGCAAACGTCCCAAGGCCCTGGTCTTACCGTCGGGACAACGTCCACCGACTGCCTCGCCTGGCGAGCGTTCCGGGCTCGTCCGTTAGCACAGCCGTTCTCGTCAATTAACCCTGAAGGGACTAATCTTGCGGGGACACTCTCCACACGTGAATATCAGTCTTCACGGGATAGCCAGCCGACCACAAAGACCAATCTCACCTTCGCACAACCCTGGGCATCACAAGCCCCATAATCCGCACATTATTTCCCCGCCCAAAACCCAACATTCGTTACCACACGAAACTACAAGGGCATCACGACGACGAATTCGCC
This sequence comes from Dactylorhiza incarnata, assembly GCA_033032865.1. Lineage (NCBI taxonomy): Eukaryota > Viridiplantae > Streptophyta > Magnoliopsida > Asparagales > Orchidaceae > Dactylorhiza > Dactylorhiza incarnata. The sequence continues at coordinate 3,846,136 of JAWHQI010000176.1, read as the reverse complement.
GTATTCGGATTTCTAACAAAACCCCTAAAATGCGCGTCAATCAACATCACCATCGGACCAACGGTCGCGAAACCGGCTTCACCCACAATGCCTAATCCGCTAACGGAGCGGGTCTCTAATGCAAATCATGTCGGGGACGGACACAATCAACCCGATGGTTCCTCTTGAACCAAGGCGACCCGGATCCCTCTCACTCGACGGATCCGGTGCCAAAATGCAGAAAATAAAGGGATGCCAAGCACGCATCCTAAAGACTGGGAGGAGAAATGTCGTTACCTTTTGAGATCTCCTCCTAGCCATGGAAACTTGAAAAGAAACGGAGAAGAAGAAGCGTCTCGACGCTCCCTACGCGTTGCCGGTCTCGGATCGGCGAACGGAGCTCCGAAGCTCCAACAATGGCGGGATCTAGTTCTCCTCCTCCTCCAACCCTTCCTCTCTCTCAAACCCTCCAGACCCAACTTAAGAGAAAATGAGGAGGGAGAGCTCCTCAGCCCTACTTAGGGTTCTCCCACGAACCCCTCACAGCCGTCCGATCGAAATCAAACCAAACGGGCGCCCAGAAATTCGCTGTTTACGGATCTGTTTTCGTCAGTTTTGCGAACGCACGGTCGAACGCACGACCGTGCGTAAAGACGCACGAGTAAATTCAGAACTCCAAATCTCCCAGCCGAAGAGCACGCACGGGCGGATCTATCGTGCGTCAAGGAAACGCACGATCGTGCGTTTAAGAAAAAAATCTGCCATTACGGCAGTTTTCAGCGATGAAGACCTAATGCGCGGCGTTAATTCTCAGATCAGCAAAACTGGGGTGTTACACAAAGTCAATCTTTTGGAAGCCGCATGAAAACGCTAAATTAGTTATAATTATTGTGGTGCGCCTCATCAAAGTGAATAATGTTACTTTCATTCTTATTCTTCAAATTTCTATTATAAAAATGATTTTTCTCAAATTTATGCAAAAAAATTGATAAAAATTACGATCATAATTTTTCCTCTTTTCATGAAAATAATTTTTCTAACTTTGATGAAAATATTTTTTCTAATTTTCACAAGAATAATTTTTCTGTTTTTAATAATTTTTCTTCTAGCTCCGAAGTAGATTATTCTTGGTAGCAAGCTCACCCGGATAGTTTTCGGAGCGATGAAGATAAATCTTTAGATCTGAATTTTTGTTCTTCTTTGGCGTCACAGGTCTCAGACTCTAATTTTGGGGAATTTTCACAATTTCAATTTGATACTCCTCCCCAAAATTTAGAGGAGAATATTATTTCTTCTAGTACTTTTTTTCCATGTTTGGATAATTTAGTTGTGGGAACTTGATTTTTCATGTACTCCCATAGCTTCTTTTACCAACAATGAAGAAAAATTATTGTATCAGACATTTCTTAATGTTATGGGCACACCGGATGAAATAGAAGAACAAATTTCTTCCCCTACTTCACCCAGATCTTCTTTTGTCACGAAAATTCTTCTATTTCAGTTCAACCGAAAATTCTTGACAACTTTGTGTCCGAAAATTTTATTCCGCTTGGTATAGCATTAGATTTTTCTAAAGAAAAATTTAATTTAGAAAATGAACAACCAGAGCTTGATCATATATTTTTGCAAGCGCCTCCTTACGAAAAAAATTTTGACTTGTTTATTTGTGATTCTTTTTATACTCATAATTTTAGGTTGAAGATGAGTCGCTGCCACCCCAAATATTTGATGATCCATATGTCACTCATCTTCATAAATCCAAATCACCTCAGGTATATATGTATAGGTGATTTGGATTTGCATCTTCAAGTTTACAGACAAAAGGAGAATCACACATTAAGCGGAGGAGTGGTCGGGCGACTGACTTCGGCACATTCACCTAAGCGTGAATTAAGAGAGTTGCATGTGCATTTCTCTTTTCAATTTTCGTTTAGCTAACAATAACCGTCTAGCTTAAAGATGAGAAAAAGAAAACGCTCTGGGGAGGCACCCCTTGGTTATCTTATTTTTCTTGCCCTTTACTTTTTCATCGCTTTCTTTACTTCCTTCTTTCCCCCCTCCTACTGGGCTTTTAAACATTGAGGACAGTGTTTATTGTTAAGTATAGAGGTGTATTCTCTTATGTTCTGTTTTTATTAAAAATCCCAAAAAATTATAAAACTTTTTCAAAAATCATAAAAATAATATTTTTCTTTTCGTTATTTTCCATTTTGTTATAAAAATTTATAAAAAAGTACAAAAACATGTTTTTTTTTAATTTTTATATATTTGTGTCTTATTTTTCATTTTTTTTCAAATTAAAATACCCAAAAAAATTATAAAACTTTAAAAAATCAAATTTCTTGCGAAAGGGCCGTGTTGGGCTTTCATCCCACAAAACCGCCTAGTACCTTGCGAACCCGTAATTGGGTAGTCCTTGGGAAGTCCAAGAATAAAAAAATAGTTATGTTTTATTTTAATATAAAAATCCAAAATATTTAAAAAAATTCTAATAAAATAAATTTTGTAATATTAAATTCCTCCTAACTTCATTTAGACAAAATTAATTTTAATTATGAGTTTTTTTATAAGCTCTTAAAAGAGTCTTCTTTTCATGTATCTCTTTATTGTATGTCTCTTCAAAATTTGTTAGATATAATATTTAGATAAATTTGATTTAATGAATTTTTCATTATCTTGATTTGTTTAGAATAATTCTTAGTTTTACCTTCTCTTTTTAAATATTATAATTCAATTATGTAGAAATTTTGCTTAATATCTTTAGATTTTACATATATTAATTTTAGCTCATGAATGCTTAAGATTGCTCAAAATTATTTTCTATGCTCTCAAAATATTGTTGTTTGGGATTTTATAGCATTTAAACCTAGCCCTTCCCCTACCTTTTGTTTAACTAATTAATTGGCAATTTAAAAAAATTATTAAAAGATCATATTGTCGTGGAATGAGAGAATAAAATTCATCATTCCAAAACATATGCACATAAATTTGTAAAAGATTATATCACATGAAGTTGAGAGGATAAAATTCATCACTCCTAGTCTCCTAAATATATAGATTTGGGATATTCAAAAGAAGAAGAAAATTTTAAAAAAGATGGAAATTAGAGGAAAAATTCATCATTTCCCAAACAAAGAAACTTCTTCTATGCCAATTTTTATCCATTTTATCCACTATCAATTGCTATCAAAGATTAATATGAGAGAGCTTAGATAGTATTTTGAAGTTTTCTAAAAAGTTTCTTATGAAATTTAAAATTTCTATAATTTTAATCTTAGATTATTTTGCTTAATTTATTAAAATTTTGATTATGAAAATTTAGTTAAAGAATTTTAAAACAAGTATTAATTCTACTCAATTTAATTTATGAATTATAAGTTCTTTCATATGAATCTAAATTTTATTTTTGACTTATTTTTGATATAGATCATATAATATTTAGAGTGCATGATTCAGAGTAATTCTTTTTGAATTGTCTTATAGTTTCTTCTCATATTTATTAATTGGTTTTGCTCTGGAATAACAAAAGCTTAAGTATGTGGGTATTTGATAATACATTATTTATAGTTATTTTTATATAATATTTTAATAATAATTAGTTTATTTTTATTTATTTTAGTTTAATTTATGTCTAATTTGCTTTCTTTTGTATTTTCAGGTAATCTGGGGTTGTACACGCCCTAGGTCACGGGCGTGACCTGGGGGCGTGACCAGTGTCACGACCGTGTTCCGCCTTCAGCTCCCGGAAGACCTTCGACACGTCAGATTAATATTACACACCCTCTGTCACGGGCGTGACCTTCAGGTCACGGGTATGACTCGCATGATATAGCCTTCAATGCAAACAGTTTCCAGGTCGCACATTTTCCAGCTTACACGCCCTCGGTCACGGGCGTGACCGAGGCCATGACCCTTCCCGCAACTGCCAGATTAACTCCAAATCGTGCCGTTTCAAGACTCAAGCAAGACACTCCCTTGGTCACGGGCGTGACCAAGGGGCGTGACCCGCCTATTGATGAAATTTGGCGATTTTTCTCGCAACGTTCCCGGGCTTTCAAGACGTCGGTTTCGCACCTTACACGCCCTAGGTTACGGGCGTGATCTAGGGGCGTGACTTCCAGAACTTTTTCCCTATAAATTCCTGTTGCTGTCATGAAGCTGGGAATCCAGACCATGTTTCGATTGGATCTTTTTTAGCATCATTTTTCTGTCATTTTATTTGTATTTTCTTTCATATAATTTTACTTTATGTCTTGCGCATTTAATTCCTAGTTTAGAATTTACTTTTATTGTAATTGTAATTTCATTTCTTATTTATAAAAATGTTCTTCTTTTCAATTATGAGTAGCTAGTTTTATAGCATTTGATCGGATGAATTCTTAAGTTTCTTATTTCGTAATCTCTCATTTTCATAGTTTTAGTTTTAGAATTGTTACGATTCACCTTTGATTTCTAATTTATTGATTTCATATTGCTAGTATATGATAGTCAATTTAGATATGTATTCTAGTTGATCGAGAGATCGGTGAATACAAGAAGATCATTCATCAGTGAAAGGAGTTTCATGCACACCTCGAGAGAGGATGACATAAATCTTCTGGATTGGAGTTAAATCAAATAGTGGGGTTCACCGCCTAAAGCAAGTTTAGGGGTTTCGACTGGCCGATGGGTCTTAATCGATCAACCTAAGGTCGAATTAATCTATCACTTTTGTTATGAATTTAGTTTTTACAATTTATTTAACCTAAGAATGATTTCCGATCAAATGCTCTTCTTTCTTGTTATGAAATCAGATCGAGTACCGCGGTAGTGCAATGGAATAAATCGAGCACAGACAATCGCGCAAAAATGATAAACACAGAATGAAATTTCAAGCACGCACAGACGAAACAAAAATATACGTGGTTCGAAGAGAAGCTCCTACGTCCACGGGGAGAGCACCGGAGAAGATCCACTATAAAATATTCAAGAGTTTGATACAGAGGTTACACTGTGCGAAAATAAAACTGAGAGGCGCCGAACAACGCAGTCCTCCACCGAAGCTCCACCTGAGATTCCGCCGCGGATAAGGAGATCTGCTTGGACTCGGACACGTGAGTCGTCGAAGAGATTCTCCAACCTTCTTGTCGTCGGATTGCCGGAGTCAAGCTCTCGTTCCTCCTGGGATTGACCACTGCCGATGTACGCTAACGAGCAGCAGAAAAAATTCCAGCCTGCCTATGTCTCTCTCCAACGATGATCAATGCAAAATCTGCCAGCCTTCACCAAATAAATAAAGCCAGACCTTCATTTCAAAATTTCAGCCCCTTTTGGACAAATGCCAGCCGCATACCCTTTTTCCAATTACATCCAATTTATTGCCCTCCTAAGAATAGATATATATCTATTTATGGGAGATGAGCTGCCAAAAAAAAGATGAGCGGACAAGGAAGGCCAGCCGGGATTATGAATGCTTTCAATATATTTCCCCCCTCCCCAAAAACAGATCATTCTATTTATGGGGAAAACCCAAAAAAAAAATGCATACTCTAGAATCTTCTAGGATAGGCCGGACCGGACCGGATCAATGAGGCGGCATAACCCAACAATCTCCACCTTGACGCCTCACCTATGGAACACTCCACCTCCAGCTTGGATCTTCTCCCTCCAGTAAGACTACCCCCTCTCCATGGGGTCACCACGATCAGCAGACACAAATATGAGCCAAGTCAAGGCAGTGCTTGAACTTGACTCCCGATACAGGCTTTGTCAATATGTCTGCAACATTATCCTCCGTGGGGACTTTCAGCAGCAGTATGTCTCCACCTCCAACGAACTCCCTCAACTTATGGTAGCGCACGTCGATGTGTTTTGTCCTTGCGTGATAGACCGGGTCCTTGGCAAGACAAATTGCACTCTGACTATCACAGTGCAGCTTCACCGCCTCCTGAGAAATCCTGAGTTCTTTGGCGAGTCCTTTAAGCCAGATGGCTTCCTTTGCCGCTTCCACTGCAGCAATGTACTCCGCCTCTGTCGTAGATAGAGCTACTATGTCCTGAAGAGTGGCTTTCCAACTGATGGGACCATCACCAAGAAGGAAGATATACCCAGATGTAGATCTTCTTCGGTCGAGGTCACCCGCATAATCTGAATCGACGAAGACCTATAAAACTCTAGCACCTTCGCTCCTTTTGAACAGTAAATCGACGTTTGGCGTTCCGTTCAGATACCTTAGAATCCACTTGGCTGCTTCCCAGTGCTGTCGTCCTGGGTTCGCCATGTATCTGCTTACCACGCTCACAGCTTGAGCGATATCTGATCTCGTACATATCATCGCATACATCAAGCACCCAACCGCACTGGCGTACGGAACCTTGAGCATCTTCTGGCGTTCCTCCTCTGAGTCAGGACACTATTGTGCTGATAATCTGAATTGTTGACCCAAGGGAGTCGTAACATCTTTAGACTGCATCATGTTGAACTTTTCTAGAACCTTCTGAATATAACCAGTCTGAGAGAGCCAGAGCATGTCTCTCTTCCTGTCTCGCTTGATCTCCATCCCAAGGATCTTCTGAGCGTGGCCAAGATCTTTCATCTCAAATTCAGCATGTAGCTTATGCTTCAGAGATTTGATATCCTGGGCTGACTTGCAGGCAATCAGCATGTTGTTGACATATAACAACAGAATCAGAATGTCCCCATTTGCCAGGAACTTGTAGTAGACACAGCTGTCGTACTGGCTCCTGCAGAAACCATGTGAGGTCATGAACGTGTCGAACCTCTTGTTCCACATTCTCGGAGCCTGTTTCAGACCGTAGAGAGATCTTCTTTGCTTACACACCTTTTTCTCGTCACCAGGTTGAATGAACCCCTCAGGCTGCAGAATGTAGATCTCCTCTTCTAAGTTGCCGTAAAGAAAAGTCGTCTTCACGTCCATCTGCTCTAGCTCCATGTCCTCCATTGCCACCATCGCAAGAAGAACCTGTATGGAACAGTGCTTTACCACCAGTGAGAAGATTTCATCGAAATCAACTCCTTTCTTTTGCGCAAACCCCTTGGCAACGAATCTGGCTTTATATCTCCGCTGATCTTTTCCGGATGACTCCTTCCTGAATATCCATTTGGAGCTTATTGCCTTAGCTCCTTTGGACAGACTAACCAAGTCCCAAGTCTTGTTCTTACGAAGGGACTCCATCTCTTCCACCATGGCTGCTTTCCACTGAGAGCTCCCTCTGCTCTCTACAGCTTCTTTATAGGATCCAGGATCTAAGGAAATAACCTGGAAAGCATATGCTACTGTGTCCTGAAGCCTGAGAGGTAGTCGGACCTCTCTCCTAGACTTGCCTCTGGCAATCGAATATGGCTCTGCCTCGGTAGGTTGCACAGTGTCAGTATCCTCTGGGTCGGAGGAATCATCGTCAGCTTTGTCATTTCCTTCCAGTTCCACCTCCACTGGTGTGACTGAAGTCTTCTTCACCTCTTTAGACTGAGACTGAGATATCTTTAGCATAGAGGCCTCGTCAAAGATAACGTCACGCTTGACCTCCACCTTCTTGGTGTCAGGGTTCCACAGCTTGAACCCCTTCGTGCCGGCCTTTTGGCCGAGATAGATGCACCTTCTGGACTTAGCATCCAGCTTCGTCCTCTCAGAGTCCTGCACTAGGGTATACACAGGACAACCAAAGATGTGGATGTCAGAATAGTTAACAGAAGTACCTGACCAAACTTCTTGTGCAGACTTCAGATCCAGTGACATCGATGGAAATCGATTCACTAGATAACATGTCGTATTAATTGTTTTGGCCCAGAATGACTTTGGTAGGCCAGCAAATAACGCATACACCGAGCTTTCTCCAGAAGCATCCTATTCATTCTTTCTGCGACGCCATTTTGCTGCGGCGTGCCGGGAATGGTGAGATGATGAGTGATTCCCTCCTGATCGCAGTATGCCTGGAACTCCGCTGAGGTGTATTCACCGCCATTGTCAGATCTGAGGTATTTCACCCTCTTCCCGGTCTGTTTCTCTACTTTCATCTTCCAGATTTTGAACTTTTCGAAGACTTCAGATTTATGTTTCAGAAAATAAATCCATACCTTTCTAAAGAAGTCATCGATGAATGTCACGAAGTATCTTGTGCCTCCAAGTGAAGGCTCTGGGGCAGGCCCCCAAACGTTAGAGTGTATATATTCCAGCGCCTGCTTGCTCCACTTCGTGGATGTCACGAACTTCACCTTGTGCTGCTTCCTGAGGACGCAAGTCTCGCAGAAGTCTAACTTGCATGTCTTGACCCCTTTCAGTAGGCCCTTCTTGTGAAGCTCCAGCAATCCTCTCTCGCTCATGTGGCCAAGTCTGGCATGCCACAACAGAGAGGAATCTGCATCTGACGTCTCAGACACCGCCGCATCGCTGGCAATGGTAGTGCCGATCAGCTTGTAGAGAGTGCCAGAGCGCTCTCCTTTCATGACTACCAGAGCACCTTTCTTGACTTTCAGATATCCGCCCTCACCGGTATAGGAGTAACCGGCCGCCTCCATAGTGCCTAGGGAAATTAGACTTTTCCTGAGATCGGGCACGTACCTTACATCTGTAAGAGTTTTGATTGTTCCGTCGAACATCTTGATTCGAATACTGCCGATCCCGAGCATCTTGCACTCTGAGTCGTTCCCCATCAAAACGCGACTGCCGTCACATTGCCTGAAGCTGGAGAACCATTCTTTGTTTGGGCACATGTGATACGAGCACCCAGTATCCATAATCCACGCATCTGTGGTGTCGAGAGTGGATTGTACGTGAAGTACATCAGCGTCACTCTCTGGGTCTGAGGCATAGCGTGAGCCCGTGCGCGGTCCCAGCTTTGCTTGCCCCCAAGAAGGATGGGACGTGGAGGATGTGCATTGATAGCCGTGCTATCAACAAGATCACAGTAAAGTACCGTTTCCCTATTCCCCGGTTAGATGATTTGTTGGACATGTTAGCGGGAGCCACGATTTTTTCGAAGTTGGATCTTAGGAGTGGCTACCACCAGATTCGGATTCGGGAAGGGGATGGTGAGAAATTTCAAAGCACTAAAATAATAACACAATATGATAAGCAGTTGAAGCTAGAGTTGATATAGTGCAATAAAATTTCAAGTAATAAAAACCGCAAGTGCACGGTGTACAATTGTAATACCGATACAAGTACGAGTCGATCCACAGAGAAGGTCTAAATTTTACTTTAATCCAGGCGAATTATAAATAACACGATGGATTGATTTGTTAAAAAGAACGAGATCTTAATTTGAGAAGAAATAATTTTAAGAGATATGTCTCGGGTGTAATTTTTATTAAAATAATTAATATATGATTAATAATTCATCGCATCATAAAAATATATTTGAAGTTATGATTCACAAAAGCCCTTTATTTTTATAATTCATCAAATTATTTTGTTTATTGCTTTCCACATATCACATCAAAATCACTTAAGCATGTAATATATGTGTTGGGTATTGTAGCTACAATTACCTTGATTTGAAGAAGTGTTCCTATGAACTAAGTTGAATTGAGATGTATTTGATGTTGTTCTCTAGTTATGTGTTTGCAGGTCTTAATGCTAAGTGCACACCAAAGTCAGGTTGCAATGGATCACCAAATACAGTTCGAAAACAGTGTAATCCCTCATTGTGTAGAACAAAGTGTTGGTCCATGTGTAATCTCTCTTTTGGGGTGTACTTCATATACTCATAACTGAAGGTTTTCAAGCTTGAGGAGTGGAGCAGGTTTTCAGGAAGAGAAAAGAAATTTTTGCTGAGTCAATTCGTCGAGATGTCACGTGAACTCCCGACGAATTCCGACGAATGAAAACAGAAGAAATTTCTGGGGCTAAGTCAATTCGTCGAGATGTCACGTGACATCCCGACGAATTCCGACGAATGAAAACAGAAGAAATTTCTGGGGCTAAGTCAATTCGTCGAGATGTCACGTGACATCCCGACGAATTCCGACGAATGAAAACAGAAGAAATTTCTGTGGCTAAGTCAATTCGTCGAGATGTCACGTGAACTCCCGACGAATTCCGACGAATGAAAACAGAAGACAGTTTTCAAGCTTTGATCAGGATTTTCAATGGCTAAGTCAATTCGTCGAATGTTCACGTGAAGTCTCGACGAATGACGGACAGACGGATTTCAAATTTCAGTTTCGTTTTCCAAAATTTAGGGTTGGCCGACATGTACAGTACACGTGGCGACCCCTCCTTGTCTGTCGCCCGAGCCGTTGGAGATTTCCCTATAAATAATCTTTTATTTTAGGGCAAAGAAGCTCTCTCGATTGTGAAAAAAAGAAAAAGAAGAAGCCAGCCGTCTTCTTCCTCGCGTGCTGGAGAAGTTTTCTGAGATCTAACTTCTGCGCCTCTCAAGTTTTGTTCTTCAGTGGTGCTAAAGATTTCTCAGATAAGAAGGCCTTTGATCAAGTTGCTGCTCTCAATATTGAAGATCTTTTCTATTTTATCAAAGGGCCTAATCAGATCAGGTTTGCTGATTCTTATTCTTCCAAATCTTTGAAGATCCAAGCTTCCATTCTCAAGGAAGAAGAAGATTCAGTCTTTCCAGATCTTAAGTTAATCTCTATTGAGATTCAAGAGAAGTTTTATTTCAAACTCTATTTAATTTCTGTAGGAGTTTTTACTCCGAGTTATTTTGTAGGAGTTGTTTGCTCCGAGTTGTAGGAAGTTTATCTTCCGAGTTTGTAGGAGAGTTTGTTCTCCGAGCTTGTAGGAGTTGAGTACTCCGAGTAGTAGGATTTGATTGATCCGAGTTTGGTGAAGTAGCCGAATCTAGCCTTGTTGTGCTAGATAGGCGAGGCGGGAAAGTGGACTACCCAAGATCGGGGAACCACTATAATTCTCTGTGTTGTGTTGTGCTCTTTTGGATTCCATGTGCTTTTATTTCTAAGTTTTTAATTCCGCAAAAAGCTTTAGAATCCACCTATTCACCCCCCTCTAGGTGATTTAGGCCGCAACTAGATACTTTCAATATGCGAGCAACGAAGACAAAAATTAGGTGATAAAAATAAATTGAAAGTCTTAAGAAGAGTCCGAAAATTTGCTTCGAAAGCTAAGGATATTTCATGTGCTCTCACGCCATATTGCATCGAACTTTCGTAGGCATGCAACATGTGTTTTAGGCTACACAAAATATCAAGATTTCTAATAAAATCTTCGGACAAGCATATGATTGTTTGAAGCGATGAATTATAATAATAATCACATAATTAATTTAATGAATTATCATATTGCACCCGAAACACAAGGAGATTACTCACGCATAGTTGCAATATAAAAAACTATGGAAGATATCATCGTGAACAAGAAGAGATTCAAGAAAAGAAATGATTTTATTAACAAAAATAAGGACTTACAAACTTGCGCGAAGCGCATGTACAAGCTTCTTCTAAATCTTTCCTTCCTCCGCCACAATATCTCTCATAAACTCACAAATGCAACGCATATAAACACTCACTTTCAGCTCTCATCTCCCTCCTCTCCTCTCAAAATGAGGATAATTTATAGGCCAACACCTTTTCTCCTACAAAAAAAAAATTAATTTCAAGAAATGGCAGCAAATATAACGCCACTTTTAATGTTGGCGTTATATTTTTTCTCTCCCTTAATAGCATTGGTAAATTAATTATGGCATTGAATTTATAACATCAAATTTAATGTTGGCGTTTTTTTTTCTTCTTATTAGCATTGGCAGCCAATTATGGCATTGAATACTCTTGCCAATTGGGGCGTTGGAATTATTCCAGCAAACAAAAACTATAACGTTGACAAGTCAACTCTTGAACTAGTAGTGCCCGCCCTTTCATAAAAATGTGTCACATGGGCGATTGTACAACCCTCATATTTCCCGAGTCGGTGTGACCCGACCCGGATGAGGCCAAGATAGCGAAAATGGCTGAGGCGAGCAAAACGACCGCGCAAAGAGGCCACGGAGGGAGTGGGAGAATTTCTCCCACTCATCCGGGCGAGTGGGAGAGGCCTCCCACTCGCCGAGCGAGTGGGAGCAGCCCTCCCACTCGCCGAGCGAGTGGGAGGGGCCTCCCACTCGCCGAGCGAGTGGGAGGGGCCTCCCACTCGCCGAGCGAGTGGGAGGGGCCTCCCACTCGCCGAGCGAGTGGGAGAGGCCTCCCACTCGCCGCCCCCTTTGGGCGAGTGGGAGGGATCCTCCCACTCGCCCGGTGTAGGTAGGAAGGTCAGTATGACCTCCCGTGAGGGGGGGGGGGGGGGACGGACACCTCGAGTCCCACTCGCCCCCCCTCACGCGTGATCGATGGCGGTCGTGGTTGGACTGCGGATAGCAGGTTTTTTGCTATTCGCAGTCCATTTTTGGGAAAGTCTATAAATAGACCCCCATGGGCACCTTGGGAAGGGTTGGTCACTACCCCCCCCCCCCCCCCCCCCCCCCCTTGCGTGTGTCTTGTGAGCAAGCACTCCCCCCTCCCTTGTCATCCTTCAGCTGACAGTGAGGTGGTTCTTAGTGCCCTCCAAGGTGCCCAGGCTCAGCATTGGCTTGGGAGGGGAAGCGCTCTAAGATCTTCCGGGTATGTGGTGGGACCTCCGCGCTGCAGCTTAAGGGGTCCATTTGTGGATTCAAGTGTTCATCAAGTCCAAGTCTTTCAGTTCCTAGTAACCGGTTAAGGGTCTAGGCTTAGGTCAAGTAAGGGTTAGTCGCAACCCCCTTTCGAACGCTGAGACCGGGAAACTGGTTTCAACATTCTGGTGCGGTGAGCGTGGAAGCGACTAGTTCGGAAAACTCTGAGCCAAGTCTCATGGCTGGAAGCGACGAGTTGGGAGACCCGCCTCCGCCTCGCGAGTATGTGAAGAAGAGCGACTTCGACGAATTCAGCAAGAAGATCCTGGAGTTCATGCAGGTCGCACCCTCCACTCGCGGCGAGTGCTCGACATCACCTGCACCTAGGATCGCCTCACCACCTCTGATGGAAGTAGGAAGAACCTGTCAGCAAGGGAGAAAGCCAGTCTCAGAGGGGGGTTTGAACCTCCAGGAACGAGTGCTCTTCAGCAGCTCGCCCAGGACCAGCTACCCCGGCAAGGAGGTGATAGGAACGCCCCCGTCCAACCAAGGGGGAGTAACTTCACCTGGAAAGACCAAGAAGAAGTCGAGGAGACGGAGGAAGTGGTGAAGAAGACGGCCAAGGAGCATGCGGCCGAGTGAAGTGCCCAGGAAGGGCGAGATATAAGTGAAGTGCCCAGGAAGGGCGAGATGTAAGTGAAGTGCCCAGGAAGGGCGAGATGTAAGTGAAGTGCCCAAGAAGGGCGAGGTGTAATGAAGTGCCCTGGAGGGGCGTAGGGTAGTGAAGTTGTAATAGACGAACTAGGAATGAAAAAAGGGTTCTGGGGTAATACCCCGATCTAAGATCCCCGACTAGAGACCATTCTCCGGTCTTAGTCATGCCGGTAGATGGGGGACTCGTCGGGTCAACTCGCTGCTTGGTAATTAGATTGGGAAGGCGTTGAGTTCCTCCACCCCCGGTTGAGCTAAGACTCCCAGGACATGGATGGGTACTACCACCTCCAGTTAGATCAGGAGTGCGTTGAGTTCCTCCACCCCCGGTTGAGCTAAGACTCCCAGGACATGGATGGGTACTACCACCTCCAGTTAGATCAGGAGTGCGTTGAGTTCCTCCACCCCCGGTTGAGCTAAGACTCCCAGGACATGGATGGGTACTACCACCTCTAGTTATATCAGGAGTGCGTTGAGTTCCTCCACCCCCGGTTGAGCTAAGACTCCCAGGACATGGATGGGTACTACCACCTCTAGTTATATCAGGAGTGCGTTGAGTTCCTCCACCCCCGGTTGAGCTAAGACTCCCAGGACATGGATGAGTACTACCACCTCTAGTTAGACCAGGAGTGCGTTGAGTTCCTCCACCCCCGGTTGAGCTAAGACTCCCAGGACATGGATGAGTACTACCACCTCCAGTTAGATCAGGAGTGCATTGAGTTCCTCCACCCCCGATTGAGCTAAGACTCCCAGGACATGGATGGGTACTACCACCTCTAGTTATATCAGGAGTGTGTTGAATTCCTCCACCCCCGGTTGAGCGAAGACTCCCAGGACATGGATGAGTACTACCACCTCCAGTTAGATCAGGAGTGCGTTGAGTTCCTCCACCCCCGGTTGAGCTAAGACTCCCAGGACATGGATGGGTACTACCACCTCCAGTTAGATGAGGAGTGCGTTGAGTTCCTCCACCCCCGGTTGAGCTAAGACTCCCAGGACATGGATGGGTACTACCACCTCCAGTTAGATCAGGAGTGCGTTGAGTTCCTCCACCCCCGGTTGAGCTAAGACTCCCAGGACATGGATGGGTACTACCACCTCCAGTTAGATCAGGAGTGCGTCGAGTTCCTCCACCCCCGGTTGAGCTAAGACTCCCAGGACATGGATGGGTACTACCACCTCCAGTTAGATCAGGAGTGCGTGAGTTCCTCCACCCCCGGTTGAGCTAAGACTCCCAGGACATGGATGGGTACTTCCGCCTCCAGTCGGATTAGGAGGGCGTTGAGTTCCTCCACCCCCGGTTGAGCTAAGACTCCCAGGACATGGATGGGTACTTCCGCCTCCGATCGGTAAGATCCCCGACTAAAGAAGACCGTTCTTCGGGCTCAGTCATGCCGACAGATGGAAGGCTCATCGGATCGATTAACTACCCAATGATCGGTTCAAGTAAGATACCAAATCCTCAAGCAGTAAAGGGAGAAAGTAAGCTAAGAAATTCATTACAATGGTAACTGGTTCAGTGATAACATAGGTTACATTAGTCATTACTTCACCCCTATTGGTGCATGCAGGATTAAAGGAAACAGGTATGCAGGAGGTACATGGCTCCTACAAGGATCCAAAGAAGAGAAGAAGTCCCTGGCCACCCTCACGTTCAGGAGGAATAGCCACCGCTGCAAGGGGACGAGTCGGGTCGCGCAGGAGAAGGGGAGAACTCATGCAGGATGTCATCGCAGAAACCCCCCTCCAGGTGTCTCGGAGAGCATCCGCCTCATGAAGGCGGCTCCCCAGGGCTTGGGTCGTTGATGTCACAATCCTCCTGCGAATACACTCGGCTTCAGCAGGGCAAGGTGGGGCAGCCGTCGCTGCCCTCGAAGGTTCGCCTCTTTCTCTCTCCTTTCTCCCTTAGCTGTCTTTGGGCTTCAGCAGGCGAGAAGAGAAACCGGCGCGTGGGCTCTTGTTGAGCTGCCTCCACTTCCAGTTGAGCTCTACTCCCTGGAAGGTGTTGAGCTCCTCCACCTCCAGGTGAGCTCGGCTCCCTGTTAGGTGTTGAGTTCCTCCACCTCCAGGTGAGCTCGGCACCCTGTTAGGTGTTGAGTTCCTCCACCTCCAGGTGAGCTCGGCTCCCTGTTAGGTGTTGAGTTCCTCCACCTCCAGGTGAGCTCGGCTCCCTGTTAGGTGTTTAGTTCCTCCACCTCCAGGTGAGCTCGGCTCCCTGTTAGGTGTGGAGTTTCCTCCACCTCCAGGTGAGCTCGGCTCCCTGTTAGGTGTTGAGTTCCTCCACCTCCAGGTGAGCTCGGCTCCCTGTTAGGTGTTGAGTTCCTCCACCTCCAGGTGAGCTCAGCTCCCTGTCAGGTGTGGAGTTTCCTCCACCTCCAGGTGAGCTCGGCTCCCTGTTAGGTGTTGAGTTCCTCCACCTCCAGGTGAGATCGGCTCCCTGTTAGGTGTTGAGTTCCTCCACCTCTAGGTGAGCTCGGCTCCCTGTCAGGTGTGGAGTGTCCTCCACCTCCAGGTGAGCTCGGCTCCCTGTTAGGTGTTGAGTTCCTCCACCTCCAGGTGAGCTAGGCTCCCTGTCAGGTGTGGAGTTTCCTCCACCTCCAGGTGAGCTCGGCTCCCTGTTAGGTGTTGAGTTCCTCCACCTCCAGGTGAGCTCGGCTCCCTGTTAGGTGTTGAGTTTCCTCCACCTCCAGGTGAGCTCGGCTCCATGTTAGGTGTTGAGTCCCTCCCCCACCAGGTGAGCTCGGCTCCCTGGTAGGGATGGAGTTCCCGCCTCCCACCTCAGGTCGAGTTCAGCTCGACTAGAGGTGTTGAGTTTTTCTCCACCCAAGGTTAAGATCACTTCGACCTAAAGGTGTTGAGCTTTCTCCACCTCCTGTTGAGCTCGGCTCGCAGGAGGGGTGTCTAGTGGAGAAAAGTTTTCCTCCCACCTCAGGTCGAGCTCGGCTCGACTAGAGGTGCTGAGTTTCTCCTCCACCTCAGGTCGAGGTTAATCCGACCCCGGGGTGTTGAGCTTTCTCCACCTCCAATTGGGCTCGGCCCATAGGAGGGTCCTGTAGTGGAGAAAGGTTCACCTTCCGTCTCAAGTCAGGATCAACCGAAAAGCTCGACAGGGATGTCCCGTTGGCAGATCCTTCCGTGGATTCCCCTAAGGTCCCACCTACTCGTCAAATAGGTGGGTTGGACTTTCTTTCCGAGCTTGGAACAAGCTCGCAAAGAGCGGGGATTGTGTACAACCCTCATATTTCCCGAGTCGGTGTGACCCGACCCGGATGAGGCCAAGATAGCGAAAATGGCTGAGGCGAGAAAAACGACCGCGCAAAGAGGCCACAGAGGGAGTGGGAGAATTTATCTCACTCATCCGGGTGAGTGGGAGGGGCCTCCCACTCGCCGAGCAAGTGGGAGGGGCCTCCCACTCGCCGAGCGAGTGGGAGAGGCCTCCCACTCGCCGCCCCCTTTGGGCGAGTGGGAGGGATCCTCCCACTCGCCCGGTGTAGGTAGGAAGGTCAGTATGACCTCCCGTGAGGGGGGGGGGGGGGGGGGACGGACACCTCGAGTCCCACTCGCCCCCCCTCACGCGTGATCGATGGCGGTTGTGGTTGGACTACGGATAGCAGGTTTTTTGATATTCGCAGTCCATTTTTGGGAAAGTCTATAAATAGACCCCCATGGGCATCTTGGGAAGGGTTGGTCACTACCCCCCCCCCCCCCTTGCGTGTGTCTTGTGAGCAAGCACTCCCCCCTCTCTTGTCATCCTTCAGCTGACAGTGAGGTGGTTCTTAGTGCCCTCCAAGGTGCCCAGGCTCAGCATTGGCTTGGGAGGGGAAGCGCTCTAAGATCTTCCGGGTATGTGGTGGGACCTCCGCGCTGCAGCTTAAGGGGTCCATTTGTGGATTCAAGTGTTCATCAAGTCCAAGTCTTTCAGTTCCTAGTGACGGGTCAAGGGTCTAAGCTTAGGTCAAGTAAGGGTTAGTCGCAACCCCCTTTCGAACGCTGAGACCGGGAAACTGGTTTCAACAGCGCTGGTTTACGCGGGTGCGATGAAAGTTGATGCACTCGTATGGATAGATGCGTTGCGCAACTCAAACGATCATCCGACATTAATCTTTTAGACTCATTTGCTGCATTTTCCTATTGTTTCAGCATTGTTATCTCAGTAATTTTTATTTAATAACCTGCAACTACACAAACAACAATTACCGTGAAAAGCATCATAGAATATAACATAAACTACTATGAAATAAATATGTTTGGTGATTTCATCACCCCTCCACACTTAACATTTTGCTCGTCCCGAGCAAAAATAACTAGATAAATATTCTTTTCGTAGAATATACGATTACACTTAGCACGTACAATAAGCCTTTAAACCCCTAGGTTACCCTAGTGGACGAGTTGTGTCTCGTGAGGGTTTTCAATGAATTACACCCACAAAATTCCACCTCAGTTTGCAAGCACGTGAATATATAAATATTTTATAAGAGAACATTGGAATTCATAAACAAATATGGACAAATAATTTCATTTATAAGGCTTTAGCTAGATCTAAACATACTTTGATAAACACAGTCAAATTTTCTCACCCTTTAAGCAAATATTAATTAAATATATATCTTAGATTTTATATCCATAATTCTATGTGAGAGAGCAATTTTTATAACATTAGTGATTCACCTTTAGACCAATTGTTTTTTATTCAATCTCTTAATCTAGAGGTTATAAATAAGCTCAATTTATGAGAAAAATAACCTAAGTTAGTGCAAAAGAAAAATTTGTAAAGACATGTTAAGAAATTCTCTTAATATTGAAATCGTAGAATAAATATATTAAAGTCATAGAGATGATCATTTTATCACGTGAGCTTCATGAAGACATTAACATAAGCTATGATTCCAGAAAAAACTAAAAGCAAAATGTTCCCCAATAATAGTATAAGATAACTCCTTAGGTGCCTCAACATACAATGCCCATTAGGTCTTATCAGACGCTGAGGTAGAGCTAGTGAAGGAGTAAACCAAAGAGTTCTTATAACATTTACTTAAGTTTTCAAAAATAATATCTAGGTGCTATAGCCCACAATGCCTATTAGGGCTTATCAGGGACTAGAGTAGTGCTAGGGGAGATCTTTAAATTACCTAGGTGCCATAGCCCACAATGCCTATTAGGGCTTATCAGGGACCATGGTAGTGCTAGGACTTTATCATTTTTTTTATCTCATATTATATTGAATACCACAGATGAAAAACAATTATAAGGGAACAAAAAGCCAAAGAAATTATTTAACTGGGGTAGCTAGCTAATGTAGTTGTGGAGTCAAGTGACAAGTTGTTATCTTTATGAAGAAAATATAATAGTTCTCTTAATCAATCTTAAGTGAATTAATCAACACGATTTATTATCTTCGCCTTAAACAATAATCGGGATTACACAACTCATAAAAGGAATTCAAATAAGGGCCTGCTAGAAGTAAAAAGAAATCATAATATTCAATTGATTATTTCACTCAAAATCTTCTAATGTGGGCTCTTCTCAACTAAGAATTAAGTACACATAAATGAGATACATACTCTACTAATACCTGATTGCTGATGATTATTGTTGACTTTATATTTACTCAAGTGTTAATAAATCTAGTTGTTAGAATAAGAATAATTGTCCATGAATATTTGAAATCAAAACTCTTTGTTTTTGTTTTTTTTTCAAATCATAGCGGAGAAATAATAATAATTTTTTAGAGAAAAGTATGAAGTGAATCTACCCCTCCACACTTATTTTATTGCTTGTCCTCGAGCAATATAGCAGTAAAACCACAAAATACACATTTTTTTAATTTCTTATTTCAAACAAACAGAAAGAAAAGAAAAAAAAACTATAATAAACTTAGTACAATTTAATCAAGAAGACTAAAAATTTAGTCGAGGTAAGCGGGCTCATAAAGATTCATGAGTTCAAACGTCTCAATATTCTCATATTCTAGGAAATATTTTAATCTATGCCCATTTACATTAAAGATTTTTTTCTTATTCAAATCCTCAATTTCAATAGCACCATTCGCAAATATAGTTTTTACTAGATAAGGTCCAGTCCATCTAGTTTTTAATTTCCCAGGAAACAGATGTAATCTAGAATTATAAAGTAACACTTTATCTCCAATATTAAACGTTTTCCTAGAGATAAATTTATCATGGAATTGTTTGGTCTTCTCCTTATAAATTCTAGAGTTTTCATAAGCATCATTTCGTAATTCATCTAATTCTGATAATTGAAACTTTCTTTGTGCTCCAATCTTATTTTTATCAAAATTTAATTTTTTTAATTGCCCACATTGCACGATTTTCTAATTCAACAGGTAAGTGGCAAGCTTTTCCATACACAATACGATATGGTGACATACCCAAATTCGTTTTGAATGCAGTCCGATAAGCCCATAAAGCATCAACTAATTTCAATCTCCAATCCTTTCGATTTGCGCTTATCGTCTTTTCTAGGATTTGCTTGATTTGTCTATTTGACACTTCCACTTGACCACAAGTTTGTGGGTGATAAGGTGTGGACAACTTATGTTTTATTCCATATTTTTTCATTAAAGCCTCAAATGAACGATTGCAAAAATGTGTTCCATTATCACTAATAATAGCTCTTGGAGTTCCAAATCTAGATAAAATATTTTCTTTAATAAACTTAATCACAACTTTACTATCATTAGTTTTAGATGGTATTGCCTCAACCCACTTAGACACATAATCCACTGCTAGTAGAATATAATAATTTCCAAATGAATTTGGGAATGGTCCCATAAAGTCAATTCCCCATACGTCAAAAATTTCTACTACTAAGATCGATTGTTGAGGCATTTCATTTCTTTTGTTTATTCGTCCCATGTGTTGGCATTTACTACACATTTTGCAATATTCAAACGCGTCTTTAAATAACGTAGGCCAGTAAAATCCACATTGTAATACTTTTGATGATGTTTTCTTAGAACTAAAATGCCCCCCACAAGCTTGATCATGACAAAAGGATAATATGCTTCTAAACTCCTCATCCGGGACACACCGTCTAATGATTTGATCGGGACAATATTTAAATAAATACGGTTCTTCCCAATAAAAATATTTCACTTGTGAGAAAAATTTGTCTTTATCTTGTTTCGTCCAAAATGATGGAGTTTCTTTGGTGACTAGGTAATTTATAATATCCGCAAACCAAGGAGTTTGAGAAACAATATAAACTTGCTCATCCGGGAAATTTTCATTAATCGGTATTATATTAGGCTCGGCATTTTTTAATCTAGAAATATGGTCAGCTACTACATTTTCACACCTTTTTTATCTCGTATTTCTAAATCAAATTCTTGTAGTAGTAATATCCAACGGATCAACCTAGCTTTAG
Organism: Dactylorhiza incarnata; assembly: GCA_033032865.1. Classification (NCBI taxonomy): domain Eukaryota; kingdom Viridiplantae; phylum Streptophyta; class Magnoliopsida; order Asparagales; family Orchidaceae; genus Dactylorhiza; species Dactylorhiza incarnata. The sequence continues at coordinate 3,825,503 of JAWHQI010000176.1, read as the reverse complement.
CATCATTTTTTGTTATAAGATATTTAATTGCAGAATGATCAGTGTATATTATAATATGAGATCCTATTAGATATGATCTAAATTTTTCAAGAGCAAATACCACAGCTAGAAATTCTTTTTCAGTAGTAGTGTAATTTAGTTGTGCATCATTAAGAGTCCTACTGGCATAATAGGTAACATGTGGTTTTTCATTTACATGTTGTCCTAGAATGGCACCTATGGCATAGTCAGAAGCATCACAAATAATTTCAAACGGTTTATTCCAATCAGGTGCTTGAATTATAGGAGCAGAAGTCAATTGTTCTTTTAAAATTGTGAATGCTTTATAACAATCATTATCAAAATTAAAATGTTCATCTTTACCTAAGAGTTTAGTCAAAGGTCTAGCTATCTTGCTAAAATCCTTTATAAAGCGTCGATAAAAACCAGCGTGACCTAAAAATGCTCTTATTTCTTTAACAGATTTAGGAGGAGGAAGCCCTGATATAACCTCAACTTTTGCTTTATCAACCTCTAGTCCTTGGTTGGAGATTATATGTCCTAAAACGATTCCTCGTTTTACCATAAAATGATATTTTTCCCAGTTAAGCACAAGATTTTTCTCTCTGCATCTTATTAATACTAACTCTAAATGATTTAAACAGTCAGAGAAAGAATCTCCATAAATAGAAAAATCATTCATGAATATTTCTAAAAATCTCTCAACCATATCAGAAAATATACTCATCATGCACCTTTGAAAGGTAGCAGGTGCGTTGCACAATCCAAAGGGCATGCGACGATAAGCAAATGTTCCAAAAGGACAAGTGAATGTTGTTTTTTTCTTGATCTTCCGGTGAGATGGCCGGATTTGGTTATATCCGGAGTAACCATCAAGAAAACAATAAAATTTATGTCCTGCTAATCTTTCTAACATTTGGTCAATAAATGGTAACGGGAAATGATCTTTTCTAGTGGCTTCATTAAGTTTCCTGTAATCTATGCAGACTCGCCATCCAGTTTGTGTGCGAGTTGTGATTTGTTCATTGTTATTGTTTGTGATTACAGTGATTCCAGATTTTTTGGGTACAACATGAATCGGGCTAACCCATGGACTATCTGAAATGGGATATATTATTCCGTTATCAAACAATTTAATAATTTCTTGTCTAACAACTTCCTTCATTGTTGGATTTAGTCTTCTTTGAGGGTCACGTTTAGGTTTTGCGTTTTCAGTCATATGAATTCTATGTTGTACTATGGTTGGACTAATCCCCTTTATGTCTCCCATAGTCCATCCAATGGCTTCCTTATTAGTTTTTAGAATTTTAATTAATTTTTTAGTTTCTTCTTCATTTAAATATTTTGCTATTATAACAGGAAGTGTCTCATTTTCACCTAAATATGCATATATCAAATGATCGGGCAATGGTTTAAGTTCTAATTTAGGTGCTTCGATCATGGAAGGGAGGCTAAGGGCTCTAAGCTCTTCACTCAAGGGTTCTGGAAGAGGTTCTCGATGAGCATACATTAAATCTTGTGTATTAAGTTCTTCTAACAGTGCAATCTCATCTTCAAAGATTTCTTCAAAGCCCTTATCAAATATGTCATCATCTAATTCTCCTAAATCTTCCTCTTCTAATTCTTGAATCATATTTACATCTAATGTTTGACCATGTGATTGCCCATTTAAATTAAAAATATTTAAGTCAATTGTCATGTTTCCAAAAGACAATTTCATTAATCCATTACGACAATTAATCAATGCATTAGATGTAGCTAAAAATGGTCGTCCTAGAATCACAGGTATTTGACAGCGAGTGTTAGCAACAGGTTGCGTTTCTAATACTATAAAATCCACTGGGAAGATAAATTCTCCAACTTTAATTAGCACATCTTCAACTTCGCCTTTTGGAATTTTAATAGAACGATCTGCTAATTGAAGAGTGACTTTGGTCGGTTTTAATTCTCCTAAGTCAAGTTGTTCATACACAGAATAAGGAAGCAAATTTACACCAGCTCCTAGGTCTAATAACGCTTTATTAATAAATTTGTTCCCTATACTACATGAAATAGTAGGACATCCAGGGTCTTTGTATTTAACGGGAATTGTGCTTGTTAAGACATTTGATATATTAGAGGCTAAAAATACTTTCTTAGGCACATTAGTTTGTTTCTTCTTGGTGCATAAATCTTTAAGAAATTTTGCATAATTTGGCACTTGTTGAATTGCATCAAGAAGAGGAATATTAATTTTTACTTGCTTAAAAACCTTTAACATTTTTTCCATTTGTGCAGAATTTTTATTACTTTTTAATCTTTGTGGATAAGGAGCCTTTATTTCTTGAATTTTATTTTTATTTGATGATATTTCAATTGGTTCTTCAAGAGGTATTTCATCATTTGTATTTGTTTCAACTATGGTTTCAGGCTTCTCATTATAAAGTTCTAATTTATTATCCACTTTTTTCCCAGATCTTAAAACTGTTATAGCGTTAACTTGACTTTCTTTTATATGATTTATAGTCTTAGGATCTCTTGGATTTGTGATTGGTTGGCTAGGAAAGGTTCATTTTCCTCTCTCGCTCATTTGAGAAGCAATTTGCCCAACTTGTTGTTCTAATCTAGCTATGGATTGTGAGTTAGTGCTCATTATTTGACTAGATGTTTGTATGAATTTGGTAAGGGCATCAGATGTTTGTGATATTGTTTTCACTAAAACTTCTACACTTTTCTCTAAATCAGAAAGTTTATTATTAAATCCAGGAGGTTGAAAATGTTGATTAGAGTTTAAATTATTAAAATTTTGAAATTGCGATTCTTTAAAATTTTGATTAAATGATTTAGAGTTAGAATTATTATTATTGTTATTGTTATTATTTTGTGCATGAAAATTTGAATTATCATTTTGTTTCCATGAGAAATTTGGATGATTCCTCCAACCTGGATTATAATATTGAGAATATGGATCATTCTTAGGATTTTGAAAAGTAGCATTCATTTGTTCATAATTTAAATTATTTTCTAAATACGGGCACTCTTCTCCTATGTGTGATGGATCTTGACAATTAGGACATACAGAAATTTGATTAACTTGTTTATTCTTAATGTCTAATTCATCTAATCTACAGACAAGTGCGTCGATTCTAGCCTCACATGCAGTAGTTGGATCAATAACATGCATACCATTTTTATAGGCCGTTGATTTTTCATTAATCGATTTGTTAGACCTATCATAAGTACTCTCTTCCCATTGCCAAGTTTTTTCTGCTAAGTTTTCAAAAAATTCTCAAGCCTCATCTTCACTTTTATCCATAAATTTCCTTGACACATAGATTCGAGCATAGTTTTTGTGTTAAAGTTCAAACCTTCATAAACAATTTGACATAGTCTCCATTTTTCTATAGCATGATGAGGGCATAATGTTAATAGATTTTTAAATCTATCCAAGTACTTCCAAAATGTTTCTCCAGGAACTTGCGAAAATTGATTTATTTCATTCCTAATTTTTGCAGTTTTATGATTAGGATAAAATTTTCTTAGAAACACTTTAATAAACTCATCCCAAGTATTTATAGAATCAACGGGTAAACTATGCAACCATTTCTTAGCATAATCTTTTAAAGCGAATGGAAGAAAACGAAGCTTAAGTGCGTCTTCAGTTAAGTTTTGTAATTTCATCATAGAGCACACCTCTTCAAATTCACTTATAAAGATATAAGCATCTTCACTATCGGCTCCTAGGTATTTTGGAAGCATATTCACATAGTGAGGTTTGATTTGAAAATTGTTTGCAGTAGTTATAGGTAATCTAATACATGAAGGTAATGATGTTCTCATTGGATAACACTTATCACGTAATGCAACATTAAGATTTACTTCAGCCATAATTAAACTTTTAAGTTCAGATCGTACTAAGCGTTTTGTTGAATCTCTAGTCCAAATGTGCATACACTATAAGGATGAAGATTGGTGATTCAAACTAAAATGATATTTAAGGAAAAAGACAATTTTAGATATATTTTTCAGTATTTTATTATTGTTATATTTTTTTTTGTTAATTTTCAAATTTTATATCTCGCCTACTCATTAGCCAGGTAAGTGTAAGATTAGTGGTCGCACTACGTACCGTTAAACACCACCTCTCTTTCGGGGGATACTGGCTCACCCCTAACCACTTTCCTAGACACCAACAAACAAGCTTAATACAAAGATGAAATTTACAAATTTTAAATTTCACAAATTTGTCGGCCAGGTAAACGTAAGATTAGTGGCCGCACTACGTACCGTTAAACACCACCTCTCTTTCGGGGGATACTAGCTCACCCCTAACAGTTTTCCTAGACACCAACTAGTTAGGAAATTTTAAAATTGTAAATTGATTAACTTTTTATAATTATTATTATCTAATCTAATAATTCGAAGAACTAAAGAGAAATTAAAAACTTTCCCGGCAACGGCGCCAAAAACTTGGTGAGAAATTTCAAAGCACTAAAATAATAACACAATATGATAAGCACTTGAAGCTAGAGTTGATATAGTGCAATAAAATTTCAAGTAATAAAAACCGCAAGTGCACGGTGTACAATTGTAATACCGATACAAGTACGAGTCGATCCACAGAGAAGGTCTAAAGTTTACTTTAATCCAGGCGAATTATAAATAACACGATGGATTGATTTGTTAAGAAGAAATAATTTTAAGAGATACCTCGGGTGCAATTTTTATTAAAATAATTAATATATGATTAATAATTCATCGCATCATAAAAATATATTTGAAGTTATGATTCACAAAAGCCCTTTATTTTTATAATTCATCAAATTATTTTGTTTATTGCTTTCCACATATCGCATCAAAATCACTTAAGCATGTAATATATGCGAGCAACGAAGACAAAAATTAGGTGATAAAAATAAATTGAAAGTCTTAAGAAGAGTCCGAAAATTTGCTTCGAAAGCTAAGGATATTTCGTGTGCTCTCACGCCATATTGCATCGAACTTTCGTAGGCATGCAACATGTGTTTTAGGCTACACAAAATATCAAGATTTCTAGTAAAATCTTCGGACAAGCATATGATTGTTTGAAGCGATGAATTATAATAATAATCACATAATTAATTTAATGAATGATCATATTGCACCCGAAACACAAGGAGATTACTCACGCATAGTTGCAATATAAGAAACTATGGAAGATATCATCGTGAACAAGAAGAGATTCAAGAAAAGAAATGATTTTATTAACAAAAATAAGGACTTACAAACTTGCGCGAAGCGCATGTACAAGCTTCTTCTAAATCTTTCCTTCCTCCGCCACAATATCTCTCATAAACTCACAAATGCAACGCATATAAACACTCACTTTCAGCTCTCATCTCCCTCCTCTCCTCTCAAAATGAGGATAATTTATAGGCCAACACCTTTTCTCCTACAAAAAAAAATTTAATTTCAAGAAATGGCAGCAAATATAACGCCACTTTTAATGTTGGCGTTATATTTTTTCTGTCCCTTAATAGCATTGGTAAATTAATTATGGCATTGAATTTATAACATCAAATTTAATGTTGGCGTTTTTTTTCTTCTTAATAGCATTGGCAGCCAATTATGGCATTGAATACTCTTGCCAATTGGGGCGTTGGAATTATTCCAGCAAACAAAAACTATAACGTTGACAAGTCAACTCTTGAACCAGTAGTGCCCGCCCTTTCATAAAAATGTGTCACATGGGCGCTGGTTTACGCGGGTGCGATTAAAGTTGATGCACTCGTATGGATAGATGCGTTGCGCAACTCAAACGATCATCCGACATTAATCTTTTAGACTCATTTGCTGCATTTTCCTATTGTTTCAGCATTGTTATCTCAGTAATTTTTATTTAATAACCTGCAACTACACAAACAACAATTACCGTGAAAAGCATCATAAAATATAACATAAACTACTATGAAATAAATATGTTTGGTGATTTCTTCAGGGGACGAATGGAAGACGGCTTTCAAATCGAAAGATGAGCTGCATGAATGGTTGGTCATGCCATTTGGGCTATCCAACACGCCCAGCACATTTTCTCGCATGATCACCCATTTTTTCAGACCCTACATAGGCCAATTTGTTGTTGTGTACTTCGATGATATATTAGTCTTTAGTACGTCTCCGGCTGATCACGCGTCTCACTTACGCCTCGTATTCACGACCCTTCGAAAAGAGACCTTGTACTTGAATCTCAAGAAATGTACCTTTAGCGTGCGATCGGTCGAATTTTTGGGGTATATTATGAGTTCCGAGGGCATCCACGTCGACCCTAAAAAGGTCCAAGCCATCCGGGATTGGCCCGAGCCATCCACCATCCGGGGCGTGCATAGTTTTCATAGTCTAGCTACCTTCTATCGCCGCTTTATTAGAGACTTTAGTAGCATTATGACTCTCATTACCGAGCGCTTAAAGAAGGGAGAGTTTGCTTGGACGAAGTCCGCGGCACGTGCCTTCCAGCTCGTGAAAGATAAAATGACGGAAGCACCTGTTCTTCGCCTACCCGATTTTAGTTTGGTTTTTGAGCTTGCGTGTGATGCATCCGGAGCGGGCGTTGGAGGAGTCCTGAGCCAAGGGGGTCATCCGGTAGGTTATTTTAGCGAGAAACTGTCCGGTCCGAAATTAAATTACTCAAATTATGATAGGGAATTCTACGTCGTGATTCGATGCCTTCACCATTGGCGCCACTACCTCCTCCCCAAGGAGTTTGTGTTGTTATCGGATCACGAAGCCTTACGATTCATAAATTCCCAAACCAAAATTAGCCCCCGGCATGCGAAATGGGTTTCATTTTTGCAAGAATATTCGTTTGTCCTTAAGCACCTTAAAGGCACCCAAAACCACATGGTTGACGCCCTTAGCCGCGTTTCCTTATTACTGACGACGATGGCGGTCAAGGTCGTTGGATTTGAGCGCATTAAAGATGAGTTTGCAACTTGCCCAGACTTTAAGGATATCTACTTAGCCGCCCAAGAAGAATCCCCCACCACCATTTCAGCTTATTTTCTTAGGGACGGATACTTATTTCGGCATTCTAGGCATTGTATTCCACGCTCTTCTCTTCGTGACTTCGTAGTGTGGAAGTTGCATGGAGGTGGCCTTGGAGGTCACTTTGGGCGTGATAAAACTATCTCGCTAGTTGAGGACAAATTTTATTGGCCACACCTTAAGTCACTAGTTACTAAGGTTATTAATAGTTGCCGCACGTGCCAACTAGCAAAGGGAAACAAGACTAATGTTGGGTTATATACACCCCTTCCGATCCCCTCCATCCCCTGGGAGGATGTTAGCATGGACTTCGTGTTGGGTCTGCCGCCCACGATACGGAGACATGACTCCATCCTTGTTGTGGTAGATCGGTTTTCCAAGATGGCCTACTTTATTCTATGTAACAAACCTAGTGACGCATCCCACATCGCCAAGTTATTTTTCAAAGAGGTCGTTAGCCATAGGGGAGTTCCGAAGACTATTGTGTGCGATCGTGACGTTCGTTTTACCAGTTATTTTCGGAAAACGTTATGGAAACTCATGAGTACCAAATTACTGTTTTCTACAGCGTATCATCCCCTGACGGATGGCCAAACAGAGGTAGTCAATAGGAGTTTGGGTTTGTTACTCCATTGCTTAGTGGGCGATCACAAAGGCACTTGGGATTTGATCCTACCACATGCTCAACTTGCGTATAACAACTCTAAAAATCGATCCACTGGGTTATCTCCTAATGAAATAGTGCACGAATACAAGGCTCCGGTACCGCTCGATTTGGTCCCACTTCCGCCGACTTATAAATCTAGTCATTTCGCACAGACATTCGCCCAACACGTTCATGATTTGCACAACCAAATTCAAGAGAACTTAACCAGTCAATATGAGTCTTATCAGTTGCATGTTAACGTACATCGACGTCCTTCAAATTTTAATGTTGGCGATTTTGTTTTGGTTCGATTAATTCCGGAACGGCTACCTTCGGGCACCGTTAAAAAGTTGGCCCCTGGGCGAGCCGGACCCTTCAAAATTATTAAATGCTTGGGTACCAATGCGGTGGTTTTGGAGTTGCCGGCTGATTGGGGAATTTCCCCTACTTTTATTGTGTCCAATTTAACGCCATATGTTTCTCCACTTCCAGTAACCCTCCCTTCATCTACACCTTCTATTCCTTTTTCGTCTCATGGGGTTGGGAGAGAGTGGGGGCACGCAACCACGGATTCTACTATACTTGCGTCGGGAGATGATGGCAGTATGACATTGTTTTATCTGATGATCATACTAATCCCTTTTCTAGTTTTCCCCAATCTTTTATGCTACCTGACAGGATTGTTGATGAGGAGGCCCTCTCCTCCAACGGGGGCGATACGCGCCGCTTCCTAGTCCATTGGCGCGACCGTCCCACTTCTGATGATTCGTGGGTGACGTAGACTGAGCTACTTCGCTTGGATGCTGATCTCCTCCACCGCTACCTGGAAAACCACTCATCGGTGACGAGTGCTTTCGAGCGGGGGAGAATTGATGGAGCAACTGATGGAGCCATCGCTGACAATGATCCCGAACCGCCGTTAATTAAAGATTCGCGCCGCAGTGCCAAAGCATCGCGGTGGAACGACTACAATCGTCGTCATCTCCGCCGCTACAATCTTCATTCGCGGCCGCACTCTTCGTCGTCGTGATTTGACGCGCCGCGTGGCGGGCCTTTTATCCTAATTAATTATTATAGTTTTGTTTTAAAATACTGTGCTTTTGCTTGCGCAATTTCCTGTTTAATTTTGGTCTAATTTTACGGCCCGGATGAGCCCGCCGTAATGAGTGGTCTTGATGCATGTATGTGAACTAAATATACCCAATTTGGGTTATTGCTAAGAAGTTTTAACTTAATTTGAGAAATTAAAACATGAAACCCCATTTCCTCCTGCGGCTTGCCCGATCCCCCCCCCCCCCCCCCCCCCCCCCTTGGCCTGCGATTCGCCGTCGCCATCCGCTCGGCGTGCAGCTCACCGACCGCTCGGTGCGACTCCGGCGGCCTCCCCTTCCCCTTCTGGTGGTGTGACTCCACTTGCTTCCCCGTGCAAAGGTCGATCTTGGCCCCTAACCGACCCCCTGCTCCAGATCGCCACCTTCCCGGCCGCACCTCCCAGGGTTCCCTTCTCCGGTGTGACTCCGGTGGAACGTGTTCTCCTTCCGACGACAAGATACGGTCGACTCCGTGGTGGTGTTCCCCTACGCCTCGACATCTCCTTTTGGGTAACAAACTTCTTCCACCTCTATTGTGAGATTTCGTCTTTCCCGTTCAAACTCTTGGTGGAGAAACCGTGGCGTAATCTTGGATCACATTTGAATATCGCTGTCACGTTCAAATCCATCGCTTGTTATTTTAGTCCATTTATATTTTGTGGGATCGGATCGCTTAGATCCATTTTGCTGGGCTTAATTTGGACTAAAGTTTAGATTGCTGAATTTTAATTTGGAGAATAAATTTGTTATTGCATGAAGGTGTGAGGCGGGTTCTTGACTTGCTTTACTTAGCTTAAAATTTGTAAGTGTAAATCGAACGGATCGGGTTGGTCCATTTCGCTTGATTGAGCACTAGCCGATAGCCTTTGCGAGATCTCAAGAGGTTTAGCGGCCCTTCGTTTTGGCAAGTGTTTCTCTCTTGCCTCGTTCGGATCGTGTGGGTCCATTTCGCTTGATCGGGCGTCGGCATATAGCCTTCGTAAGATCTCTAGAGGCGCAGCGAACCTTCGTTTTGGCAAGTGTTCCTCTCTTGCCTTTTCTTGGCGATCGAGTATCGAGTTGTGTGCGCTAGACTTAATCGCCTTAGGTTGTCATAGTAGAAAGCCCGGTCACTACGTTCATTTAGAACCTAGTAGCCTGCATCAGCAGCCGCCTGCTGTGGTTCCTGATTCTTCTCCTTCGCATTTTTCTTCGGACAGTTGATTTTTCAGTGCCCTTCTTCCTTGCAGTAGTGACACTGATTCTTCTTGTCCCTAGACTTGGACCTAGGTCGATTGACTTTCTTCCCTCTGTCTCTCGATCTCCCTCTGACCGGATCTTTGTTCTTCACGAACAAGCCCTCGCTGATGCTGGGCCCCGATTTGCTCCTCGTCTCGTTTGAGAGCAACGTCGTCATCACCTCCTCCATCTTAAGCGTATCCTTTCCGTAGAGGATTGTGGTGACCAGATGGTCATAGGACTTCAGTAGAGAAGACATGATGTAGGCTTGGGTGTTCGGGACGCTTTCACTTGCGCGATCGATTGGGTCGCGAGATCGTTTCTAAATAACACCTAATCGGATGAACAAACGCAGCCACCTACGGGTGAGTCCTTCACAACTATCACGCAAAGACTACCACAAGAAGATCCTCCGAAAGCAAAACTCCGGAAATAGGAGGATCTTCCCCAACAAATGCAAAAGAGAATCGCCACTCCTCGTCGAGTAAAAATAATTCAAGATCGTTCAACTATCACAAATGAGAAGGATCGCGAAAAAAAATCAATGTCGGAAAATTCGTCACAATTCCTATCCACCACAAATAACTATTGAAGAATCGCTCAAGAGGTAGAAAGTGTTACCCTCCCGGAATAGTAGATCCGGGTTGTAGAAAGTCCTACGTTATTCACGGAGGTGGTCGCCGGAGGGGAGTCCTTGAAGATGTGCACCGTCGCCTTCAAATCCCGCCGCTACGAACAAGCCCAAGACCGCCTTGATGCGTGAGAGAATGTAGAGGGAGAAATGGAAGAGAGAGGGAGAAGGGTGGGCGGCCACAAGAAGGAGAGGGAAAAAGCTAAAGAGGAGGGAGGGGGAGAAGGTGGCCGGCGGCCAAGAAGAGGAAGAGGAAGAGGGATGGCCGAAATTTGCCTAGGGGGGGAGGAAAAAAATCACAATTGATTTTTTTAGGTTTTCAAATTATTATTCATCTCTTCAAATCAACAACAAGCATGGCTATATATAGCCTTACACCACTCAATCTCCTCCATATAAAATTTAGAATAAAATAAAAATATTACCAAAAGTTAACTGCATGAAAATAGAAACAAATATTATGATGGTTATATACAGCCATCATAATAAAAATACAATTGCTTTAAATAAAACATGCTTAAATTGAAATTGCTAAAAATAGAAATTGTTTGAAATGATAAGTGATAAATTATATAATTTAATTTATAATTATATATTTTATTTAAAATGGTGACGGCGGACGTCGTGCAAAATGTGTAGCGGCGTTGGCGAAGAACGTCGCGGCGTTGGCGTAGAACGTCGCGGCGAAGGCGAAGAAACGACGTGTCTTCGAACTTGCGGCAACGACCATCCCAATCCACGAACTCTCTATGTCGGGGATCAACGACCTCCATCAAGATCATTAGGCCAGCAGCAGTATCATCAGCATCCCCAACCAAGTGGATGTGGGGGTCTTCATCAGCAACATCCCCTACCAAATGAGGCTCGGTGAAGGGGTCTTCATCATCTGGGGTGGGCAAAAGAGAGGGGCTGAAGGGATGGTCCTCATCAATCCTCCCCCACTCAAAAACACTCATCAACGATGAGTGGGCTCGAAGGAGCCGGCGTGGCAAAGCAGTAACCTGGAGGAGTACATCCGAGGGAGCGGGCCATGAAGGTGGCCCATCCGGCCATGGGGGCAGGAAGCAGCAAAGGGCCCAGCATGGCCCAAACGAGTCCTCAACCTGTGGCAACCTGTCAAGCAAAAAGTTGGCCCCGGGGACCTTGATCATAGCATATGAAAAAGAAGGGGAAAGTGCTACAATATCAAAAGACATCTTACCTCCGGAGATCACCATGAGAGTGAACAACATGCTACCCCACTCACCTCTCAACCCAATAGAAATTTTTGTGGAGGGGGACGAAGGGGGAGCTAGATGCAGTGGAGCTAGAAAGAGTGAAAAATATTTCGAGTCATTGAAAATGGGGTTTGGGCCCCTCTCAGCAAAAACTCTCAAATGTAAAGCAAAACTTTCTAGAACGACAACTATTCGACGAATAGTGGAGACAATACTGACATTGCCGTCTAAGTTGCCAATTGGCAACTGTCCAGGGGAATGATCTACTAAAACCGAGTCTTCCTTATTGCGAGATTCTCCAATGGGTGCGGTGACTACAAAGTGAATGGACCCAGATGGGTCGACTAGCATCAATTCATCATGTTTGGGAGGATTAAGACCTCTTGAAACACCTACTAATTCATTATATGAAATTAAATTCAGGTTCATCCCAGGGCGATCCCAACAATTAAGATCAGCTAGCATGGGAAAGACAACCCAACGAAACCACTCAACCCGCCCCGCGGCGGTAACGGGCTCCATGCCATACTTCCAGATCGAGGCTGAAGTAGGGGAAACCCAAGCAACCTTAAATGGGTGAAGGTTCAGCGGGGGCGCTAACACTAGCCTAGGGTCCACTAGTGCAGAGAATGTGCCCACACAGCTACTACCCACAGATAATGGATTGGACCATTTGTCTTCCCCACTAAATGTCACAGGAAACGCATGAGCCCTAATCCCACCATCAAAAATGTGAGGAGTTGATAAGGCTCGCCCAATCTCCTCAACCGTCTCACCATCATCATCAGATTCACTCAGCCCATTTTCCGAATTTTCTTCAACCTCCTGAATGTCCTCGGGGTGGCCAACAGAAGGCTCCCTAAGGCTAACGGGATCAAGTAGAGGTTGGCTAATCAGGGCAGCATCAATTTCAGGCACTAAGTCAGTCGAGGGTGCCTCAACTGGGACAATGTCTATGGGCAGGCTGGGACTAACAGGGTCGGGCTCTGGCCCCATACTCAAACTCGGTGTGTTTGCCTCAGAGTGGCTAACACAAACTAAGGGCTGATTTTGACTGACAGTGTCGAAATCCCCAAGTGTGTCTGCACCGGGTGGTGTCGACTCAACCGTGCCGCGAGCATCTCCAGATGGGACTTTGGGCTTCCTGGGCGGGCTGGACCTAAGATATGTTAGTTGACCCCCATGTGTAAAGTCTAGGGTGTTATTCTGGGCGTCATAACTAACGTCATGGCTAGCGAGCCACGGGCGTCCCAGCAAAATATGGAAGTCCTTCATAGGAAGGACGTCACACCAAATGAGCTCAGAATAGGCTTGGATGGTGAGGGGCACCAAACATCTCCTGGACACTAAGATAGTGCTCTCATCCGGACATACGAGACGATAAGGGAAAGGATGTGGCGCAGTGGTCACCAACATCCTAGATACTGCATTCTCCGTGATAGCGTTTGTATGGCAAACACTATCCACCACGAGCCTGCACCACTTCTCACCGTGTTTAAAATTTGCTCGAAATCGGTGTTTCGGGTCGCGGTTGAGCCTAATCACCTTCACAGCGTCATTCTGACCCTTACCTAACTCCCTTAAATTAGCCGATGGTGCAATTATTCGTGAGAGTGCCGGGGGATACCCCGGATTCAGCCTAGTAGTCATTACTAGTGAAAGTTCATGTGCTGACACGGACAAAATTATAATGTCTCCAATTTTCAGGCCTACCTAACGTGGTCAAATCGAAAAAAATTCTGTTTTAATGTTGTCGGAAATAAGAGCAGGAAGCTACAGAAAAAATTTCAAATTTTTTGAGAAGTTTTAAAATTCTGAGGTTTTTACTAAATGCAGACCAATCCGAAAATTTCAGAGATTTGAATTTTGAATTTCAAAAATTTGAATTTTGAATTTGAATCTTGAATTTCAAAAATTTGAATTTTGAGTTTGAATTTTCAAAATTTTGAATTTTGAATTTGAATTTTCAAAATTTTGAATTTTGAATTTAAAATTTTGAATTTCAAAATTTTGAATTTTGACTTTTAAAAAATTTGAATTTTGAATTTCAAAAATTTGAATTTTGAATTTCAGAAATTTGAATTTTGAATTTCAAAAATTTGAAATTTGAATTTGAATTTTGAATTTCAAAAATTTGAATTTTGAATTTTTTCAAAATTTGAATTTTGAATTTGAATTTCAGAAATTTGAATTTTGACTTTCAAAAATTTGAATTTTGAATTTGAATTTTGAATTTCAAAATTTGAATTTTGAATTTGAATTTCAAAATTTTGAATTTTGAATTTCAAAATTTTGAATTTTAAATTCAAATTTTGAATTTCAAAAATTAGAATCTTGAATTTGAATTTCGAATTTGAATTTTGAATTTCGAATTTGAATTTTGAATTCCTGGCTATTCGCAGGCCAGGTTTTGAAAATTTTGTAATTTTGGCAACAAATCGTGCAAGATTAATTAAGATTTGGTTGTTTTGGAAAGGAATCGTGCAAGATTAATTATATGTCGGCGTCCTACGGTAAGAAATAAATTAGGATGGTATAAATTAAGTTTACATTTTTTTTTTGGATTTTTTTTTAGCTAGAAAATAACAGATTTAGGACGCTAAACGCAGACCAGAACTTCTAAACAGGCTAAAATTTTATGAAAGGTAATTTTTCTCCCGCCTAATAACTAGGATAGTAAAATATATTTTTTGATTTTCTTGCTGAGAAAATAATGGAGAATTACCAGAAATTGTTTTTTTTGAATTTCGCAGAAAAATGAGAATTTTAGGCCGCTATTCGCAGACCGACGAATTTTTTTTTTTTTTTTTTTGAGCGCAAAATCGTGTGAAGATTGTGAGTGCCGGCGTTCTAAGAAAACCTAAGGAATGCGTCAATTAAGAAATTGACACGAACCTAGCTCTGATACCAAATTGATGTAGGCTTGGGTGTTCGGGACGCTTTCACTTGCGCGATCGATTGGGTCGCGAGATCGTTTCTAAATAACACCTAATCGGATGAACAAACGCAGCCACCTACGGGTGAGTCCTTCACAACTATCACGCAAAGACTACCACAAGAAGATCCTCCGAAAGCAAAACTCCGGAAATAGGAGGATCTTCCCCAACAAATGCAAAAGAGAATCGTCACTCCTCGTCGAGTAAAAATAATTCAAGATCGTTCAACTATCACAAATGAGAAGGATCGCGAAAAAAAATCAATGTCGGAAAATTCGTCACAATTCCTATCCACCACAAATAACTATTGAAGAATCGCTCAAGAGGTAGAAAGCGTTACCCTCCCGGAATAGTAGATCCGGGTTGTAGAAAGTCCTACGTTATTCACGGAGGTGGTCGCCGGAGGGGAGTCCTTGAAGATGTGCACCGTCGCCTTCAAATCCCGCCGCTACGAACAAGCCCAAGACCGCCTTGATGCGTGAGAGAATGTAGAGGGAGAAATGGAAGAGAGAGGGAGAAGGGTGGGCGGCCACAAGAAGGAGAGGGAAAAAGCTAAAGAGGAGGGAGGGGGAGAAGGTGGCCGGCGGCCAAGAAGAGGAAGAGGAAGAGGGATGGCCAAAATTTGCCTAGGGGGGGAGAAAAAAAATCACAATTGGTTTTTTTAGGTTTTCAAATTATTATTCATCTCTCCAAATCAACAACAAGCATGGCTATATATAGCCTTACACCACTCAATCTCCTCCATATAAAATTTAGAATAAAATAAAAATATTACCAAAAGTTAACTGCATGAAAATAGAAACAAATATTATGATGGTTATATGCAGCCATCATAATAAAAATACAATTGCTTTAAATAAAACATGCTTAAATTGAAATTGCTAAAAATAGAAATTGTTTGAAATGATAAGTGATAAATTATATAATTTAATTTATAATTATATATTTTATTTAAAATGGTGACGGCGGACGTCGTGCAAAATGTGTAGCGGCGTTGGCGAAGAACGTCGCGGCGTTGGCGTAGAACGTCGCGGCGAAGGCGAAGAAACGACGTGTCTTCGAACTTGCGGCAACGACCATCCCAATCCACGAACTCTCTATGTCGGGGATCAACGACCTCCATCAAGATCATTAGGCCAGCAGCAGTATCATCAGCATCCCCAACCAAGTGGATGTGGGGGTCTTCATCAGCAACATCCCCTACCAAATGAGGCTCGGTGAAGGGGTCTTCATCATCTGGGGTGGGCAAAAGAGAGGGGCTGAAGGGATGGTCCTCATCAAGACAGTAGTAGAAGAGCCTGGTCTTCCTCTTCAACCTTCACGTCCATGCTGCGCAGCTGAGAGATAAGTTTGTTGAACACGTTCATGTGCTCCAGCAACTGATTGTACTTGGACATCCTCAAGCTGTACAACTGTCTCTTCACGTAGAGCTTATTCGTGAGAGACTTAGACATGTACAACTCCTCCAGTTTCTTCCATAATTCTTCTGTAGTCTCAGCGTCGACTACGTTATACATGACCTCGTCGGCTAGACTTAACTGGATCGTGCTTATGGCCTTCAGATCCAGTTCCTCTCATTCGTCATCCTTCTTTCCGGACTTCTCCTTGCCGAGGAGCGCCTTGTGGAGACCTTGCTGAACTAGAACAACCTTGATCCGCTTTTGCCACAAGCCGAAATCGATCTTGCCGTCGTACCTTGAAATCTCAAATTTTGTCGTCATTACTTTGCTCGCAGAGCTACTGGCAATCTGAATAATGTTCACGGACCAGATCTGAGAAGGTAGGGAGCGGACCGATGTCGTCACCTACTGTTATCCCAAACTTAAAACGGGAACGTCTAGACGATCACCCGCGCGGAACCTACCTCTGATACCAATTGTTATGAAATCGGATCGAGTACCGCGGTAGCGCAACGAAATAAATCGAGCACAGACAATCGTGCAAAAATGATAAACACGGAATGAGATTTCAAGCACGCACAGACGACACAAAAATATACGTGGTTCGAAGAGAAGCTCCTATGTCCACGGGGAGAGCACCGGAGAAGATCCACTATAAAATATTCAAGAGTTTAATACATAGGTTACACTGAGCGAAAATAAAACTGAGAGGCGTCGAACAACGCAGTCCTCCACTGAAGCTCCACCTGAGATTCCGCCGCGGATGAGGAGATCTGCTTGGACTCAGACACGTACGTTGTCGAAGAGATTCTCCAACCTTCTTGTCGTCGGATTGCCGGAGTCAAGCTCTCGTTCCTCCTGGGATTGACCACTGCCGATGTACGCTAACGAGCAGCAGAAAAATTCCAGC
Organism: Dactylorhiza incarnata; assembly: GCA_033032865.1. Lineage (NCBI taxonomy): Eukaryota > Viridiplantae > Streptophyta > Magnoliopsida > Asparagales > Orchidaceae > Dactylorhiza > Dactylorhiza incarnata. The sequence goes on along the minus strand of JAWHQI010000176.1, from coordinate 3,808,455 downwards.
CTGCCTCTATCTCTCTCCAACGATGATCAATGCAAAATCTGTCAGCCTTCACCAAATAAATACAGCCAGCCTTTCATTTCAAATTTTCAGCCCCTTTTGGACAAATGCCAGCCGCGTACCCTTTTTCCAATTACATCTAATTTATTGCCCTCCTAAGAATAGATATATATCTATTTATGGGAGATGAGCTGCCAAAAAAAAAGATGAGCGGACAAGGAAGGCCAGCCGGGATTATGAATGCTTTCAATATATTCCCCCCCCCCCCTCCAAAACAGATCATTCTATTTATGGGGAAAACCCAAAAAAATGCATACTCTAGAATCTTCTAGGATAGGCCGGACCGGACCGGATCAATGAGGCGGCATAACCATCCTTATCATGGACGACCGCTTTATTTTTTTTTCGAATAATAGGAGAATAGACAGCGGTTTATATATAAACCGCTGTCTATTGTACCAGGAATGTACAATAGACAACGGTTTATATATACCGTTGTCTATTGTACATTCCTGATACAATAGACAACGGTTTATATATAAACCGCTGTATATTGTATCATTCCTGGTACAATAGACAGCGGTTTATATATAAACCGCTGTCTATTGTATCATTCCTGATACAATAGATAGCGGTTTATATAAAAACCGCTGTCCAATATACATATAATTATCATTTTTACCTCGATATTTTACCTTTTACTCGCTGCTGCTCTGTTTCGACTGTGCGAAAACCCTAACGGCGATTATAGACACTTGACGGACACTATAGACAGCGGTTATTATAATAACCGCTGTCTATATCTTCATTTGTTTTTAAAAAAAATTAATATTGTCGCCTTGCATTTGCTCGCCTTGTTGTCGCCTAGGCGTCCGCCTTGTCGCCTAAGCGTCAAGGCGGTCGAGGCTCGCCTTGGTACGCCTTGACGCCAAGATAAGAATGAGCATAACCCAACACTTTATTTTCTCTTTTATTATTCTAAAAATCTTCTTATATTTCGATAAAATAATATTAATTTGTGTGAGTAGAAGTAATTAACAGACCCGTGGAATGCGACACTTGATATTTATCTTTAAATATTTTATACTATGAACGATATGCGCTCTTGCCTATAGTTCGTAGAATTTGAGAAAATTATATATCCTAAATTTTACGTATCACGAACCGTCAAAAAAAGCTCAGCATATCGTATGATCAGACCCCTATCACGATCACAATTATGAATAGAGGTACCTACCACTCGTTTATAAAAAGGGCAATGTTATAAGCTGTTCTATAATCGCTAAACGCAATTTATAAATATTCGCAGTCCAATGAATAGCTATTTTATGTGTTTTTAAGACTGAATATAGGATTGCTTACAACATTGCCCTATAAAAATGCAACCCCAAGAATACGGACCCCCGTCGAATCAGCCTTAAAAAGATCTGGACCGCGAAATGGATACTATCCATTTCACTTGAAATGGAGAGGATCCTGGTCGCAAGAATACCATTTAGACATTGCCAGCTGTGTTTCTCGTAATTGCAATTTACTATAATCTAATTATAAGTTTATTTACATAATTGTCATGCGCCTTTTATATCCATAGACTGATCCAGCTGGCGCCATCTTTACCATTCACATGCTACAATGCATCGTGCCCGTAGATGGACGTCCGCGTTGCCTATAAAATGGTGGCTAGGGTAAAGATCAAGGAGTCTGAGTGTGAACAACGAGGGTTCCTGATCGAGCGCCGTCACCGGGGTATCATAGTGAACAGAGAGGATCGTGATCTGGACTCGGAATGAAATCGAGCTGACGAGCTTGACGCCGCCGTGGAAAGCACAGGTGAAGAGAATAAGTCGATCTGTAACTTGTTTTCTACAGGATTTTGTTGTTTATTGTAAGGGAATCGGGTAGATGCCGGCGAGAACTACGCGAGGTTGTCGTGGAACTTTTTATTTTAGTATTGTCCGGTCGTAGGGAGGGAGCCGCGTAGATGTCGCCGAGGAAGAAGCGTAAGCTTCCCCTAACCGTGTTGCTGCAGCTCTTGGCTGGTGTTCAGTAAATAGTTGTGTTAGAGCCGCTGATGCCGTGTGGGATTCTCTGTTGGATCTTTGCGTCGGAAGCCAAACGGTGGATCCAGAGGCAACTAGGTCTTGTTTTCCCAGGAACTATCCTCGGGCGCTAGATCCTTCCATTGAACTAAAAATCTGATACACTGGTTCTCCATTGAGCCATATAGCCCAGTAATTTAGAATTGAAAGAACCTCATGAACTTTAAGGTTTCATTAATGTCTCCTGAAACACTTTGTATTTGGATTAAGAAGTCAACTGTTATTAATATTCAGTTGCCCCAATTTTTCAGCATGCATTTTGTTTCTGATTCAGGCAAATCTGTTTATGATTATGGAGTTTTAGCAATACTTGATCACCTTGTTTGAAAGTTGCATCAAGCCTTTTAACTTCAGCGACTGATTTCAATATTTGTTGTCATTTTTCCCTTTAACACTTTTTTCTTGAGCAATAATGCCTTGAACACTTTTTACTTGAGCCATCTGAGATCTGGCGAACTGCACATGATTATTTTCTGCATTTGTTTTGACATTTTATTTGATTTTTTTTTGCCGAAATCAATCAGTTAAAAGGCTGTGATGAGTTTAAATAGATACCATCAAACTCTGAAGGTATCTTCAAAAAAAAGATCTATGTCGAGATCATTCAATCATTCTCTGAGCCTCCATTACAACAGTAAGATTATGCATGTTTTGTTTTCTTGAAATCCGATTCATTTTAAGCTTACAAAGGCAATAAATTAGAGTCTCTGCTGCGTTATCATTAATAGCGTAATCAGCGCTGTACGTTGCCAAGATGGAAATTGGGTGAGATTCTGGCAGAGGTCCTCTTCTATAGCGCTTCTGCATTCAGATCCTGAACATTTACATTATATCTCTTCCCATTTACATTTGCATTTTTTAGAATTTTGTTTTTCTGTATGTATCTTTCTTAGAGCATCTTTAATTGCCCTGCATATTTCTCCAATTCGCCTTTTTTTGATGCACAACACCCCTCCAATCTATCTACAAATATCCTCTCTATGAAAATTCTCTTCTAAATTTTGAGGAGTGAGAGAAAATGCCGCACCCTGTGGTTGTTTTTGTTTTATTGATTAAACTTGCATTTAAATTAAAATACATTTAAATTAGTATGTCTAAATTTTTAAAATTACATTACTTTATTATTATGTCGTGCTTATAAATGTTCAATCAACGCATCTTAAAGCTCAAAATGTATATCCCTGCCTTTAATTTTTTTTATATTGATTTAGGAATTGATGGAATCTTTTGATTTCACCCGTGTTTATCATTTCAACATGTTAAATGAGTAGTCTTGTAGAAAGTGATATATTTATTTTTATCTTTCTCATCTTTGACAAAAATATTATGCATTATAGTACAAACATATAATGCATACAATCTAGAGTTCATAGCATTCTTGGAAACTCTCTTTTACATTTTTGTAATTATTTTGTTACAACATTCTTATTGAGATATCTCAAATATTTAACTTTGTATATTTGTATTATTGTCCTATAAATTTTTTCAAGTATTTAATCATGGTTGATTCTTAAATTCAAATATATTTATCGTAATTATAATCAATGCTGTTGTAATTTTTAATAAATTTAAGAGTCCAAACGTACAAACTATCATTCTTTTGAATGAAAAAAATATTATGCTCCTGCGTTGCTGCGATAATACGAATGAATATATTATTTTGCATGTGAAATCTGTTCAAAAAAATTGTTTTCCCATATGTGAGATGCTCGAAGAAATAATCATTTCATAATCAAGTGTTACCTTTATTTTTCCCTCGGTTGATTATCACGTGACCATCTCTTGATTCTTGGCATCTTCGACGTTCATCAACTTGAAGTTGAGCTGCAATTATGGTCTTTTTGAAAGTATATGTATAAGCTAAAATTTCTCTTTTTTCTCTTATTCATCCGTGTCTTCTTCCAACTAAAGAATTTGTTGAGAAAGTAATTTATTACCTAAAGATGATAAAGATTGCAAATTGGATGATAAAGATCTCAAATGTAAAGACCCTCAGAGGACGTTCATCAATTTGATTATCACGTAGAACTAATCATTTCACAGTCTAGTGTTATCTTTAATTCTCTCCCGGTTGATTATCACGTGACCAGGTCTTGAATTTCGACATCTCGAATGTTCAACAGCTTGAAGTTGAGCTGCAATTTTCTCTTCTTTTTCTCATTCATTTGTGTTTTCTTCCAACTAAAGAATTTGATGAGAAAATAATTCATCCTGAAGATGATAAAGATCACAAATTGGATGATCTCGCTTCATAGTTTATTTTTTTATACGAGGGAAATATGTGGTTAGCTGAAAGTGATGTTTATATAGTTTTTTTGAAAGCATTGTCTACATTTTTATTTGAAAAAGTGATATGTGAAGTGTTTCGTATATGATTTGATTGATGTGTGTACATGATTTGATTGATAAGAATAAAGTTATGTTTGAAGGAAGAGAATCCAATGCTGGGATTAAAACAAAATTTTGGAACCCGTACATAAATTGATTGATAAGAGATTGATTTGTACGTGACTTGATTGGGAAAGAATCTAATGTGAGATATCTTCGTGTAAAGCTTTGTCTAAAGCTCTAGTTGAGCTCTAGACTATATGTTTAGAGCTCTAGACGATATGTGATATGTTTAGAGCTTTAGACTATATCTGATATGTTTAGAGCTCTAGACTATATCGACTAGAGCTCTAGTCGACATTGTCTAGAGCTCGACTACAGCACTAGTCGATCAATTAGAGCTTTAGTCGATATTGTCAAAAGCTTTAGTGTCTAGTCGATGGACTAGAGTTTTAGACGAAGCTTTCTCTCACATATTGGATTCTTTTCCTTCATCAATCAGTCATGTACAGATCACTTTTTCTCATTAATTAATTTATGTATGAATTTTGAAACTGCGTTAAATTCTTTTTTCCTTCACACATCATTTTTGTTTCATCAATTAAGTCATGTATTAATTATGAAATTTTATTTTTATCTAGAATTGAATTTTTTCTTCCCTCACATATATCACTTTATTCTCATCTATCAAGTTATGTACTAATTTTGAATCTTTGTTTTTAACCCAACGTTAGATTCTCTCCCCTCACATATAACTTTTTTCTTATGAACATGATTCTATAAGTACCCAATACTCTTTCTCCAAAATCAAGCATTATGCTATGCTTGACCTAAGGTCTCAGATGTGGGAGATAGTTTCGATCATATTTCACAACACAAGACGGAGCAATAAAAAGAATACTAGATGTGGGAGATAGTTTCGATCATATTTCACAACACAAAACCTAGCACTTAGGACAAAAAATCTCAAAATCTCACATGTTTTTGATCATTTTTAGTAAGAAATTTTCTAGAGTAATGAAATTCTACCGGTGCATTTGAACTTAATATGCAAGTATTTATTTTTATTTTAAATATTATATCAATTAATTATTATATTATTATAATTATATTTTTAGCGGTGCATTTGAACTTAGTGTTAAGTATATATTTTTATTTTAATTATTATATCAATTAATTAATATATTATTATAATTAATTTTTTTGTAGCTTAATTAACTCAATTTTATATGCAGATGATCTGAAAGAGATCTCAGAATATTGACAATTCATAAACTTTTGATTCTATATCTCCCAGTCGACGGAGAGGTATAGATTTAAATACAGACAACAAATGATGAACTCTGCTAGTATTGGTGATGAAGAATCTTCAACCTCAAATTCAAATAAGCGTTCTGCTGGAAGAAAGAAAGAAAATGTAATTAGGAGAGAAGTTAATGGTATGAGTTGTGATATTGAGCGACAAATTAAAGAAAATGAAAAAATCTTAGAGATTTTAAAGAGAAGACAAGAAGAACAAGCAATTGATAGATCTTCTATGCATCAACTCATGAAGTTGGAACTTGAAAATGAGAAGAGAAAACTAGAGCTTGAGAGCGCTAAGCAAGATCACAATATCATGATGATAGATTTGGATAACATCAAAGGAACTCTAGAGTGGCAGTATTTTCGACAGAAAAAACAAGACATTATTAATAGAAATATTAAAAAATGATTATTTGGAGAATATTCATCAGTGAGATACCAAATGAAGTTGTTTTTACCGTGCTCTATTTTTCACGACCATTATTTGGAGGTTCACCTAATCTCATGGGTTTTCTATTTTTTAGAATTTGCGTTTCTATTCCATTATTTAGTGAATGGTTTTTGTAATTGCTGAAGCACCAGCCATTTGTTTTAAATCTCCAATGTTAGCAGTTACTTAATATGATCTTTTGTAGAACTATTTACTTATTCATACTTGTGCAGAGTTGTTCCAACTTCTATCATCTCCAGGATTTCTTACAAACAATACTGCCGTTTAATTTGGTTGAAAAATTGTTGTGTAATTGGGCTGTAACTCGCCAATATTTAAATTAAATTTAGCAGTTTGTTTTAGGTTTAAATAAAAGAAAACCTTCCCCCTCTCTAAACCATAGCTAACCTACCCCCTCCCGTTTCCTATTTTTCTCGGATAGATCAATCGGCCTCTCTCTCTCTCTCTCTCTCTCGTGATCTCATTTTCGGTTGCTTTTTGCGAGAAAGGTTTCTTTTATTTAAACATAAAACAATTGTTAAACACAACTCATTCCTTTATTTACACTTCACCCATTTAATTTCAAGTGGTGTTAAAAATAGTTTTTTCACTAGAAAATTGAGAAAATTTCAAGTGGCTATAGACACACTAAACATTAAAAATAGTTTTTTCACTAGAAAATTGAGAAAATTCTATATAAGTCTTGTGACATAATCAAAATAATATTTTAAACGGTCTCAAAAAAAAGTTAAATGAGTTCAAAATCATTTTATGATTGATCTTCAAAACTCAATTCTTGTGGCAATTCCCTCTTTCTGCAATAAAATGAAATTATCAAAAATAAGATTATTTACAATATAAAATAAAATATTAAAAATACAAGTTTTATCTAGATACAATTTGATGAAAATTATTCGAGTGCCCATTAAACCTTTAATGTTCACTAATTTGCATCAAAAATGTAATCCAGCATCTAATTAATTGCGTTTAGATGAGCCACTCATTAACAATGTGTTTTTCTTTTTTATTTTACCCTATATGAAATAGAAATAAAATATATTCATTTCACATCCAAACATACTAGTTATCATAAATAAAGAGTGCACAGCCACTAACAAAAAAATTAAACAATGATAGGTTTTTATCAAAAATTAGGCAGATGCACAACCACCAACAAGTATTGCTTTGAATGCATTGAATGCAATCCAAGACCTAAGTTCAATCTGAAAAATAATAAAAATTGGAGTTACAAACTCAGCATCATGCAACATATGGAGGAAATGCAGAAAAGTACTCAAAACCCAAGTGATCTGGAACCCTAAATGCAGAAAATACCTGTTGAAACCAGCAACTGGTCTCTGTGGAGTTCGGGGCTCTCAGCGAGGCTGAGGGGCGACCAACCCTTACTCCCCCCAAGGGAGAGCTCTAGGTTGAAGGTGTTGGAACTAAGAACTGGACCAAGGGCTTAGTGGGGAGGTCCTGCCACATACCCGGAAGTCCCCTTGGAACTTCCCCTCCCAAGCCACTACTAAGCTTGGGCACCACTGGAGCCTCTCCTCACCCTCTGGAGAGACTTGGGGAGTGAGAGAGAGAAGGAGAGAGCTAGCCTAGGATGAGAGATCTCTCCAAATGGTGCCCTCTTGGTCATATTTATAGGATTTCTGGATTTGGGCTGCAAATAGCCAAAAATTGGTCTGCCAGATTACCAAAATACCCTTGAACTGGGCTGCAGATAGCCAAATCCTGCTGTTCTGAGGCGCTAAACGCAGACCGACACCTTCCCCCGAAACTGGGCGAGAGGGGTACCTCGCGGGGCTCGGTGAGCCCCCTAACTGGGGTGGGGCGAGACCCGGGGATGGTCTTCCCCTACTGGTCTCGCCCCCTGTTTGGGTTGGGGGCGAGAGGGAGGGTCGGCCCCCTCCACCACTCGCCCCTACTAGGGCTGGGGGCGAGTGGGAGGGTCGGCCCCCTCCACCACTCGCCCCTACTAGGGCTGGGGGCGAGTGGGAGGGTCGGCCCCCTCCTCCACTCGCCCTTACTAGGGCTGGGGGCGAGTGGGAGGGTCGGCCCCCTCCTCCACTCGCCCCTACTAGGGCTGGGGGCGAGTGGGAGGGCCGGCCCCCTCCTCCACTCGCCCCTACTAGGGCTGGGGGCGAGTGGGAGGGTCGGCCCCCTCCACCACTCGCCCCTACTAGGGCTGGGGGCGAGTGGGAGGGTCGGCCCCCTCCTCCACTCGCCCCTACTAGGGCTGGGGGCGAGTGGGAGGGTCGGTCCCCTCCTCCACTCTCCCCCTCACTTGCCTCTTACTCTAGCTGGGCGAGCGGGAGGTTTCTTCCTCTACCGCTTTCCCTCCTTTCTCTATCCGATGAAAAAGCACTCGACGAATACTGGGTTGTACACAATCTCCGCTCTTTGCGAGGTTAGCTTAAGCTCGCAAAGAATCATCCAACCCTGAGTGTTCGACGAGTGTCGCTGGAAACCCGGCTAACGGTGCCAACTTGGAAAGAACACCTAGCGACTCCGAGAGTTCCTCCAACCCTGCCGGCTAGCGAGAGGAACTAATCATTTAACCTCCCTGGGAGGTCAACCTGCCCTGTCGTATAGTGAGAGCCCGGTCAGCGGAACCATCCAAGGGGAACATCACTTATCCTCCCTAGGAGGTCAACCTGCCCTGCCGTCTAGTGAGAGCCCGGTCAGCGGAACCATCCAAGAGGAACATCACTTACCTCCTTGGGAGGTCAACCTGGCCTACCGACTAGTGAGAGCCCGGTCAGCGGAACCATCTGAGGGGAACATCACTTACCTCCCTGGGAGGTCAACCTGGCCTGCTGGCTAGTGAGAGCCCGGTCAGCGGAACCATCTGACGGGAACATCACTTACCTCCCTGGGAGGTCAACCTGGCCTACCGGCTAGTGAGAGCCCGGTCAGCGGAACCATCCGAGGGGAACATCACTTACCTCCCTGGGAGGTCAACCTGGTCTGCCGTCTAGTGAGAGCCCGGTCAGCGGAACCATCCGAGGGGAACATCACTTACCTCCCTGGGAGGTCAACCTGGCCTGCCGGCTAGTGAGAGCCCGGTCAGCGGAACCATCCGAGGGGAACATCATTTACCTCCCTGGGAGGTCAACCTGGCCTGCCGTCTAGTGGGAGCCCGGTCAGCGGAACCATCCGAGGGGAACATCACTTACCTCCCTGGGAGGTCAACCTGGCCTGCCGGCTAGAGAGAGCCCGGTCAGCGGAATCATCCGAGGGTAACATCATTTATCGCCCTGGGAGGTCAACCTGTCCTGCCGTCTAGTGAGAGCCCAGTCAGCGGAACCATCCGAGGGGAACATCACTTACCTCCCTGGGAGGTCAACCTGGCCTGCCGGCTAGTGAGAGCCCGGTCAGCGGAACCATCCGAGGGGAACATCACTTACCTCCCTGGGAGGTCAACCTAGCCTGCCGGCTAGTGAGAGCCCGGTCAGCGGAACCATCCGAGGGGAACATCATTTACCTCCCTGGGAGGTCAACCTGGCCTGCCGTCTAGTGGGAGCCCGGTCAACGGAACCATCCGAGGGGAACATCACTTACCTCCCTGGGAGGTCAACCTGGCCTGCCGGCTAGGGAGAGCCCGGTCAGCGGAACCATTCGAGGCGAAAATCACTTACCTCCCTGGGAGGTCAACCTGGCCTGCTGGCTAGTGAGAGCCCGGTCAGCGGAACCATTCGAGGCTAACATCATTTACCTCCCTGGGAGGTCAACCTGTCCTGCCGTCTAGTGAGAGCCCGGTCAGCGGAACCATCCGAGGGGAACATCACTTACCTCCCTGGGAGGTCAACCTGGCCTGCCGGCTAGTGAGAGCCCGGTCAGCGGAACCATCCGATGGGAACATCACTTATCTCCCTGGGAGGTCAACCTGGCCTGCCGGCTAGTGAGAGCCCGGTCAGCGGAACCATCCGAGGGGAACATCACTTACCTCCCTGGGAGGTCAACCTGGTCTGCCGTCTAGTGAGAGCCCGGTCAGCGGAACCATCCGAGGGGAACATCACTTACCTCCCTGGGAGGTCAACCTGGCCTGCCGGCTAGTGAGAGCCCGGGCAGCGGAACCATCCGAGGGGAACATCATTTACCTCCCTGTGAGGTCAACCTGGCCTGCCGTCTAGTGGGAGCCCGGTCAGCGGAACCATCCGAGGGGAACATCACTTACCTCCCTGGGAGGTCAACCTGGCCTGCCGGCTAGAGAGAGCCCGGTCAGCGGAACCATCCGAGGGTAACATCATTTACCTCCCTGGGAGGTCAACCTGTCCTGCCGTCTAGTGAGAGCCCGGTCAGCGGAACCATCCGAGGGGAACATCACTTACCTCCCTGGGAGGTCAACCTGGCCTGCCGGCTAGTGAGAGCCCGGTCAGCGGAACCATTCGAGGGGAACATCACTTACCTCCCTGGGAGGTCAACCTAGCCTGCCGGCTAGTGAGAGCCCGGTCAGCGAAACCATCCGAGGGGAACATCATTTACCTCCCTCGGAGGTCAACCTGGCCTGCCGTCTAGTGGGAGCCCGGTCAACGGAACCATCAGAGGGGAACATCACTTACCTCCCTGGGAGGTAAACCTGGCCTGCCGGCTAGGGAGAGCCCGGTCAGCGGAACCATCCGAGGGGAACATCACTTACCTCCCTGGGAGGTCAACCTGGCCTGCTGGCTAGTGAGAGCCCGGTCAGCGGAACCATCCGAGGCTAACATCATTTACCTCCCTGGGAGGTCAACCTGTCCTGCCGTCTAGTGAGAGCCCGGTCAGCGGAACCATCCGAGGGGAACATCACTTACCTCCCTGGGAGGTCAACCTGGCCTGCCGGCTAGTGAGAGCCCGGTCAGCGGAACCATCCGAGGGGAACATCACTTACCTCCCTGGGAGGTCAACCTGGCCTGCCGGCTAGTGAGAGCCCGGTCAGCGGAACCATCCGAGGGGAACATCACTTACCTCCCTGGGAGGTCAACCTGGCCTGCCGGCTAGTGAGAGCCCGGTCAGCGGAACCATCCGAGGGGAACATCACTTACCTCCCTGGGAGGTCAACCTGGCCTGCTGGCTAGTGAGAGCCCGGTCAGCGGAACCATCCGAGGGGAACATCACTTACCTCCCTGGGAGGTCAACCTGGCCTGCCGGCTAGTGGGAGCCCGGTCAGCGGAACCATCCGAGGGGAACATCACTTACCTCCCTGGGAGGTCAACCTGGTCTGCCGTCTAGTGGGAGCCCGGTCAGCGGAACCATCCGAGGGGAACATCACTTACCTCCCTGGGAGGTCAACCTGGCCTGCCGGCTAGTGAGAGCCCGGTCAGCGGAACCATCCGAGGGAAACATCACTTACCTCCCTGGGAGGTCAACCTGGCCTGCCGGCTAGTGAGAGCCCGGTCAGTGGAACCATTCGAGGGGAACATCACTTACCTCCCTGGGAGGTCAACCTGGCCTGCCGTCTAGTGATAGCCCGGTCAGCGGAACCATCCGAGGAAAACATCACTTACCTCCCTGGGAGGTCAACCTGGCCTGCCGGCTAGTGAGAGCCCGGTCAGCGGAACCATCCGAGGGGAACATCACTTACCTCCCTGGGAGGTCAACCTGGCCTGCCGGCTAGTGAGAGCCCGGTCAGCGGAACCATCCGAGGGGAACATCACTTACCTCCCTGGGAGGTCAACCTGGCCTGCCGGCTAGTGAGAGCCCGGTCAGCGGAACCATCCGAGGGGAACATCATTTACCTCCCTGGGAGGTCAACCTGTCCTGCCGTCTAGTGAGAGCCCGGTCAGCAGAACCATCCGAGGGGAACATCACTTACCTCCCTGGGAGGTCAACCTGGCCTGCCGGCTAGTGAGAGCCCGGTCAGCGGAACCATCCCAGGGTAACATCATTTACCTCCCTGGGAGGTCAACCTGGCCTGTCGTCTAGTGGGAGCCCGGTCAGCGGAACCATCCGAGGGTAACGTCATTTACCTACCTGGGAGGTCAACCTAGCCTGCCGTATAGTGGGAGCCCGGTCAGCGGAACCATCCGAGGGGAACATCACTTACCTCCCTGGGAGGTCAACCTGGCCTGCCGGCTAGTGAGAGCCCGGTCAGCGGAACCATCCGAGGGGAAGAATATTTTGGAAAGAACTTTTATTACATGAGTCATCCGGTTACATGCAGGAAAAACTAAGTATGAAAACACTCCATCCTACTACATGGCCTTAAAGAAAAAACTAAGCACGGAGACTGGGACTCGAGCTTCTACTCCCAGGCATGGTCCTCCTCGACCTCTTCTGGTTGTTGACGATGCAGCTTCGGGCCCCTTGCCCCCCTCATTTCCAAGAACTCGGGGCAGATGGACGTCGCGTGGCCTTCCTCCTGATGGAAGTCACAGTAAGATAACTCCGCCCGGACGCCCCCTCTTCCTCCCTTACGATTTCTTCTTCTTCTGTGGCCGATCGCCATGGCTTGTTGGGGTGGTGGAGAGGGTGCTTTCGGGCCCTGCCTCCACCCTGGGAGGTCAGTCTCTTCTCCCTGGAAGTTGTCCTCCTCCTGGTCGAATTTCCTCTTGGGGGCCTTTACTCTCTCCTCCTGCTGCCTTGCTTCCGGCTCACTCAGCTTAGCCAGCCTTCTTGTGAACTCCGGGTTGGCCTCTTCACTTTCAACTTCTTCGGCCACCCTTTCCATCAACTCGTCAAAGGACAAAGGAGCCCTCCTCTTGAGGTCCGCCTTGAAGAAGCTCTCCCGCAGCCCCAGCGTGAATGCAAGCTTGAGGGTGTACCCGGGCACCTCTTCGACGAGGTAAACCTCCTCCCTGAACCGTTCCAGATAGTGAGCCAGCGACTCCTCTGGCTCTTGCTTGATCTTGAAAAGTGCTTCAGCATCTTTCTTCCTCTTCCTTGACGTCGAGAAGCGTAGCAGGAAGCCTCGACGCAAGTCTTCAAAGGCATTGATGGATCCCACAGGGAGCTGGTGGAACCAGTCTCTAGCCTTTTCCTTCAGAGTTGTCGCGAAGAGTCGACATTTGAAAGCGGCCGACATGAGCATGACGGAGACCATGTCTTCAAACCACTGTAGGTGTAAGACGGGGTCATCCTTGCCGAAGCAGTGAGACATCTTCGCCCCCTTGAACCCCTCCGGAACCGGGGCTGAGAGGATCTGCTCACAAAAAGGACTTCCCACGCTCGCCCCCTTTTGGGGCTGGGCGAGTGGGGGCATGGCGCCTCCCCGCTCGCCTCCTTGTGCCTCGGCGAGTGGGGGTCGAGGACCTCCCCACTCGCCCACTTGGGTCTCGGCGAGTGGGGGTCGAGGACCTCCCCACTCGCCCACATGGGTCTCGGCGAGTGGGGGTCGAGGACCTCCCCATTCGCCCACATGGGTCTCGGCGAGTGGGGGTCGAGGACCTCCCCATTCGCCCACATGGGTCTCGGCGAGTGGGGGTCTAGGACCTCCCCACTCGCCCCCTTCCGGCACCTCCTTCCTGGATGGCTGGCCGAGGGTGTTCTCGCCAACCTGCTGTGGTGAGGCCTCCGGACCACTTTCTCTCCTGCCTTCGCTTATCGTGGCGAAAGCTACCTGCAAGGTCTGCATGACCTCCCGCTTGAGATTTTCAAACATCTCCAACGTCACCCCAGCCACCGGGGACTGCGAGTGACCTGGGTCGGATCCTCCACCTCCAGCCATGGAGCTCAGCTTAAGACTTTCTTGAGTTGGTCACACTCCACGCTCACCGCACCATAAATGTTGAAACCAGCAACTGATCTCTGTGGAGTTCGGGGCCCTCAGCGAGGCTGAGGGGCGACCAACCCTTACTCCCCCCAAGGGAGAGCTCTAGGTTGAAGGTGTTGGAACTAAGAACTGGACCAAGGGCTTATTGGGGAGGTCCCGCCACATACCCGGAAGTCCCCTTGGAACTTCCCCTCCCAAGCCACTACTAAGCTTGGGCACCACTGGAGCCTCTCCTCACCCCCTGGAGAGACTTGGGGAGGGAGAGAGAGAGAAGGAGAGAGCTAGCCTAAGATGAGAGATCTCTCCAAATGGTGCCCCCTTGGTCATATTTATAGGATTTCTGGATTTGGGCTGCAAATAGCCAAAAACTGGTCTGCCAGATTACCAAAATACCCTTGAACTGGGCTGCAGATAGCCAAATCCCGCTGTTCTGAGGCGCTAAACGCAGACCGACACCTTCCCCCGAAACTGGGCGAGAGGGGTACCTCGCGGGGCTCGGCGAGCCCCCTAACTGGGGTGGGGCGAGACCCGGGGATGGTCTTCCCCTACTGGTCTCGCCCCCTGTTTGGGTTGGGGGCGAGAGGGAGGGTCGGCCCCCTCCACCACTCGCCCCTACTAGGGCTGGGGGCGAGTGGGAGGGTCGGCCCCCTCCACCACTCGCCCCTACTAGGGCTGGGGGCGAGTGGGAGGGTCGGCCCCCTCCTCCACTCGCCCCTACTAGGGCTGAGGGCGAGTGGGAGGGTCGGCCCCCTCCTCCACTCGCCCCTACTAGGGCTGGGGGCGAGTGGGAGGGTCGGCCCCCTCCTCCACTCGCCCCTACTAGGGCTGGGGGCGAGTGGGAGGGTCGGCCCCCTCCTCCACTCGCCCCTACTAGGGCTGGGGGCGAGTGGGAGGGCCGGCCCCCTCCACCACTTGCCCTTACTAGGGCTGGGGGCGAGTGGGAGGGTCGGCCCCCTCCACCACTCGCCCCTACTAGGGCTGGGGGCGAGTGGGAGGGTCGGCCCCCTCCTCCACTCGCCCCTCACTTGTCTCTTACTCTAGCTGGGCGAGTGGGAGGGTCGGTCCCCTCCTCCACTCGCCCCCTCACTTGTCTCTTACTCTAGCTGGGCGAGCGGGAGGTTTCTTCCTCTACCGCTTTCCCTCCTTTCTCTATCCGAGGAAAAAGCACTCGACGAATACTGGGTTGTACAATACCTAAACCCAAGAGATCCGAAACCCTAAGTCCACATTGTTTGGAACATTATACTAGAAGCTCATGACGAGGGAGATCTGGGTTGGAGTCGGGGTTGGAGCAAGGGAGATCAAGAACTGTGTGCTCACGGAGAAACCCTAAGGAGGCGGCGAAATCGCAATCGCGGAGTCGAGGCAAGGAGAGGGGCTTTCATCGGGGAAGATGAAGGCGGGGAGAACGCCGGGGAAGATGAAGTCGCGGGAGGAAGAGGAGGCGCGGGAGGAAGATGGAGGCGCGGGAGGAAGGAGACGTGGGAGGAAGATGGAGGCGCATGGTTGGCTGTGCTTAGCTGAATGAGGAGTGGAGAGAAATTAGGGTTATTAGAGATTATGCCCCTATTTTATGGTGTGCCCATAGCCATATTAGGTGTGCCCATAACACCACTCTTTTAATTTAAGGGAGTTGTTAAAGGCACCGCAGGTTTGGCTAGTCGCTCTGCACATTCTTCTAATTTTTCGCACCATTTGAAAATATGTCTTGTACATGTATTTTTAGGAAATGTGTTTAACACAAAATTTGTAGATTTCGACGAGATCTACAACTTTTCTGTTAAACACTTTTTCTAAAAATGCATGTCCAAAGTGTACTTTGGAAATACACTCAGGTTTTGCGCCTTTTTGAAATAGCCTTGTTTATGCATTTTTAAGAAAGCGTTCAACACGAAAGTTTTAGATCTCGTCGAAATCTACACTTTTCCTAGAAATGCATGTACAAGACGTATTTACAAAAGACACGAAAAATTAGAAGAGTCCGGTGCGACTAGCTAAAACTGCGGTGGTTTTAACAACTCCCTAATTGAAATATTGGGGAGCTATAATTCTTTTCCCTTTAAATAAGTTTCAGTCCCAAAATTTATTACAAAACTATGAGTCAGCAAAGCTGTCAATTGCTTGTAATATAATTAGAAATTAATTCCTGGCTTTAGCCGCCCATTCATTGAAATGAGATTTTCATGTGAGATCTTGACAAAATGCTTTTTACTTAGGTTCCATATGTATTGATTTTTTCTACGCTTCTACTTCAAGAAAATAACGAGCTCAACTAATTAATTTTTTTAAAAGGTTTTATCATATAAGTTATAACATTTATGTAGGTTCACCCATACGATGATCAATCTCCAATAATCCGGGGGTGTGCTGTGCGGGACTTGCACAGCACCGTGCAGTGCGGACAAAAATGCTCAGATTTTACCATATGACATTAATTAATTCATATCATAGCCAAGGGCGGATCCAAGGGGGGGCCGGCGGGGGCCCGGGCCCCCCCAAGAACTTTGCAAAAGCATTAGGAGATTTGGATTCCTCTCGTCGAGCCAATGAATTTTGACTACTTACACGTCAAAAACGGTGTCCGAATGAAGGAGAAATGTCTCCGAGAAGATGGAGATTTTCATTTTTTGTTTGACGAGAGAAAAACGATGCTTGACCCCCCTTCTACGAAGCCGCTGCCATTTTGATCCGCCCTGCTTCGATTCCCGCAAGCATGCAGCGGCCTCTACGCCAATAAACGAGCACAAAAATATTTGCGTCGTCTACAACAAGAACGTCGACGCCTCCCAGCATGGCCGACGTGTCCGTTTCCTGCATCTGTCATCTCCTGCGCCTCCACGATCCTTATCGTCGTCGACAAAAACATCTATTTGGTAAACGACACATTTGTCAAGGGAAAGCAACAACGCTCGTCAATTTGTTTTCATCCTGTAGTGGTCCCGTCGTGCCCGGCCACAGCTGAAGCCTCCATCAATCTCCCTTTTAGGCGCCCAGCGACTCCTGCTCGCTACTCACGAGATCCTTGCTGATCAAATCCGCTCAATCACTCCCATGCGTCGTTCTTGCTGACCGCACGGGGAAGAGCTGTCGTTTCTTCATGAGCCGCCCGCTGTCGTTCCATTGAGCTTAACCCCTATTGGGATACCGTGTGCAACAAATTCATTATTGTTTGATTAATTTTTCATTGTAATTGTAATTTGCATATAGAAATAACATCTATATGATTGTTTGTCTCATTTTTGTTTATTAAAAATAGAGATTTTTTTTATCATTAATGTATTTTTATATTTAATACATTACAAACAACAACAACAACAACACTCAAGCCTTTATCCCACTATAGTGGGGTCGGCTATATGGATCCTTTGTCGAACTTTTACCATCTTAGTCGAGTTTCTCGCATCTTCTCTACAATTGGTGCTACTCATGTCTTATCCCTGATACATTCATTCCTACTTTTAACCAGTCTCGTGTGTCCACACATACTCCTAAGCATTCTCATCTCCGCAACTCCCATTTTTTGCTCATGTACACAATTCACTGCCCAACACTCAGAACCATAGAGCATCGCTGGTCTAATTGCAGTACGGTAAAAACTTGCATTTAAGTTTTAATGATACTTTACGATCACATAAGATCCCTGATGCGCCTCTCCACTTCAACCAATCCGTTTTGATTTTATATTTAATACACTATATTAAAAAAAATTGCTTCACCTTTTGATTGGGCCCCCCTAGTCAAAATTTCTGGATCCGCCCCTGATCATAGCAAAATAGTAGCAGCCATTAATTAATTGATTAATCCAACGAGCAAATTAAACCAAACCTGTAGTCTCCCGCCACTCCCATGTCCACTACGACATATATTGAGCATTTTTGTCCGCATATATCTCTTTGCTACTCAGATTTAATATCTAGGCTCAGATATAAATAATTCAACGGACAAATATTTTCTGTTTAAAAAAAAAAAATAGTAGGAATGACGAAGAACACATAATTTTAATTGCAAACATATCCCTTGAAATGTTGTCTTCTGTTAGGATTGTGCCACCTCATCAATTCGTGTGCCTTTGTGATTCCTAAAATAGAGTGAATTCTATTTTGGAATATCTTTATTAGGAGGATATTATTTCTGGATTGTTCTCCTATTATGGCTGAGCCTAATTTGGCCAGCCTCCTGATTTGTGTTATCTCTCAAATTGAGAGATATAGCTTTACATATATAAATTGGAGCCAGCCCCCCTTCCCTGATTCACGTGAGAAGAAAAGGAGATAGAGGAGGAGGCTAGAGGCGAAAGCGGCGGCGGGCTTCTTCTGGCGATCCATCGAAGGAGATCGGGGATCTCGGCGTCTTCCGGCGTGCGGCTAGGTGGGCCATCTTGGATCGGCGGCGGAGTCCTCAGGCGGAGGACTCCTTGGTGGCGGCGACACCAGCGGTGTTGCAGGAAGAAGACGGTTTTAGTTCCTGCGGTACCACCGCCCGGCGGTAGCAGTACCGCGAGCGGTAGCTCCCTGTGCCGGATCCAAAATCAAGCATTATGCTATGCTTGACCTAAGGTCTCAGATGTGGGAGATAGTTTCGATCATATTTCACAACACAAGACGGAGCAATAAAAAGAATACTAGATGTGGGAGATAGTTTCGATCATATTTCACAACACAAAACCTAGCACTTAGGACAAAAAATCTCAAAATCTCACATGTTTTTGATCATTTTTAGTAAGAAATTTTCTAGAGTAATGAAATTCTACCGGTGCATTTGAACTTAATATGCAAGTATTTATTTTTATTTTAAATATTATATCAATTAATTATTATATTATTATAATTATATTTTTAGCGGTGCATTTGAACTTAGTGTTAAGTATATATTTTTATTTTAATTATTATATCAATTAATTAATATATTATTATAATTAATTTTTTTGTAGCTTAATTAACTCAATTTTATATGCAGATGATCTGAAAGAGATCTCAGAATATTGACAATTCATAAACTTTTGATTCTATATCTCCCAGTCGACGGAGAGGTATAGATTTAAATACAGACAACAAATGATGAACTCTGCTAGTATTGGTGATGAAGAATCTTCAACCTCAAATTCAAATAAGCGTTCTGCTGGAAGAAAGAAAGAAAATGTAATTAGGAGAGAAGTTAATGGTATGAGTTGTGATATTGAGCGACAAATTAAAGAAAATGAAAAAATCTTAGAGATTTTAAAGAGAAGACAAGAAGAACAAGCAATTGATAGATCTTCTATGCATCAACTCATGAAGTTGGAACTTGAAAATGAGAAGAGAAAACTAGAGCTTGAGAGCGCTAAGCAAGATCACAATATCATGATGATAGATTTGGATAACATCAAAGGAACTCTAGAGTGGCAGTATTTTCGACAGAAAAAACAAGACATTATTAATAGAAATATTAAAAAATGATTATTTGGAGAATATTCATCAGTGAGATACCAAATGAAGTTGTTTTTACCGTGCTCTATTTTTCACGACCATTATTTGGAGGTTCACCTAATCTCATGGGTTTTCTATTTTTTAGAATTTGCGTTTCTATTCCATTATTTAGTGAATGGTTTTTGTAATTGCTGAAGCACCAGCCATTTGTTTTAAATCTCCAATGTTAGCAGTTACTTAATATGATCTTTTGTAGAACTATTTACTTATTCATACTTGTGCAGAGTTGTTCCAACTTCTATCATCTCCAGGATTTCTTACAAACAATACTGCCGTTTAATTTGGTTGAAAAATTGTTGTGTAATTGGGCTGTAACTCGCCAATATTTAAATTAAATTTAGCAGTTTGTTTTAGGTTTAAATAAAAGAAAACCTTCCCCCTCTCTAAACCATAGCTAACCTACCCCCTCCCGTTTCCTATTTTTCTCGGATAGATCAATCGGCCTCTCTCTCTCTCTCTCTCTCTCGTGATCTCATTTTCGGTTGCTTTTTGCGAGAAAGGTTTCTTTTATTTAAACATAAAACAATTGTTAAACACAACTCATTCCTTTATTTACACTTCACCCATTTAATTTCAAGTGGTGTTAAAAATAGTTTTTTCACTAGAAAATTGAGAAAATTTCAAGTGGCTATAGACACACTAAATATTAAAAATAGTTTTTTCACTAGAAAATTGAGAAAATTCTATATAAGTCTTGTGACATAATCAAAATAATATTTTAAACGGTCTCAAAAAAAAGTTAAATGAGTTCAAAATCATTTTATGATTGATCTTCAAAACTCAATTCTTGTGGCAATTCCCTCTTTCTGCAATAAAATGAAATTATCAAAAATAAGATTATTTACAATATAAAATAAAATATTAAAAATACAAGTTTTATCTAGATACAATTTGATGAAAATTATTCGAGTGCCCATTAAACCTTTAATGTTCACTAATTTGCATCAAAAATGTAATCCAGCATCTAATTAATTGCGTTTAGATGAGCCACTCATTAACAATGTGTTTTTCTTTTTTATTTTACCCTATATGAAATAGAAATAAAATATATTCATTTCACATCCAAACATACTAGTTATCATAAATAAAGAGTGCACAGCCACTAACAAAAAAATTAAACAATGATAGGTTTTTATCAAAAATTAGGCAGATGCACAACCACCAACAAGTATTGCTTTGAATGCATTGAATGCAATCCAAGACCTAAGTTCAATCTGAAAAATAATAAAAATTGGAGTTACAAACTCAGCATCATGCAACATATGGAGGAAATGCAGAAAAGTACTCAAAACCCAAGTGATCTGGAACCCTAAATGCAGAAAATACCTGTTGAAACCAGCAACTGGTCTCTGTGGAGTTCGGGGCTCTCAGCGAGGCTGAGGGGCGACCAACCCTTACTCCCCCCAAGGGAGAGCTCTAGGTTGAAGGTGTTGGAACTAAGAACTGGACCAAGGGCTTAGTGGGGAGGTCCTGCCACATACCCGGAAGTCCCCTTGGAACTTCCCCTCCCAAGCCACTACTAAGCTTGGGCACCACTGGAGCCTCTCCTCACCCTCTGGAGAGACTTGGGGAGTGAGAGAGAGAAGGAGAGAGCTAGCCTAGGATGAGAGATCTCTCCAAATGGTGCCCTCTTGGTCATATTTATAGGATTTCTGGATTTGGGCTGCAAATAGCCAAAAATTGGTCTGCCAGATTACCAAAATACCCTTGAACTGGGCTGCAGATAGCCAAATCCTGCTGTTCTGAGGCGCTAAACGCAGACCGACACCTTCCCCCGAAACTGGGCGAGAGGGGTACCTCGCGGGGCTCGGTGAGCCCCCTAACTGGGGTGGGGCGAGACCCGGGGATGGTCTTCCCCTACTGGTCTCGCCCCCTGTTTGGGTTGGGGGCGAGAGGGAGGGTCGGCCCCCTCCACCACTCGCCCCTACTAGGGCTGGGGGCGAGTGGGAGGGTCGGCCCCCTCCACCACTCGCCCCTACTAGGGCTGGGGGCGAGTGGGAGGGTCGGCCCCCTCCTCCACTCGCCCTTACTAGGGCTGGGGGCGAGTGGGAGGGTCGGCCCCCTCCTCCACTCGCCCCTACTAGGGCTGGGGGCGAGTGGGAGGGCCGGCCCCCTCCTCCACTCGCCCCTACTAGGGCTGGGGGCGAGTGGGAGGGTCGGCCCCCTCCACCACTCGCCCCTACTAGGGCTGGGGGCGAGTGGGAGGGTCGGCCCCCTCCTCCACTCGCCCCTACTAGGGCTGGGGGCGAGTGGGAGGGTCGGTCCCCTCCTCCACTCTCCCCCTCACTTGCCTCTTACTCTAGCTGGGCGAGCGGGAGGTTTCTTCCTCTACCGCTTTCCCTCCTTTCTCTATCCGATGAAAAAGCACTCGACGAATACTGGGTTGTACACAATCTCCGCTCTTTGCGAGGTTAGCTTAAGCTCGCAAAGAATCATCCAACCCTGAGTGTTCGACGAGTGTCGCTGGAAACCCGGCTAACGGTGCCAACTTGGAAAGAACACCTAGCGACTCCGAGAGTTCCTCCAACCCTGCCGGCTAGCGAGAGGAACTAATCATTTAACCTCCCTGGGAGGTCAACCTGCCCTGTCGTATAGTGAGAGCCCGGTCAGCGGAACCATCCAAGGGGAACATCACTTATCCTCCCTAGGAGGTCAACCTGCCCTGCCGTCTAGTGAGAGCCCGGTCAGCGGAACCATCCAAGAGGAACATCACTTACCTCCTTGGGAGGTCAACCTGGCCTACCGACTAGTGAGAGCCCGGTCAGCGGAACCATCTGAGGGGAACATCACTTACCTCCCTGGGAGGTCAACCTGGCCTGCTGGCTAGTGAGAGCCCGGTCAGCGGAACCATCCGACGGGAACATCACTTACCTCCCTGGGAGGTCAACCTGGCCTACCGGCTAGTGAGAGCCCGGTCAGCGGAACCATCCGAGGGGAACATCACTTACCTCCCTGGGAGGTCAACCTGGTCTGCCGTCTAGTGAGAGCCCGGTCAGCGGAACCATCCGAGGGGAACATCACTTACCTCCCTGGGAGGTCAACCTGGCCTGCCGGCTAGTGAGAGCCCGGTATGCGGAACCATCCGAGGGGAACATCATTTACCTCCCTGGGAGGTCAACCTGGCCTGCCGTCTAGTGGGAGCCCGGTCAGCGGAACCATCCGAGGGGAACATCACTTACCTCCCTGGGAGGTCAACCTGGCCTGCCGGCTAGAGAGAGCCCGGTCAGCGGAATCATCCGAGGGTAACATCATTTATCGCCCTGGGAGGTCAACCTGTCCTGCCGTCTAGTGAGAGCCCAGT
The DNA here is from genome assembly GCA_033032865.1 of Dactylorhiza incarnata. NCBI lineage: Eukaryota > Viridiplantae > Streptophyta > Magnoliopsida > Asparagales > Orchidaceae > Dactylorhiza > Dactylorhiza incarnata. The sequence goes on along the minus strand of JAWHQI010000176.1, from coordinate 3,785,828 downwards.
CAGCGGAACCATCCGAGGGGAACATCACTTACCTCCCTGGGAGGTCAACCTGGCCTGCCGGCTAGTGAGAGCCCGGTCAGCGGAACCATCCGAGGGGAACATCACTTACCTCCCTGGGAGGTCAACCTAGCCTGCCGGCTAGTGAGAGCCCGGTCAGCGGAACCATCCGAGGGGAACATCATTTACCTCCCTGGGAGGTCAACCTGGCCTGCCGTCTAGTGGGAGCCCGGTCAACGGAACCATCCGAGGGGAACATCACTTACCTCCCTGGGAGGTCAACCTGGCCTGCCGGCTAGGGAGAGCCCGGTCAGCGGAACCATTCGAGGCGAAAATCACTTACCTCCCTGGGAGGTCAACCTGGCCTGCTGGCTAGTGAGAGCCCGGTCAGCGGAACCATTCGAGGCTAACATCATTTACCTCCCTGGGAGGTCAACCTGTCCTGCCGTCTAGTGAGAGCCCGGTCAGCGGAACCATCCGAGGGGAACATCACTTACCTCCCTGGGAGGTCAACCTGGCCTGCCGGCTAGTGAGAGCCCGGTCAGCGGAACCATCCGATGGGAACATCACTTATCTCCCTGGGAGGTCAACCTGGCCTGCCGGCTAGTGAGAGCCCGGTCAGCGGAACCATCCGAGGGGAACATCACTTACCTCCCTGGGAGGTCAACCTGGTCTGCCGTCTAGTGAGAGCCCGGTCAGCGGAACCATCCGAGGGGAACATCACTTACCTCCCTGGGAGGTCAACCTGGCCTGCCGGCTAGTGAGAGCCCGGGCAGCGGAACCATCCGAGGGGAACATCATTTACCTCCCTGTGAGGTCAACCTGGCCTGCCGTCTAGTGGGAGCCCGGTCAGCGGAACCATCCGAGGGGAACATCACTTACCTCCCTGGGAGGTCAACCTGGCCTGCCGGCTAGAGAGAGCCCGGTCAGCGGAACCATCCGAGGGTAACATCATTTACCTCCCTGGGAGGTCAACCTGTCCTGCCGTCTAGTGAGAGCCCGGTCAGCGGAACCATCCGAGGGGAACATCACTTACCTCCCTGGGAGGTCAACCTGGCCTGCCGGCTAGTGAGAGCCCGGTCAGCGGAACCATTCGAGGGGAACATCACTTACCTCCCTGGGAGGTCAACCTAGCCTGCCGGCTAGTGAGAGCCCGGTCAGCGAAACCATCCGAGGGGAACATCATTTACCTCCCTCGGAGGTCAACCTGGCCTGCCGTCTAGTGGGAGCCCGGTCAACGGAACCATCAGAGGGGAACATCACTTACCTCCCTGGGAGGTAAACCTGGCCTGCCGGCTAGGGAGAGCCCGGTCAGCGGAACCATCCGAGGGGAACATCACTTACCTCCCTGGGAGGTCAACCTGGCCTGCTGGCTAGTGAGAGCCCGGTCAGCGGAACCATCCGAGGCTAACATCATTTACCTCCCTGGGAGGTCAACCTGTCCTGCCGTCTAGTGAGAGCCCGGTCAGCGGAACCATCCGAGGGGAACATCACTTACCTCCCTGGGAGGTCAACCTGGCCTGCCGGCTAGTGAGAGCCCGGTCAGCGGAACCATCCGAGGGGAACATCACTTACCTCCCTGGGAGGTCAACCTGGCCTGCCGGCTAGTGAGAGCCCGGTCAGCGGAACCATCCGAGGGGAACATCACTTACCTCCCTGGGAGGTCAACCTGGCCTGCCGGCTAGTGAGAGCCCGGTCAGCGGAACCATCCGAGGGGAACATCACTTACCTCCCTGGGAGGTCAACCTGGCCTGCTGGCTAGTGAGAGCCCGGTCAGCGGAACCATCCGAGGGGAACATCACTTACCTCCCTGGGAGGTCAACCTGGCCTGCCGGCTAGTGGGAGCCCGGTCAGCGGAACCATCCGAGGGGAACATCACTTACCTCCCTGGGAGGTCAACCTGGTCTGCCGTCTAGTGGGAGCCCGGTCAGCGGAACCATCCGAGGGGAACATCACTTACCTCCCTGGGAGGTCAACCTGGCCTGCCGGCTAGTGAGAGCCCGGTCAGCGGAACCATCCGAGGGAAACATCACTTACCTCCCTGGGAGGTCAACCTGGCCTGCCGGCTAGTGAGAGCCCGGTCAGTGGAACCATTCGAGGGGAACATCACTTACCTCCCTGGGAGGTCAACCTGGCCTGCCGTCTAGTGATAGCCCGGTCAGCGGAACCATCCGAGGAAAACATCACTTACCTCCCTGGGAGGTCAACCTGGCCTGCCGGCTAGTGAGAGCCCGGTCAGCGGAACCATCCGAGGGGAACATCACTTACCTCCCTGGGAGGTCAACCTGGCCTGCCGGCTAGTGAGAGCCCGGTCAGCGGAACCATCCGAGGGGAACATCACTTACCTCCCTGGGAGGTCAACCTGGCCTGCCGGCTAGTGAGAGCCCGGTCAGCGGAACCATCCGAGGGGAACATCATTTACCTCCCTGGGAGGTCAACCTGTCCTGCCGTCTAGTGAGAGCCCGGTCAGCAGAACCATCCGAGGGGAACATCACTTACCTCCCTGGGAGGTCAACCTGGCCTGCCGGCTAGTGAGAGCCCGGTCAGCGGAACCATCCCAGGGTAACATCATTTACCTCCCTGGGAGGTCAACCTGGCCTGTCGTCTAGTGGGAGCCCGGTCAGCGGAACCATCCGAGGGTAACGTCATTTACCTACCTGGGAGGTCAACCTAGCCTGCCGTATAGTGGGAGCCCGGTCAGCGGAACCATCCGAGGGGAACATCACTTACCTCCCTGGGAGGTCAACCTGGCCTGCCGGCTAGTGAGAGCCCGGTCAGCGGAACCATCCGAGGGGAAGAATATTTTGGAAAGAACTTTTATTACATGAGTCATCCGGTTACATGCAGGAAAAACTAAGTATGAAAACACTCCATCCTACTACATGGCCTTAAAGAAAAAACTAAGCACGGAGACTGGGACTCGAGCTTCTACTCCCAGGCATGGTCCTCCTCGACCTCTTCTGGTTGTTGACGATGCAGCTTCGGGCCCCTTGCCCCCCTCATTTCCAAGAACTCGGGGCAGATGGACGTCGCGTGGCCTTCCTCCTGATGGAAGTCACAGTAAGATAACTCCGCCCGGACGCCCCCTCTTCCTCCCTTACGATTTCTTCTTCTTCTGTGGCCGATCGCCATGGCTTGTTGGGGTGGTGGAGAGGGTGCTTTCGGGCCCTGCCTCCACCCTGGGAGGTCAGTCTCTTCTCCCTGGAAGTTGTCCTCCTCCTGGTCGAATTTCCTCTTGGGGGCCTTTACTCTCTCCTCCTGCTGCCTTGCTTCCGGCTCACTCAGCTTAGCCAGCCTTCTTGTGAACTCCGGGTTGGCCTCTTCACTTTCAACTTCTTCGGCCACCCTTTCCATCAACTCGTCAAAGGACAAAGGAGCCCTCCTCTTGAGGTCCGCCTTGAAGAAGCTCTCCCGCAGCCCCAGCGTGAATGCAAGCTTGAGGGTGTACCCGGGCACCTCTTCGACGAGGTAAACCTCCTCCCTGAACCGTTCCAGATAGTGAGCCAGCGACTCCTCTGGCTCTTGCTTGATCTTGAAAAGTGCTTCAGCATCTTTCTTCCTCTTCCTTGACGTCGAGAAGCGTAGCAGGAAGCCTCGACGCAAGTCTTCAAAGGCATTGATGGATCCCACAGGGAGCTGGTGGAACCAGTCTCTAGCCTTTTCCTTCAGAGTTGTCGCGAAGAGTCGACATTTGAAAGCGGCCGACATGAGCATGACGGAGACCATGTCTTCAAACCACTGTAGGTGTAAGACGGGGTCATCCTTGCCGAAGCAGTGAGACATCTTCGCCCCCTTGAACCCCTCCGGAACCGGGGCTGAGAGGATCTGCTCACAAAAAGGACTTCCCACGCTCGCCCCCTTTTGGGGCTGGGCGAGTGGGGGCATGGCGCCTCCCCGCTCGCCTCCTTGTGCCTCGGCGAGTGGGGGTCGAGGACCTCCCCACTCGCCCACTTGGGTCTCGGCGAGTGGGGGTCGAGGACCTCCCCACTCGCCCACATGGGTCTCGGCGAGTGGGGGTCGAGGACCTCCCCATTCGCCCACATGGGTCTCGGCGAGTGGGGGTCGAGGACCTCCCCATTCGCCCACATGGGTCTCGGCGAGTGGGGGTCTAGGACCTCCCCACTCGCCCCCTTCCGGCACCTCCTTCCTGGATGGCTGGCCGAGGGTGTTCTCGCCAACCTGCTGTGGTGAGGCCTCCGGACCACTTTCTCTCCTGCCTTCGCTTATCGTGGCGAAAGCTACCTGCAAGGTCTGCATGACCTCCCGCTTGAGATTTTCAAACATCTCCAACGTCACCCCAGCCACCGGGGACTGCGAGTGACCTGGGTCGGATCCTCCACCTCCAGCCATGGAGCTCAGCTTAAGACTTTCTTGAGTTGGTCACACTCCACGCTCACCGCACCATAAATGTTGAAACCAGCAACTGATCTCTGTGGAGTTCGGGGCCCTCAGCGAGGCTGAGGGGCGACCAACCCTTACTCCCCCCAAGGGAGAGCTCTAGGTTGAAGGTGTTGGAACTAAGAACTGGACCAAGGGCTTATTGGGGAGGTCCCGCCACATACCCGGAAGTCCCCTTGGAACTTCCCCTCCCAAGCCACTACTAAGCTTGGGCACCACTGGAGCCTCTCCTCACCCCCTGGAGAGACTTGGGGAGGGAGAGAGAGAGAAGGAGAGAGCTAGCCTAAGATGAGAGATCTCTCCAAATGGTGCCCCCTTGGTCATATTTATAGGATTTCTGGATTTGGGCTGCAAATAGCCAAAAACTGGTCTGCCAGATTACCAAAATACCCTTGAACTGGGCTGCAGATAGCCAAATCCCGCTGTTCTGAGGCGCTAAACGCAGACCGACACCTTCCCCCGAAACTGGGCGAGAGGGGTACCTCGCGGGGCTCGGCGAGCCCCCTAACTGGGGTGGGGCGAGACCCGGGGATGGTCTTCCCCTACTGGTCTCGCCCCCTGTTTGGGTTGGGGGCGAGAGGGAGGGTCGGCCCCCTCCACCACTCGCCCCTACTAGGGCTGGGGGCGAGTGGGAGGGTCGGCCCCCTCCACCACTCGCCCCTACTAGGGCTGGGGGCGAGTGGGAGGGTCGGCCCCCTCCTCCACTCGCCCCTACTAGGGCTGAGGGCGAGTGGGAGGGTCGGCCCCCTCCTCCACTCGCCCCTACTAGGGCTGGGGGCGAGTGGGAGGGTCGGCCCCCTCCTCCACTCGCCCCTACTAGGGCTGGGGGCGAGTGGGAGGGTCGGCCCCCTCCTCCACTCGCCCCTACTAGGGCTGGGGGCGAGTGGGAGGGCCGGCCCCCTCCACCACTTGCCCTTACTAGGGCTGGGGGCGAGTGGGAGGGTCGGCCCCCTCCACCACTCGCCCCTACTAGGGCTGGGGGCGAGTGGGAGGGTCGGCCCCCTCCTCCACTCGCCCCTCACTTGTCTCTTACTCTAGCTGGGCGAGTGGGAGGGTCGGTCCCCTCCTCCACTCGCCCCCTCACTTGTCTCTTACTCTAGCTGGGCGAGCGGGAGGTTTCTTCCTCTACCGCTTTCCCTCCTTTCTCTATCCGAGGAAAAAGCACTCGACGAATACTGGGTTGTACAATACCTAAACCCAAGAGATCCGAAACCCTAAGTCCACATTGTTTGGAACATTATACTAGAAGCTCATGACGAGGGAGATCTGGGTTGGAGTCGGGGTTGGAGCAAGGGAGATCAAGAACTGTGTGCTCACGGAGAAACCCTAAGGAGGCGGCGAAATCGCAATCGCGGAGTCGAGGCAAGGAGAGGGGCTTTCATCGGGGAAGATGAAGGCGGGGAGAACGCCGGGGAAGATGAAGTCGCGGGAGGAAGAGGAGGCGCGGGAGGAAGATGGAGGCGCGGGAGGAAGGAGACGTGGGAGGAAGATGGAGGCGCATGGTTGGCTGTGCTTAGCTGAATGAGGAGTGGAGAGAAATTAGGGTTATTAGAGATTATGCCCCTATTTTATGGTGTGCCCATAGCCATATTAGGTGTGCCCATAACACCACTCTTTTAATTTAAGGGAGTTGTTAAAGGCACCGCAGGTTTGGCTAGTCGCTCTGCACATTCTTCTAATTTTTCGCACCATTTGAAAATATGTCTTGTACATGTATTTTTAGGAAATGTGTTTAACACAAAATTTGTAGATTTCGACGAGATCTACAACTTTTCTGTTAAACACTTTTTCTAAAAATGCATGTCCAAAGTGTACTTTGGAAATACACTCAGGTTTTGCGCCTTTTTGAAATAGCCTTGTTTATGCATTTTTAAGAAAGCGTTCAACACGAAAGTTTTAGATCTCGTCGAAATCTACACTTTTCCTAGAAATGCATGTACAAGACGTATTTACAAAAGACACGAAAAATTAGAAGAGTCCGGTGCGACTAGCTAAAACTGCGGTGGTTTTAACAACTCCCTAATTGAAATATTGGGGAGCTATAATTCTTTTCCCTTTAAATAAGTTTCAGTCCCAAAATTTATTACAAAACTATGAGTCAGCAAAGCTGTCAATTGCTTGTAATATAATTAGAAATTAATTCCTGGCTTTAGCCGCCCATTCATTGAAATGAGATTTTCATGTGAGATCTTGACAAAATGCTTTTTACTTAGGTTCCATATGTATTGATTTTTTCTACGCTTCTACTTCAAGAAAATAACGAGCTCAACTAATTAATTTTTTTAAAAGGTTTTATCATATAAGTTATAACATTTATGTAGGTTCACCCATACGATGATCAATCTCCAATAATCCGGGGGTGTGCTGTGCGGGACTTGCACAGCACCGTGCAGTGCGGACAAAAATGCTCAGATTTTACCATATGACATTAATTAATTCATATCATAGCCAAGGGCGGATCCAAGGGGGGGCCGGCGGGGGCCCGGGCCCCCCCAAGAACTTTGCAAAAGCATTAGGAGATTTGGATTCCTCTCGTCGAGCCAATGAATTTTGACTACTTACACGTCAAAAACGGTGTCCGAATGAAGGAGAAATGTCTCCGAGAAGATGGAGATTTTCATTTTTTGTTTGACGAGAGAAAAACGATGCTTGACCCCCCTTCTACGAAGCCGCTGCCATTTTGATCCGCCCTGCTTCGATTCCCGCAAGCATGCAGCGGCCTCTACGCCAATAAACGAGCACAAAAATATTTGCGTCGTCTACAACAAGAACGTCGACGCCTCCCAGCATGGCCGACGTGTCCGTTTCCTGCATCTGTCATCTCCTGCGCCTCCACGATCCTTATCGTCGTCGACAAAAACATCTATTTGGTAAACGACACATTTGTCAAGGGAAAGCAACAACGCTCGTCAATTTGTTTTCATCCTGTAGTGGTCCCGTCGTGCCCGGCCACAGCTGAAGCCTCCATCAATCTCCCTTTTAGGCGCCCAGCGACTCCTGCTCGCTACTCACGAGATCCTTGCTGATCAAATCCGCTCAATCACTCCCATGCGTCGTTCTTGCTGACCGCACGGGGAAGAGCTGTCGTTTCTTCATGAGCCGCCCGCTGTCGTTCCATTGAGCTTAACCCCTATTGGGATACCGTGTGCAACAAATTCATTATTGTTTGATTAATTTTTCATTGTAATTGTAATTTGCATATAGAAATAACATCTATATGATTGTTTGTCTCATTTTTGTTTATTAAAAATAGAGATTTTTTTTATCATTAATGTATTTTTATATTTAATACATTACAAACAACAACAACAACAACACTCAAGCCTTTATCCCACTATAGTGGGGTCGGCTATATGGATCCTTTGTCGAACTTTTACCATCTTAGTCGAGTTTCTCGCATCTTCTCTACAATTGGTGCTACTCATGTCTTATCCCTGATACATTCATTCCTACTTTTAACCAGTCTCGTGTGTCCACACATACTCCTAAGCATTCTCATCTCCGCAACTCCCATTTTTTGCTCATGTACACAATTCACTGCCCAACACTCAGAACCATAGAGCATCGCTGGTCTAATTGCAGTACGGTAAAAACTTGCATTTAAGTTTTAATGATACTTTACGATCACATAAGATCCCTGATGCGCCTCTCCACTTCAACCAATCCGTTTTGATTTTATATTTAATACACTATATTAAAAAAAATTGCTTCACCTTTTGATTGGGCCCCCCTAGTCAAAATTTCTGGATCCGCCCCTGATCATAGCAAAATAGTAGCAGCCATTAATTAATTGATTAATCCAACGAGCAAATTAAACCAAACCTGTAGTCTCCCGCCACTCCCATGTCCACTACGACATATATTGAGCATTTTTGTCCGCATATATCTCTTTGCTACTCAGATTTAATATCTAGGCTCAGATATAAATAATTCAACGGACAAATATTTTCTGTTTAAAAAAAAAAATAGTAGGAATGACGAAGAACACATAATTTTAATTGCAAACATATCCCTTGAAATGTTGTCTTCTGTTAGGATTGTGCCACCTCATCAATTCGTGTGCCTTTGTGATTCCTAAAATAGAGTGAATTCTATTTTGGAATATCTTTATTAGGAGGATATTATTTCTGGATTGTTCTCCTATTATGGCTGAGCCTAATTTGGCCAGCCTCCTGATTTGTGTTATCTCTCAAATTGAGAGATATAGCTTTACATATATAAATTGGAGCCAGCCCCCCTTCCCTGATTCACGTGAGAAGAAAAGGAGATAGAGGAGGAGGCTAGAGGCGAAAGCGGCGGCGGGCTTCTTCTGGCGATCCATCGAAGGAGATCGGGGATCTCGGCGTCTTCCGGCGTGCGGCTAGGTGGGCCATCTTGGATCGGCGGCGGAGTCCTCAGGCGGAGGACTCCTTGGTGGCGGCGACACCAGCGGTGTTGCAGGAAGAAGACGGTTTTAGTTCCTGCGGTACCACCGCCCGGCGGTAGCAGTACCGCGAGCGGTAGCTCCCTGTGCCGGATCGGTTTTTTCTCTCTTGGCGCATCTCCGATCTATTTTCGTCTCAGTGTAAACTCTGTAAACTCTCTGATTATTTTAGTGGATCTTCTCCGGTGCTCTCCCCATGGTCGTGGATGTAGGAGCTTCTCTCCGAATCACGTATATTTTGTGTCGTCTGTGCGTGCTTGAAATCTCATTTCGTATTTATTTTATTTTTGCGCTATTACTTGTGCTCGATTAAATTCCGTTGCGCTACCGCGGTACTCGGTCTGATTGCATAACAGTCTTCTTTTTTTGTCAAATTTTCTTGCCATTGTTTCAGTCTTTTCGGATTTTTTATTTTTACTTCTTTTTTCTTGAAACTCTTGGCACGAGCAAAGTTTGGATCAATCCAATCGCATTAAAATTTGAGGCTTTGTTTGGAAAATCTCTGTTTTGTAGGCGATTTAAATTGTATTCAAATTTTATTTATTCCTATTCGATTTGTTTGATTTTTTTTAAATAAATCAAGTATTTAAATTATCTACAAATTTATAGATACAGATTTATTTTTATATAGTTTTAATTGAAAAAAAAAAGAAAAAAAAAAGAGAGTCAAACTCTTTGTTTTGAAAGAGAGAAATGCGCTCTTCGGATTCATTCCAAAACAAAAAGAAAAAGCCAGTTTAAACATGCCGATTTAAAACGGCAGCAATTCAGTTGTTGGTAAACTCTCAATGTTTGGCCGGATTATAATGTAATGGAGGTAAAAAAATAGTATCAAATAGAGCCTCAATGTTTAAATCCAGAAAGCCGTTGTAACAGCAAAGTATTAGCCTTTTTAAATATTGGCTAGCTGCCATTCTTCTAGACTACAGAATTTTAACTGCAGCTGTTCTGCTGCAATTCTGAACTCCCAAACTATACTGCACAGCACAACGGCAGTTCTGCAGCTAAGAATTACAGTAGTTTTTCTCCAAATAAACTCTAACTATTATCCAAATTCTTGGCCCATGCATTGGGTAGTGCAAATATGTAATAACAAGGAATCAAGTTCTACTTGTATAATACGAATGTAATCGAGCTTATCCTCATCACTTCCTCGAATTATAGATATATAATAGGCAAAATGCTGGTTTCAGTCCCCAACTTTTAGGTATTTTACGATTTCAGTTCCTAACATTTTTTTGCGAAGATTTTAGTCATCAATTTTTTCCCACTTTAAATTTTCATCTTAAAACTAACATACTTTACTTTTTGTCACTCCTCTGCCAAACCTACAGACCAGAGCTTTCCTTGTCGATGGTGGTGGATACAGACTCGAAGCCACACGCGACATCATCCTTTGCTTCTGAGGCAAACATCTCCATGAACTAAGCTTGCTTTCTTGTTTGACAGCTTTTTATTGGGTGTGGTTCCCATCCGAATCGGACAAAAACTACCGGGTACACGATAACTCGTTATCCATGTGTTGGTTTTGTTTTAAAATAAAAAGAAAAAAAAACCAAAAACCTAATCTTCCATCTCTCCCTCTCGTTACTGTAACCAGCCGCACATCTCACTCCCTCTCTCGTTCCTTTTGAAACCGCCGGTCTCCTCCCTCTCTATCTCTCGTTTTTCTCTGCCGCTGGTTTGGAGAAGAGGGTCGCCGCCTGTGTTGGAGAAGAGAGCCGCCTGGAGGTGTTGTTGAAGGGGGCCGCCTGTACTGTTGAAGAGGCCGTCGCCTGTGCTGTGGGAGAAGTTGATCGCCGCCTGGTGTTGAAGTTCTGCCGCCGCCTGTTGGAGCAGATCTGGCCACTGCTGTGTTGAAGGAGAGGTTCCGGCCTCCTGGGAGAAGGGGGCCGCCGCCTGCTGTTGGTTTAGAGGACAGCTGCCTGCTGTTGGTGTAGAGGGGCTGCTGCCTGCTGTTGGAGTGTTTGAGAGGACTGCCGCCGGTTGGAGTTTGAAGGGAGGTGTTGCCGGACTTCGTTCGTGGCTTGGAGTTTGAAGGACGAAGTTGGAAGGGACTATTCACAGCCGTCCTTCTTCGTGGTTTGGAGAGGGAGGTGTTGCCGGTTTTCAAGACGAGTTGATTGTGATCTCGGGTGTGCAATTGGGAGTGGTAGTTTACGACCATTGGCCCGTTGGCTATTCTCTCTAGTTGCATATTTTGAGATAATCAACTCAAAGATCTGTGGTCGTTCCAGCCAGTTGGCAGAGCAGAATGGAGTCCACATCAGGTTCGGAGCAGATGGTAAAGTTGAATGGTGTCAATTATCACTAGTGACATCTACTGATGGAGGATTTGATATATGTGAAGGGTTGGCATGCTCCTGTCTTTGAGGAGATGCCAAAGGACACGGATCCAGCGAAATGGAAGGTGGAGCATCAGAAGCTGTGTGGGTTTATCAGACGGTTCGTGGAGTCGAACGTCTACAACCATGTGGCTAGCATCACTGATGCAAAGGTACTATGGAAGACTCTCGAGACACTGTATGCCAAGAGCACGAGCATCAACAAGCTTTATCTGCTGAAGAAGCTTGGAGAGTTCAGATACCGAGAGGGCTCACCTATTTTGGATCATGTCAACGAGTTCCAGGGGATTATAGATCGTCTGACTTCCATGAAGGTGACTTTTGAAGATGAGGTGAATGCATTGTGGCTACTCAAATCACTTCCAGACTCGTGGGAGATGGTCAGAGTTTCTCTGATCAATTCTTCCCCCCAGAGATTGTTACCATGGAGATCGCCAAAAGTGGGATCTTGAATGAGGAGGTGAGACGAAAGTCTCAGGGGACTTCAGGCTCTTCTTCACGAGCCGGCGTTCTCTTTACTGAGCCCAGGGGGAGAGGAAGGAGTTAGAGCTGAGGAAGGAAGGAGGACAGGAGTCAGAGTAGGGGCAAATTGAAGTCACGTTATCAGAACGTGGAATGCCACTACTGCCATAAGAAGGGTCACATCAAGAAATTTTGCTATTCGTTGAAGAACGATCAGATGAAGAAGGGGATTGCCACTGAGGGCAAGGATGAGGGTCACACGGCAGCCACCGTTTCGACTGAGGAGGACAACGTCATCATTGTTGGCATCGATGTCACAGCTGCACTTGTGTGTGACGACCGATGCTGGATCGTTGATTCTGGATCCTCTGTGCATGTCTCCCACAACAGGGAGTTATTTGCCACTTACACCACTCATGATTGTGGGGTGTTGAGGATGGGCAATGGGGATACGTTCAAGGTACTTGGGCATGGAGACATGCACTTGAAGACGAGTACTGGAGCCCTACTTGTTCTGAGGGATGTTAGACACGTGCCAGACATTCACTTCAATCTGATATCTGTTGGCAGACTTGGAGACGAAGGACACCTGAGTGTCTTTGGAGGAGACTTCTGGAAGCTGATCAGGGGATCGCTTGTGATGGCCAGAGACTATAGAGATTCTGGACTGTACTACATGGAGGGGAGGCCTGAAGCTGCTCAGGCCAACTCCGTCAGGGATGAGGCATCCACTTCCTTATGGCACAGGAGGCTGGCACACATTAACCAGAAGGGTTTGGGATGCCTGACGAAGAAGAAGCTGATTAGTGATATTTCTGGGGATCACTTAGAGAGGTGTGACCACTGTATGGCTGAGAAATAGAACATGATTTCATTCCACAGCCACGCGTCCACTAGGAGATCAGAGCCGTTGGAGCTTGTTCACACTGATGTGTGCGGACACTGAAGGTCCAGACCAGAGGAGGAGCATCATACTTCGTCACTTTCATTGACGACCATTCGAGGAAGCTTTGGGTCTATGCCATCAAGACCAAAGATCAGGTCCTCGATACTTTCAGGAGATTCCACGCTGAGGTGGAGAGACAGTCTGGGAAGAGATTGAGGTGCATCAGGTCAGACAACGGGGGAGAGTACATTGGTCCCTTTGATGAGCACTACAGGGACCATGGCATCAGACATGAGAAGACCCCGCCGAAGATGCCGCAGCTGAATGACGTAGCTGAGAGGAAGAACAGGACACTGATGGAGAGAGTTCGATGCATGCTTTCTGAGTCGAAGCTGCCAGGGATGTTTTGGGGCGAGGCTCTTCTTACTGCAGCGCATGTCATCAACCTCTCGCCGAGTTCAGCAATGTCCCAGATAGGGTCTGGTATGAGAAAGACCCCTCTTATAGTCACTTGCGGGTATTTGGCTGCAAAGCCTTCGTACACGTCCCCAGGGACAAGAGATCCAAGTTAGATTCCAAGACCCGACAGTGTATTTTCTTAAGGTACGGCTACAGTGGAGAGTTTGGGTACAGGTTCTTTGATCCAGTCGAGAAGAAGCATGTACGTAGCCGTGATGCTGTTTTCTGTGAGGACCAGACTATTGGTGATCCTGAGGGGACTGTTGAGTTTGAGGTTGACTCTCGCACTGCTACAGAGTCACCTATGGTTGGAGATGACGAGACTCAGGAGGCTACTAAGCCTGAGCCAGCACAGAGTCCTGATACCCTTCCGGATCATGATTTCACCACTAATGGTGAACCAGGAGTCGCCGAGGACATTACTGATGATGTGCCTGCACCGGCCCCTGAGCCTGCCTTGCGGAGGTCAGATCGAGTCAGGCATCCTTCCACTAGATACTCTGCATCAGAGTTCATACTTCTGACTGATGCGGGGGAGCCTGAGAGTTATGATGAGGCTGTGGAGAGTACTGAGAAGCGCCAGTGCTATGCAGGATGAGATGCAGTCATTACAGAAGAATCACACATATGACCTGGTGAGATTGACTAAGGGCAAGAAGGCCTTGAAGAATCGTTGGATTTTCAGGGTGAAGCAGGGAGATTCCTCCACACCTCCCAGGTACAAGGCCAGACTGGTGGTGAAAGGTTTTGGACAGCGACAGGACGTTGACTTCGATGAGATCTTCTCACCTGTGATGAAGATGTCATCTATTCGTGTTGTCCTTGGCCTCGCTGCGAGGCTTGATTTGAAGATTGAGCAAATGGACGTCAAGACCGCTTTTCTACATGGCGATCTTGACAAGGAGATTTACATGGAGCAGCCTGAGGGTTTTAGTGTCAGGGGAAAGGAAGGTCTGGTGTGTCGCTTGCAGAAGAGTTTGTATGGCCTGAAGCAGGCCCCGCGGCAATGGTATAGGAGATCGACTTCAGGAGGACCACCCTTGACCACTGCGTATTCATCAGGCAGTATGCTCCAGAGGATTTCATCATTCTGCTATTGTACGTGGACGACATGCTGATCATCGGGAGGAACACTGCTCGCATTGCTGAGTTGAAGCGGCAGTTAAGTTCCACCTTTGAGATGAAGGATCTGGGTGCTGCGAAGACTATTTTGGGGTTGCACATTCGCAGAGACAGGGGAGCCAGATTGCTTTGGTTGTCACAGGAGCGGTACATCCGCAAAGTGCTACAGAGATTTGACATGGATCAGGCAAAGAAGGTGAGCGTGCCTCTTGCAGCTCACTTCAGGCTTACTACTGATCAGTGCCCCAGCACACCCGAGGAGATCGAGGCTATGCAGAAGGTTCTGTATGCATCTGCAGTTGAGAGCCTTATGTATGCGATGTTGTATACACGTCCAGACATTGCGCATGCGGTTGGGGCCGTCAGTAGATTTCTCTCCAATCCTGGGAGAGAGCATTGGAGTGCAGTGAAGTGGATACTGAGATACCTGCAGGGGACGTCAGACTTGACGCTGAGATTTGGAGATAGTGAGTCAGAGCTGTTGGGCTACACTGATGCTGACATGGCTGGAGATGTAGATTCCAAGAGGTCGACGTCCTGGTACATGATTCTGTTTGCAGGGGAAGCTCATGGGCGTCGAGATTGCAGAAGTGCATTGCACTGTCCACCATGGAGGCTGAGTTTATTGCCGTTACTGAGGCTGGGAAGGAGTTGCTTTGGATGAAGAGGTTCATCAAAGAACTTGGTTTCACTCAGGACCGATACACACTCCTGTGTGACAGTCAGAGCGCTATTCATCTGGGGAAGAACCGCACGTTTCACTCGAGGTCGAAGTACATCGACACCCAGTATCATTGGATACCAGATGTCTTGGAGCAAAAGGAGCTTGATCTTCAGAAGGTGCACACTGATGACAATGGGGCAGACATGCTAACCAAGTCCGTGCCACGGGGGAAGTTCAAGCAGTGTGTTAGAATCGCCGGGATGGCGGTTTCTTCCGCCTCGATGTGAAGGAGGAGATTTATTGGGTGTGGTTCCCATCCGAGTCGGACAAAAACCACCGGGTACACGATAACCCGTTATCCATGTGTTGGTTTTATTTTAAAATAAAAAGAAAAAAAAACCAAAAATCTAATCTTCCATCTTTCCCTCTCGTTACTGTAACCGGCCGCACATCTCACTCCCTCTCTCGTTCCTTTTGAAACCGCCGGTCTCCTCCCTCTCTACCTCTCGTTTTTCTCTGCCGCTGGTTTGGAGAAGAGGGCCGCCACCTGTGTTGGAGAAGAGGGACGCCTGGAGGTGTTGTTGAAGGGGGCCGCCTGTACTGTTGAAGAGGCCGCCGCCTATGCTGTGGGAGAAGTTGATCGCCGCCTGGTGTTAAAGTTCTGCCGCCGCCTGTTGGAGCAGATCCAGCCACTGCTGTGTTGAAGGAGAGGTTCCGGCCTCCTGGGAGAAGGGGGCCGCCGCCTGCTGTTGGTTTAGAGGACAGCTGCCTGCTGTTGGTGTAGAGGGGCTGCTGCCTGCTGTTGGAGTGTTGGAGAGGACTGCCGCCGGTTGGAGTTTGAAGGGAGGTGTTGCCGGACTTCGTTCGTGGCTTGGAGTTTGAAGGACGAAGTTGGAAGGGACTATTCGCAGCCGTCCTTCTTCATGGTTTGGAGAACGTCATCTTCGGCGTTGGGACGGATTGCTCAATCCGTCCGGGTAACGATTCTTCAAGCCCTCTTTGTATCTCTTTCAAATACTTGTGATTGTGTGTGGTTTGAAAGGAGGCAGTGTAAATCCTTTGTGGATTGTGTTTATGGTGGAGGAGTGGAGATCCTTTGTGGATCGGTGGGAAAGCCTGTAATCGTGCGTGTGATTTATCACACCTTTTTAGTGGAGGCTTTCCGGGTTGGACTCCGATCGTCCCGTGGTTTTTCACCCAATTGGGTTTTCCACGTTAAAATTTCCTGTGTGCTGTTATTATTTTCTGCATCGTATTTTCTTTTTGTATTTGCATACCGCCGAACGCGGTCGCACATGTGCTCGCTCGAATTGCAACAGGTGCTCTGGTCGGATTTGTTTGCTCGCATTCCCAACACTTTTAGCCTCTCAAACGTCGGCGAGACGACGGAATTGATAAGCCCACCGGCGTCGCCGGCGCCCTCGAGCGTGATTGTCTTAATGTCTCTTATGCAAGTTGGGGACTGAAAAACATGGATTGGAAAATTATTTTACAGCAAAACTTCTTAATTTTTAATGACGATAATGATGGTGACAGAAGATCCACACAATGGAAACATACTTGTCGACTTCTCGTGGCAATGGGGAAGTACTAGAGCAACCTCCGATCCAGTGTCTCCTTCAAGGTAACGCATTTCATCCTCCATGGATGGCCAGGCGATGAGGTGTTTCCTTGCCGATGATGGCGGATTCCTCAGAAGTAGAATCATTTCCTCCCCGATTTTTCATCTCCGATTTAACTTCCGCCTGGATTCCCACTGACGCAGAAGCAAATGGCGGTGTCGCAGGTGGCTTCGAGTCTATATCCGCCATCATCAGCAAAGAAAGCTCTGGCCTTTAAGCGAGGCAGATGCGTGACAGAAAGTAATGTCTGTTAAACTTAAAAAAACAAAGATTAGGGACTGAAATCATAAAGCATCTAAAGATTGAGGACTGAAATCAATATCTTGCTTGGATAATAGGAAAGATTGTAAAGATTGTTCTATATTTGGTGCATGGTAGCAACAATTCAACCTGCACAGATCCATGCGGAGCATGACGTAATACCATTAAAATGCATGCTTATAAATTTTTTTAGGGCAGTTCGTTTGGAATTGAAATTGAAGGTCAAATTCAAATTTTGTTGTTCCTTTGCGCGCTTGAACGTTGAAATTAGAATTTTTATGAATTCTATGAAATTTATTTTGAACTAAAGTCAATTCTTTCCGATCTATATAAGAATTGGATGATTCCGAACGAGGTGTGTTTATTGCCCGGGACGTGTGTTTTTTACCCGGGCGAGTATTTTCCGTACAACAGAGCATTTTTAATTCGGACGCGCGTTTTTTCCCGTGCATGCATTTTTTCGCCTGGACATGCTTTTTTCGTCTGGACATGCTTTTTTCGCTAGAGCTTATTTTTTTCGCTAGAGCGTGTGTTTTTCACCAGGGCGCACATATTTTCGCCATGACGCATATTTTTTCACCCGTGCGTGGTTTTCGCCCTGACTTGCGGTTTTTTCGCCTGGGCGTGCATTTTTCGCTCGTGTCGTGTATTTTTGCACGATCAAGTTTTTTCCGCTCGGGCGAGCGTTTTTTGCACGGTCAAGTTTTTTTTCGCTCGAGCGCTTTTTTTTGCCACAACGCTCTTTTTTAGCCCAAGTGCGTGTATTCTGCCCGAGCAAGCATATTTCGTCTGAGCACGCGTTTTTTGTCCGTGCAGGATTTTTTTGCCGGGTGCGCATTTTTTTGCTCGTGCGCACATTTTTTCACTCGTGCATGATTTTCGCCTTAACTTGCGATTTTTCGCTTCGACCAGCATTTTTTGCTCGAGAGAGTTTTTTCGCCCGGCCGCGCATTTCATCATGGTACACATTTTTTTGCCCTATCACGCTTTTTTCACCACAACGCTCATTTTTTGCCAGGCGTGCGTATTCCACCCGATCACGCGTATTCTGCCCGGTCGAACGTATTCTGCCCGGTCGAACGTATTCCACCTGGGCGCGCATATTCTGCTCGAGCACGCATATTCCGTCCGGGATCGTGTATTCTGCTCGGGTACGCATATTCCTCCCGAACGCATTTTTTTCGCCCGAGAACGTGCATTTTTGACCGGCCGCGCAAATTTTCGCCCGCTCTCCCGGGCACGCTTTTTTAGTCCGGGTGCTTGTTTTTCGCTATGACGCACATAATTCTAAGATTGAATTTTATCTAACAAACGAACAACAAAATTAATCAATTTCAAAATATTATCTAATTCTGTTTCTTGGGCGAACACTATAATTATTATTAGACGAATTAAAATTGAATTAGATGAATTGAATTTAATCTTAATTTTAATATCTAATTTTAATTCCATCCAAACAAATAATATCTAAGAGAATTTTAATTTCGCCGGCTATATGCCTCACCAACAACATTTAGAATTCTTACGGGATATCCGCAATATCAAATCTCTTCTGACAAATATCTTGGGGCTATATGCCTCACCAATAAGTAATAACATAGACAATTGGCAATCATTTTTCATGACTAATTTTATGCTGCGTTCAGCGTTAATAGAGCATGGTGCGTAGAATGCATCTGCGCCGTCCATCAAGTTGAAATTATGTTTGATCGATGCATCTGAGCCGTCGCCCGCACCATGCTCACTAACAGGAAACGTTCCGAATTTTTCATACCCTGTGAAGAAGTCTACCTGCGCTATGCATAAAAACTAGCTGAAGCTATGCATTAATGTCATGAAAAAGAAAATTTACAGTGGAGGAATTCCTATTGCCAGCTAAAGAAACTCGCATGCTCTTAACAATTATCATAGATTTGTTTTTCTTCTTAATAAAGTAAATATTAGCATTCAAAATTCATCAGAGATGTGAAATTAAAAAAAAAATGCTTTAATTTAATTAGCCATACATAGGAAATGAATTACTTTATAATTTGTAGATAATTTTTGCCGTGTTTACGAAGATTATGCAATTGATTCGCAACTCTATTCATGAACTCGTATTTTGTATGTCAAAGGTCCTTTTAATTACAATCGGAAGCGACTAGTGAGCTTGATTGAAGATCTCACAATTATCTTCGTTCACTTGGATCGGATGAGAACCTCGTCAGAAATCTTTTAAATGGTACCTAATATCTATGTAATGTTTTTAAAAACCTTCTTTGCATTGGTTATTTATCATCTACCATATTTACCTAAAAGGTAATAAAATATTATTTTTATATATATTTGAAGTAAAAAAATATGATTTATATGGGTGATATATTATAACAATCTTTATTTTCGCGCCCATCGCCCGTAGGCATCAATAGTTTTTTCATAGGATTTCAACCAAGCCTAATTTCACTCTGTTTAAGCTCTCTACATAGCTTTTATTTCTTCTCTTTTTTTCATAGGATTTCAACCAAGGCTCGCTACTGAGATTGATGTGAACGTGCAATTCAGAAAGTATTGAATTCACTTTTATCTTTTCAATTTAATTAACGATTCAGATATGGCTTGTGCTCTTAAACAACCTTCGTTCATCCCCTTTCACAAGAACACGAGAAGAGAAAATAACTCAATTTAGCATTGTCCTTTGTCTCCTTATTCTAGCATAAATTAAAATGTTGATACAGGTGTTTAGGTTTGGGGTTGTCTTATGTTGTTGAAACAGAACTAAAATTTCAATTTTGGTCACTGAATTCCATCCTACAATTGAGCAGAAAAATTGGCAAATTCAATTCTTGTATTTGAAAACCTTCCTGCAAATGAAGAAAGGAATTGGTTTTGGCCCAATTTCAAAATCTCTGCGCCGTAGGTTTTTAGCCAAAACCAATTCCTGTCAATCAAAACCTATCAAACGAACGCACCCTAATGAAAATACTAATAATGCGGAGCCTGAAAATTTCATATACCTAGCAGCCAACTTGACGAGCCTAATCAGCGAGACCTGGAGAGAACGCAGAGCGACGAGCGAAAGTTGCGCGGGTGCTGGATGAGAAGAAGGAAGCATATATCGGTAGATTCACTAAGGCGGATGTTGGGTGAGTGTGGAGGAGAAGAATCGGAGAGAGGAAATCTGGAGGATTCATCGAAAGCTGGCGCAAGCGCCGGAGGAGAAGAATCGTAGGGAGGAGATATCGAGAGGAATCGTTGAGGCTCGAGCGCTGGAGGAGAAAAATCGGGAGGATTTTCTTTGGCTAGGGCTTAAGGCCGCAAACGTGCGGATATATCCCCTTCACCACCACCCCTCTATCACGACCAACAAATGGAAAAAAAATGTTGGTGGCATCTTAGATCACCGTGTTATTATTTGGTTCGGATTGCATTATATATATATTTGTATGATTATATATATATATATATAAAGATGTAATATATATATATATATATAGAAATAGTCCACCGTGAGATATAAAAGAAGGGAATCGCCTGCTTTGCATTTTTCCTGTACGTTGTGTTTGCTGGGAGAAACCGCCAGGGAGAGAAATATAGAAACCGCCTGTAGCATGCTTGAAAAAGAAAGCAGTCGCTCGTAGCCTTTCTTTTGGAGAACCGCTGGGAAGAAAATTTCTTGGAGATGTCGCCATGGGAGAACAGCAGCAAGCCGACCAACTTTCTCTCTCTCCCGTTTCGTTCTCTCTCTCTCTCTCTCTCTCTCTTGTGCAACGGGGAGGCCGCCGCCGGCCTTGGTGTTTCGCCGTTGGAGAGAGTAGTGTCGCCGGTCTTGGAGGTGAGCCGCCGGCGTTGGAGAGGGAGTCGTCGTCGGGCTTGGCGGAGATCGCCGTGGACGTCGAAGGCTTGCGGTGGCGTAGTAGCCTTGACGGCGTTTTGATCTCGGTGGCGGCGTTGGTCTCCGGTGGTGGTTGCTGTTGAACGTCGGAGATTGACGTTGAAGGTTCCGACGAACCTTGTGCGTCCGTTAGTCGGATTGTAGTTCAGATTTCTACACTCACGCGGATCGTGCGCGTCCGGCGCATCTGCGGTGTTCCACCGGACGGTCTATTTCTTCACTTGTTATTTCCTTGTAATTGCTTTTATATAAATATATACTTGTGATTATGCGCCGGCGGGTTTGCCGCGCGCAGTTTTTGCCTATATTGTATTCTTGTTTCCTGCAATTTTATAGCAGTGCACTGTGGTTTGCACCTGATTTCCCAACAAGTGGTATCAGAGGGAGGTTCGGTAGACGACCGTGATTGGACGTTCTAGGAAGGGTTTGACTGCGGTGGTGAACGACTAGGTCCTCTTCCCACTCTCTCAGATCCGACCTTTGAACAAATCAGGTCTTCTAGTTTGCTGAGGGAAGCTATGGCAGGGAAGAATTCAGTGTTGGCAAGGTATTCAGTGAATAAGTTTGACGACAGCGGGAATTTCCGCCTATGGCAGATTCGGGTCAAGGATATGCTGGTTGAGTAGGGGTTGATCCAAGTGCTGCGGGGGCGTGATTCTTTGCCCGAACCGGTGAAGGATTCTGAGTGGACTGAGATGGATGAGCGTGCAACTAGCACTATTCGGATGTGCGTCGATGACAAGGTGTTGTTCAACATCGGTATTGAAAAGTCCGCTGTCACGTTGTGGGAGAAGCTTGAGGGACTCTACATGAGCAAGTCGTTGACCGTGAGGCTTTTACTGAAGCAGAGATTGTACGGCCTGAAGATGCAGGAGGGTGGTAACCTGCAGGAACACTTCAATGTGTTCAATGGACTTCTTAACCAACTGCATGTGGTTGGTGTGAAGGTGGAGGAAGAAGACAAAACCCTCTTGCTTCTTACCTCGCTCCCAGTGTCATACAAGCACATGGTGACTACGCTCCTGTATGGGAAGGATACGGTGGGGCTGGAAGAAGTCACGTCGGCGCTGTTATCCAGTCAGATGCTAAAGGACCCCACTCCTAGGGGTGACCAGATCTTGGTAGCGCATGGACGCGGGAGGAGTTTTGACAGAGGAACGAGCAGTGCACGATCTCGGTCGGCGTCGAAGAAGGCAATGATGTGTTACCACTGCAGACAGGTTGGTCACATTAGGAGAAATTGTCCGCAGCGTGCAGGAAGTCCTGGAACTTCGAAGGATGTCCAAGATGCGGGCTTAGTGACATTGGACCTGGAAGGAGATGACGAATTTTATTGCGTCACTGAGAGTCAGAGTGACTCTGATAGCTGGATTTTGGATTCTGGTGCTTCACAGCACATTTGCTCAGATGCAGGGATGTTCAGTTCACTGGAGGTGACGTCTGGGTCGGTCTTTCTGGGTGACGGCTCAGCATGTGAGGTCACGGGGACAGGGACGGTGGACATCAGGATGCATGACGGAGCAGTGCGTAGACTTGAGCAGGTACATCTGGTACCTAAGCTACGCAGGAATCTGATTTCGTTGGGCAAATTGGACTCCGGTGGGTGCAGTTTTGCATCAAGAGTTGGAGTTCTGACGGTGAGGCGAGGGCGCACCGTGCTCATGCGAGCTATGCAGCGCAGTAGTTTGTACTGGCTGATGGGGACCACGATGCGAGGTGGTGTGCCCATGATTTCTGCGGCCGACAGGGTGGATGGCCGAGGTGGTGCAGGGGATCGCCCTTCTGGTAGTCTGACTAGGCGAGTCAGATTCAGCGATCCAGTTGCGTCGACATTCAGGGGTTGAGCCCGAGCAGGGATGAGTCGACTGGAGCAGGTCGGCTGACGCCTCGGGACTTTGAGGCGGTGCTTCGCGCAGTGTTGTCTTGTGCAATTTTTTTGCTTCGCGCAGTCAGTGCCTTGTGCAGGGAGTGCTTCGTGCAGGTGGTGGCTCCGAATCCCGAACCAAGGTGGTGGATTGTTATTATTTGGTTCGGATTGCATTATATATATATATATTTATGATTATATATATAAAGATGTAATATATATATATATATATATATATATATATATAGAAATAGTCCACCGTGAGATATAAAAGAAGGGAATCGCCTGCTTTGCATTTTTCCTGTACGTGGTGTTTGCTGGGAGAAACCGCCAGGGAGAGAAATATAGAAACCGTCCGTAGCATGCTTGAAAAAGAAAGCAGTCGCTCGTAGCCTTTCTTTGGGAGAACCGCTGGGAAGAAAATTTCTTGGAGACGTCGCCTAGGAGAACAGCAGCAAACCGACCAACTTTCTCTCTCTCCCGTTTCGCTCTCTCTCTCTCTCTCTCTGTAACACCCCAATTCTGGTAGTTCCGCGAAGTAGGCGGAGTGGTAGTGCGGCACGTGAAGCAGGCTAGAATTTTCCCTGTCTGCTCTTAGCGCACGATCAGTGGCCTCATCGCGCACGACCAGTGATCGTGTGCCAGCGATCGTGCGTTAATTCAGAAGAGAATCGAGTTCTGTCTCGGACAGTGCGCACGACCATTTCCCTCTTCGCGCACGACCAGTGATCGTGCGCCAGCGATCGTGCGCTTATTCGCAAGAATTCAGAGTTCTGTCCCGGATAGTGCGCACGACCATTGCCCTCGTCGCGCACGACCACTGACCGTGCGCCTGTGATCGTGCGCCCTGTTTATTCTGTTCCGCGATTTTGAGCGGAGAAGAAGATCGGGCCGTCCAAATCTTTTGAGATCTGATCCGATGGCTAGGATTAGATGCTGGAGGCTATTAGGGCTTATGAGAGGAGATTAATCCTCATTGTTTTGAGGTGTTTCTCTCTCCTAGGCTAGAGGAAGAAGAAGGAGGCAAGGAAGAAGAAGGAAGATTTCGCCATTGACGGAGCTCCGGAGCTCCGTTTCGCGAGCCGTTTCCAGATCCGGAGAGTGCAGCCCGGTGCGGTTCTTTCCCTCCGCGTAGAATCTCGGATCCATGGCGAAGAGGAACACGTCTAGGGTAACGATTCTTCCTCCCGAACTTTGGACTTGTATTCGTCCATTTATTCCTCTTTCTTTGCTTGCATGAGGTATCTCTTTCACCAAATGGGTGAAGTGTAGGATTTCCTCAAGTCCTTCGGGACTCCGGGTAGATTGTGTCCGTCCCCGGCATATTGCATGTAGAAAATCCGGTAGTCGTGCGGATTTAGGCATTTTGTGTGAAGCCTATTCGTGGCCGTGAGCCCGAATCGGTGATGCTTGATTTGCGACGTTGCATTTAGGTTAGACCTAGAATGCGTGCCGGAGAATGACTCCGTGAACTCACCTATAGTATTGCGGGAGTTAAGTGTAGGCGTCTTGTGAAGATCCCTACGAAAGCCCCATGCTTTGAGTTTTGGATGAAGGCAAACCTTCACCACGTTATTGATGCGGAGCGTATGTACCTCCCTTGTTGAGAATTCGCGAAGCCTAGATCCTTGTGAAGGGGTTAGGTGCGTAGCGTATATTTTTGTGTGGCACTTGAAAGTGCTAAACCCTTACGGGCCGAGGTGAAGCTGTACCCGCGTCGTGCGATAGATCGCGACGATTAGAGCACGGGCAAAGCTGAACCGAACCCGTTTCCATGCAGATCGGCGAGAGGTCCCTTCCTCATGAAGGCCGTGTGATCATGGGAGAGGTCGTGGAAGGTGTCATACCTAGACCGACCAAAAGCTCTTGTTTCCCACCTAAGGTTGTGACCCTTAGGGTGGAGTGTTGTGAATTTGATGTTATGTTTAGCCTCATGCGATTTGCTTAGGCGGTTGTGGGAAACCTTCGGGTGAACCCAACCAACATCATGTGCATACCTAGGTTCCCCTCTTTTTGATGCTCAACCTAGAAGATTGATTGTGCTTGAAACCTCACCTTGTGTAGTTGCACTCTCTTTAGATTAGTACTTGTGCTAGTATGGCTTACTTGCAGGGTAGAATCTCCGCCACCCCGGGAAAGGGGTGGGGTCGTTATAATTTGGTCAGCTGTGCTGACCGTTGCTTTGTTTACCACCGCTTGGTGGAATGTTCTTATGCAGGTGCAGGTGAGCCTAGCGGGGAATAGCGGGCGTTGGTCCTTTTGCTGCCCTTTTGCTGAGTTGGCCCTCGAAGGCCAGCCTTTTTCCTGTTTTCTCATGTATTGCCGGCCTGCGTGCCGATGTATGTTTTTTTTGGAGTTTTGTACATTGATTTGATGTAAGGCCCTAAGGCCGTAACTCTTATTTCAGGATTCATTCCTATGATAGTGGACATGTCTATTTGAATGGTTTAATTAATGCTTCCGCTTACGTTTTGTACTATCGTTAGTTGTTACTTTTCTGGTTATCACCTTTTAACTCCTAGCTAGTGTGGTTTGTATGGCGTGGGGTCCCGGCCGGACCTGCTGTTATACTTTTCGTACTGGCATGGTGTTACAATTTGGTATCGGACTTAAGGCGTCGATCCGTAGTTTAGCGAATTCGGGACGAATTCCTTTTAAGGGGTGGTGCGCACGGGCTGTGCATTCACCTAAAACGACAAAAACTAATAAGAATGTCCACTTAGGAATGAAAAAACATACTTGTTTGCGGAACCTGAGCGTTCCATGTTTGATGTTGGATACGTTTAGGGTCACTAAATTGTGCCTTGCATGATTATAGGTAACTAGAAGTGCTGCGGGGCGGTCTCAACCCCGTAACACCGCTGAAAGTAGTGGGTCGGCTGAGGTGCCAGCGACCACTCCTTCAGCTGAGATGATCAGAATGGTCGCAGAAGCAGTCTTCGCGATGATCAATGCTCAACCGCAAAGGCTTGCACAGCCTGCTACGCCTACTACTGATGCGGCCCCGGTAACTGAACCTGCAGTGGAACCTGCGGTAGCACCAAGGGTTGATGCCCCTGTGCCAGTAGCTGCAGTGGAACCGGCGTTAGCACCGAGGGTGGAGCGTCAAGTTGCGCAAGTAGTTGCGGGGCGAGCGCGTGACCAACAATTAAAGCACTTCTTGAGCTTTAATCCTCCTACCTTCTCGGGATCTGAGTCCCCAACGGTGGCAGAAGACTGGTTGTCAAGAGTTAGAAGGACTCTGAGGGCGACAGCGACGGACGAAGCCATGATGGTCACCTTAGCCACTTTCCTTCTTGACGGAGAGGCTGTGCTGTGGTGGGAAGAGCAGGAACTGCACAAGTTCGGCGATAGAGACATTACTGAAATAACAATGGCTGAGTTTTCAAAGTCGTTCCTCCAGCGGTTTATCCCCTCTGCCCAACGCATTGCGTTACAAAACCAGTTCCTGAGGTTAACTCAAGGTGATCGCTCCGTTGACGATTACTTACATGAGTTTACCAGACTGAGTCGCTATGCGGGGGCATTGGTGGAGGATGAGGAGACGAAGACGAATAAATTCTATGAAGGGCTTCGGGACGAGTTGAGGCTGCTCCTTGCAGGCCCTATGACGTTTGGCTTCCAAGTGATGGTGCAAACCGCCAGATCTTTGGAGTTGGACATGAAGAGGGTACAAGCAAAGAGTGTTGTAAAGAAACCCGAGTTTCATGCGCCGGCCTCTCAGTCCAAGCCGGACTTCAGAAGGAACAAGCGGAAGTTCAAGCAGGCGGAACCAGCTTCTTCGAATGTTTCGGGAGCCACGACCGCGCGGACTCCTATTACGTGTTTCACCTGCGGGAAGGTGGGACACAAAGCTGCGGTGTGTCGAAGTGGTCCCCCAAAGGCGGCAAATCGAGCGGTGGATTATGCTCGGGCTGCGGAAAAGGGCAAAGCGGCAGAGTCTTCGGCCTCCCAACACATTCCGACTCAGCCGAGAGTCTATTCGCTTGGCCAACAAGAAGCTATACGACAAACCGATGTCGTCACAGGTACGAATTAGAAGTTAGCTTTTACAGCTATGTATATGATTCTTACTGTTGTACGACTATATGTGTTATTTGTGTACAATTAGGTTTCGTCCTAATTTTCAACTATCCGGCGAGAGCTCTATTCGATACGGGTGCATCGCACTCTTTTCTGTCTGAGGACTTCGTGGTGCGAATCGGAGTGCCGTCTACCTTTGTAGAGGATAGATTGGAAGTAGTGCTACCCAATGGATCTCGAATGAGTGCGGATAGGAAGAGCCGTGTGAAGGTGCGGATCGGAAGTCAAGATTTCGACTTGGAAGCGTCGTTACTACCGTTAGCTGAATTCGATGTGATCTTCGGCATGGACTGGCTCTCGGAGCAGCGAGCATGCATAGATTGCAATACAAAGGAGATCACTCTGGGAACGAACACCGACGATGAAACCACATTCGCCGGTATGCGAGGAGCGAGCAAGACGCTGATGTCTGCTCTCCAGGTGGTTAAGGCGGTGAGAAAAGGCGCCGAGTTGTTCTTCACCTTGTTGGAGGCTTCGGAGCCAAAGCCCAGGTTGTGTGATGTCCCGGTTGTAGCGGAATACGCCGACGTGTTTCCTAACGAACTCCCTGGGGCTCCGCCTCATCGGGAGATTGATTTCTGTATCGAGTTGGTGCCAGGTGCCAAACCTGTGGCCCGCTCACCATACCGAATAGCGCCAAAGGAATTGGCAGAGTTGAAGGTCCAATTGCAAGAGCTGCTAGAGCAAGGCTACGTACGTCCAAGTTCTTCGCCTTGGAGTGCACCGGTCCTCTTTGTGAAAAAGAAGGATGGGAGCTTGCGTCTATGTATTGATTATAGAGAGCTAAACAAGTTGACCGAGAAAAACCGATATCCGATTCCTAGAATCGATGATCTATTCGACCAACTGATGGGGTCGACGGTTTACTCCAAGCTAGACCTAAGGTCCGGCTACTATCAACTGCGAATAAGGGAATGTGACATTCCAAAGACAGCGTTCAGTACCCGCTTTGGGCACTTTGAGTTCACGGTAATGCCGTTCGGTCTATCCAACGCACCGTCGGTATTCATGGACTTGATGAATAGGACATTCCGAGAGTATTTAGATCAATTTGTGATCGTCTTCATCGACGACATTTTGGTATACTCTCAGTCGGAAGAGGAGCATGTAGGGCATCTGCACGCAGTCCTGAGCACCTTGAGGAGGAGTCAGCTATATGCCAAGTTCTCCAAGTGCGAGTTTTGGCTACCGTCAGTGGCATTCCTTGGTCATGTTGTTAGTGGCGAAGGAATTGCAGTTGATCCGTCGAAGATAGAAGCGATCCAAGCGTGGCCTTTGTTGAAAAACGTAGCGGAAGTCCGAAGTTTCTTAGGACTTGCCGGCTATTATAGGCGCTTTGTGGAAAACTTCTCGAGGATCGCACTTCCTCTCACAAAACTGACTAGGAAGGATCATAAGTTCGTTTGGTCGCCCGAGTGCGCACGAGCTTTTGAAGAGCTAAAGAGCCGTCTGACCACGGCGCCCATTCTATGCTCGCCACAAGGTACGGAAGGCTACGAAATATATAGCGACGCCTCAGGAAGTGGTTTGGGTTGTGTCCTAGTGCAGTTCGGGAAGGTAATTGCCTACGGCTCCCGGCAACTGAAGGTTCACGAGAGGAATTACCCGGTCCATGATTTGGAGCTAGCGGCCGTGGTTTTTGCCCTCAAACTTTGGAGACACTATCTATATGGCGTGAAGATCGATATCTTTACCGACCATAAGAGCCTCAAGTACTTACTAGACCAAAGGGAGTTGAACATGCGCCAAAGGAGGTGGATGGAGTTCCTTGGGGACTACACCTTCGATATCAAGTATACTCCCGGTAAAGGAAACGTAGTTGCAGACGCGTTGAGTCGTCGGGCTCCCGCACAAGCAAATTGGATTTTGATGCACGATGAGCGTCTACTCCGTGAGCTAGAAGAAATGGGGATCATATGCATTGATAGGAGAACGTCTACTTCAGCATGCTTGAACTGGACGGAAGTTCACTACGACCTTGCCGACCGAGTTCGACAAGCATTGGAGTTGGACGAGAGCTTGAAACGATACAAAGCGGAAACCGTTGAAGGGTTAAACGCTGATTTCTCCTTCGAAGACGACCTTATGTGGAAGCAGGAAAGGTTATGCATCCCAAACGTTGGTACCCTACGGGCGGAATTGATGTACGAGGCTCATCATACCAAGTACTCGATCCACCCGGGGAGCACTAAAATGTTTATGGATATGAAGAAACTGTTCTGGTGGCCGGGCATGAAGAAAGACATTGCCCTTTACGTAGCCAAGTGTCATACTTGCGCGTTGGTGAAAGCGGAATGTCAACGTCCCGGTGGGTTTCTGAAGTCCTTGCCGATTCCGGAATGGAAGTTTGATGATATTTCGATGGATTTCGTGCACGGATTGCCGAGATCGCAACATGGAAACGACGCCATATGGGTGATCGTGGACCGTTTGACAAAGGTATCACACTTCATTCCGAACCGGAAGGATGATTCCGTAGAGAAGCTAGCAAAGCTCTATGTGGATAGTATCGTGAGACTGCACGGTGTCCCTCGTAGCATCGTCAGCGATCGTGACGGGCGTTTCACATCGAAAGATTGGAGGCTTATCCATGAACTGTTGGGCACAAAATTGAAGTTCAGCACGGCCTTCCACCCGCAGACGGATGGACAGACCGAGAGAACCAACAGGACTATGGAGGATATGCTCCGAATGTGCGCTCTAGACTTTGGAAAGAAGTGAGAGGATCACCTCTTTATGATCGAATTCGCCTACAATAATAGCTACCAAGCCAGCATAAAGATGGCTCCTTTCGAGGCCCTCTATGGTAAGAAGTGTCGTACGCCGTTGTCTTGGGCGGAAACGGGCGATACTAAGCTATTGAAGCGAAAGGATGTTGAAGAAGCAACTTCGACGATCCGGGCTATACGCGAAAGGCTATTGGTTGCCCAGGATAGGCAAGCAAAGTATTTCAACGCCAAGCATAGGAACTTAGAGTTTGCCGTCGGTGACCGGGTTTACTTGAAGATCAAACCGTTCAAAGGGGTATCAAGGATTCGACGCTTGAAAAAGCTCAGTCCGAGGTACTTAGGACCGTTCGAGATCGTGGAGCGTGTTGGTGATGCGGCTTATCGGCTTGCACTATCTGCAGAGCTGAGCGGTCTGCACGACGTGTTCCACATTTCAGTGTTGAGGAAGGCAGTGCAAGAGCCTACTCATATCGTTGCGGTCGGCAAAGTTCCGGTCGATAGTGGGTTGTCGACGAAAGTCAAGCCTTTACGCATCGAAGATACCGAAGTAAAGCAGCTGCGGAACAAGTCCATTCGGATGGTAAAAGTCCGGTGGGATAACTGCGGCCGCGAGGAGCTCTCTTGGGAGAGAGAGCAAACGATGCTTGTGGAGTATCCCGAGCTATTTCCCTCAGGTAAAGTATAACTGTAATTTATGCTATTACTGTTTCCTGGATTTCGGGACGAAATTCTTTTAAGGAGGGTGGAGTTGTAACACCCCAATTCTGGTAGTTCCGCGAAGTAGGCGGAGTGGTAGTGCGGCACGTGAAGCAGGCTAGAATTTTCCCTGTCTGCTCTTAGCGCACGATCAGTGGCCTCATCGCGCACGACCAGTGATCGTGTGCCAGCGATCGTGCGTTAATTCAGAAGAGAATCGAGTTCTGTCTCGGACAGTGCGCACGACCATTTCCCTCTTCGCGCACGACCAGTGATCGTGCGCCAGCGATCGTGCGCTTATTCGCAAGAATTCAGAGTTCTGTCCCGGATAGTGCGCACGACCATTGCCCTCGTCGCGCACGACCACTGACCGTGCGCCTGTGATCGTGCGCCCTGTTTATTCTGTTCCGCGATTTTGAGCGGAGAAGAAGATCGGGCCGTCCAAATCTTTTGAGATCTGATCCGATGGCTAGGATTAGATGCTGGAGGCTATTAGGGCTTATGAGAGGAGATTAATCCTCATTGTTTTGAGGTGTTTCTCTCTCCTAGGCTAGAGGAAGAAGAAGGAGGCAAGGAAGAAGAAGGAAGATTTCGCCATTGACGGAGCTCCGGAGCTCCGTTTCGCGAGCCGTTTCCAGATCCGGAGAGTGCAGCCCGGTGCGGTTCTTTCCCTCCGCGTAGAATCTCGGATCCATGGCGAAGAGGAACACGTCTAGGGTAACGATTCTTCCTCCCGAACTTTGGACTTGTATTCGTCCATTTATTCCTCTTTCTTTGCTTGCATGAGGTATCTCTTTCACCAAATGGGTGAAGTGTAGGATTTCCTCAAGTCCTTCGGGACTCCGGGTAGATTGTGTCCGTCCCCGGCATATTGCATGTAGAAAATCCGGTAGTCGTGCGGATTTAGGCATTTTGTGTGAAGCCTATTCGTGGCCGTGAGCCCGAATCGGTGATGCTTGATTTGCGACGTTGCATTTAGGTTAGACCTAGAATGCGTGCCGGAGAATGACTCCGTGAACTCACCTATAGTATTGCGGGAGTTAAGTGTAGGCGTCTTGTGAAGATCCCTACGAAAGCCCCATGCTTTGAGTTTTGGATGAAGGCAAACCTTCACCACGTTATTGATGCGGAGCGTATGTACCTCCCTTGTTGAGAATTCGCGAAGCCTAGATCCTTGTGAAGGGGTTAGGTGCGTAGCGTATATTTTTGTGTGGCACTTGAAAGTGCTAAACCCTTACGGGCCGAGGTGAAGCCGTACCCGCGTCGTGCGATAGATCGCGACGATTAGAGCACGGGCAAAGCTGAACCGAACCCGTTTCCATGCAGATCGGCGAGAGGTCCCTTCCTCATGAAGGCCGTGTGATCATGGGAGAGGTCGTGGAAGGTGTCATACCTAGACCGACCAAAAGCTCTTGTTTCCCACCTAAGGTTGTGACCCTTAGGGTGGAGTGTTGTGAATTTGATGTTATGTTTAGCCTCATGCGATTTGCTTAGGCGGTTGTGGGAAACCTTCGGGTGAACCCAACCAACATCATGTGCATACCTAGGTTCCCCTCTTTTTGATGCTCAACCTAGAAGATTGATTGTGCTTGAAACCTCACCTTGTGTAGTTGCACTCTCTTTAGATTAGTACTTGTGCTAGTATGGCTTACTTGCAGGGTAGAATCTCCGCCACCCCGGGAAAGGGGTGGGGTCGTTATAATTTGGTCAGCTGTGCTGACCGTTGCTTTGTTTACCACCGCTTGGTGGAATGTTCTTATGCAGGTGCAGGTGAGCCTAGCGGGGAATAGCGGGCGTTGGTCCTTTTGCTGCCCTTTTGCTGAGTTGGCCCTCGAAGGCCAGCCTTTTTCCTGTTTTCTCATGTATTGCCGGCCTGCGTGCCGATGTATGTTTTTTTTGGAGTTTTGTACATTGATTTGATGTAAGGCCCTAAGGCCGTAACTCTTATTTCAGGATTCATTCCTATGATAGTGGACATGTCTATTTGAATGGTTTAATTAATGCTTCCGCTTACGTTTTGTACTCTCGTTAGTTGTTACTTTTCTGGTTATCACCTTTTAACTCCTAGCTAGTGTGGTTTGTATGGCGTGGGGTCCCGGCCGGACCTGCTGTTATACTTTTCGTACTGGCAGGGTGTTACACTCTCTCTCTCTCTTGTGCAGCGGGGAGGCCGCCGCCGGCCTTGGTGTTTCGCCGTTGGAGAGAGTAGTGTCGCCGGTCTTGGAGGTGAGCCGCCGGCGTTGGAGAGAGAGTCGTCGTCGGGCTTGACGGAGATTGTCGTGGACGTCGAAGGCTTGCGGTGGTGTAGTAGCCTTGACGGCGTTTTGATCTCGGTGGCGGCGTTGGTCTCCGGTGGTGGTTGCGGTTGAACGTCGGAGATTGACGTTGAAGGTTCCGACGAACCTTGTGCGTCCGTTAGTCGGATTGCAGTCCAGATTTCTACACTCACGCGGATCGTGCGCGTCCGGCGCATCTGCGGTGTTCCACCGGACGGTCTATTTCTTCACTTGTTATTTTCTTGTAATTGCTTTTATATAAATATATACTTGTGATTATGCGCCGGCGGGTTTGCCGCACGCAGTTTTTGCCTATATTGTATTCTTGTTTCCTGCAATTTTATAACAGTGCACTGTGGTTTGCACCTGATTTCCCAACACACCGTGCGCGACCACCGATCCCGTCATATATTTCCGCCAGCACGAATTTTCACGTATGATTGATCTAAAATACGATCACTTTTCAATGTGAGCGTATTACACAAATATGACCATATATTTTCGCAAATAATCTACACTGTTGAAATCACGGATCATACGTCTGGATTTGCTCTCGCACGATCAATGCGTCTGCTTCCGAATTTCTGTCAAACACATGTATTAAGCTCGGGGCGTTTTTCACGCTGGATTGGGGCAAAAAAGCCCCACCAAACGCAGCCCGAGCCTGCTCTGATCAGCACGCAGCTAGTTGAATGCCTGGGAATGGGCTCAATGATAGTCTTATCTATTCTATGATTTTCAAATGACTTTGTACACAGAGAGAGAATTTTAATCTTTTTGGAGCAAATGGACTTGGCGAGGAAGAAAATTAGCAATAACAGTTTGCAGCTTAGAAGACGACTCAATAGTTAAGAGCTGAATCATCTACATATGTGGAGTAAATTGTAGTCCTAATAAATTTTCATGCAGGTATGAGTTAATTTATAACCCAAGGTTGACAAACTTGTTTTAATTACATTTCAACCCATTGTTAAATGTTCATATGATAAATTTTGTTGCACAGTTTGGTGCCGACAAAAACGCCAGCATCATAGAATGTATGTTTGACATGACAACGGTTACGACCATCGCCAAGAAAATAAAACTAGTTTTGAACATAAAAGTTGATGAAGTTCCTTGGGTGAGGTCGGGCGTTCATGAACGACAGTCACGCTCATGACCGCCACCGCCGTGTTCAGGAGCGGATCCAGGAATTTCAACAAGGGGGGGGGGGGGGGGGGGGGCTAGACAAAAGAGGCGGAGAGATGACATTGACCGGAAAGACCGATAAAACATGGGTCGGTGAAGCTATAACGGGTCGCGGTGGGGGTGCGTCTGTGAGAGAAAATTCTGAGTGGACTGATGAGTTTACACGATTTCCCAAAAGGGGATGGGCTCGATGGAACGAGCATCATGCGGCTCAAGAAGAAATGGCAGGCGTGAAGAGGGCAGATGGTCTGGGGCTAAAAAAAACCCGCTCTTCCCCGTGCGGTCAGCAAGGACGGCACACGCGAGTGATTGAGCTGATTTGATCAGCAAGAATGTCGTGAGTAGCGAGCGGGAGTCGTTGGTAGGGCGCCGAAAGAGGAGATTAATGGAGGCTTCAGTTGTAGCCGGGGACGACGGGACGACGACATGATGAAAACAGAAAGATGAGCGTTGTTGCTTCCCCTTGATAAGTGCGTCATTTATCAAATGAATGTCTTCATTTAAATGTCGGGAATGCCCAGCATTTAAGCGGGCACGGGTGGGGCCCTGGCTAAATAGGAAGTCTTTTGAGCCTCCTTAGGCCTGGGCATTGTATTTTTTTTTGTAATATTATAATATATGTCAAGTCTTTAGATTAAAATAATAAGACTATAATTGACATATTTGAATGTTTCACCGAAGACAATTTTTTCCTTTTAATATTGTAAAGATATCATTCCTAAACTGCTTAATTTAAATTATGGTGTTACAAATAATTTTATATGGTTTGGATTTTTGTTGATCATCCTTCCTACCACGGACCAGACAATCATCATAATGGATGTTGCTTCACAATGGTGTCGAATTTGCTACTTCTTCGAGGGGTGGCGGATAAGAAAACATGAAGTTCGGCACATAAGTGAGGCTATGGCATTTTCCTAAATGTGCAAAATGTGTTCACTCTTCACAAGAAATGCGCTCTTCGTTCGACTCATGCGAGGTCAATCTTCCTCAACTTCCTCTCGTCACAAAGTTTTTGAAGACCTTCATCTTCTCGGAGTCATTTCTCCCTCATTCGAACACCGTTTTTGACGTGTAAGTAGTCAAAATTCATTGGCTCGACGAGAAGAATCCAAATCCACTAATATTTCTGCAAAATTCTCCGCAGCCCCCCCCCCCCCCCCCCCCAGATCCGCCCATGGCCGTGTCAAACGAAGCCTAAGGGTCTGTTTGTTTCTGCGGTGATATATAGTCGGAGCGGCAAGATGATACCATCCAAACTAATCTCAAGCCAAAAATGCAGAAATTAAACAGAGAATGGATCATAAGCTTGCAATATATTGATTCAAAATGGGAATAACAAAATACAAGATAACTAGTTTATCGTAAGAGCCAAGCTCTGAACGGACAAACAAGCTATATCCTAAGGAGAAGACCTCCTGAACAGATAGAAGGCAGCAGAGGATGAACTCCTCGACTCAAGATGGGACTGAACCAGACAATACTTTCAACACACCCTAACAAGACCTAACAACAACTATGTATATAATATTACAAAACTGCCCCAACTCATTATTTAGGATTCATCATTACAAAAATACCCTAATCTCATTATTTGGAACACATCGCTGTTGGAAGCGGTGTATATATGGGCACGCGAGCACTTCTCCGTCCGAGCGAGCACCTCCACTCTCTATGCGAGCACAACTACTTGCGAGCACAACCCCTTCTTCACGCTCTCCCCACGGTGATTACTATCCATGCGAAACCACCTTCACCCACGGTGACCACACTACTCGCGAAAACAACACTCCACGGAAACTCCTCCAAACTCCGGCGAGCTGCTCCTCAGGCGAGTGCGGGCCGGCGAGCACAACTCCGGCGAGTTGTGCGAGTGCGCTGCTGTGCAAGATGCGAATGCCTGGCTCGGCAAACTGGCGGTCTGTTCCTCCTCCTCTACGTCCAAACGCGAGTGCGGCGGGCTGCACCGGCGAGTTGCTGGCGGGAGGGCTGCTGGCGGGCGAGCTCTTCCACATCCAGCGCGAGCTCGCGGCTTGCGAGAGAAAAATGGCGACACCCAAAATTCCTGCGGGAATGGTGAGGCTGCGAGAACTCCTAGGCGAGCTGGGCAAGATGTCTCCAAGGGAGGTGGCTGGCGAGCTTCTATGCGAGAAGAAGTTGGCGTGAACTTTATTCTGCGAGAATAAAGATTTTAAATCTCTCTCTCTACACTCCCTCTCACTCTCTCTCTCTATGCTGCCAAAAGAAAAGAAACAAACCTTTTTTTTTTCTCTTCAAACTATTCACCGCAAACTTAAACTTTACAAAGGGGGGCTTATTTATAGGCAATTCAAACTAATAAGAAACTGACACGTGGCGAAGCATTAAATGCCAAATAAAAACAAATATATAAAATCTCTAGTTGACCCGGTCAATCATTTCAAACCAACAATCGCAGGAATGAGAGCCAAACATGTTTTTCTTAGCGGTGGCGGTGCGAAGAACGATTTTAGCTCAAGTCGAGCTTAAGGTCCTCAAACTCAAACTCGAGCTCAACGAGTTCAGCTCTAGACCTATTTATTGAGATCGAGTATTTATAATTTTTTGAAAAAAACATTCAAATAAAAAAGCTACGAGCAGTTGGTGATCGAACAAGAGCAAGTGAGCTCGAGTTTCACATATTCTAGCTGAAGTTAAGCTTTTTTTTTGAGCCGACTCATCGAGTTTACAAGTCGGCTTAACTCAACTTGCTGCCACGATCAATGAAACATGAAGGTTTAAATAGTGGAAATTGTAGGGCAACTTTACGAAGAAGATGGTCAACTTTGCAAAGACGATCAATGAAGCTGGCTGTGTTCGAATGGTAGAAGTCGTAGATGAAGCAACACATAGGCTCCGTTTGGCGTGGTTTTTTTGCACCGGTGAGTTTGAACGAAAACGCCACCGTCATGAAATGTATGTTTGGCATGCCAACGGTTATGAAAACTAGTTTTGAACATAAAGTTGATGAAGTTTCTTTGGTGAAGTCGGGTGTTCACAAACGACGGTTCATAATCATTGTGTTCGTGACCATCGCGCCGCCCCAAATGGAGCCCTAGATTCTTCGCCCTCCATGCTAAGAAGAAGCTGGGCGAAGATTGGAGAGCTGATTAGAGTATGCTCCTTCCCTTCTCATCGTCTGCTTTCTGTTATTTTAATGTTATTTTACTGCTATTTTATATTTATCTTTGTGCTGTTGTACTTATATGGGTCCTTGAATACCCATTTTAATTTGATGAAAACATAATGAATGCTACTTTCTCTCCACCGTTTATCATGGTATTAGAGCAATCCTAAAACCCTAGCCGCCCGTCTACTTCGCCGCCCGCCGCTCTCTACTCCGTCTCCCATCCCATCGTCGTGCTCGGTGTTTGGCGTTTCGACGGGGTTCGACGTCCTGATAAGTTTCTGAAAGCCATGGCTGGAGTTCCCTCTACCTTGCCGCGAACTGAGAGGAGCAGTCACTCCTCAACCTGGGGTTTCTTCTTGCGAAGGGCTGCGTAACGCTCCAGATTCTTCATGGGAAACATTGATGAGTACCGCTGTTTTATTGGAGGCCTTTCATCCTCTACTACCAACAAAAGTTTGAAGGATGCATTTAGGAAGTTTGGCCACCTTATTGAGACCAAGGTGGTTATTGACAGATTTTCTGGCAGATCTCGTGGATTTAGTTTTGTGATTTTTGATAAAAAGAGCGCCATGGAAGCTGCTGTTGGAGCCTATGTTCCGCATCTCTTGGTTTGAGAATAATAAATATTGTGTTGTATTTAATCTAGTATTTTGTGTGTTTATAGTGTGCAGGTTGTACAGGAACTATAACTACACATTCTTTGAATAGTATACTGAATGGAGATGACTCTCTGGAAAGAGAGCTAACGCCCCGCGTTAACTTCCGTTGAGAAGAAGACCGCTGAGAAGGAATGCCGTCGAGAACAAAATCGTCGAGCCGCGTTCGACGAAAGAGATCTAACGCTCGCGTTAGTTTGTAAGCGTTAACAAGAGGAGGAACGCCGTCGAGTTGCGGTCGACGAACCTGCGTTCGACGAACTTGGAGTTCCGTTCGACGAATTTGCCTGCGTTCGACGAAATTGCACCCGACAACCTGTGTTCGACGAATTGGAGCGCTCGACGAAGGCGCGTTCGACGAAATTGCCTGCGCTCGACGAAATTGCGCTCGACTTATTGCGTTCGATGAACTGACCTGCGATCGACGAATTGGAGCGTTCGACGAAGGCGCGTTCGACGAAATTAGTTTCGTTCGACGAAAGTTTGTTATGCCACGATCCCGGCGGTTTGCACGATCCTGACGGTTGCGGTTTTCCGTTCGACGAAGGGTGCGTTCGACGAAGGGTGCGTTCGACGAAGGCGTGTTCGACGAAATCAGTCCCGTTCGATGAAATTTGGTTCTGTCACGATCCCGACGGTTTGCACGTTCACTAACGCTGACGTTATCCCATAACGCCGCGCGTTAGCTTCCGAGGCTATTTAAAAGTACAGCCCTCTCATTCTATGTAAAAATGAGATGATTCTAGAATTCTGATACTTTGGAGAGAGGTTCGTGTACAACAATTAAGAGATCTCCCTTGGGCTAACATGAAGATCTAAAGAAGATTTTGAAGGAGAAGGTCTATAACGCATATTCCATACGAAGGACGATCGTTTCAAGAACGCCAACATCTACATCGTCTTCGTCTTCACCTTCAGAATTTCTTGGGGAGTTTCTATTTATTTATCTTGTAATCTTTTATTTTTCCTTTTGTATTTTGTGTGGAGAAATCGTTCGGTGAGAACGTCGGATTCCGGGAAGGATTCAGTGGGTAAATTTGCCTTGTGTTGGAGACTAGGTCCTTGTGCGGCTTAGGGGGTAATTCGCCGCCTTGTGCGTGGCGACTAGGTCGAGGGTAGATCTAGGGGGTGGCTAGAGGCCTTATCTGGGGATAGATACGCTATAACCAACCGGGCCTTGGGAGAAGGACCAGTGAAACAACAAAAAAGTGTTTTTACATATTTTCGCCTTTATTTTTAGCGTTATAGAAATTAAACATTTGTGTATTCAATTTATTATGAAATAAAATCATGTCTTTTAATGTTCTATTCAATTGATTTTATTTTCTCTTTAAGAATGTTTTAATTTCTATTTTCATCAAAGTATTAAAATTAACATTTGTATAATTATCTTTGAAATACAATAATCATTTTTATTATCTCTGATTTTCTGGAATTGTATTTCATTTGAGATTTCTAAGTAAAATCACTGTGGCAATCTTTCTGTTCTGAGGAATATTTTCTGGAGAGCTAACGCCCAGCTTTAAGACTTAATGCCAGACGTTAGCAACAGTCAACAAAAAGTTTGTTTCAATTATTTAAAAAGGAATCTTCATTACAATCCTATCTGGAATATTAAAATATATTTTTCTATAAAATATTCTGAAACTTCAGTCTCAAACTATGATAAATTTAATTAAGATTTAAATTCCATAAAACCCTTATTCACCCCCCTCTAAGGGCGCCGTAAGATCCAACACGTGGTATCAGAGCCAGGTTATTAGAATACGGCTTCACAACCGAGAATAATGGCGCTTCATGATCTCGCATTTTCTAGAGGGGATAATTTTTATGAAAATGAAAAATCATTATGTCCACCATTATTTATGGGTGAAAATTATAATAGGTGGAGAATACTTATGGAAAAATTTCTTAAATCCTTGGATATTGAAGTTTGGAATATTACAATTAAAATGCCCCCAAGTATTTTAATAAAAATGAAATATTTTTAAATGCCAAATCTATGAATAATCTATATTGTGATCTAGATAAAAATATTTTCAAACTTGTTTATACGCTTCCTACTGCTTTTTGTACAACCCCATACCCGTCGGGTGTGACCCTCCCCAGATAGCTGGGACCCGAGGTGTCTTGTGATTGGCTAGCATTGATCGGGGTGCGAATAACGGCGTTTGGGGTGCGGTTAGGAGCACGGTCTGCGGATAGCAGGGATGGGCTAGGGTTTTAATAAACCCCTAATACCCCCTCTCCCTCCCAGACCCGATCGCACTCCCCGACCTCCCTCTTTCTCGTTCTTTTTGGAGCAGCCGCAAACCCCCCCCCCCCTCACGATCTCCCTCCCTCTCAATCGCCCCTCCCCCCGATCTCTCTCTCTCTCTCTCTCTCTCTCTCTCTCGCCGCCTCCTGGACTAGGGAAGCGCCGCCCTCGAGCCTTCCTCCTCCCTCTCTCGTCGTCGGCCTTGTGCAAGGAGAGCCCGGGCCCTCTCCTCCTTCTCTCCCGTCTCCCCCTCTCTCCCTCCCCGAGCCCTATCTTCTTCCTCCCCGTCGGCCTGGAGCAAGGAGAGCTTCCTCTCCTCTCTTCCCCGTCGACCTGGTGCAAGGGCAGCAAAGTCCATCCCCCCTCTCTTTGTCCCAGCCACAGCCGACTAGGAGAAGGCCGACCCCTTTTGGTTGGGTGTCGCTGTGTGCACGGCGGTGGAGTTGGAGCTTGGCCGGCCAAGTGCGGGGAAGAACTCATGTGGTCATTTCAGAGCTCGGACCGGTGTGCGGAAACTAAATCCGTGGTGTTCAACCTATGCCACTGAAGCACACTTCAAGGGTAACGACTTTTCTTCTTGGGGAGGTGAAGCCCTTAATTAGCATATTTGCATGGAAGCCCCTCTCCACCGACAGGTGGGGAAGAGTGCGCTCCGACGAGTCGATGTGTACATCCCCGCTTGTAATTGCATTACGTCCGGAAGCGCGAGTACGGATTTAGGCATGTTGTGTGAAGCCCATCCGTATATGTCAATCTGGATTGGTGATGTTCTGGGGTTCCCGGAGAAGACTCCGAGGAAGTTGCATACTACTTGCTTGCAAGGGCGAAATATTGCCATCCCAAAAAAGGGGTAGGGTCGATAGGCTTTGGCCCGTTGTAGCTGGTCGATGTTCAGCTTGCCACCGCTTGGCAGGACGTTGGTGTACAGGTGTTGCGGAACAAAGAAGGAAATAGCGGGTTTAAGCCCAAGGTTGTGCCGGCCCGAGAAGGCCTTATTTATTTATATTGCCAGCCTGCGTGCCGAACTATGGAATTCACATTCCTGTAATCTGTGATGCATGTACTTTGTTTATCTTTTCAATCGTAGTCAAGTGGAGTCCCCGTGGACCCCTCGCACGGTGGGGGCCCAGAGGGAAATTTACTTGGTAGCCCCTGAGGGTTCACTAATAGTCTCCCGGAACAGCGGAGTCACGCTGTTGGCAGCCCCATTTGGTCTGCGTATAGTAAAACTGTTAGGCGGGAGTACGACATTGGTCGACCGGACAAAAAAGGCTTTACATAGATCCAGGGAGGTGCACCTATGGATTTTGGCCGGCCAAGAGAGCCCTCCAAAGGTGCCTTAGCTCAGCCTTTGTCTAAGGAGGGGAAGAATTAGTTAGTCTTCCGGGTGTGCGGTGGGACCTCCACGCTGAGACCTTGGATCTGTACTTCGAGTTCCTAGTCTTGTGTTTAGATCGTTTACTTGAGCGTAGTAAGTGCGCGGTCACCCCTTTTTTGGGACTCCGAACTTCACAGAGACCGAGATATTGGTTTCAACATTATAGTGCGGTGAGCGTGGAGAGTGACTAGCACAGAAGAACTCAAGCGAACGTCATGGCTAGAGAAGGGGAACTAAGTGACGACCAGGGTCATGCGCTGACACCAGCGGGAAGATGTGAGAAGTTCTACTAAGATGGTTCGATCATGTGTAAAGGGGACCATTATAGGCACCAGTTAGGCATCACATGATAAACAAGGGAGTTGTAGACCAATAAAGACTTGGAATGAAACTATACGGCAAGACACGATGCACTTAAGCATTAGTGATGTTATGACTAGAGATAGGACACAATGGCGACAAAAGATCCATGTAGCAAACCCTCCCTATAGTGGGATAAAGGCTTGAGTGTTGTTATTGTTGTGTGTGAGCATGCTAAGTATAATTGTATAAACATATTACATTTTCTATTGGCAATAAAATAAGATTTATCCCTTTTCTTTTAATTCAGAGACATTTGGGGGTCATCTAATACTCAAATATAAGTGGAGCTCGTTGGTTTGCATCATTTAGTGATAGTAGCATCAGGGTCACTTCGATTTTCCTTAAACCTATATATTTTTTGTTGGTATAATTCTTACAAATTGTTATGATCTGAAGTCACTTTGGTGGTAAAATACAAAGTTTAGGTATTAAAGATTATTTCCAAGACTGACTTTCTACTTTCATGTGTCTAAATCATATTGGGGAAGCCATCATTACTACTCATCTTACAAATGATCTTCCATCTAGAATTTTGGGTTTTAAAATGTCCTATGAGTATACAACCAAATACTTATCCTAGAAGTTTCAGTTGTCCTTTTGTTCATTATCAAAGTCCTAATATGGAGAAATTAAATCACAGGGCTATTAAGTGGGTTTCTAGGATATCTTTTCGCTCAAACAATGTTATAAAATCACCATTATCCATCTAAGAAATCATGTCTATGCGGATATCACATTCGTGAGGAAGAATCATACTTTATACAATCTCATCACCAGGTGAGAATATTAACATGGAGGATAGTTCGGAAGATAAGTATAAAAATGTTCAGAACGAATGGTTAGCCCCGAGCAGACCCGCTGACCAGGCTCTCATCTAGCTGGCAGGGCCG
Organism: Dactylorhiza incarnata; assembly: GCA_033032865.1. Lineage (NCBI taxonomy): Eukaryota > Viridiplantae > Streptophyta > Magnoliopsida > Asparagales > Orchidaceae > Dactylorhiza > Dactylorhiza incarnata. The sequence goes on along the minus strand of JAWHQI010000176.1, from coordinate 3,743,787 downwards.
AAGGCTCACTCGGTGGAAGGTTCCAAAGGCAGTTGGCCCCGAGCAGACCCGCTGACCAGACTCTCATCTAGCTGGAAGGGCCGAAGGCTCACTCGGTGGCAGGTTCCAAAGGCAGTTGGCCCCGAGCAGACCCGCTGACCAGGTTCTCATCTAGCTGGCAGGGCCGAAGGCTCACTCGGTGGCAGGTTCCAAAGGTAGTTGGCCCCGAGCAGACCCGCTGACCAGGCTCTCATCTAGCTGGCATGGCCGAAGGCTCACTCGGTGGCAGGTTCCAAAGGCAGTTGGCCCCGAGCAAACCCGCTGACCAGGCTCTCATCTAGCTGGCAGGGCCGAAGGCTCACTCGGTGGCAGGTTCCAAAGGCAGTTGGCCCCGAGCAGACCCGCTGACCAGGCTCTCATCTAGCTGGCAGGGCTGAAGGCTCACTCGGTGACAGGTTCCAAAGGCAGTTGGCCCCGAGCAGACCCGCTGACCAGACTCTCATCTAGCTGGCAGGGCCGAAGGCTCACTCGGTGGCAGGTTCCAAAGGCAGTTGGCCCCGAGCAGACCCGTCGACCAGGCTCTCATCTAGCTGGCAGGGCCGAAGACTCACTCGGTGGCAGGCTCCAAAGGCAGTTGGCCCCGAGCAGACCCGCTGAACAGGCTCTCATCTAGCTGGCAGGGCCGAAGGCTCACTCAGTGGCAGGTTCCTAAGGCAGTTGGCCCCGAGCAGACCCGCTGACCAGGCTCTCATCTAGCTGGCAGGACCGAAGGCTCACTAGGTGGCAGGTTCTAAAGGCAGTTGGCCCCGAGCAGACCCGCTGACCAGGCTCCCATCTAGCTGGCAGGGCCGAAGGCTCACTCGATGGCAGGTTCCAAAGGCAGTTGGCCCCGAGCAGACCCACTGACCAGACTCTCATCTAGCTGGCAGGGTCGAAGGCTCACTCGGTGGCAGGTTCCAAAGGCAGTTGGCCCCGAGCAGACCCGCTGACCAGGCTCTCATCTAGCTGGTGATGCGCGCAAAATAGAGCTATAAACGCAAGTATACGTGCCGATCAAGTAATTAAGAGTGAGTGAGATCGTTCCCTCGGAGAAATGATAAAATTAGTGTTGCAAGTACTAGCTAAACCGTTTCTTTAAATTCAAGCGAATCATAATGAGATTTTTTTTTAAAAAAGATTAAACAATATTAAAATAAAAAATTAGAAAATCTGTATTACTTTTAATAAAAATAAAAATACTTCTTAGTTTTAAAATCAGTTGAGGAAAGCAGTCTTGTATTCAGATTTCTGACAATTAATATGATGAACTTTTATGATTTATCTTATGTGAATGTTCTACGAATTATCTTGTAACAATTTTAAACGGAGAAATCCTAATCTCTCGATGTTGGAGATCTCAATATTTCAATTCCCCTAGTTATCTCTAACTTAATTGAATTGAGAAATATTGTGCGAAGCGGCAACCGTAGTCACTTAGCGAAAAGAGGAAATCTCTTTCTCACTTTTCTTCTAAATTAGAATTATGAAACTCACACTTCTCCTCTCTCGATTCTCGAAGCGTTAGTGAAATAAAAGAAACTCAGATTAAGGATTTACACAACTCCTCTCTCGATTCTTGTGATGTAGAAAGTAGAATTTTACTCAAAAACCGTATCTCATCTCTCGATTCTTGACACGCAAAAAGAATAAAATTCATAAATCTAGAGTTTCAAGAATGAAATCATAACTCGAATAAAATAATTCAAACAACAAACAACAAGATTACAAGAAATTATTCATCACAAAAATTGTCATACTCTCATCATACAAGACTTGAAAAATTTAGTTCATAATGGAGAAGAAGAAACCCACAACTAGAAAGATCTTACAATACATATTTGAGGGGATTTCGGAATTTCCTCCTCAATTTTCTGGAATTAGCAAGATATCGCCTCCTTCTGGCCGAAAATCCCTCCTTAATTTCCTCGCCTTTTTTCATGTGTCTTTCCTTCCATCATGGGGGAGATTATATAATAGCTTTCCACCCTGGCGTGCCTTGATTGCTGGTCATAATTGCTGAATAAATGCTTCTTAATAAGAATGTAACAGCCCAAATTTGAATATTTTTGAATTGCTGAAAATCTGTAACTGCCGTTTTTTGTTGCAACAAATGTCAGAATTTGTTGCAACAAATTTTATTTCGTGAGTTTTCCTCAAAATTCTTCTTTTGGCAAGTTGAAATCTTCTTGAATCCTCTTCTTAGCCATGATGATAACTTTAACTCCCATGATTAATGAACATATTCTCCTTTCCTAACATAAAATCACATAAAATGAGAATTATCTTCAAACTTAATTGCAAAATCAAATATTTATCATTTTGCGACTTTTTAATCATGATTATATGAATTATGATCATAAAATAATAAGAATGTGGTACAAAGATAACTTCTTTTGGGAAGTTATCACACCCCCACACATATTTCTTTGCTAGTCTCTAGCAAAGATGAAGCATTGAAGACAAGAATGATAAGCAAGAAGTTTGATTCACTTTACTCTTGAACTCAATTGAATTCAATCTTACTCAAGGGATTCAAATATAAGGATTAATAGACTAGTCAATCATTAAAATTTCAAATGATAACCAATTCATTAGTTTGATAAAAGATAAAACTCTACTAAGACCTCCAGTGTAGTGTGTGGTATTCCTTAAAATTTTTTTACTCCTTTATAATTCTTTTCAAAACTTCATTTTCAAAAGAAAAGAGTGAGAATAGGCTGAATTTTTGATATGGCCTCCACAAGAGTTTGGTGGGTCAATTGATAGAAAATAATATGGGCATGTACTAGGTTTTGACATTGGCTTGGCTAGGACTTTCATGGTTTAGATTTTGATAGTAGAATTCTTTTCCTAGTTAGAATTCTTAATAATTCTCCAAATCATGGGGTTTAATTCATAACACAACACACATTTTTTTTATGCCCATAGTTGGGATCATTCCAAATAGGTGTACCCATATTTAGGCCACATATCACTATGACACTTATCCAATTTTTTTTTCTTTTCTTTTAATGACCATAGTTGGGATCATTCCAAATAGGTGTACACATATTTAGGCCACATATCACTATGACACTTATCCAATTTCTTTTGTTTTAAACACCCAAAATTTGAAAAGTTTATTAAGAAATAACTAGAGAAAATGAGTAGGAAATTTATGCTTGGTTTATTGTATCCAAATGAAAAGGCTCAAGCTCAAGAGATAGTGGATGATCAAAAAGTAGGCTTTTATGGTGCAAAGAGACCCAAAGATGACCCTAATCATTTTATCAATTAACTGCCCAATCTCAATGTCTTAGCTTAAATCATTGACTCAGTTCTTACTCCCTCTTTCACTCTTAATTTCAGAAGTAAATAAAAAAAAAATTTAAAGAAGACAAATTCTTTTAAGGAATAAAGTGCATAAGAGGAATAGAGCTTTAAAGAAAATCTTACTAATTTTAAGGTCATACTCTGAACTTTTAGGATTAGTTAGCCTATCGATCAACTTAAATTGAATATCTAGAGTAGTTTTTAAAACAACGGTTTCTAAAGTAAAGTTCATCAAACTCGAGATTAATAATATGTTCATCATCCATATGGTGGAGGATAACCCCCCCACACATAAAACATTGCTATACCCTAGCAATAGGTGTTAAATATTTTTATTTTTTAACAAAAGATTTTGAAAATAAAAATTTCAGTAAATGGTTAGAAAGGAAATCAAAATTGTAAGCCTCCCCTGATTAAACAGCAGTACTCAATTAGCCTCTCCAGTTTGAAATTCTCTTTTCCCCAAATGAGGATGAGGAGTTTAATGAAGATGTCCCTCTTTTGAGCTATCATCTGCAAGGTACTAACCAAACATTTTTCCAATAGCAATAGTGTAAGCAATAATCACCATGCATAACATCATTTGTGAAATTAAACCAGAATATAATTCTAGCATCAGTAGAGAATTGTTTGATCATAAGTAGATAAAGCATGAAGCTATTAAAGAGTCTTTCAAAAAGATAATGTAAGCAAAAAAAAAAAAAAACTAGAGTGTTTTATAAAAACACTATTCTTCGTCGTCACTGTCCGCGATATCATCCACGTGATCGTCCCCACCTTGGTCTTCGTCGTCCTCGCCGTCATCGTTGAACACATAAGCATCATCAGAATCATCACTGGAATCATCTGCATTAACTTCAGGTAGTGAAGGATCCGCTCGTTTTCCTCTGGTATTCAGCAAATATCCATTATCATCAAAAGGTCTTAGGAAGGGAAAACTTTGGTTACCCACTGGAAGAAGATTATGTCGAAGAAGCAGTTGTTGATTTCGAAGAATGGTTAACAGGCGTGCTTCAACTACCATGTGATGATTCCTTTGATGCTCTTTCATATATTGTAAAGTTGCCAAGACTATGTCTATTCCTGTCGGGTCCTGAGGAGTATTTGCTTGGGTCTTTTGACGCTTGCTTGAGGAAGCACCGACTGCCTGCTTGGGTGGTAGTTTTGGTTCATCCAGCACTTTAATATTTGATTGTACCACATTTTGAGTAATATGGTGTGAAACTGTTGTTATCAGATCGCCATCTCCCATTCTTACTCCCATATGGCGACAAAGCTCAGTAATTAAGGTAGGGAACCATAAGTGATTTCCCTTGTCTGAAGATGCTTTGGCCCGAATCTGCTCACATATTAATCTCCCTATATTGATCGGAATTCCTTGTATTATGCAGTAAATCAACAAAGCCTTATCCGAGGATACGTTGTTTGGGTTCTTAGTTGGTAATAGGCTGGAATTGATGAAAAGCAACCAAACCTTAGCTTCTCTAGTGAAACTGGCGGCCTTGAAGACGTGTTTGACAGGATTTGCCCAAAGATCGTCCTTGTTAACACACAATACCGTTGCGACATCATCTGGTGAGATGATTGTTTTCAAAGAGGCGTAACCATCAACACCCCTGATCCTAGTCTCGAAAAATTCGTTCAAATATCGTGCTGAAAATTTGATTTCTTTTCCCCTAACCATGGTTATGTCGTGTTTCTGAAATCTAGCATTTGAGTAGAACTCATATACCCATGGTAGGACAGCCTCTGTTCGGGGACAACAAAACGATGTCCAGCCCTGGTTGCTTATTTGCGCTTCCAACATTATACTCCATTTTTGCTGTTCGAAGACAAAACCCCTCTCATAAATGGCGGGTTTCTTTCTGATCTTCTCGAACAGAGCTTGAGCTTCATTACTAACAAATCGCAGATTCTTTCTAGCCACCCTCTTCACGTGTTCCTTCTTCGTAGGGGCCATGGGTTCTATAAAAAATGGTTTGCTAAAATCTAAACCTAATGTGGAATGGCACGAAATGGAGCACAAAGGAGACAACTTACCAGCGATTGGAGAGTTTGGGACGATGACAAGAGCCTTTGAAGCTCGCCGTCGACACAGTCGGGGCGCCGTGTTGTCCGATGGTTGGGGAAGAGTCGCGAGGTCGCAGAAGACAGGAAAGGGAAAGGCGATGTTTTAGGTCGGAATGAGATTTTCGGCTTTCGAATTTGTATACAAAACGGCTAGTGTTGATTAGCCGCTAATTAAGTTTTATCTTAATTAACCGTTTATATTAGATTGGGCGGTAATTTAGGGATTGGCGTGGTTTGTGCGCACAATTAAAGGTTGTCCTATTGGAGAACTGTGCTAGCCCAAGGATGGATTTCTAAACTTGATGTTACCGAATTTGAAATTTTGTTTAGACAAAATTTTTTGTGAATAACTAAATATTAAACTACAGAACTACAGAATTTTGAAATATATTTTTAAATTTAAACTAAATAATAAACTTGGGTTGCCTCCCAAGAAGCGCCTCATTTAAAGTCCCGGCCGGACCCTTGTCCATTTCTTTTTATTTTAATTGAACGGATGACATCAACCTCTCATTGTCGCCATTTCGATAAATTTTTAAACGTTCACCATTTACCTTAAATTCTGAGTTGTCAATTTCATTTACTATGGTGATCGCGCCGTAAGGATATACTTCTTTCACTCTAAACGGTCCTGACCAACGTGTTTTTAATTTTCCAGGAAGTAGTTTTAAGCGAGAATTGAACAATAGAACTAATTGCCCTGGTTCGAATTGTTTATCACTCAGACGTTGATCGTGCCACTTTTTCGTTTTTTCTTTGTAAATCCTCGAACTCTCATACGCATTCATTCTGATTTCCTCCAATTCATGTAATTGTAATATTCTTTGTTTCCCAGCATCTTGATAATCATAGTTAATCTTTTTGATAGCCCAATGTGCTCGGTGTTCTAGCTCCAAAGGTAAGTGACAAGCTTTCCCGAACACTAATCTGTAAGGGGTTAGACCAATCGGCGTCTTATAAGCAGTTCTATATGCCCATAAAGCGTCATTAAGCTTGTGAGCCCAATCTTTACAATTGACACTAACAGTTCTTGCTAAGATATTCTTAATCTCTCTATTAGAAACTTCCGCTAGTCCATTTGTTTTAGGATGATATGCTAAAGCTACTTTATGATTGACCCCATATTTCCTTAGAAGTTTAGTAAATTGATGATTACAAAAGTGGCTTCCTCCGTCACTTATAATTGCTCTAGGGGTCCCAAAACGATTGAAAATAAAATTCTTTAAGAAATGAAGAACTATCTTCGCATCATTTTTAGTTGTAGCAATTGCTTCAACCCATTTAGAAACATAATCAACAGCTAGAAGAATAAAAAGGTTACCATTTGAATTGACAAAAGGCCCCATGAAATCAATACCCCAAACATCAAATAATTCGACCTCTAGAATTGTGTTCATCGGTAAAGACCCATTTTTTTGGATATTTTCATGCCTTTGACAATGATCACATTGTTTGACAAATTCTCTAGCATCACGAAATAAATTGGGCCAAAAGAATCCTGACTCTAATACCTTCATGGCTGTTCTATTTCCCATAAAATGCCCTCCGTAAGGTGAGTTGTGACATTTCTCTAAAATAGATTTTATCTCTCCTTCCATAACACACCGTCTTATCATCCCATCAGCACCAATTTTAAATAAGTAAGGATCGTCCCAAACATAAGATTTAACTTGATGCAAAAAAATTTTCTTTTGTTGAAAATTAAAATCAGAAGGAATGATTTTACTTGCTAGGTAATTTACATAATCAGCATACCAAGGTATTGGAAATTCGTGAACAGCTAAAATCCTTTCATCGGGAAATTTTTCATTAATTTCCAATTGTGGTAGAGGGTTTGTAGATTCTATTCTTGATAAGTGATCAGCAACTGGGTTATCTACCCCTTTTCTATCCTTGATTTCAAGATCAAATTCTTGTAATAATAAAACCCAACGGATCAACCTTGGTTTAGCATCCTTCTTCTCCATGAGATATCGTATAGCCGCGTGGTCCGTAAATACTATAACATTAGTACAAAGGAGATAAGATCTGAATTTTTCAAAAGCGAACACTACGGCTAATAATTCTTTTTCGGTAGTGGTATAATTTATTTGAGCCTCTACTAAGGTTTTGCTAGCATAGGCTATTGTGTAAAATATCTTCTCTCGAACTTGGCCTAATACAACTCCGACGGCGAAATCGCTAGCATCACACATAAGTGTAAAAGGCTCTCCCCAATTTGGAGCCACTATAATAGGTGCTATAGTCAATCGGGTTTTAAGTTGATTAAACGCAAATAGACAAATATCATTAAAATCAAACTCAGCATCTTTTTCTAATAAACTGCTTAAGGGTTTAGCGATTTTAGCAAAATCTTTGATAAATCTCCTATAAAAACCTGCATGTCCTAAGAAACTTCGTAAAGTTTTTATATTCTTTGGTGGCGGTAATTTTTCTATTACCTCAATTTTTTGCTTTATCAACTTCTAACCCACTTTTCGAAACATGATGTCCAAGAACTATTCCCTCACGCACCATGAAATGACATTTTTCTCAATTTAAAACCAAATTAGTTTCTACGCAACGAGAAAGCACTTTTTCTAAACAACATAAACATTCATCAAAAGTTTTTCCAAAGATAGAAAAATCATCCATAAAAATTTCTATGCCATGGTCCATAAGATCGGAAAATATAGCGATCATGCAACGTTGAAAAGTGGCCGGTGCGTTACATAAACCAAACGGCATTCTCCTAAATGCGAACGTTCCGTAGGGGCATGTAAAGGTAGTTTTTTCTTGATCTTCCGGATCTACGGTGATTTGATTGTATCCGGAATACCCGTCTAAGAAACAAAAGAAATCATTACCAGCTAATTTATCAAGAACTTGATCTATGAAGGGTAATGAAAAATGGTCTTTTCTAGTAGCTTTATTAAGTTTCCGGTAATCCATGCATATTCGCCATCCCGTGATAGTCCTAGTCGAGATTAATTCATTTTTATCATTCTTTATTACCGTCATGCCCCCTTTCTTGGGTACACATTGAACAGGGGAGACCCAAGGGCTATCGGAGATGGGATAGATTATTCCTGCTTCTAACCATTTAATTATTTCTTTCTTTACTACCTCCTTCATGGGTGGACTAAGGCGTCGTTGAGGTTCTATGGATCCTTTAAATGATTCTTCTAACAGAATTTTATGCATGCATAACGAAGGACTAATTCCTCTAATATCTGCTATAGTCCAACCTATGGCCAATTTATATTGTTTCAAAAGATTTATTAATTGTTGATGTTGTTCCGGCAATAAGTTGGAGTTAATTATGACCGGCAACGTATCATTCTCTCCTAAATACGCATAAGATAGGTGTTCCGGTAAAGGTTTAAGTTCAAGAACGGGTGGTGTTTTTATTGACGGCTCAGGCGCTCGTGGTCCCTCTCCTATTTCCAATGGTTCCGGATTCCGAGAGAAAACCGCTCGACAAGTTCCTAATTCCAAGCAATCATTGCTTCCTTCCTCATCCTCGGGAATTTCATCAAAATCTGAAAAAAAATTCAATTCCTCTTCATCATTATCAAGTTCATAATTTTTCTTAAATTCATAAAGTGTTAAACTATTTATTTCTTCCATCCGATCTCCCTCTCGCTCAGGAAATTTCATGGCCTTGAGAACATTGAATGTCACTTGTTCATCATTCACTCTCATGGTGAGTTCTCCTTTATGAACGTCAATCAACGTTCTCCCGGTTGCTAAGAAAGGTCGGCCTACTATGATAGGCACTTCCTTATCTTCTTCCATGTCAAGCACTACAAAATCCGCCGGAAAAATAAACTTTTCTACTTTAACTAAAACATCCTCCACAATACCTTTTGGAAAAGTAAGAGATTTATCGGCTAATTGTAAAGTTAAAGATGTTTTAGTTATCTCTCCTAATCTCAGTTTTTTATAAATTGATAACGGCATTAAATTTATACTTGCGCCTAAGTCACACAAAGCCTTTCCTTCGAATTGATATCCAATGGAGCAAGGAATGGTGAAGCTTCCGGGATCTTTTAACTTAGGTGGTAATTTCTTTTGAAGAATTGCACTACACTCATGTGTAAGTGCTACCGTTTCATTTATACCAAATTTCCTTTTTTTGTTTAAAATGTCCTTCATAAACTTCACGTAGCTTGGCATTTGCTCCAAGGCTTCGGCGAAGGGAATGTTGATTTGAAGTTTCTTAAAGATTTCTAAGAATTTTTGAAATTGTTGATCAAGTTTACTCTTCCTTAATCTTTGAGGGAATGGTGGTGGTGGATAAATGATTTTATTTTCTTTTACATTGGGAGGGTTTGTAGTTTTTTTCTTCATGTTCTCTCCTAAAATTCCTCCTTCATCTTCAATTTTGTTTTCTTCTATGATTATTTCCTCAGTAGACTTATTCGAAGGGTTGATGTTGATATTAGCATTTATGCTATTATTTCCTAACGGATCACTCCTTTTATCGCTCACCAACTCTTTTCGACTACGTAATGTTATTGCTTTACATTGATGGTTATCTCCCTTGGGATTGGGAGTAGTATCCGTGGGTAGTGCGCCTGGTGTTCTCATACTTAAAGTTGCAGCTATTTGTCCTAATTGAGACTCAATCATTCTCATGGATCCTTCTAGACTTGTGAAACGTGCTTCATTTTTTTGAATTGATTCCATGATAAAGTCGTTAGTTACTTTCCTAGAAATTCCCGCTTGATTAGGATGATGGCTTTGGTGAGGGTTAGGATTAGAATTAAATAAATGAGTTGGTGTTGATCCATTACCACTATTTTTCCAAGAGAAATTAGGATGATTTCTCCATTCGGGGTTATAGTGATTTTGATAAGAGTTTGAGTTTTGTTTAAATTGACCTCCTATGTAATTTACTTCTTCGGTCCCACCTACAAGTTGTTCTATTGTTAACGTAGGATTAGAGGAAACCATAGGAGTGGTTAAGCTATTAACTTGAGGGTTCATTTGATTTGGATTTATTGTCAACGCATCTAATCTTTTATTAATCGAATTAAATTGAGACGCCATTTGTGCTGCAAATGACGTAAATTGATCAACTTGGTATAATCCGGCTGTGGTGGAAGGTTGTGCTTGACGTTCAATCGAATGATAATTATTAGAAGATAAGTCTTCCAAAATACCGTAAGCATCCTCCGGATATTTATTCATTAGAGATCCTCCTGCAGCTCCATCTACTTGTATCATTGTAGACGTCTGGAGGCCATTATAGAAGGTCCATACTTGTTGGTGAATGGCTAGCCCATGATGGGGACATCTACGTAACAATTCCTTAAATCGTTCCCACGCATCATATAAGGTTTCTCCATTTACTTGCATGAATGTAGAGATATCCCGCATTAACTTAGCGGTTTTGGATGGGGGGAAATATTTGGCCAAAATTTTTTCAATTAAAATAGCCCAAGTAGTTATAGAACCATGAGGCAGCGAATTAAACCAATCTTTAGCTTTCCCTTCGAGGGAGAAGGGAAATAATCGCAATCTAATGGCTTCTTCAGATGCGCCATTAATTTTGAATGTGTCACATATTTCTATGAACGTTCTTAGATGGGAATTAGGATCTTCATGATTTAAACCCCCGAATTTGTTATTTTGAATAAGTTGCATGACCATGGAATCAATTTTAAAATTATTAGCCTCTACCGCGGGTCTAGCAATACTGAATTGTACCCCTCCCCGATAAGGCATATTATAGTCACGACAGGTTCTTCTTTGCTCTACGTGTTGCCCATTTTGGTCTACTTGACCTCCTAAATCTTGCCCACCTTGATGAACCTCGTCTTCTAAATTTTGATGGTTTTGATTATTTAAATCAATTATTGGGTGATTTAAATGTTCCAATCTAGAGGTCTTCCTATTACGCCTACAGGTTCGTTCAATTTCTGAGTTTAATGGTACTAAATCTACCAAGCGATACCTGGACATAAACTAACAGATTTCAAAAGAAAAACAAGTTGGAATTAACTTAAATTAAAGCTTGACCTCCAAATACTAAGGGTTACTAATATTGCAAGATAAAACACTAAATCCGTTACACTTCCCCGGCAACGGCGCCAAAAACTTGATGCGCGCAAAATAGAGCTATAAACGCAAGTATACGTGCCGATCAAGTAATAAAGAGTGAGTGAGATCGTTCCCTCGGAGAAATGATAAAATTAGTGCTTGCAAGTACTAGCTAAACCGTTTCTTTAAATTCAAGCGAATCATAATGAGATTTTTTTTAAAAAAAGATTAAACAATATTAAAATAAAAATTAGAAAATCTGTATTACTTTTAATAAAAATAAAAATACTTTTTATTTTTAAAATCAGTTGAGGAAAGCAGTCTTGTATTCAGATTTCTGACAATTAATATGATGAACTTTTATGATTTATCTTATGTGAATGTTCTACGAATTATCTTGTAACAATTTTAAACTGAGAAATCATAATCTCTCGATGTTGGAGATCTCAATATTTCAATTCCCCTAGTTATCTCTAACTTAATTGAATTGAGAAATATTGTGCGAAGCGGCAACCGTAGTCACTTAGCGAAAAGAGGAAATCTCTTTCTCACTTTTCTTCTAAATTAGAATTATGAAACTCACACTTCTCCTCTCTCGATTCTCGAAGCGTTAGTGAAATAAAAGAAACTCAGATTAAGGATTTACACCACTCCTCTCTCGATTCTTGTGATGTAGAAAGTAGAATTTTACTCAAAAACCGTATCTCATCTCTCGATTCTTGACACGCAAAAAGAATAAAATTCATAAATCTAGAGTTTCAAGAATGAAATCATAACTCGAATAAAATAATTCAAACAACAAACAACAAGATTACAAGAAATTATTCATCACAAAAATTGTCATACTCTCATCATACAAGACTTGAAAAATTTAGTTCATAATGGAGAAGAAGAAACCCACAACTAGAAAGATCTTACAATACATATTTGAGGGGATTTCGGAATTTCCTCCTCAATTTTCTGGAATTAGCAAGATATCGCCTCCTTCTGGCCGAAAATCCCTCCTTAATTTCCTCGCCTTTTTTCATGTGTCTTTCCTTCCATCATGGGGGAGAATATATAATAGCTTTCCACCCTGGCGTGCCTTGATTGCTGGTCATAATTGCTGAATAAATGCTTCTTAATAAGAATGTAACAGCCCAAATTTGAATATTTTCGAATTGCTAAAAATCTGTAACTGCCGTTTTTGTTGCAACAAATGTCAGAATTTGTTGCAACAAATTTTATTTCGTGAGTTTTCCTCAAAATTCTTCTTTTGGCAAGTTGAAATCTTCTTGAATCCTCTTCTTAGCCATGATGATAACTTTAACTCCCATGATTAATGAACGTATTCTCCTTTCCTAACATAAAATCACATAAAATGAGAATTATCTTCAAACTTAATTGCAAAATCAAATATTTATCATTTTGCGACTTTTTAATCATGATTATATGAATTATGATCATAAAATAATAAGAATGTGGTACAAAGATAACTTCTTTTGGGAAGTTATCAGCTGGCAGGGCCGAAGGCTCACTCGGTGGCAGGTTCCAAAGGCAGTTGGCCCTGAGCAGACCCGCTGACCAGGCTCTCATCTAGCTGGCAGGGCCGAAGGCTCACTCGGTGGCAGGTTCCAAAGGCAGTTGGCCCCGAGCAGACCCGCTGACCAGGCTCTCATCTAGCTGGCAGGGCCGAAGGCTCACTCGGTGGCAGGTTCCAAAGGCAGTTGGCCCCGAGCAGACCCGCTAATCGGGCTCTCACCTAGCTGACAAGTTCTTTATAATGGTAGATTGACCTCTCGTGGAGGCTCTTTGGTTTCGGCTCCGTGATGGTTCCGCTGTTCGGGCTCTCATCTAACCGGCAGAGCGGGTAAACCTCTCGGATGACAGTTTGAGAAAGGATGAGATTCAATATAGGGCTCTGGCATATAAGGGATCAGTTATGCTTGATAAATTGATAGTTTTCACTGACAATCGAAGCCCTTTAAGAATAGTTTTGAAAACAGAAGCTTAAGATAATGAATCCTACAATGGCACAACATTATTTGATTAGTTTTAGAAACAAAATCAGATTCATTTCAAATTTTCAATGCATGATTGTTTATGTAATCATTATAGATAATAGTGAGCATTATTTTCCTCAGCACTGTCAATCATCCCTGAGGCCCATTCCTGAAAAACACGATATGCAATAGTAAAAATAATCGCAATCTAAATTATGAGTTTGCTTGCTGATAGACATTAAGTTGCATGACATTTTGAGAACATGAAGGGCATAATGTTTCTATCATAAAAAAGAAGGCATAGTGTATAACCAAGGTTGTTGACAACCAAATTGATCATTTAAAGGCAACAAAGGGAAAGGTTATCACATCAGGACAAATATGAGTACAAAAAAAGAAAAAAATCATCATTCATATGATTATATACCCTTTTTTTTCGGGTCGTCTCCCACCCGCCGGATACTTGGGGTTGGACATTTCTTTCCAAGCGTGGGGCACGCTCACAAAGAGCAGGGATTGTGTACAACCCCATACCCATCGGGTGTGACCCTCCCCAGATAGCTGGGACCCGAGGTGTCTTTTGATTGGCTAGCATTGATCGGGGTGCGAATAACGGCGTTTGGGGTGCGGTTAGGAGCACGGTCTGCGGATAGCAGGGATGGGCTAGGGTTTTAATAAAACCCCTAATACCCCCTCTCCCTCCCAGGACCGATCGCCCACCCCGACCTCCCTCTTTCTCGTTCTTTTTGGAGCAGCCGCAAAACCCCCCTCACGATCTCCCTCCCTCTCAATCGCCCTCCCCCCGATATCTCTCTCTCTCTCCGCCTCCAGGATTAGGGAAGCGCCGCCCCTGAGCCTTCCTCCTCCCTCTCTCGCCGTCGGCCTTGTGCAAGGAGAGCCCGAGCCCTCTCCTCCTTCTCTCCCGTCGCCCCCTCTCTCCCTCCCCGAGCCCTATCTTCTTCCTCCCCGTCGGCCTGGAGCAAGGAGAGCTTCCTCTCCTCTCTTCCCCGTCGACCTGGTGCAAGGGCAGCAAAGTCCATACCCCCTTCTCTTTGTCCCAGCCGCAGCCGGCTAGGAGAAGGCCGACCCCTTTTGGTTGGGTGTCGTTCTGTGCACGGCGGTGGAGTTGGAGCTTGGCCGACCAAGTGCGGGGAAGAACTCATGTGGTCATTTCAGAGCTCGGACCGGTGTGCGGAAACCAAATCTGTGGTGTTCAACCTATGCTTCAGAAGCACACTTCAAGGGTAACGACTTTTCTTCTTGGGCATGTAAAGCCCTTAATTAGCATATTTGCATGGAAGCCCCTCTCCACCGACAGGTGGGGAAGAGTGCGCTCCGACGGGTCGATGTGTACATCCCCGCTTGTAATTGCATTAGCGTCCGGAAGCGCGAGTACGGATTTAGGCATGCTGTGTGAAGCCCATCCGGATATGTCAATCTGGATTGATGATGTTCTGGGGTTCCCGGAGAAGACTCCGAGGAAGTTGCATACTACTTGCTTGCAGGGGCGAAATATTTCCATCCAAAAAAGGGGTAGGGTCGATAGGCTTTGGCCCGTTGTAGCTGATCGATGTTCAGCTTGCCACCGCTTGGCAGGACGTTGGTGTACAGGTGTTGCGGAACAAAGCAGGAAATAGCGGGTTTAAGCCCAAGGTTGTGCCGGCCCGAGAAGGCCTTATTTATTTATATTGCCGGCCTGCGTGCCGAAGTATGGAATTCACATTCCTGTAATCTGTGATGCATGTACTTTGTTTATCTTTTCAATCGTAGTCAAGTGGAGTCCCCGTGGACCCCTCGCACGGTGGGGGCCCAGAGGGAAATTTACTTGGTAGCCCCTGAGGGTTCGCTAATAGTCTCCCGGAACAGCGGAGTCACGCTGTTGGCAGCCCCATTTGGTCTGCGTATAGTGAAACGTTAGGCGGGAGTACGACATTGGTCAACCGGACAAAAAAGGCTTTACATAGATCCAGGGAGGTGCACCTATGGAGAGGAAAGGGTCAGCTCTGAGATTTTGGCCGGCCAAGAGAGCCCTCCAAAGGTGCCTTAGCTCAGCCTTTGGCTTAGGAGGGGAAGAGTTAGTTAGTCTTCCGGGTGTGCGGTGGGACCTCCATGATGCTACCTTGGATCTGTACTTCGAGTTCCTAGTCTTGTGTCTAGATCGTTTACTTGAGCGTAGTAAGTGCGCGGTCACCCCTTTTTTGGGACCCCGAACTCCATAGAGACCGAGATATCAGTTTCAACACTTTTGAAGTTTGGAAATTTCTTGAAAATACTTACAGTCTTCCTTCCACAGATGATGAACAAGAGGAATTCCTTATGGATCCAAGAGAAGAAATCGACGAGGACTCATTCTTGGAGGAAGATCAATCTAAGAGAGAAACAATATTGAACTCAATTGATGGCAAACCATCAAGCAAAAGAGAAGATGGAAACTATAGCAAGGTAAGAAAATTTAAATCTTCTCTTTTTGTAACAAATTCTATTTCTACATTTCGTGTGCTTAAATTTGCTAAACGTAAATTTTCAAGATTGAAACATGTTAATTCCAAATTACGTTTAGAAAATAAAGCTTTAAAAGCAAACGCTAAAGTAGAATCAAATAGTGATGTTTCAAATTCTCTTTCACGTTCTTTTAAAAATGCTAAACCTTGTTTTGATTATAATACTTTTAAAGTAGAACTCAAGTGTACAACCCGTATTCGCCGAGTGGGCCCCCTCAGCCAACTGGCGAAGCCTGGGTCGTCCGGATCATTCGCCGGGTCACTCGCCCAGGCTAAGTGAGGTAAAAGTGCCCTCAAGATGGTGGAGGTAAGCTATAGGAAAGAAGACGCTAGGCGAGTGGTGCCCTCACGGACCACTCGCCCAGAAGTGAGAGCATTCGCCCAGCCAGGGGACCACTCGCCCAGAAGCGTGGGCATTCGCCCAGACAGGCGGGTGCCCAGCGAATGGTGCCCTCACGGACCATTCGCCCAAATGGGTGTGAGGGGAAAATGACCAGGATACCCCTGGTGGGCTGCAAATAGCCCCTCGGAACAGCGGAGTTTGGCTGTTAGCAGACCAATTTGGGGTGCGGTTAGTAAAATTAAAAGGCGGATCCATGCTATTTACAGACCAGCCTAGGAAAACTATAAATAGACCCTTAAGGGCACCTTGGAGGAGATCCGATTTTAGAGAATCCTCTCCTCTAGGCTAGTTTTGGTTGGCAGCCAGTGCCCTCCAAGGTGCCCGGTTGAGCTTTGGTTTGGGAGGGGAAGCTCTCTAAGATCTTCCGGGTGTGTGGCGGGACCTCCTCGCTTCAGCCTTGGGTCTATTCCGTTTCCAGCATCCACCGTCAAGAGAGTCTAGTGAGGGAGAAATAAGCATCGGCTACACCCCCAGTGGGTCCGAACTCAAGAGACCAGTTGCTGGTTTCAACATTTTTGGTGCGGTGAGCGTGGACCGTAGCCGGTGAAAGAAAATCCCAAGCTGGTTTCGATGACAGGAGATGGAGGAAATGGTTCTGACTCAGGTCACTCGCAGCCACCAGCGGCAGGGGAGTGGCTGGAGATGTTTGAGAAGTTTAAGCGAGAGGTCCTGCAGACAGTTCTCGCAGCAAGGACCGAGTGCGAGACCCCGGTGGTCCCAGTGGTCCCGCCTTTGCAGATTGGCGAGAACGCACCGGGGCAGCGGCCAGGGAAGGAGGTGCCAACAGAAGGAAGCGCGCGAGATCTCCCCGGGCGGCAGCTGTTCAGCAGTCCGGCGAGTGCTGAGGTGTGTGAGTTGGTCCCGCGCGAGAGGACCTCTCGCCGAGCAGGGGAAGGGAGCCCCTTTTGCGAGATGATCCTCTCGGCCCCAGTGCCAGAAGGGTTTCGTGGGCCGGAGATGTCCTACTACACCGGCAAGGAGGATCCAGTCGTGCACCTGCAGTGGTTCGAGGACATGACTTCAATCCTTCCCATGTCGGATTCTTTCCAATGCCGACTCTTCGCGACCACCCTGAAGGAGAAAGCAAGGGACTGGTTCCACCAACTTCCCACAGGTTCCATCTACGCGTTCGATGATCTGCGCCGAAGCTTTCGACTGCGTTTCTCGACGTCAAAGAAAAGGAAGAAGGATGCGGAGGCTCTCTTCAAGATCAGGCAGAGGGAGGGGGAATCCCTGGCCAAGTACGTGGACAGGTTCCAGGAGGAGATACACCTAGTGGAGGAGGTGCCAGGATTCGCCCTCCAGATGGCATTCATCGTAGGGCTGCGAGAGAGGTTCTTCAAGATGGACCTTAAGAGAAGACCTCCTGTATCCTTCGAGGAGCTGATGGAGAGAGCCGCGGAGGAGATTGAAGGGGAGGCAGCCAACCCTGAATTCTACAAAAGGTTGGCAAAGATGAGCGAGCCCGAGGCGAGGCAGCCAGAGGGAAGAAGGCGAGAGGAGCCCAGGGGCCAGGGGTTCGAAAGACCACCTCGGGTTTGGAGGAACCAAGAACCCAACAACAGGTTGGGTTGGAGGAACCAGGAAGGACCCGCGCGAGGTCAGGATGAAAGGTACCAAGGAAGGGAGGCAGGAGGAGTGAATCAGGGGTGGAGGTAGGGTCCCAGACCCCCTCACCCCCCGAGGGAGCAAGCCATGGCGGTAGGCCGAGGGAGAAGAGGTAGAGGAGCGAGAGGAGGAAGAGGAAGAGCTGGAAGAGAGGACAGGGTAGCGTTGCCTTACTGTGACTTTCATCAGGAAGAAGGTCACGCGATCGCCACCTGCCCAGAGTTCTTGGAAATGAGGGAAAGAGGACAGCCACGGCGGCAGCAGGCCAGAATTGAGGAAGTGCTCCCAGATGCAGAAGAGGACCGGTGTGAGGATAGGGCAGATACAGGAACCAGGGGGGGAATCGGGGTGATTCACGGTGGGGTTGGGATAGAGGCCTCTCGCAAGAGAAGCTTCCAGGCCATGTTCCGAAGGGACGTCGCGTCAACTTCCCAGACCCCACCCCCCTCCGAGAAGCTCACCTTCTCCTCAGAAGATATGCCAGACTACGAAGACCCATTCTGCGACGCCCTGGTGATCCAGACGGCAATAGAAAACTTCACGGTCTCTCGGATCCTGGTGGACAACGGGAGCTCGGTGAATGTGATCTTCAAAAAAGCTTTCGACGCGATGGAGGTAGAGAAGAAGAGAGTGCAGGCCTCCGACGGACCACTGTTTGGTTTCTCGGGAGAGCGGAAGGAGGTCGAGGGAGGCGTAGGTCTCCAGGTGACGCTAGGAGGAGTCCCAAGAAACTGCCGGTTCGTCATCGTGGACGCTCCGAGCAGCTATAACGCCATCTTCGGCCGACCCCTCATCAGCGCCTTCCGGTGCGTGCCCTCATCGTACCATCAGTGCTTAAAGCTCCATAGTGGAGGAGTCCAGATCCGCGTCCGAGGAGATGCTAAGGTGGCGAGGCAGTGCTACGTGACTGCCGTCAACACCATTTCATGGATGGCGGATGCCGAAAAGATGGATGAAGAGATGGTGAGGCCAGAGGGGCCAGGAGAGGAAGTGGAGAAGAGAGAAGTGGGGGGAGAGGGCGATGCCCGAGAGGAGTTGATGGTGGTCGCTCGTGAGGAGCAGGAGGTAGAGCCGAGGGAGGTGGAAGGAGCTGCAGAGGAGAAGGTCCGGGAGGAGGGGCGAGAAGCAAAGGGCCAGTGGGAAGAGCCAGCCCGGCTCGAGGCAGCAGAAGAGGTGATAGAGATGGAGGTTACCACCCAGGCAGGAAGGGTGGAGAAGGTGCGGATCAGCGGGGGCCTCGGCCCGGAGGACCAGAGAAGGATGCTGGAGTGCATCCAGAAGAACATGGACATCTTCGCGTGGAGCGCAGCGGACATGCCAGGCATCGAGGCGGACGTGGCTTGCCATCGTCTCAACCTCGATCCAGAAGCCCGCCCCATCCGGCAGAAGAGAAGGACTATAGCTGACAAGCTCGAAGGACCGATCCGCGAGGAGGTGGCGAAACTCCTCGAGGCAGGTTTTGTAACGGAGATCCAGTATCCAGGCTGGGTCTCCAATGTCGTAATGGTAAAAAAGGCCGATGGCCGCTGGCGTATGTGTGTGGACTTTTCATTGTTAAATAAGGCCTGTCCTAAGGATTGTTATCCCTTGCCTCGGATCGACGCGCTGGTTGACTCAGCCGTCGGTTTTTCTGTGATGAGTTTTTTGGATGCTTTTCCAGGTTATCACCAAATAAGAATGCACCCCCCGGACGTCAAAGATGTCTCGTTCATCACCAGGGAGGGATGCTACTGCTATAAGATAATGCCCTTCGGGCTGAAAAATGCAGGAGCAACCTACCAGAAGATGATGGATCGGGTATTTAAGAAGCAAAGGGGAAGGAACCTGGAGGTCTACGTGGATGACCTTATGATAAAGAGCAAGTGTGTGAGCTCTCACATCCGGGACCTCGAGGAGACCTTCGCCACCCTACGCAAGTACAAGATGCGCCTGAACCCCCTGAAGTGTGTGTTCGGGGCCAGCAAAGGGAAGTTCCTCGGGCATCTTCTCACCCCCTGGGGGGTAGAACCTAACCCGGACAAGGTTAGGGCTATAACGGAGCTGGGGTCGCCACGGAACGCCAAGGAAGTTCAGCGCTTGACCGGAAGACTCGCCGGGCTGAACAGGTTTCTATCCCGGGCAGGGGAAAAATGCTCCCCCTTCTTCAAAGCGCTACGAGGCAATCGGAAGTTTGAGTGGACGAGAGAATGCGAGGAGGCTTTTCAGGCCTTGAAGAGCCAACTCACCAAGGCTCCGCTACTGCAAAGTCCCAAAGAGGGGGAGGATCTACACCTATATCTCGGGGTTGGGGCGGAGGCCGTAAGCTCCGTCCTGGTTCGAGAGGAAGGAAAGAAGCAGCTGCCAGTATACTACGTAAGCAGGGTCCTGAGGGAAGCGGAGCTCAGGTACCCAATTTTAGAGAAGTTGGCCTTTGCCCTGGTCATCGCAGCAAGGAAGCTCAGGCCATACTTCCAGGCCCATTCGATCCAAGTAGTGACGGACCATCCACTCCGCCAGATCTTCGAAGGAGTGGAGCACTCAGGAAGACTCGCAAAATGGTCAATCGAGCTAAGTGAATTCAACATTACCTTTGTCCCTCGATTATCTATGAAGGCGCAGGTGGTGGCTGATTTCATGATAGATTTCGTGGCCGAGATGAGAGAAGACGGAGCCCCTCGTCACGTTCCATGGAAGCTGCTGGTGGACGGGGCTTCGGGCAAGAATTCTCTCGGAGGAGGGGTGGTGCTGGAGAGTCCCCACGGAGTAAAGATAGAGCAGACGCTAGTGATACACTTCCCAATCACCAACAACCAGGCAGAGTATGAGGCTGTAATCGCCGGCCTGCGGTTGGCCCGGGAGCTCGGGATCCATGACGTGGAGGTCCTCACGGATTCCATGATAATAGCTTCTCAGATAAGGGGAGAGTTCGAAACAAGGGAACCTGTGCTCATGAAGTACTTAGCAAAGGCCAAAGGTCTCGTGGGGACGTTCAAAACTTTCTCCATCCGGCATGTCCCTCGAGAGGAGAGCACCCCGGCAGATCGGTTGGCAAAATCTGGTCCTCGAGCCGGAGGGACCCTGACGGACCTATTCCGTCCTTCGATTGAAGAGGGAGAGCTCATGGAAGTAGAACAGCGGCCCTAATGGAAGGATCCCTTCATCACCTTCCTTGCAACGGGAAAATTTCCGGAAGAAGTTCCAGACCAGAGGCGCTTCCGGTATAAGTCTGCCTACTACGTGCTCCATGAGGGTGACTTGTATCGGAAGACCCTCTCGGGCCTCCTGGCCCGATGCATCTCGGAGGAAGAGGTCCCAAGGATCTTGGAAGAAGTCCACTCCGGCGAGTGCGGCAGCCACTCGGGGAGCAGGATGTTGGAGGCAAGAATAGTGAGGCAGGGGTACTTCTGGCCAACCCTAAGCAAAGACGCGGCAGCCTTCACCAAGAGATGCCAGAAGTGCCAAATGTTCGCCCCGCTTCAGCTCATGCCAGCTCAGAGGCTGAAGAGTATCACGGCGCCCTGGCCATTCGCCATATGGGGAATGGATCTGGTAGGACCCTTCCTCCAGGCTAGTGGGCAGAGGAGATTTCTCCTAGTCATGATTGACTACTTCACAAAGTGGCTGGAGGTCAGCGTTGGCTAAGGTCACCTCCCAGGTAATCCGCAACTTCGTATGGGGGGAGATCATTTGTCGACATGGGCTTCCGCAGGCCATAGTCACGGATAATGGATCGCAGTTCGCAAGCGAGGAATTCATCAGCTTCTGTGGCCAGCTGGGGATAGACCTTAGGTTTGCGTCCGTCCACCATCCCAGGAGCAACGGGCAGGTAGAGGCGGCGAACAAGGTCATCGTGAACTTGCTCAAAAAGAAGGTGGAAAATCTCAAAGGCAATTGGGTGGAGCAGCTCCCCTCGGTCCTATGGGCTTTAAGAACCACCCCCAACACCGCCACGGAAGAGACCCCTTTCAGGCTCTCTCACGGCTGCGAGGCGGTCATCCCCATAGAGTTCGAGATTACGACGCCACGGGTAACGGTCGCCGCAAATGGAGAGGAAGATTGGAGAGCTGAGAACGAGGAGGAGTTGCGGCTCTCCCTCGACCTCATCGAAGAAGCTCGGGATCGAACAGCCATCCATCAAGAAGAGGTCAAGCGGCGGATGTCCAAGTATTTTGACAGGCACGTCAGGATCAAGCAGTTCGAGAAGGGAGATCTGGTACTCAAGAAGGTCGACGCGGCTGGGAGATCCGCCGCGGTGGGAAAACTTAACCCCAACTGGGAAGGCCCCTATGTCGTGGAAGAAGCACTAAAGTCTGGGGGGTATCGCCTTCAGAATGTGGAGGGCCAACTCCTCAGCCACACATGGAGTGGCGACGACCTTAAACGCTTTTATCCTTAGTACCATGTAATAAATGATGTTTTTTGAATGAAAGCATTTTGTTTAAACTATGTGTATGAAAATGATGCTACAGCTCGCAGGAGAGACCCTGGATGTTCCAAAGGTTGGCCCCGAGCAGACCCGCTGTCCAGGCTCTCATCTAGCTGGCAGGTCCGAAGGCTCACTCGGTGGCAGGTTCTATGTTCCAGAGGTTGGCCCCGAGCAGACCCGCTGTCCAGGCTCTCATCTAGCTGGCAGGTCCGAAGGCTCACTCGGTGGCAGGTTCTGTGTTCCAGAGGTTGGCCCCGAGCAGACCCGCTGTCCAGGCTCTCATCTAGCTGGCAGGTCCGAAGGCTCACTCGGTGGCAGGTTCTATGTTCCAAAGGTTGGCCCCGAGCAGACCCGCTGTCCAGGCTCTCATCTAGCTGGCAGGTCCGAAGGCTCACTCGGCGGCAGGTTCTATGTTCCAAAGGTTGGCCCCGAGCAGACCCGCTGTCCAGGCTCTCATCTAGCTGGCAGGTCCGAAGGCTCACTCGGTGGTAGGTTCTATGTTCCAGAGGTTGGCCCCGAGCAGACCCGCTGTCCAGGCTCTCATCTAGCTGGCAGGTCCGAAGGCTCACTCGGTGGCAGGTTCTATGTTCCAGAGGTTGGCCCCGAGCAGACCCGCTGTCCAGGCTCTCATCTAGCTGGCAGGTCCGAAGGCTCACTCGGTGGCAGGTTCTATGTTCCAGAGGTTGGCCCCGATCAGACCCGCTGTCTAGGCTCTCATCTAGCTGGCAGGTCCGAAGGCTCACTCGGTGGCAGGTTCTATGTTCCAGAGGTTGGCCCCGAGCAGACCCGCTGTCCAGGCTCTCATCTAGCTGGCAGGTCCGAAGGCTCACTCGGTGGCAGGTTCTATGTTCCAGAGGTTGGCCCCGAGCAGACCCGCTGTCCAGGCTCTCATCTAGCTGGCAGGTCCGAAGGCTCACTCGGTGGCAGGTTCTATGTTCCAGAGGTTTGCCCCGAGCAGACCCGCTGTCCAGGCTCTCATCTAGCTGGCAGGTCCGAAGGCTCACTCGGTGGCAGGTTCTATGTTCCAGAGGTTGGCCCCGAGCAGACCCGCTGTCCAGGCTCTCATCTAGCTGGCAGGTCCGAAGGCTCACTCGGTGGCAGGTTCTATGTTCCAGAGGTTGGTCCCGAGCAGACCCGCTGTCCAGGCTCTCATCTAGCTGGCAGGTCCGAAGGCTCACTCGGTGGCAGGTTCTATGTTCCAGAGGGTGGCCCCGAGCAGACCCGCTGTCCAGGCTCTCATCTAGCTGGCAGGTCCGAAGGCTCACTCGGTGACTGTTTCTCAATTCTCAAGAGATGATCTCAAGAGCATTCGCATAGACCACGCGCCGGAGAGAGGATCACACCCCACTCTCTTGACTACTTAAGCGAAACCCCGCGATACGCGAATGGTAAGGTTCACTTGGTAGCGAGAGATCGAAGGGGAGCAACCGACCTAAGTCATCTTCGAACATTCGCGGGGTAGCCAAGACAGTCGCGTCACGACCCGGCGTCCTAATGAGCCTAATGAGATGTGGCAGCGAATGAGAAGAATCGACGTCCTAATGAGCCTAACGAGATGTGGCAGCGAATGAGAAGAATCGACGTCCTAATGAGCCTAACGAGATGTGGCAGCGAATGAGAAGAATCGACGTCCTAATGAGCCTAACGAGATGTGGCAGCGAATGAGAAGAATCGACGTCCTAATGAGCCTAGCGAGGTGTGGCGGCGAATAAGAAGAATCGGCGTCCTAATGAGCCTAACGTGGTATGGCAGCGATTGAGAAAAAAGCTGAGAATAATGCAAAGTGTAATCAATGAAGTACATCTTTTACAAGCACTCGCCGGTTCAAGATTACAATCAAAAGTATAACTGCAAAAAGAGGAAATACAAAAAGCCCTTCTCAAGGATCCACAGACTTCTCGCTTGAAGATCCGCCGCTCTCGTCAGAGTCTGGAACGAGGGCATCTTTTCGCGGCTCGACGTGGTCATCCTCGGGAAAGGGAATTGGGATATAGAGCTCGGGGACGACTTGACGGGCGGAAAGGCGTTCGGCCTCCGCCTTCAGGTATCCCGCTCGCCTCAGCACCTGCAGCGCATGCTTGACGGAATTCTGCGCATTCTCTTGCATCAGCTGCTCCAACTCGTGATGGGGATAAAAATGGCCCCCGCTCCCCGGGTCGAGCGCTGACGCACCAGCCTCTCGCAATCGCTGGACCTCGGCTTTGGCCAGACGGATTTCATCCTCAAGGCCGGCCACCCGAGCACGGAGCATCTCGGCAACCGTGGTATCCTGAAATTAATAACAAGGGTTAGTAAGAATAAAGTCGTCAATTGGCAACAAGTCATTCGCGAGAAAGGCGAAAGCATACATACCTCTGCGACAGGGCGGTTGGCGAGAAGGGTCTCCGCAGCCGTCAGCTTGGTCCTAAGCTCCATCGCCTCAGCAGAAGCAACGGACCGGGACTCCTCAACCGCCGCCAAGTCCCGCGCCAATTTGATGCTCCGGCGCGAAGACATGTGCGCGAGCTCGAGCGCCCGCAGCATGGCCCTGACACTCTCATGCGCGAGAATCTGGGTCGTCTCGGCATCATAAACTTCGGCGTCTTCTCGGCCATAGAGGGCATACGCGATGGCGTAAGCCTCCCCACTGGCGAGATCGCTCTCTATCCACGACGGATGGAGGGTGGAGAGCGAGACCCGGTTCGCATTCCTGTCCCACTTGACCAAAGGAGCCCCCGAGGGGTCCATGTACTTCTCGCCGCTGGGGAAGTTCCGATGGTCCCTGGGAAGTGGGGGCGGCGGCAACGACGGTCCCGCGCGAGGAGTGGTCTCTCCTGGCGCACTCGTCCCCAGCGCTTGGATCTGAGCACTCGCCGCGAGGGTCTCGCCCAGGACCCCCTTCCCCTTGGCGGAAGGGGTTTTTTTTTATTTCTTGGAGGTGGCAGGGGTCGGCGCCGCTGGCTTGCGCTTCTTCCCGCCAGGCTTGGAGGAAGAAGGTTCCTCCCGGCAGGCATCCGCGGCGGCCTGTGCGAGAGAGAGGGTAGATCCGGAAGGACGCGGCGGATGGAGAGGGAAATGGCGCACACCTGTATAATATAACAAACGGTTCTAGCGAATGATGTAAAAATTGCAAGGCGAAAGCGAATGAAGTCTCGAACACTTACCCTCGCCCTGCGGAATAGGTGGAAGCAAGTTGACATTTCGCCGGAGATGGACGAGATCCATCCCGTGCTCCAGGATGTATTGGTGGAGTTTGGCCTCGTGCCCCCCTAGGGTCGGGGGGCGGAAGGTTGACTCCTCCTCCTGCACCGGCGCGAGGAGGGTGTTCCCTAGGTTCCCGCTTACGAAAATAAAGCGGCGAACCCAGTCATGGTTCTTGTTCGGGAGCCCGTAGTGCTTTAGGGGGCTCTGTCCCGAGAAGAAGGAGATACCATGGGTGCAGCGGAAGGTATAGAGCTTGCGGAATACGGGCAGCGAGAACTCGATCCCCTCTTCTCGCAGGTAGCTCGCGTACCCGACCAGCATAGCGATGGAGTTGGGGTTGAGCTGGCCGGGCACGACCCCATAATATCTGAAGGTCTGGCGGAGTTCCGGCCAGATCGGGAGGCGAAACCCCACCTCGAAGTGCTCTAGCGGGATTGCGAGAGCACAAGGCGAGATGGAATTCAGGCGCTCATCGGGCCTGGGCTTTCGCGCCTCGAAACCCGGCGGGACGTAGTCGGCAACGGCAGACAGGTAAGCCTCCTCAGAGAGGTCGCAGGAATCGAAGACGTGGTTGGCGAATGCGCTGGCGCACTTGGCTCTGCCTTCCGCATCGCCGCCCATTTTTGCGAATGAAGAAGAAAAGAGGAGCAGTAGACGAGGAAGAAGCGCGAGTGCTAGCGCAGGGAAGTAAAGCGGATGGTTAGGTATTTAATACGGTGGTTGTGAGACCTATTTATAGAGGGACTAAACGGCGTTTGGACTTTCGAGACCTCGGGTGTGCGGATAGCCATCGCACCCTCCCGACGCCTCGAAGCCCGAGCCGGTCCCTCTCGCCCATTAATGGCAAATGCCCTATGTCTATTCATTCCGCGGCCACGCAACGAAATAGGAGGAGCATCCGGCTAAAGGTTATCACTCGGCAAAGCCCAAGCAGAGTTAGGAGATACGAAAAATGAATAAAGAAACATTCGCAAAGCATAGAAAAATTATTACAGATAAAAACAATGTTCAACATTCGCAGCACAAGGTAAGAAAAGAAAACAACAAGAGGGATGGACGTTGGGTAGGTCAGATCTCCTCCCAGACCCATCGACCTCGCTTTCGCGACCCAGCTTCCGTGGGCGCTCGCGGGCGGTAGTGCGCGAGCATACTGGTGATTTCCTGGGAGGCAAGGTGGAGTTGGTCTCGGGCTCGCGTGGCATGCCTTGCGGGAGACAACTCCCCTCCTTCACCCCCAGCCGCTCCACCGCCGCAAGAAGATGCGAGTGACTTCGTCGAAGGTCCTTCAGCTCCCGTGTGACTCCCAGCCGCACCTCATCCACCTGACCGGCGATGTTTCGCTGGATATGGATAAGCTTCCCTAGGACCTCCGAGATCTGATCCTTCAGGGTCGCGTGATCCGAGGAATCACCCAGGAAGTCAGCGAGATCCCCAGGGGAAGGGAGAGGCGAGAGCATTCCCTCTCCCCCCTCGTAGTAGGAGTCGAAGGGGGAGGCTTCTCGATAGCCTGCGGAATCACAACTAGGATTAGCGGTGATAAAGTATGCGAGTGCAATAGAGGCGGGTGAGTGAACTGACCTGGGATGGGATCCGGGTGACCCGAAGGACGAGACGAATGCGGGTGCGTCCCAAACAGCCAGGCGGGAGGTAAGACCTTTCCCTTTCCTGGACGGTAAGGCTGTGAAGAAGGGGCCGGAGCCTCCGCACGGTCATCAGCACAGAGATGCTGATCCAGCTCTCGCTCAGGGGAGACCCTCCGTTCATTCGCGGTGGCAGAAAGGTTCACCTGAGCAGGGGGACTGGGAGGAATGGAGTCCCGCAGCGGGACGCTAGTGTTGAGGGCTGCGAAAAGATAGTGGTTAGTAGCCGACAACATAAAAGGGAGTAGCGAGAAGGTTCACAACTCACGAGATTGGGGTACAGTCTCCCCAGGAGGAGGCGGAGGAGCAAGATCCGAATCGGGAGGAGGTATCTCATCCGCGGGAGGTGGCACCACCACACTGCTCAGAACGGCCCCATGGCCGTCCTCAGGTACCAAAGCCCCCTGCGAATGGTCGGAATAAGTGCAGGGTAAGAGGCAGGAACCAAATTGAGACAAGAAGAATCCTCATACCAGCACCGCGGGGTCCGGAAGGGCATCCGCCAGCGTATCCGCCGGTGGAGTATCCGCCGGAGACTCCGAAGCAGTCTCGCCTCTCTGACGATTCAGCCGAATCGTCTTGGCTCGACGCGAGACATAGGGGGCGCTCGGGTCCCGTTTAGACATTAACCAGGGAGCAAATTTGGAGGCTCTGGGGGCAGTCGCAGCTTGGGCCGCAGCTAGGCGGTCGATCATCTCTCGCGAGAGGGGTTTCGCAGAAGGTTTGTGGAAAGACATTGGGAAGTGGAGGAACTCCGAGCCGAAATGAGAGAGTGGTCCAGGGAAACCTGACATGAGGATATATATATAAGGTGGCGGTGGGACCCACGGAATCTCATGAATCCAGTCAGCAGGCACTCACCGAATACAGGGTTGGACTGTTCTTTACGATCGTAGGAACCGCTCGTAAAGAGCGGGGATTGTGTACAACCCGTATTCGCCGAGTGGGCCCCCTCAGCCAACTGGCGAAGCCTGGGTCGTCCAGATCATTCGCCGGGTCACTCGCCCAGGCTAAGTGAGGTAAAAGTGCCCTCAAGATGGTGGAGGTAAGCTATAGGAAAGAAGACGCTAGGCGAGTGGTGCCCTCACGGACCACTCGCCCAGAAGTGAGAGCATTCGCCCAGCCAGGGGACCACTCGCCCAGAAGCGTGGGCATTCGCCCAGACAGGCGGGTGCCCAGCGAATGGTGCCCTCGCGGACCATTCGCCCAAATGGGTGTGAGGGGAAAATGACCAGGATACCCCTGGTGGGCTGCAAATAGCCCCTCGGAACAGCGGAGTTTGGCTGTTAGCAGACCAATTTGGGGTGCGGTTAGTAAAATTAAAAAGGCGGATCCATGCTATTTACAGACCAGCCTAGGAAAACTATAAATAGACCCTTAAGGGCACCTTGGAGGAGATCCGATTTTAGAGAATCCTCTCCTCTAGGCTAGTTTTGGTTGGCAGCCAGTGCCCTCCAAGGTGCCCGGTTGAGCTTTGGTTTGGGAGGGGAAGCTCTCTAAGATCTTCCGGGTGTGTGGCGGGACCTCCTCGCTTCAGCCTTGGGTCTATTCCGTTTCCAGCATCCACCGTCAAGAGAGTCTAGTGAGGGAGAAATAAGCATCGGCTACACCCCCAGTGGGTCCGAACTCAAGAGACCAGTTGCTGGTTTCAACATCAAGGTTTTGGAAAAAGGTCTTTTAACTTCAAAAGAGCATAATGAAAAATTGTTAAAAGAAAATGATAATTTAAAGGATAAACTAGAATCATTAAAAATGTTTATTCAAAAGTTTTCATATAATAAAACATCTTTTATTTCTAGTTTATCAAATTATCAAAAGTTTAAAAGCTTAACTTCATATTATAAGAGTATGTCTATAAGAAAGAGTGGAAATGAAAACCATCAAAATAAGAATCAATCTTTTAAAACATATTGTAACCCACTCTTTCAACAATCACTTCTAAAGAAAGATAATCACTCTTATAAACTTTCAAAGAATACATATAATAAAATTCATTATGATTATCAACATCAATGTATTTTGAAAGATAATTTGAATAAACATAAATCCCAAATGAATTATTTTTCAAACAACTATCATTCCAAAAAGATGTCAAATAATCATAATATGAATTTAAAAGATAAACAACCAAAGTATGAATGGAGGCCCAAAATTAAAAACGAAACACTAACTCCACTTGTAAAGGCCCATTTATCACTATCTCTCCAAAAGCTAACACGATGTATTTGGGTACCCAAAGGAACCATCACACTTGGTCCCCTTTGGATACCTAAATCTCTCATTCACTAGGAATCATTGTATTGCATGAAGTAGACTTAATTATAAATGAAATATCATTACTCTACTTCATGATATGCTTAATTGCTTTTTTCTTTTGTTTATTTTTTTTATTTTTGAGCCAACACACTATGATCACTTTATATATCATGAGATATGACTTTCATTTTAAGCCTAATGTCTAACAAATCAAATTGAATTAAATTGAACATAAAGTCATAATTTTTAAGCGATCTATCTTTCTTTTTTCTATGTTTTATTCTTTTTAAATCCATTGCCTATAAATGTCTTATATTATCATTATAAATTGAATGCTAAATTTGCTAAATGATATTATTAAGACTAATGGAATTACTTTCAAAATTGAATTTAAATGGACTTTTAGGGGTCTTAGGCTAAAATATTAAATGCACAACTTATTACATATTTGTCTATTTTTCGTTGGTGCATATAATAGCCCCTATATTGAAAATCATAATTGAGAAAAATCGGAATCAAATAATATCAAAAATAATGTGTTTTAAATCAAATTTTGTAACTCTGTTGCTAATGCTAGGCGTTATCACTACCGCTGGCGGTAGCATATTTTCCAAAAAAAAAAAAATCTGATTTCTCTATTTTATTATTTTCTGAAAAATTATTTTACTATGTTAAGCATCATTATCTTCTACTTTGAGATAACCAAAACATTTTTTTGTCCCTTTATATATATATATAGTATAATATTCACTTTGCAAGCTGTCACTACATATTAAAAGGATGAATATGAATCACAATCATCATCATGATCTATTAATATCCTATGCTAAAATTTACTATAATCATATATCATAATTCATGATCCATCAACACCTATCTTAAATCAACTAATTCTATCAACCTTAGGAATTATGAAATATATAATTGCAATTGGTATTATAGTCTCATATCTTATTTTGTGTGTGTGATAAGCATCTTTATTATTTGCATGTATCTCATTATCTTTAGACCTATGAATTAACTTGATATCAACAAGATGAAACCAAATAGAAGTGTCACTTTTTTCTAGGTCTATGAAAATTCAATACTCTATGTTTGAATATATGCAATTCAATTATATATTTGTCCAATTTTACTTAGCTTTGCACCTTGTTGTCGTAATTCATCATATTAGCATCATCATTTACCATAGGTAGAAATCAATGTCCATGCTAGTTATAGCTTGCAATGCTAAAGTAAATTATATTACTAAAATCTGAAAAATCATAATTTTCTTTGTAGTTATTTGCATGAATAAATTTTTTTGTAAATGGATTTAAAATCAACAATCTTCGATATAAGTGAAAATCCAAAACTAATCATGCAATTATACCATAGTTTATATATTTAAGGCTTACACGCTTAGTATGTCCATAATCATTAAACCTATGACATGTGTCTCACAATAGCGATGGCGTAGGATTGTGTGCATTAGAGACCTAACCTCTAAGTCATGTATTGTCCTTAACCGGGGAGGGTTCCAATGGGGCCTTGCGAGGCACTTAGGTTGAGCGTCGTCTTTTGTATACATATGGGATTAACACCCCAACCTACGGCATGTGTGCAGCTCCTCATGCTCATCCGTCACTTAGTACAGGGCTAGAGTGTAGTCATGTTGTTGAGGTATCTTGATCTTAGATATACTTATATTATATTCATTGCATGAACATTATCTCACTCTGTATATATAAATCATGCATATTTGTTTTTGTTCTAACATTGCATCTTGTGTTTGCATATTTTATTATTTTGAGCTTTAATGATTTTACAAAACACAAGTATTTGAAAAATCACTAAAAACATGCTAAAAAAGCCTTCAAATCTAATCAATATACTCTGAAATTTCAACTGAAGGAAGGTCTCTTTATAATACAAATGAATCATAAAAAAGTTTTTTCAAAACATCAAAATTTAGTGTTCTGTTTTGGCGTTAAGAAGTTAACGCATGGCGTTAACTCCTTTGCTCCAAAATATATTTTTTTGTTTTGAATTATTTCTGGTATTATTTTAATATTTTGTGTGTGTTTTATTTCTCTGTTTGTAAGAAGTTTTCTATCTTTTTATTTCCTTTAAAACAAAATTTTATTTCTTTTAAAGAAAATTATTATATGTATTTTCTTATGCATTATTTCTCTGGCATAAAATATCATTTACTGAATGGACTATTAAAGGCTTCTATGTTTTCCAGAGAATATATATATAAAAAAATAAATACAAAATTACAAAACAATTTCAAAGAACAAAAAAATGTTTTTTTCTTTATGTGTGTTTATTGCTTTGTGCATATATAAAAAATTCAAAAAAATTTATAAAAACTGATTGTTATTCATTGTCATTGTCAATGATGATTAATTATATCAATTAAAGATTAAATACAATGTTTAATTTAACTTTCAAGTTTCTTAAAAGACATTATTTTGTATTTATCATGCCTTGAATATTATCTTATTATGTGTAATGAAATTGATTGTAGATAAATATGTGTAGAAACGCTTAGCATGCCTCTAAGTATGAGTAATGTATTATGTTTGATAATGATTCATTCACTCACTTATTTTTGATAACCTACATGTGTTTACAATCTTATTCTTACATGATTGTACAACCCTCATATTTCCCGAGTCGGTGTGACCCGACCCGGACGAGACCAAGACAATTCAAGGTGGTCGAGATGGTCGAAACCGATCAAGGCAAGAAGAGGCCGCGGGAGAGACGGAGGAAGCACCCGCTACCCCGGCTCCCTTGGGTGGGTAGGAGAAATCCTCCCACTCAGGCCCTTTGCGAGGGGAGTGGGAGGAGTGCTCCCACTCACCGGGCGAGTGGGAGCAGCTCTCCCACTCGCCGAGCGAGTGGGAGGGCTGCTCCCACTCGCCGGCCAAGTGGTATGGGACCTCCCACTCGCCGCCCCCTTAGGGGGCGAGTGGGAGAGGCCTCCCACTCGCCCGGTATGGGTGGGGAGATCGGTATGACCTCCCGCGAGGGGGGGAGTGGACACCTCGAGTCCCACTCGCCCCCCTCGCATGCGTGATCAATGGCGGTCATGGTTGGACTGCGGATAGCGGGATTTTTGCTATCCGCAGTCCATTTTTTGGGAAGTCTATAAATAGACCCCCATGGGCACCTTGGGAAGGGTTGGTTCCTACCCCCTCCCTCACGTGTGAGCAAGCACTACCCCTCCCCTCCCCCTGTCATTGAAAGTGGACGGTGAGGTGATCCTTAGTGCCCTCCAAGGTGCCCAGGCTCAACATTGGCTTGGGAGGGGAAGTTCCGAGTGAGCTTCCGGGTGTGTGGTGGGACCTCCGCGCTGCAGCTTAAGGGGTCCATTTGTGGATTCAAGTGTTCATTAAGTCCAAGTCTTCCAGTTCCTAGTGACCGGTCAAGGGTCTAGGCTTAGGTCAAGTAAGGGTTAGTCGCAACCCCCTTTCGAACGCTGAGACCGGGAAACTGGTTTCAACATTCTGGTGCGGTGAGCGTGGAAATGGCTAATTCGGAAAGCTCCGAGCCGAGTCTCATGGCGGGAAGCAAAGAATCGGGGAGGTCGCCTCCCCCCAGCATGTTGCGGCCATTAACGGGGGAGGAGGCAGATGAGGCAGATCATGTGTTGGGTGATCTGACCAAGTTAGAGGTGGCAGAGGAAGTGACTGGGAAAGAGGTCATTAGCGACAGTGGAAGGCCGGAGAAGGTGCGAATTAGCGGGAGGTTGAGCGGGCCAGATCAAGAGAAGATCCGAAGATGTGTCCAGCAGAACATAGACATCTTCGCATGGAGCGCTGCGGAGATGCCAGGTATTGACGCGGACGTGGCATGTCATCGCCTCAACCTCGACCCGAACGTCCGCCCCATTCGCCAAAAGAAGAGGAAAGTGTCGCCCACCCTCGCTGGGCCAATCAGAGAGGAGGTGGGGAAGCTGCTCGAGGCCGGGTTCGTGGAAGAAATCCAATACCCAGGGTGGGTTTCGAACGTAGTAATGGTGAAGAAGGGAGATGGGAGGTGGAGAATGTGTGTGGACTTCACTCTGTTGAACAAAGCATGTCCTAAAGACTGCTACCCGTTGCCCCGGATCGATGCGTTGGTAGATTCAGCAGTCGGATTCCCTGTGATGAGCTTCTTGGACGCGTTCTCCGGCTACCATCAAATTCGAATGCACTCGCCCGACGTCAAGGACGTCTCGTTCATCACGGACGATGGATGTTATTGTTACAAGATGATGCCGTTTGGGTTGAGGAATGCGGGGGCAACCTATCAAAGGATGATGGATCGGGTCTTCAGAGCGCAGAAAGGGCGCAACTTAGAGGTCTACGTGGATGACTTGATGGTTAAGAGCAGGGATGTGGAGTCCCACCTGCAAGACCTAGTGGAGACCTTCGCTACCCTTCGGAGGTTCAAGATGAGGCTGAACCCTTCCAAATGTGTTTTTGGAGCGAGTCGAGGAAAGTTCTTGGGCCATCTACTCACCCCGGAGGGGGTCGAACCCAATCCAGACAAGGTAAAGGCCATCTTGGAGCTGGAATCGCCGAAGAACGCGAAAGAAATTCAGAGGCTGACTGGGAAGTTAGCAGGGCTGAGTCGGTTCCTCTCCAGGGCGGGAGAGAAGTGCTCTCCTTTCTTCAAGGCCCTGCGCCAGGGTCAAAAATTCGAATGGACACCAGAGTGTGAGAAAGCCTTTCAGGCCTTGAAGGAACAACTAACGCGAGCCCCCTTGCTCCAGGGGCCGAGGGAAGGAGAAGACCTCTTTCTCTACCTAGGGGTAGGGGTCGAGGCAGTGAGTTCGGTCCTTGTCCGGGAGGAGGGGAAGAAGCAGCTACCGATCTACTATGTTAGCAGAGTCCTGAAGAAGGCGGAGCTGAAGTACCCTGTCCTGGAAAAGCTAGCATTTGCTTTGATCATCTCGGCCCGGAAACTCCGCCCATATTTTCAGGCTCACTCGATCAGGGTGGTGACCGACCATCCCCTTCGCAACATTATGGAGGGAGTGGAGCATTCGGGCAGGTTGGCAAAGTGGTCGGTAGAGCTCAGCGAGTTTGATGTCAGCTTCATCCCCCGGTTGTCGATGAAAGCACAAGCAGTAGCAGACTTCCTGGCAGAATACGTCAAAGAGGTGGACGGGCCAGAGCCCACCGGGTTGGTGGCATAGGATCTGTTCGCGGATGGAGCATCAGGAAAAAGTTCCCTCGGCGGAGGGGTGATCCTGGTCAGCCCACATGGGACCAGGATCGAGCAAGCGATCCACATTCGGTTCCCTGTGACCAACAACCAGGACGAGTATGAGGCAGTGGTGGCAGGGCTCCGTCTGGCAAAGGAGCTGGAGATCCGGGACGTGAAGGTTTTCACAGATTCAATGGTGGTGGCCTCCCAGGTTCGAGGGGAGTTCGAAGCAAAGGAGCCAACCCTCCAGAGGTATCTGGCGAAGGTTAGGGACCACGTCGGATGGTTCCACACCTTCTCCATTCAACACATTCCAAGAGAGGAGAACGCCCGAGCGGACCAGTTGGCAAAGCACGGTCCTCGCGCGGGAGGAACGGTGACCGAGCTGTTCCGTCCATCCAGCGAGGAAGGCGAGTTGATGGAGATTGATCGGAGAACCTCGTGGATAGACCCGATCCTCACCTTCCTGACCTCGGGCAAGTTCCCGGAAGGAGACCTAGATAAGAGGCGGTTCAGGTACAAGTCATCATACTACATGATGCGCGAAGGAAGCCTGTACAGAAAAACCTTGGCTGGGCTCCTAGCAAGGTGCGTGACGGAAGATGAAGTTCCGAGGGTCTTGGAGGAAATCCACTCCGGAGAATGCGGGAGCCATTCGGGAAGTCAGACCCTAGAAAAGTGGGTGCTAAGGCAAGGGTACTTCTGGCCGACTCTGCGGAAGGATGCCATGGAGTTTACAAAAAAGTGTCAGAAGTGTCAACTCTTCGCGCCGCTCCAACTTTAACCCGCGCAGAGGCTCAGGACGATCACTGCGCCCTGGCCCTTTGCCATCTGGGGGATGGACTTGGTCGGCCCGTTCCCTCAGGCTAGCGATCAGAGGAGATTCTTGCTGGTTATGATTGACCATTTCTCCAAGTGGGTGGAGGTTAAGGCCTTGGCGAAGACGACCTCGCAGGTGATAAAGAATTTCATCTGGGGAGAAATAATTTGCAGACACGGACTCCCCCTTGCCATAGTGACAGACAACAGACCACAATTCGCTAGCGATGAACTCATCACTTTCTGCGGACAAGTGGGCATCGACCTCCGCTTTGCCTCTGTCCACCATCCTCGAAGCAATGGGCAGGTGGAGGCCGCCAACAAAGTCATCGTCAACTTGCTGAAGAAGAAGGTGGAGAACCTGAAAGGGAACTGGGTGGAGCAACTTCCCTCAGTCTTATGGGCCTTGAGAACAACTCCCAACACGGCAACGGGCGAAACGCCATTCAAACTTTCCCACGGGTCAGAAGTCGTGCTCCCAGTGGAGTTCGAGGTCAGATCCCCCCGGGTCGTAGCTGCCGAGGAAGGGGACGAAGACTGGAGAATAGGCAACGAAGAGGAGCAACGACTCTCGCTGGATATGGTTGAGGAGCTTCGGGACCTCGCCACGGTTCGACAAGAGGAAGTGAAGCGTCGGATGGCCAGGTACTTCGATAGGAACATTATAATCAAACAATTCATCCCAGGAGATCTAGTCCTCAAAAAGGTCGACGCCGCGGGAAGGTCAGCGAACGTAGGAAAGCTCCAGCCCAATTGGGAGGGGCCCTATGTGATCTTGGAGGCCCTGAGGTCAGGGGGGTATCGCCTTTAGAATGTTGAGGGAATCCCCCTTGGAAATACTTGGAGTGGCGACGATCTAAAACGTTTTTATCCTTAATGAATATGTTGATTATCTCTTTTGTCATGCCTCTTACTCCAGCTTAAGGTAGTTACTCTGGCCGATGGGAGCACAAGTTGGTAAGGTTCCACGAAGCGGAATTGTATCGCGAAAGCATCGAGTACTACCACCTCCAGTTAGATCAGGAGTGCGTTGAGTCCCTCCACCCCCGGTTGAGCTAAGACTCCCAGGACGTGGATGGGTACTACCACCTCCAGTTAGATCAGGAGTGCGTTGAGTCCCTCCACCCCCGGTTGAGCTAAGACTCCCAGGATGTGGATGGGTACTATCACCTCCAGTTAGATCAGGAGTGCGTTGAGTTCCTCCACCCCCGGTTGAGCTAAGACTCGCAGGATGTGGATGGGTACTACCACCTCCAGTTAGATCAGGAGTGCGTTGAGTCCCTCCACCCCCGGTTGAGCTAAGACTCCCAGGATATGGATGGGTACTACCACCTCCAGTTAGATCAGGAGTGCGTTGAGTCCCTCCACCCCCGGTTGAGCTAAGACTCCCAGAACGTGGATGGGTACTACCACCTCCAGTTAGATCAGGAGTGCGTTGAGTCCCTCCACCCCCAGTTGAGCTAAGACTCCCAGGATGTGGATGGGTACTACCACCTCCAGTTAGATCAGGAGTGCGTTGAGTTCCTCCACCCCCGGTTGAGCTAAGACTCCCAGGATGTGGATGGGTACTACCACCTCCAGTTAGATCAGGAGTGCGTTGAGTCCCTCCACCCCCGGTTGAGCTAAGACTCCCAGGATGTGGATGGGTACTACCACCTCCAGTTAGGTCAGGAGTGCGTAGAGTCCCTCCACCCCCGGTTGAGCTAAGACTCCCAGGACGTGGATGGGTACTACCACCTCCAGTTAGATCAGGAGTGCGTTGAGTCCCTCCACCCCCGGTTGAGCTAAGACTCCCAGGACGTGGATGGGTACTACCACCTCCAGTTAGATCAGGAGTGCGTTGAGTCCCTCCACCCCCGGTTGAGCTAAGACTCCCAGGACGTGGATGGGTACTTCCGCCTCCGACCGGTAAGATCCCCGACGAAAGACGACCGTTCTCCGGGCCCTGTCATGTCGGCAGATGGGAGGCTCATCAGATCGATTAACTACCCAATGATCGGTTCAAGTAAGGTATCAAATCCTCAAACAGTAAAGGGAGAAAGATTAAAGGAAACAGGTATGTAGGAAATACATGGCTCGTACAAGGAGCCAAAGAAGAGAAGAAGTCCCTGGCCACCCTCACGTTCAGGGGGAATAGCCACTGCTGCAAGGGGACGAGTCGGGTCGCGCAGGAGAAGGGGAGGACTCATGCAGGATGTCATAGACAGAGACTCCCCTCCAGCTGTCTCGGAGAGCATCCGCCTCATGAAGGCGGCTCCCCAGGGCTCGGGTCGTTGACGTCACAATCCTCCTGCGAGTACACTCGGCTTCAACAGGGCAAGGTGGGGCAGCCGTCGCTGCCCTCGAAGGTTCGCCTCTTTCTCTCTCCTTTCTCCCTTAGCTGTCTTTGGGCTCCAGCAGGTGAGAAGAGAAACCGGCGCGCGGGCTCTCGTTGAGCTGCCTCCACTTCCAGTTGAGCTCTGCTCCCTGGAAGATGTTGAGTTCCCTCCATCTCAGGTTGAGTTCGACTCGACTAGAGATGTTGAGTTCCCTCCATCTCAGGTTGAGTTCGACTCGACTAGAGATGTTGAGTCCCCTCCATCTCAGGTTGAGTTCGACTCGACTAGAGATGTTGAGTTCCCTCCATCTCAGGTTGAGTTCGACTCGACTAGAGATGTTGGGTCCCCTCCATCTTAGGTTGAGTTCGACTCGACTAGAGGTGCTGAGTTCTTCCTCCACCTCGGGTCGAGTTCAATCCGACCCAAGGTGTTGAGCTTTCTCCACCACCAGTTGGGCTCGGCCCTTAGGAGGGTTCTTAAGTGGAGAAAGGTTTTCCTCCCACCTCAGGTCGAGTTCGGCTCGACTAGAGGTGCTGAGTTTTTTCTCCACCTCAGGTCGAGATTAATCCGACCCAAGGTGTTGAGCTTTCTCCACCTCCAGTTGGGCTCGGCCCATAGGAGGGTTCTTAAGTGGAGAAAGGTTTTCCTCCCACCTCAGGTCGAGTTCGGCTCGACTAGAGGTGCTGAGTTTTTTCTCCACCTCAGGTCGAGGTTAATCCGACCCAAGGTGTTGAGCTTTCTCCACCTCCAGTTGGGCTCGGCCCATAGGAGAGTTCTTAAGTGGAGAAAGGTTTTCCTCCCACCTCAGGTCGAGTTCGGCTCGACTAGAGGTGCTGAGTTTTTTCCCCACCTCAGGTCGAGGTTAATCCGACCCAAGGTGTTGAGCTTTCTCCACCTCCAGTTGGATAAAGGTTCACCTTCCGTCTCAAGTCAGGATCAACCGAAAGGCTTGGCAGAGGTTCCCCGATGACGGATCCTTTCGTGGATTCCCCTAAGGTCCCACCTACTCGTCAAATAGGTGGGTTGGACTTTCTTTCCGAGCTTGGGACAAGCTCGCAAAGAGCGGGGATTGTGTACAACCCTCATATTTCCCGAGTCGGTGTGACCCGACCCGGACGAGACCAAGACAATTCAAGGTGGTCGAGATGGTCGAAACCGATCAAGGCAAGAAGAGGCCGCGGGAGAGACGGAGGAAGCACCCGCTACCCCGGCTCCCTTGGGTGGGTAGGAGAAATCCTCCCACTCAGGCCCTTTGCGAGGGGAGTGGGAGGAGTGCTCCCACTCACCGGGCGAGTGGGAGCAGCTCTCTCACTCGCCGAGCGAGTGGGAGAGGCCTCCCACTCGCTGGGCGAGTGGGAGGGGGCCTCCCACTCGCCGGCCGAGTGGGAGGGTTGCTCCCACTCACCGGCCAAGTGGGATGGGACCTCCCACTCGCCGCCCCCTTAGGGGGCGAGTGGGAGAGGCCTCCCACTCGCCCGGTATGGG
Source organism: Dactylorhiza incarnata (assembly GCA_033032865.1). NCBI lineage: Eukaryota > Viridiplantae > Streptophyta > Magnoliopsida > Asparagales > Orchidaceae > Dactylorhiza > Dactylorhiza incarnata. The sequence continues at coordinate 3,704,576 of JAWHQI010000176.1, read as the reverse complement.
TGGGGAGATCGGTATGACCTCCCGCGAGGGGGGGAGTGGACACCTCGATTCCCACTCGCCCCCCCCCCCCCCCCCCCCCCTCGCATGCGTGATCAATGGCGGTCATGGTTGGACTGCGGATAGCGGGATTTTTGCTATCCGCAGTCCATTTTTTGGGAAGTCTATAAATAGACCCCCATGGGCACCTTGGGAAGGGTTGGTTCCTATCCCCTCCCTCGCGTGTGAGCAAGCACTACCCCTCCCCTCCCCCTGTCATTGAAGGTGGACGGTGAGGTGATCCTTAGTGCCCTCCAAGGTGCCCAGGCTTAGCATTAGCTTGGGAGGGGAAGTTCCGAGTGAGCTTCCGGGTGTGTGGTGGGACCTCCGCGCTGCAGCTTAAGGGGTCCATTTGTGGATTCAAGTGTTCATCAAGTCCAAGTCTTCCAGTTCCTAGTGACCGGTCAAGGGTCTAGGCTTAGGTCAAGTAAGGGTTAGTCGCAACCCCCTTTCGAATGCTGAGACCGGGAAACTGGTTTCAACAATGATTGTGTAGTGTAATAACATAAATAATTAAAATGCTTAAATAGATTACCTACACAACATTGAATTGGTTATTACAATATTTTGTCTTTCATGCACTTATTCATTAGAGAAATATGGTTTAAAATGCTATGTTTGCAAATTAAGTAAATTCGGAGTCCTTAGTCACTAAACTAAAAAACAAATAATAAATGACAAGGAAAACTCCACCAAGCACTACTCACCCTCCTGATAAGTCTTAATGAGCATTGTGAGGTTGAGCACCTTGGCTAAGAATTGTAAAGTGTCTTGTAGCAAACAATTTATAAACCACTTCTCTTAGTACACCAGATCATAAATTTTTTGAAAATAAAGCTAAAAAGTATAAAAGTGATCCCCAAGCACTACTTTGCACCCTGATAAGTCTTAATAAGCATTGTGTGTGCAGAGCACCTTGGTAGTTGTACTATTTATTCATGTGCATTAAAATATTGTGAAAGTAATAACATTTGTGTATTTTAATGTTGTGTTATTTCATTATATATGTCATGTGTTTTTGATTGATTCACTTGTATACTTTATCAAAACACTACTTTGTACACATCATTATCTTTCATAAAACTTCTACTCATGAGAATCGGATCCTAATGCTCATCTACTCAAATCTCTACAAACTTAAGTAAATGCACTAGATAACAAAGCATGATCGCTACAATGTTTATGTTTACTTGAAATGCAAATTTTATTACATTGTAGTTTGTGTATCTTTTCTTGATATTATGAAATCATGCTTGCAATATTATCTTAATGAAATAGCATCTCTTCAATCTTTAACTCAAACATCAACTTTTCAAATTTCAAACTCATTATCCTTTATATGATTTTATCTTCTAAAAATGATATTTATGTTTAAGAGTGCTTATTCTTCTGCTAAGTTTACCACTTATACTCATTCATGTCTATTATTTTTAACACCATGGTTTCAACAAGTGATATCTTAAAATAAGAATGCTTACTTTATCATTTCTATTATGTTGCTTACTACTTTATGTTACATCATGCTTATATTTTTTCTCAACAAGTAGTATTTAACAAACTTTTGATTGCATCTTATTTTTCTTCTCGACATAAAATATATTACTCCTTATTATACATACTCACTCCTAAAACCCTCTTTTGATTCTATCAAAAAGGAGATTAAATTGCATAAATCTAATATTTAGGGGGAGTGCATTATAATAATATTAAACAAAAAAGGGTATATTTGTAGGGGGAGTAATCATATAGGAGGCATGCATACACTATCACATGCTCAATCATGAAAATCCTTCAATAAGTGGTTCCTTATCTATCTTAAAAGATATACACTCATCCCTACCCAGTACTTTTGTTAATAGCAAAGGGGAGAATAAATTGAGAAATCTATAAAATAGATATTTAGGGGGAGTAAACTATAAGAGAACCCTTATGTAGGGGGATGACATCATAAAGAAAAAGTATGCATTATCATTATCAATTATATCACGCTCTTAATTTGTTATTCATGCATATATTATTACCTCACTTATCTATAAACACAAATGGTATTAAGTTCACTAATTTCTCATACAGGTATTTGTTATTATAAAAAGTGGGAGATTGTTGGAGCCTATGTTCCGCATCTCTTGGTTTGAGAATAACAAATATCGTGTTGTATTTAATCTAGTATTTTGTGTGTTTATAGTGTGCAGGTTGTACAGGAACTATAGCTACACATTCCTTGAATAGTATACAGAATGGAGATGACTCTCTGGAAAGAGAGCTAATGCCCCGCGTTAGTTGTTACCGCCCCGCGTTAACTTCCGTTGAGAAGAAGACCACTGAGAAGGAATGTCGTCGAGAACAAAGCCGTCGAGCTGCGTTCGACGAAAAAGATCTAACGCTCGCATTAGTTTGTAACGCCCAGCGTTAACAAGAGGAGGAATGTCGTCGAGTTGCGGTCGACGAACCTGCGTTCGACGAACTTGGAGTTCCGTTCGACGAATTTGCCTGCGTTCGATGAAATTGCACCTGACAACCTGTGTTCGATGAATTGGAGCGTTCGACGAAGGCGCGTTCGACGAAATAGTCTGCGCTCGACAAAATTGCGCACGACTTATTGCGTTCGATGAACTGACCTACGATCGACGAATTGGAGCGTTCGACGAAATTAGTTTCGTTCGACGAAAGTTTGTTCTGCCACGATCCCGGCGGTTTGCACGATCATGACGGTTGCGGTTTTCCGTTCGACGAAGGGTGCGTTCGACGAAGGCGTGTTCGACGAAATCAGTCCCGTTCGACGAAATTCGGTTGTCACAATCCCAACTGTTTGCACGTTCACTAACGCTGGCGGTATCCCTTAACGCCGCGCGTTAGCTTCCGAGGCTATTTAAAAGTACAACCCTCTCATTCTATGTAAAAACGAGATGATTCCAGAATTCTGATACTTTGGAGAGAGGTTTGTGTACAGCAATTAAGAGGTCTCCTTTGGGCTAACATGAAGATCTATAGAAGATTTTGAAGGAGAAGGTCTACAACGCATATTTCATACGAAGGACGATCGTTTCAAGAACGCCAACATCTACATCGACTTCATCTTCACCTTCAGAATTTGTTGGGGAGTTTCTCTTTACTTATCTTGTAATCTTTTATTTTTCCTTTTATATTTTGTGTGGAGAAATCATTCGGTGAGAACGTCGGATTCCGGGAAGGATTCCGTGGGTAAATTCGCCTTGTGTTGGCGACTAGGTCCTTGTGCGGCTTAGGGGTTAATTTGCCGCCTTGTGCGTGACGACTAGGTCGAGGGTAGATCTAGGGGGTGGCTAGAGGCCTTATCTGAGGATAGACATGCTATAGCCAACCGGTCCTTGGGAGAAGGACCGGTGAAACAACAAAAAGTGTTTTTACATATTTTCGCCTTGATTTCTAGCGTTATAGAAATTAAATATTTGTGTATTTAATTTATTATGAAATAAAATCATGTCTTTTAATGTTCTATTCAATTGATTTTATTTCCTCTTCAAAAATGTTTTAATTTCTATTTTCATCAAAGTATTAAAATTAACATTTGTATAATTATTTTTGAAATACAATAATCATTTTTATTATCTCTGATTTTCTGGAATTGTATTTCATTTAAGATTTCTAAGTAAAATCACTGTGGCAATCTTTTTGTTCTGAGGAATATTCTCTGGAGAGCTAACGCCCAGCTTTAAGACTTAACGCCAGGCGTTAGCAACAATCAACAAAAAGTTTGTTTCAATTATTTAAAAAGGAATCTTCATTACAATCCTATCTGGAATATTAAAATATATTTTTCTATAAAATATTCTGAAATTTCAGTCTCAAATTCTGATAAATTTAATTAAGATTTAAATTCCATAAAACCCTTATTCACCCCCCTCTATGGGCGCCGTAAGATCCAACAGCTGCCATTTACAAAATGAATGGAATGCAACTCGATGGGCAGTCTATAATGGTAGCCAGGTCTCAACCACAAGGATGGGGCCGTGACCGTGATGGAGGGCGTGATTATCATCGGGATCGTGGTGGTCGCTGTGAAGGGGGTCGCGATTGTGGACAGCATACTCGTGGTTTGATCAATGCCGAGAAAGCTGTCAACACATTATCATCTGAACGGGGTTCTTCCACTCATTCACCGGCCCTCTCACATGAGCTCCTTGCCCTCCATGACCGTATTGGCGAAGGTTCGGACAAGCTCTCTGGTAATGTCTTCACTATGCCCACTTGGATTCTTGATAGTGGGGCTTCAAACCACATGACTGGTGATAAAGCTCTCTTGCATGATATGAAATCCACAAAGCCGGTCCCTATTTATTTGCCAGATGGGTCGCAAACCATGGCCACCATGGTTGGACGTGTCCGCCTGAGCCCCTCTTTGGAGTTGATTGATGTTCTGTTTGTCCCTACTTTAACTTGCCATCTAATCTCCATTCGGCAATTAATTTCCGTTTTAAATTGTCAAATCACCTTCACTAATGATCTTTGTGTGATACGTGACCGTACCTCGGGGACTCTGATTGGAACAGGTAAACTGAAAGGGGGGGGGGGGGGGGGGTATTTTGCTACACATTCACTCCAGGTCATTCGATCATGAAGGTGGATAGAGGTGATTCACGGACTGCTTGGCATCGTCGGTTAGGTCATCAATCTGATCAGCATCTATCTTTTATTTTAGACATTGGTACTTATTTCAATTCAACACCTATTATTCCTTGTGATGCTTGCTATCGAGCGAAACAAACTAAATTTGTGTTTCCATTAAGTGTAAACAATGCTATGGAATGTTTTGATTTGATTCATTGTGACTTGTGGGGTCCATACCGAACGGCGTCATCATGCAGTGCCTTCTACTTCCTCACTCTCGTTGACGATTTTAGTCGCAGTGTTTGGGTTTATCTCATGCGGGAAAAGAAAGAGGCTAGCAAATGGTTGATGTCTTTCTTTAGTCTTGTAAAGACACAATTTGGCAAATCTGTCAAGCGCATACGAAGCGACAATGGACTTGAGTTTGATGGTCCGATGAAAGATTTTTACCACCAACATGGAATTATTCATGAAACTAGCTGCACTGATACACCACAACAAAATGGTCGAGTGGAACGTAAACATCGGAATCTTCTTGAGGTCGCACGGGCCTTACGTTTCCAGGCCTCCCTACCCATCCAGTTTTGGGGAGAATGCATTCTTACCGCCGCCTACCTCATCAACAGGACTCCTACCACCCATCTTCGCAAAAATCACCTTATGAGATCCTTTTTGGAAAGGCGCCGGTCTACACCAATTTGAGGGTATTTTGATGTCTTTGCTACGCACACAACCACCTGAAGAAGAGAGACAAATTTGACTCACGCAGCAGAAAATGAATCTTTGTCGGTTACCCGTATGGGAAGAAGGGGTGGAAACTGTACGATTTGGAAGACGAGCAATATTTCACTTTACGTGATGTGGCGTTTCATGAAAACATATCATACCCCCTGATGGTTTGGTGGATATGGAAGAGGTTGTCAGTGGACAAGATACCACTATTCCGGAGCCAACCGAAACCGTCGAACCGGTCCAACCCCAATCTATTGATGAATCCCGGGTTCGTCGTGCTCGTCGCACACCGCCACATCTCAATGACTATGTTGTCTACTCTGCAAGAACATTCTTACCCATCCAGGATAATTTGGATGCATTGAATCACTTCTCGCCACATGCCAATGTAGCATAACACCCTCTCTCTTCACGGATACCCCTCCGTCATGCTTCCTTAGGTACACCTTATCCCTTAGCTCATTATACTTCTCTTGATAATTTTTCGGAGCAACATCGAAAATTTCTTGCCGCCATTTCTTCGCATACGGAGCCGCAAACATATGCGGAGGCTTTTCGCATCAAGGAGTGGCGCCAAGCCATGCCCACTGAAATTGCCCCCCTTGAAGGTAACTCGACCTGGACTATTGAGACTCTTCCTTCCGGCAAGCGACCGATTGACTGCAAATGGGTATACAAAATCAAGTACCGTGCCAATGGCGCCATTGAGAGATACAAGGCACGTCTCGTTGCAAAGGGGTTCACACAAATTGAAGGGCTCGATTACCACGAGACATTTGCTCTAGTTGCCAAATTGGTTTCTGTTCGTGTCTTTCTTGCCGTTGCCGTTGCTCGCGGTTGGAATTTGCATCAAATGGATGTCACCAATGCCTTCCTTCATGGGGACTTGGAAGAGGAAGTTTACATGCGTCCCCTCCTGATTTTCGAACGCATTCTTCTAATCATGTATGTCGTCTTCACAAGGCCATCTATGGACTTCGCCAAGCTTCGCGCAACTGGTTTACAAAACTAACCACAGCTCTCAAAACTTATGGCTTCGTTCAATCCTTTGCCGACTATTCCTCTTCACATACCGACATGATACTGTTTACATGAGCCTACTTATCTATGTGGATGACATCATCCTTGCCGGTAGCGATTCAACGGCATGTTCCACCTTCAAGCAATACCTTCATTCTTGCTTCCATATTAAGGATTTGGGACCACTCAAATACTTTCTCGGCATTGAAGTAACAAGGTCATCCACCGGTATTTTCCTATGTCAACGAAAATATGCTCTCGACATCATCACGGAAACCGGTTTGCTTGGGTGCAAACCAGCTGAGACGCCAATGGAGCACGGACAAAGATTATCTTTAGCCGAAGGGGAGGAGGCCGATGGGGCATCCTATCGTCGATTAGTGGGACGATTGATTTATCTCACCATTACCCGTCCAGAGATTTCTTACTCCATACACATTCTTTCTCAATATGCGCATGCTCCTAAGAAAGATCACTTTGAAGCAGCCTTACGCGTTGTTCGTTATCTCAAAGGGAAACCTGGACAAGGGTTATGGCTTCGGGCCAAATCCGACCTCCGATTGCGGGCCTATTGTGATTCTGACTGGGCTAGTTGCCCTGTTATGCAGAAGTCTGTCACTGGATATTTTGTTACCCTTGGACATTCCCCCATCTCTTGGAAAACCAAGAAGCAGAGTACCGTGTCGCGTTCTTCTGCTTAAGCTGAATATCGTGCTATGGCTTTCGCTTGTAGTGAACTTGAATGGCTCAAATCCCTTTTACTTGATCTCCGGGTAATCCAAGATAAACCTATGGAGTTATTTTGCGACAGTCAATCTGTCATTCACATTGCGGCAAATCCGGTAGTTCATGAAAGGATGAAACACATAGAGATTGATTGCCATTACATTCGTGAGCAAGTTCAAGCCATAAAAATCAGCACTATCCATATTCGTTCAAAACTCCAACTGGCAGACATTTTTACTAAAGCTTTGGGGCCTTCCCAGTTCAACTCCTTGACCAACAAGTTGGGCATCTATGATCCATATGCGCCAACTTGAGGGAGGCTGTTATTTTAATGTTATTTTACTGCTATTTTATATTTATCTTTGTGCTGTTGTACTTATATGGGTCCTTGAATACCCATTTTAATTTGATGAAAACACAATGAATGCTACTTTCTCTCCACCATTTATCACTTTCCGGCTTCCAGTCTCTCGCCAGAAAAAATGGCCATAGCGCCGTCGAAAAAAACCGTCATAGCCTACGCCGCCCACGGCGAATCTGGAGTCCTTGTGCTCGCCGAACCTCGGCAGCCACAGTTTCATAGCAGAGTTTGCGCGCGGTTAAAGATTTAAAAATAAATTATAAACCTCTCTAATATTAACCTTAGAAGAAGATCACTGTTATTTTCAAACAACAAATCTCAACCAATCAAAATGGGCACACATGAATAATTGCCCTTATTCGAATGAATCTTGGTCGAATCATAAAAAGTCTCTTCTGCCCTCGAATCTCAGTTATTTCGACCAGCCTCCTATACATAATTAATATAGGGTCATGTTATATTCAGATCAGTTTCGGCTGTATGCAATTCAAGGATAAGTGCAAGTCAAATTATAAACCTATAGGAATTGTGAACCCGTTCTGCATATAGCCATTTTCAAATTGCACGATATGCACATAGCTGCAGTCGGACTGCATATAGTTATTGCCTTTATTAATTTTAAATATATGTAATTGTTCTTTAGTTTTAAATTGTGCTCTCATATAAACAAAGTTCTCTACCTACAATAAAAAATGTGCTCTCCCGCCGCTCGCAAACTTCCATGCACACAGCAAAATCGAGCGACGGATGTAGTTTAATGCTCAGAAGTTTACGAATGATCCATAATATAATGCTTGGGGGTTTGTTGTAACTATAACACAAACACAAATGTATAAATAGTTAAGTTCCTTCATTTGCCTTAAATGTTTCCTCTTGTTCAAAATTATTATTATTTTATAGCATTTAAATTTTAAAAAAGAAAAACTGTGTTACCAATAAGGCATGCAAAAAATGCTCGACGGGCCCAGGCCAGACTCGAGCCTACTAGGCCCGGGCTTTTTGTTTGCAAGACGCAGGCCGAGCATCGGACTAACCGGGCCAGGCCGGGCCCCTCTTAAAAAGAAGGGCCTGAGGGAGCCACCAGACTGGGCCCAGTCAAGCCGGGCCTGGTCGGCTCCCTCTAAAAAATGCAATGTTGGGGCCATGCTGGTCCCAACTTTTAATTAAATGTTGGGTCGGCGCCCCAGCAACTAAATGCTGGGGCAACGCTCCCGTATATTACCGCGCCTGGGCCGGACCCGGGCTGGGCACCAGGTCGGGCTTTGCTTAAAAAAGTGGGCCTCGTGAGCCCACTTAGGCTCAGCCTAGGCCTGGCCCGGGCCTAATCAAACCCAGATCTAACTGGGCCCAAACCCGGCCGGGCAATCGGGCTCGGGCTTATTTTGCATCTCTACTACTATAGACTATAGAGTAACACAGTAAATCTTTATCATTGAATTTATTTTAAAATTATTTTTTTAAATAAAAATAAACGTTTATTTAAATAATATTTTAATATAAATAACAAACTAATAATTTAATAAATAGTTAAATACGATGAAGTTTGAATTTGAGATTAAGATTGTTTCATAAATTCTATTTATCAACTGACTTAGGGCTCGTTTGATTTAGCGTTGAGGCTCCGTTCAGTTTTGGCAAAACGCGCCGCTCATACAATTTCCGTTTGTTTTTCCGCCCTCTGTTTCGAACACTCATGTTTCAGATCCTTTTATTTTCTTCCGCCGTTGCAACCCGTGGTCCCGAGCTCCAGTTGCAGCGTTTACCTTCTTGCGTTTCTGTCCTCCCGTAGAAAAGGCGAGCAGATCCCGCTCGATCTCGACAAAAATCTCGCTGAATGTCCTCTCATCGAAGGATCCAACATCGAGACGTACATCCACCATCGAGATCCAGTTCGTCGTCGTCCACCATCGAGACATACGTTGCTACTTTCTTCATGATCCCCGTGAGCCGTGACCCCTTCCATGTTCACTGATCCAGTTCGCCGGAATGAAAGACCGCTGCCTTCGATCAGAAAATTGGCGGCAAATAGCCGGAGAAGTTAATGCTGATAGCCGGAGAAAGTGTTGAGATTGTGAGTTGACTGTTGACCTGTAGAACTTCGGATTAATGGTGAGCAGAGGAGATCTCGGTGCAGAACTTTCTACTAGCCAACTATTTTCGAAAGTATTGCACACGGAGGAGATGACGGAGGCAGGAGGAGGCAGATGGCGGAGGCAGGAGGAGGCAGATGGCGGAGGCAGGAGGAGGAGATGGCGGAGGCACGCGGAGGAGATGACGGAGGAGAATCGGAGATAAACAGTAAAAATATTTATTATAAAGTTTAAACAGTAACAACATTTTTAAACAGTAAACTTTTATATTAATAAAAAAAAACTAAAATATATATATTATTATCAATAATATATATATATATATTAGAAAAAAAAATAAAAAATTTATATAATAGAAAATGTTGTATAATAAAAAATAATTATAAAACGCCATCGCTGTTTGGCCAAACGGTTCTCTGTTCTGAACAGCTCTGCAAACACAGACTACCCAAACAGAACTCCGTTTTCATCTCTTCAGTTTCCACCAGCTCCATTTACAAACCTCCCATTGCAACAGCTTCCTTTACAACCGCAACCGTTAAACCAAATGAAGCCTTAGTAATTTTTATGAAAAAAATGTATTAAATTTTTTAAAATATGTAAGGGTCAAAATGCATGTATTTGTGTAATATTATTAATGGATCTAATCATTGTCAATCATCTCACCAACAAGAAAAAATAGTAAATTGGTTCTTAACTTTATGTATTTTATAAAATAAATTTAGAAAAATTAGTTATAGCCTGTTTATTTCTGTAAAAACTCAAATTTCACATTTTATTGAAAAAAAAAACGTAATAAAAGTCAAGGGATTACTAGAAAGTATGCATGACATTATTGATTTTTCGTATGATTTCACTATAGACGTGAGTTGAATTTAATTTATTTTATCAAAACCTCATTATAACTAGAAAAAATGAATAATTAATTAATGACATATATTAAAAACTATATTTCACCAACAAAAATTAATTTTTTAAGTAATGCTCCTAGAAGATAAAAACATCATATCATAAAAGAAATATATCATTTTTTTTTCCAAATTGATCAATTGTAATAAAAATTTGTGTGATGTCAATGTAATTTAGGCATGTTTTTAATATATTTATCAATCTTTTTTAAATAATATTGTACTCCGCGAACAAACTTTATGAGTCCGCCACTATTTGTTACTCATGTATGCGCACCATAACATGCACATAAATTTACTCGATACTTAGGTTGGATTAAGGACATGTAAATTCAGTTATTTAAATAAATAATGACATTAAAATCCTCTTAAAAATTTCTCTCTTTTTTTGGAGATTCAAAACCCCTTCTTAAACAAGCAACTTCGTCCCTTTTTCCAGCGAATCTCCTGTCGCTCCTTCCTCCATCTTCTCCGGCGGATTCTCCAGTCGCTCCATCTTATCGGTTCTTCTCACAGCAGCTTTATTAATTAAACTGTTATTAATATTAAAACTGTTATTAATAATTAAAACATTATTAAAATAGTCTTACTTATATTATATAGATATTATTAGTTATTATATATTATTAATTTATTATACCGATGAACTATTATTGGACCACTTTATTAACATTTAAAATGTTAAATTGATATAATGATATTAACTTAGTAATAAAATATTAATCAGCACCACACAACACTAAAAAAGCTTGTTAAAATTAACATTAAGAATGAAAAAAAAAATCTTACAAATATAATCCTCTGTAGTGTCTAAAGATTACCAACTCATCCCTCAATCTTTGAAAACATTACAAATAGTCCCCTTTCACTTTTAACTCATTACAAAGGATAAAATTGGAATATCATACATTTTATTTGTTGAATATGACACTTTTCATCCAATTTTTAACAAAAGGGGAGATTGTAAACTGGGCAAATTTGTAGAGGAGGTATTTGTAATTTCAAAACATAAAGGGGAGGTACCTGTAATTATGCAAAGTCAGAGGGGAGGTCCCGGTAATTAACCCTATATAGGACCGACCGATCAATCGTAAGAGGAAATTAATATACAATGATATTAAAATATTAATCAGCCACACACAACACTAAAAAAGCTTGTTAAAATTAACATAATGAATGAAAAAAAATCTTACAAATATAATCCTCTGTCTAAAGATTACCAACTCATCCCTCCATCTTTGAAAACACTACAAATAGTCCCCTTACACTTTTAACTCATTACAAAGGATAAAAGTGGAATATCATACATTTTATTTGTTGAATATGATACTTTTCATCTAATTTTTAACAAAAGGGGAGATTGTAAACTGGGCAAATTTGTAGAGGAGGTATTTGTAATTTCAAAACATAAAGGGAAGGTACCTCTAATTATGCAAAGTCAGAGGGGAGGTCCCGGTAATTAACCCTATATAGGACCGACCGATCGATCGTAAGAGGAAATTAATATACAAAGATATTAAAATATTAATCAGCCACACACAACACTAAAAAGCTTGTTAAAATTAACCTAACGAATGAAAAAAAATCTTACAAATATAATCCTCTGTCTAAAGATTACCAACTCATCCCTCCATCTTTGAAAACATTACAAATAGTCCCCTTACACTTTTAACTCATTACAAATGGTAAAATTGGAACATAATAAATTTCATTTGTTGAATATGAAGCTTTCCATCCAAATTTTAACACAAAGGGGAGATTGTAAACTGGGCAAACTTATAACGGGGAGGTACCTGTAATTATGCAAAGCCGGAGGGGAGGTCCGACCGAAATTAGGACCGACCGATCTTAAGAGCAAATTAACCCGCGCTAGTGAAATTAGGACCGAAAAGAGACCATGAGCAAGAGGAGAGCAAGGAGGAGGCCGACGCCGAACGGCGATCCGCGGGCACGGTGGAGGGACTCCCTCTCCGGCAACGGGGCTGTGAAGAAGGACACGCTTCGCCGACCGTCGGGTCCACTGACGAGCGAGTGCACGGCGAGCAGCAGCAGCACCATCGCGATCAGCAGAAACCTGACCTGGTACATGACGCTCTCCAGCACAGACTCGTAGCTCAGGTACCACGACAAGCCCAAGAAGAGGAGCAGCGTGAGGAAGAAGAAGAGCAGGTGGAGAGGAAGAGGAGGGGAGGACTGCGAGTAGCTGGTGGAGCCACCGTGTTGGTAGTAGTAGATTGCCATCTCTCTCTCTCTCTATCTCTACCTCTCTCTCTCTCTCTCTCTCTCTCTCTCTCTCTCTAATTCCAGCGGTTGTGCTGAGAGATATATATAAGATGCAGGGGAGGGCGAGAGAGAGAAAAAGGAGGGGTTTTTAAGGAGATTCAAAATCCGCTTTCACAAGCAAAACATTACAAGAGCTAGTAGATGAGAATCCCTCTTCTTAAATAATAAAATTTATTACTAATTCTAATTAACAAGGGATTTAGGAAAATTTAGCTAGAATATTTTCCTTCCTGCTTTGCAATGAATTCTGAGCAACTAATTTATTGTTTCCTAATTATTATAAGAAAAAATTTATTGGCAGCCCTATTAGGGTCCGTTCGTTTCACAGACATCGATATTGAAGTATTGACTTTCAATCTAATATCAATACACACGAGAAATGACATTGAGTTTAAATCCAATTCTTTTGTTCGTCCGTATGATAATTTTCGTCTGTATGACACTTATGGATATTGATAGACCTTTTTTTTAACTCTAGTTTTTATTCTTAGGTTTAACAACTATTGGCAGCCCTAACCTAAAGTCACACCCCCATGATGTTTCCTCCCGACGCCTCTCTCCCCTTACGCCGATCGGAGTTGCGCCTCCCAGCCGATCTTCGCCTGAGCCATCAGGAAGTCAATTCACTCGGCGATCTCGTCCCGTTCAGCAACAAGGTTTATAGCGGGAATCTGGAGAAAAGGCTGGGAATTACAGCGGGAATCACTGTTCTGATACAGAACTTGCCGGAGAAAGGGGACAGGTACGAGGCGATCTATAACTTCTATTTTGGAGATTATGGCGCCCACATCTCGGTGCAGGGGCAGTATCTCACCTACGAGGACTCTTACCTGGCGATGACTGGTGGCTCCGGTATCTTTTTTGGGGTTTATGGTTAGGTATTGCTGCGTTAAAAGGTTTCCCCTATAAGCTCTACTACACGCTCTATCTAAAGGGCATCCCCGACCTCCCGGAGGAGCTGATCTGCACACCCGCGCCGCCTTCCGTCGCTGCAGAGCTGAGCGAGGCTGCCAAGGCGACGGAGACGAGCGTTACTTTTCATTTTTTTTAAACATTTTTTGGTCTGCCAATACCATATTGGCATGTCCTTAAATTTTTGCGATCTGCCATTGACAATGAGCTACCATTAGCATAAATAAGTCTGCCAATTACACCACTCTAATTTATTATAATTAGATTTAGTTTTTTTATTTATTTTAAAAATGTTGATATGAGAGCAATTTTTTGAGTTTTATAATTGTCGTGACAAATATATATGCATAGTTAAGGTGGTCTCACAATACTAGCTAGGGTTGTTAGGGCTCCGTTTATTTGAACTTTTTTTCGCTGTGTTTTTAAAAAAGTAGAAACGTTGTTGTATGCTTGTCTGAATAGCCTTCATTTGGAACCCTTTGTCATGTATATATCTTTGAATTTATTTTTCTAAAGAATGAATTCTAGGGCGGCTCCATTTGGCCCGGCGTTGGCGGTCATGAATCGTCGTGGTGCCCGACCTCACCTAAGGAACTTAATTCATCCACTTTTATGCTCAAAACTAGTTTCTTTTCTTGCTGGCAGTCATAATAGTTGTCATACTAAACATGCATTCTATGACGGTGAAGTTTTTCTCCAAACTCACAGGAATAAAAATGTCGCGCCAATCTGAGCCTAGATCTTCATTTCAATGTCACTTAGCGCTCCCAGGGATTGGATATGAGTCATACTCTTTTAGCTCGAGAGCGAGCTAGGCACGCAAACAGTCAAAATGTAAAACCAACAACAGGGGGAATATTTTTACGTCGAAAATATGAAAAGAGACAAAACCACAGGGCCTGGCCCAGTTCTGAGAAAATCCACTAGTTGTAGTTGTTTACATGAGTTAAAGTTTTAGAAGGGTGATAGGTCAACACACCGCTCCTTTATAAGCCTCTTGAGAAAAGGTGAAGTCTTGAGCTGCGCTCGCGCGAGCAGTCGCCGAAGCGGAGGATTCACAACTCGAGCGCATGTTGAGCATGAGAATGAACGTAGACACAAGTCTTCGCCGGAACCTCAGAGCTATGTCTTCTCCTTTTTTTTTTCTGTCCCTCCAAATGAAGGTATGTGCGTTCTTATAGCTTTTCTGAAGGGCGCACTGGTAATTGTGCCCTCTTAGTAATTGAACGAGCGAATAGGAGCGCACGATTCCAGTCACATAGATCACCAATTTCAAAAAATGACGACCAAGCCCCCTGGGTGACCCGGGCAATTCGGGCGGTCCGGGCAGGCCCGCTGGAGAAACGACGACGGAGGTGGTGATGAGCGTGCGCATGCACATTAGGCGCTCTCGCCAACACGATTAGCGTGCCAGCGGTCATGCAGGCACATCGTGTGTGCACATTAGGCACGCTAGGGGGCGCGTTGCGGGCTAGTGTTGCGTGTCGTGTGTGCATATTTTTGAACCCTGCATGTCTTGCGCATGTTTTTAGACTTTGCGTGCGGCTTGAGAACACAGTTTTTTACTTGGTGTGTGCTTTGTGTGCGTGTGCTTTTTGTGCGCGTATGTGAATATGGTTACGCGAACGTTAACGTCTTACAGAGTTGCGCTCATGCGAACGTGCTGCAAAGAAATGGCCTATCCGACATCTACCCCCACCAGAAGGGGAATGCACCACGCAAGCCCGGAGATCCTGTCGGGCGATGCCGAGTGCGCAGAGCTGGCGACATCGAGCAATTTGTCTGTATCGGGATCTTTGAAGAGAGTAGATTTTTCGGGCAAGACACGATTCAGGATCAACGACGGTCGATTGCCCAGTGTGAGGTCCGGATTGGGGGCACAAGAGGCTCCTAAATTCATGAGCAGAGTGAGCACCTAAGTCTGGCGTTCTTTCAACGGATGTTGCCAGCGCTACTACGACTTCCATGAGAAGCGGGATGTTGTTGACAAGTGAGTTGGCGGGAGCTTGATCAGCATGCATGTTCCTCGAGGACTGCCCCACTGGTAGCGCGAGTGTTTCTTCTAGTCATTGTTGCTAGTCAGGAGTACTTCCACAGAGCAAGTACTATTTTCAGAAGTTCTTCATAGTTTTGGGAACATCTTTCCCACAGCTGACGCCAAACTGTTGTGGGTCGTTTAATGCTTCCACGGACCAGATGAATCATACCACCTTAGCTCGAGAGCGAGTCAAACACGCAAATAGTCAAAATGTAGAACCAACAGCAGACGACAAGACTTTTAGGTGGAAACCATGAGAAGGGAAAAAACCCTCGGGACCTGACCCAGTTCTGACAAAATCACTAGTTGTAGCTATTTGCATGAATTAGAGTTTAAGGAGGGTGACATGTTGTAACACCCCAAAGTTCCGCTAAGTGTGAGGGCTGGAATACCCAAGGCTTCTGTAGCTGGGAGCTAACGCCGAATGGTAGGTACTACCACTGGCGGTAGCTGTCTCAACGAGACGTCGAGAGGTTTCATCGAGTGGTTAGCGCGGCGCGGTAGAGATACCGTCGGCGATAGGTTTGTCTAGACGATAGCGTCGAAAGGGTTCGTCGAGACGTTAGCGCCACGCGGTAACTCACAGGAACAGATTCGTAAGCAACAATTTCTGTGCGTCCGATCTTCTTAGATCTTGATCTAATGGCTTAGATAGGTTCGTCCGAAAGTCCTAAATAGGGCAGAGGAGTTCTCTTTTATTATTGTCAAGTCCTTTGTGATTTTGGGGGCTAAGGTGAGAGGGAGAGCTTGGAGGAAGAAGAAGGGCAAGATCCGAAACCAAATCCATGGAGAGGACTCGAAGGCGCTCATTTCTATTCGCGCCTTTTAACGGATCCATGGCGAGGAAGAAAGTTCAAAGGGTAATGACATCTCTCCACCCAGTTTTAGGATGCGTGCATGACATCTCTTATTTTGCCTTCTATTTTTCTGAAATTTGTTGCACCAGATCTCTCAAATGAGAGGGGTTTGGGTCGCCTTGGTTCAAGAGGAACCATCGGGTTGATTGAGTCTGTCCCCGACATTATTTTGCATTAGTGACCCGCTCCGTTAGTGGATTAGGCATTGTGGGTGAAGCCGAAATCGCGACCGGTGGTCCGATTCGGTGATGTTGCTTAACGTGCATTTTAGGGATTTTCTAGAAATCCGATTGCGAAGAAAACGTCATTGTGACGCCCTTTATGTTTCGTGTGAGAATGAGCGTTAGTTCGAAAAGGGAAATATTGTGCATGGTGAACAACTTGTGATGCCACTTGTATGTGAAGGAGTGACTTCATCTTTGTGGTCGGCTGGCTAGCTCGTGAATGTTGGGATTCATGTGTGAAGAGTGTCCCGGCAAGATGAGTCCCCTTTTGTGCTAACTGTCGAGAACAAATAAGCTGATGTGCCCGATGACATTGTGGACCATGTGCGGGTGAGGCCTCAGCGGAGTTCTTAACTTTTGGCTTGGTGATTGTGGCGAGAACAAGTAAGCTGATGCGCCCGATGGCATTGTGGGCCTTGTGCGGGTGAGGTCTCAGCGGAGTTCCTGGCCTTGGGTTTGCACGCCCCCTGGGGAAAAGATGAGTACCCTTTGATTATTGTGAAATGATGATATGTGATGTTATGTTAGAAGCATACACGTCATAGGGTGCTTTGGGTGAAACCCAGGTTTCCATACATGCTGCATTGTTAGGCCCCTTACTTTAATTGCTCAACATAAAAACGTGGATGATGCTTGTGAAACTCATATCTGTTGCTTTTATGTTATTATTATTCATTACATTTGCATACGAAGTGCTGACATGCATGGTGATGTAATTCCCCGGGGTCCGCTAGGACGGTCGGGAGGTGGGGTGTTGTTACACCGTTATTGGTCAGCCAAAGCTGACCCTCGTTATACCGCTCTTTGTTTATTGGATGCAGGGCAGTGATCGTAGGCTGGACCCAGCTCGCCGGCCAAAAAAGACTAAGCCTCATGAAGTGTACCTCCTCATGGTTTCCTATTTGTTTATCCTGTCTTTACTTTGTTCCGACTTGCATGTCGAGGTAACATAGGAATGCTATTATCTTTTGGATATTTTATTTGCTATGGTTGATGACTTGAGTATCGGTTTTGTAAGGCCTTAAGACCGTGGTACTCTTATGTAGATGTTGACAACTTCCGTGCTTCTTGTTAATATTTTCAATGTGTTTGTTCTGAGTTTGGTAAAATTTATATCATCTTTTGATACTAAAGATGTGGCGACTATATGTTGTGGGGTCCCGATCGGACCTATATTATATGGTCATTATATGGGAGGTGTAACAATTGTTGGAGCCTATGTTCCGCATCTCTTGTTTTGAGAATAACAAATACCGTGTTGTATTTGATCTTGTATTTTGTGTGTTTATAGTGTGCAGGTTTTACAGGAACTATAGCTACATGAGTAGTTTGCTGATTGGAGACGACTCTCTAGAAAGAGAGCTAACGCCCGCGTTAGTTATTAACGCCCCACGTTAACAATCGTTGAGAAGAAAACCGCTGAGACGAAAACCGCTGAGACGAAGACCGCTGAGACGAAAATCGCTGAGAAGGAAACCGCTGAGAAGGAATCCGTCGAGAAGCCAAAGACAACGCCAATGTTAGGGCTTATCGCTGGGCGATAGCCGTTTGACGAACTTCGCTAGCCATTCGACGAAATGTGATGCCGGTCGACAAAACTGTGTTCGACGAAATCTGAAGGCGTTCGACGAAAGGAGATTCCGTTCGACGAAATGAACTTGCGCTCGACGAAATTGCGCTTGACGAAACTGCGTTCGACGAAATCTGAAGGCGTTCGACGAAAGAAGATTCCGTTCGACAAAATGGACTTGCGCTCGACGAAATTGGGCTTGACGAAACTGCGTTCGATGAACGTTGAAGGCGTTCGACGAACTTTGATTCTGATCGACGAAAGAGCGTTCGACGAAATGAGTTTCATTCGACGAAATTAGTTTCTGCCATGATCCCGACGGTTTGCACGATTTCCGCCACGACAGTGCACGTCACTAACGTCGGCGTTAGTGATTAACGCCACGCGTTAGCTTCCGAGGCTATTTAAAGTACAGCTCCTCTCATTCCTCATTGAGATGATTCCAGAATTCTGATACTTTGGAGAGAGGTTTGTCTACAGCAATTAAGAGATCTCCCTTGGGCTAACATGAAGATCTAAAGAAGATTTTGAAGGAGAAGGTCTACAACGCATATTCCATACAAAGGATGATCGTTTCAAGAATGCCAACATCTACATCGCCTTCGCCTTCACCTTCATAATTTCTTCAGGAGTTTCTCTTTACTTATCTTGTAATATTTTACTTTTTCCTTTTGTAATTTGTGTGGAGAAATCGTTCGGGGAGAACGGCGGATTCCATGGGTAAATTCGCCTTGTGTTGGCGACTAGGTCCTTGTGCGGCTTAGGGGATAATTCGCCGCCTTGTGCATGGCGACTAGGTCGAGGGTAGATCTAGGGGGTGGCTAGAGGCCTTATCTGGGGTAAGATAGGCTATAGTCAACCAGTCCTTGGGGAGAAGGACCGGTGAAACAACAAAAAGTGTTTTTACATATTCTCGCCTTGATTTCTAGCGTTATAAAAATCAAACATTTGTGTATTCAATTTATTATGAAATAAAATCATGTCTTTTAATGTTCTATTCAATTGATTTTATTTCCTCTTCAAGAATATTTTAATTTCTACTCCATTAAAGTATTAAAATTAACATTTATTTAATTATCTTTGAAATACAATAATCGTTTTTATTATCTCTGATTTTTTGGAATTGTATTTCATTCAAGATTTCATAAGTAAAATCACTGTGGTAATCTTTTTGTGATAAGAAAAATTTTCTGGAGAGCTAACGCCCAGCGTTAACACTTAACGCCAGCGTTAGCAACAGTTAACAAAAAGTTTTGTTTCTCTTATTTAAAAAGGAATCTTCAATACAATCTTTACTGAGATATCAAAATATATTTTCTTATAAAATATTCCTAAACTTTGATCATAAACTTTGATAAATTTAATTAAGATTTAAAATTCCATAAAGCCCTTATTCACCCCCCCTCTAAGGGCGCCGTAAGATCCAACATGTGGTATCAGAGGGTAGGTTATTCCAATACGGCTTCACAACCGGGAATAATGGCGCTTCATGATTTCGCATTTTCTAGAGGGGATAATTTTTATGTAAATGAAAAATCATTATGTCCACCATTATTTATGGGTGAAAATTATGATGGGTGGAAAACACTTATGGAAAAATTTCTTACAACTTTGGATATTGAAGTTTGGAATATTACAATTAAAATGCCTCCAATTATTCTAAATAAAGATGAAATGTTTTTAAATGTCAAATCTATGAATAGTCTATATTGTGTTCTAGATCAAAATATTTTCAAACTTATTTATACGCTTCCTACTGCTTTTGAAGTTTGGAAATTTCTTGAGAATACTTATAGTCTTTCTTCCACATATGATGAATAAGAGGAATTCCTTACGGATCCAAGAGAAGAAATCGACGAGGACTCATGCTTGGAGGAAGATCTATCTAAGAGAGAAACAATATTGAACTCAATTGATGGCAAAACATCAAGCAAAAGAGAAGACGGAAACTATAGCAAATTAAGAAAATCTAAATCTTCTCTTTTTGTAACAAATTCTATTTTTACATTTCGTGTGCTTAAATTTGCTAAACGTAAAATTTGAAAGTTGAAACATGCTAATTCCAAATTACATTTAGAAAATAAAACTTTAAAAGCAAACGCTAAAGTAGAATCTTATATTGATGTTTCAAATTCTCTTTCATGCTCTTTTAAAAATGCTAAACCTTGTTTTGATTATAATACTTTTAAAGAAGAACTCAAGGTTTTGGAAAAAGGTCTTTTAACTTCAAAAGAGCATAATGAAAAATTGTTAAGAGAAAATGATAATTTAAAGGATAAACTAGAATCATTAAAAATGTTTATTCAAAATTTTTCATATAATAAAAAATCTTTTATTTCTAGTTTACCAAATTATCAAAAGTTTAAAAGCTTAACTTCATATTATAAGAGTATGTCTATAAGAAAGAGTGGAAATGAAAATCATCAAAATAAGAACCAATCATTTAAAACATATTGTAACCCACTTTTTCAACATTCAATTCTTAAGAAAGACCATCACTCTTATAAACTCTCAAAGAATCCATATAATAAAATTCATTATGATTATCAACATCAATGTATTTTGAAAAATAATTTGAATAAACATAAATTCCAAATGAATTATTTTTCAAACAACTATCATCACAAAAAGATGTCAAATAATCATAATATGAATTTAAAAGATAAACAACCAAAGTATGAATGGAGGCCCAAAATTAAAAACGAAACACTAGCTCCACTTGTAAAGGCCCATTCATCACCATCTCTCCAAAAGCCAACACGATGTTTTTGGATACCCAAAGGAACCATCACACTTGGTCCCCTTTGGATACCTAAATCTCTCATTCACTAGGAATCATTGTATTGCATGAAGTAGAAATAAATTAAAAATGAAATATCATTACTCTACTTCATAATATGTTTAATTGTTTTTTTTGAGCCAACACATTATGATCACTTTATATATCATGAGATATGACTTTCATTTTAAGCCTAATGTTTAACAAATCAAATTGAATTAAATTGAACATAAAGTCATAATTTTTAAGTGATTTATCTTTTTTTCTATGTTTTATCCTTTTTAAATCCATTGCCTATAAATGTCTTATATTATCAATATAAATTGAATGCTAAATTTGCTAAATGATATTATCAAGACTAATGAAATTACTTTCAAAATTGGATTTAAATGGACTTTTAAGGGTCTTAGGCTAAAATATTAAATGCACAACTTATTGCATATTTATCTATTTTTCGTTGCTGCATATAATAACCCATATATTGAAAATCATAATCGAGAAAAATCGGAATCAAATAATATAAAAAACAATGTGTTTTAAGTCAAATATTGTAACTCTGTTGCTAACGCCAGGCGTTATCACTAACGCTGGCGGTAGCATATTTTCCTAAAAATTCCGATTTCTCTAATTATTATTTTTCTGAAAAATTATTTTACTATCTGATATCACTTCATTTTGAAGTGATGGAGCTCCTTATTTTGTTAAAATCATTGATCTAAATGTGAGAGAAATGCGTTAATTGAATAAAAAAATACTCTTAATATATATTTATGTCCAACACTAATATATGTTGACATTTTCCATTGTTTCTTGCTAGTTTTATCGAAGGAACTGAATCGGTGGTAATCTGGGACGTGATATGCAGTTTTGCTGAATTTTTGACAAAGGTGTTGTAACACAAAAACGGGGTGTTGTAACTTTTTACTCTCTAAATTTCAATGGAGAACTAGGTGTTGCAACACCTAAAATTGGGTGTTGCAACATATCTGCGAATTTTTAAGTCCGAATTTCAGATTTGTAACCGCCGAAATTATGAATGATGGGACATGTCTTTTCAGTTTGAGAGGGCAGTTATTTGGTCGAAATTTAGGCTGGAATATAGGGGTTGGACGTGACTTTTCAAAAGGGGATTTTTGGAGTGAGAGTTTTGGAGACGAAGAAGAAGGGATTTCGCCATTTTTGGAGAGGAGTTCTTTGGAGACGGACGGGTCGACCATCAAGGGAGAAGAACACTTCTGAAGCGGATCCCTACAGCGCTCATATTTATCTAAGGATGGCTAGTAAGATCTTTCCGTTTGAGTGGTTAAACATTTCCTCCATGAACTAATTTTTCAATGTCTTGTATGAAGTGAGTATCGTGTTTATTGTGATGAATTGATGTTAATTTCCTCTTCATGTTTGAATAATTCTCTTTCTTTATTGGCTTTATGTTCATTGTTATGGTTATTTTGAGCAAGTATTCTTCTTCTACTTAGCGTGGCGAGATTCGAGAGAGGAGTTGCGCTAATCTAGGGTTAAATCCTTTTTGCTGCGTGGCGAGATTCGAGAGAGGAGTCACGTATTTCTTAAATCAAAATTCCATCTTTTTACTACGCTGCAAGATTCGAGAGAGGAGTGGCGTAAGTGTAGCGTAAATCCTAATTTAGTTTCAAGAGAGAAAGAGATTTCCTCGTTGGCTAACAACGGTGATTTTACATTTAATGTTGTTTTATTTCGTCCTAAGTTAGAGATGATTAGGGGGATTTGGAAGGGCAGATATCGGAGATCGAGAGATGACGATATCCAATTAAAAATCATTGTAGGAAAGTGATTAATTAATTCACGAGGATTATGTTTGAGATTTCATCATAATAAGCATGGGAAAACAAAATACAAGACTATTTTTCCAAAATCTGAACCAAAGGTCTAGTAATAGTAATTAAATAGTTTTATTTTCTCGTTGTAGTCTGATAATTATTATCGAAATTCACTTTAAAATTGTCACTTGAATTTAGAGAAAAGAACGATCTAGTAATTGCAAGCACTAATTCACTCACTTCCTCGAGGGAACGATCACTTCTCACTCTTTATTACTTGGTCTGGCACGTGCACTTGCGTAATACAATTCACCGCGTATCACTATCATTATTTTCAAATACCTTATATTTGTTTTGTCCAATTTCTACAAATTAAAATAAAAAAATTTACAAAAATGATGAATATGATTTCACAATCACCACCATGATCTATTAATATCCTATGCTAAAATTCACTATAATCATATATCATAATTCATGATTTATCAAGAACTATCTTAAATCAATTGTTTCTATCAACCTTAGGAATTATGAAATATATGATTGCAATTAGTATTATAGTTTCATATCTTGTTTTGTGTGTGTGATGTGCATCTCTATTGTTTGCATGTATCTCATTATCTTTAGACCTATAAATTAACTTGATATCAACAAAATGAAATCAAATAGAATTGTCACTTCTTTTTAGGTCTATGAAAATTCAAAACTCTATGTTTGAATACATGCAATTCAATTATATTTTTTCCCAATTTTACTTAGCTTTGCACCTTGTTGTCGTAATTCATCATACTAGCATCATCACTTACTATTGATAGAAATCAATGTCCATGCTAGTTATATAACTTGCAATGCTAAAGTAAATTATATTACTAGAATATGAAAATCATAATTTCCTTTGTAGTTATTTGCATGAATAAAAATTTTCTATATGGATTTAAAATCAACAATCTTTGATGTAAGTGTAAATCCAAAACTAATCATGCAATTATACCATAGTTTATATATTTAAGGCTTAAACGCTTAGTATGTCCATAATCATTAAACCTATGACATGTGTCTCACAATAGCGAGGGTGTAGGATTGTATGCATTAGATACCTAACCTCTAAGTCATGTCTTGTCCTTAACCGGAGAGGATTCCAGTAGGGCCTTGCGAGGCACTGGGGGGAAAGAGTGCTAGGTTGAGCATTATCTTTTGTATGCATATGGATTAACACCCCAACCTACGGCATGTGTGCAGCTCCTCATGTCCATCTGTCTCTTAGTACGGGGCTATAGTGTGTAGACATGTAGTTAGGGTATATTATTCTTGGGTATACTCATATTATATTCATTGCATGAATATATATTATCTCACTCCTTATACTAAAATCATGCATATTTGTTTTTGTTCTAACATTGCATCTTGTGTTTGCATATTTTATTATTTTAAGCTTTAATGATTTTACAAAACACAAGTATTTGAAAATCACCAAAAACATGCTAAAAGAGTCTTCAAATCTAATCAATATACTCTGAAATTTCAATTGAAGGAAGGTCTCTTTATAATACAAATGAATTGAGAAAAATGTTTTTCAAAATATCAAAATTTGCAGTTCTGTCTCGGCTTTAAGAAGCTAACGCCTGGCGTTAGCTCCTTTGCTCCAATTTTTTTTGAGTAATTTCTGGTATTATTTTAATGTTTTGTGTGTGTTTTATTTCTCTGTTTGTAAAAAGTTTTCTATCTTTTTTATTTCCTTTAAAACAAAATTTTATTTCTTTTAAAATATATATATATATATATGTATTTTCTCATGCATTATTTTGGGTTTATTTTTCTGGCATAGAATATCATTTACTGATTTGGCTAAAATGACTTCTATGTTTTCTAGAGAATATATATAAAAAAACAAATACAAAATTATAAAACAATTTCAAAGAACAAAAATATGTTTTTTCTATTTATGTGTGTTTATTGTTTTTTGCATATATAAAAATTCAAAAATTTATAAAAACTGATTGTTATTCATTGCCATTGTCAAGGATGATTAATTATATCAATTAAAGATTAAATACAATGTTTAATTTAACTTTCAAGTTTCTTAAAAAACATTGTTTTGTATTTGTCATGCCTTGAAAATTATCTTGTTATGTGCAATGAAATTGATTGTAGATATACATGTGTAGAAATGCTTAGCATGCCTCTAAGTATGAGTAATGTATTTTGTTTGATAATGATTTATTCACTCACTTATTTTTGATAATCTACATATGTTTACAATCTTATACTTGCATGATTGTGTAGTGTAATAACATAAATAATTAAAATGCATAAATAGATTACCTACACAACATTGAATTGGTTATTACAATTCTGTCTTTCATGCACTTATTCATTAAAAAAATGTGGTTTCAAATGCTATGTTTGCAAATCAAGTGAATTCGGAGTCCTTAGTCACTAAACAAAAAAGCAAATAATCAATGACAAGGAAAACTCCACCAAGCACTACTCACCCTCCTGATAAGTCTTAATGAGCATTGTGAGGTTGAGCACCTTGGCTAAGAATTGTAAAGTATCTTGTAGCAAACATTTATACATCACTTCTCTTAGTACACCGGATCACAAAAAAAATGAAAATAAAGCTAAAAAGTATAAATGTGATCCTCAAGCACTACTTTGCACCCTGATAAGCCTTAATAAGCATTGTGTGTGCAGAGCACCTTGGTAGTTGTACTCTTTATTTATGTGCATTGAAATATTGTGGAAGTAATAATATTTGTGTATTTAATGTTGTGTTATTTCATTATATATGCCATGTGTTTTTGATTGATTCACTTGTATACTTTATCAAAACACTACTTTGTACACATCATTATCTTTCATAAAACTTCTACTCATGAGAATTGGATCCTAATGCTCATCTACTCCAATCTCTATAAACTTAAGTAAATGCACTAGATAACAAAGCATGATCACTACAATGTTTATGTTTACTTGAAATGCAAATTTTATTACATTGTAGTTTTTGTATCTTTTCTTGATATTATGAAATCATGCTTGCAATTTTATATTAATGGAATAACATCTCTTGAATCTATAACTCAAACATCAACTTTTCAAATTTAAAACTCATTATCCTTTGTACGATTTTATCTTCTAAAATGATGTTTATGTTTAAGAGTGCTTATTATATTCTTCTGCTAAGTTCACCACGTATGCTCATTCATGTCTTTTTTTTACACCGTGGTATTCTAGCTTTTTTCTTTTCAACAAGAGGTATCTTAAAATAGAATGCTTACTTTATCATGTCAGCTATGTTGCTTACTACTATATGTTCCATCATGCTTATATTTTTCTCAACAAGTAGTATTTAACAAACTTTTGATTGCATCCTATTTTTCTTCTCATAAAACATATTACTTCTTATTATATACTCACTCCTAAACCCTCTTTTGATACTACCAAAAGGGGAGATTAAATTGCATAAATCTAATATTTATGGGGAGTGCATTATAATAATATTAAACTAAAAAGGGGTATCTTTGTAGGGGGAGTAATCATATAGGAGGTGCATACACTCTCATATGCTCGATCATGACAATCCTTCAATAAGTGGTTCTTTATCCATCTTAGAAGATATACACTCACCCCTACCCACTTTTGCTAATAACAAAGGGGGAGAATAAATTGAGAAATCTAGTAAAATAGATATTTAGGGAGAGTAAATTATAAGAGAACACTTATGTAGAGGGAGGACTTCATATCAAAAGAGTATGCATTATCGCTATCAAATCTATCTTGCTTTTAACCTGTTATTCATGCATATATTATTACCTCACTTATTTATAAACACAAATGGTCTTAATCTCACTAATTTCTCATACAGGTATTTGTTATTATCAAAAAGAGGAGATTGTTGGAGCCTATGTTCTGCATCTCTTGGTTTGAGAATAACAAATACCGTGTTGTATTTGATCTTGTATTTTGTGTGTTTATAGTGTGCAGGTTTTATAGGAACTATAACTACATGAGTAGTTTGCTGATTGGAGACGACTCTTTAGAAAGAGAGCTAACACTCGCGTTAGTTGTTAACGCCCCGCGTTAATAATCGTTGAGAAGAAAACCGCTGAGATGAAAACCGCTGAGACGAAGACCGCTAAGACGAAAACCGCTGAGAAGAAAACCGTTGAGAAGGAATCTGTCGAGAAGCCAGAGACAACGCCAGCGATAGGGCTTATAGCTGGGCGGTAGCCGTTCGACGAACTTCGCTAGCCGTTCGACGAAATGTGATGCCGGTCGACGAAACTGCGTTCGACGAAATCTGAAGGCGTACGACGAAAGGAGATTCCGTTCGACGAAATGAACTTGCGCTCGACGAAATTGCGCTTGATGAAACTGCGTTCGACAAAATCTGAAGGCGTTCGGCGAAATCTGAAGGCGTTCGGCGAAAGAAGATTCCGTTCGACGAAAGAAGATTCTGTTCGACGAAATGAACTTGCGCTCGACGAAATTGTGCTTGACGAAACTGGTTCGACGAACGTTGAAGGCGTTCGACGAACTTTGATTCCAATCGACGAAAGCGCATTCGATGAAATGAGTTTCGTTCGACGAAATTAGTTTATGCCACGATCCTGACGGTTTGAATGATTTCATCCACGACAGTGCACGTTCACTAACGCCGACGTTAGTGATTAACGCCACGCGTTAGCTTCCGAGGCTATTTAAAGTACAACTCCTCTCATTCCTCATCGAGAAGATTCCAGAATTCTGATACTTTGGAGAGAGGTTCATCTACAGCAATTAAGAGATCTCTCTTGGGCTAACATGACGATCTAAAGAAGATTTTGAAGGAGAAGGTCTACAATGCATATTCCATACAAAGGACGATCGTTTCAAGAACGCCAACATCTACATCGCCTTTGTCTTCACCTTCAGAATTTCTTGGGGAGTTTCTCTTTACTTATCTTGTAATCTTTTACTTTTTCCTTTTGTAATTTATGTGGAGAAATCATTCGGGGAGAACGTTGGATTCCGGGAAGGATTCCATGGGTAAATTCGCCTTGTGTTGGCGACTAGGTCCTTGTGTGGCTTAGGGGATAATTCGCCGCCTTGTGCGTGGCGACTAGGTCGAGGGTAGATCTACGGGGTGGCTAGAGGCCTTATCTGTGGTAAGATAGGCTATAACCAACCGGTCCTTGGGAGAAGGACCGGTGAAACAACAAAAAGTGTTTTTACATATTCTCGCCTTGATTTCCAGCGTTATAAAAATCAAATATTTGTGTATTCAATTTATTATGAAATAAAATCATGTCTTTTAATATTCTATTCA
Organism: Dactylorhiza incarnata; assembly: GCA_033032865.1. NCBI lineage: Eukaryota > Viridiplantae > Streptophyta > Magnoliopsida > Asparagales > Orchidaceae > Dactylorhiza > Dactylorhiza incarnata. The sequence continues at coordinate 3,676,349 of JAWHQI010000176.1, read as the reverse complement.
ATTGATTTTATTTCCTCTTCAAGAATGTTTTAATTTCTATTCCATTAAAGTATTAAAATTAACATTTGTTTAATTATCTTTGAAATACAATAATCGTTTTCATTATCTCTGATTTTCTGGAATTGTATTTCATTCAAGATTTCATAAGTAAAATCACTGTGGCAATCTTTTTGTGATAAGAAAAATTTTCTGGAGAGCTAACGCCCAGTGTTAACACTTAACGCCAGCGTTAGCAACAGTTAACAAAAAATTTTGTTTCTCTTATTTACAAAGGAATCTTCAATACAATCTTTACTGAGATATCAAAATATATTTTCTTATAAAATATTCCTAAACTTTGATCATAAACTTTGATAAATTTAATTAAGAGTTAAAATTCCATAAAGCCCTTATTCACCCCCCCCCCTCTAAGGGCGCCGTAAGATCCAACAACAATTTGCTACCATAGGTAGGTTTGCGTTCTTGTTGAGATTTAGTGTAATCAGATCGCGTTAAGAGGTTGTCCACATTGGAGTACTTTGCGGGACCATGAGTATCCTTGTGTTCGATGTCTTGCGAATAGAGTTTGATTCGTTGTTTCCTTGCTTATGCTAGGATGGTGGCGACGATGCAAGGACGTCGATGCGTCAAGAGGAGCCTTCGACAAGTAATGCTACTGTCCCAGCCCTTATGAATATGGGTGTGTCCCCGGCAAACTTCTGTCGTATGCTAGCAGAGGCGATGGTAGCAACTCAAGGTGCGGTGATTCCACCGATTGCGAAACTTGTTGTGCAAGCTGCGACTCCTGTTACCCTGGTTACTGTTACACCGTAGGTGGGAGTAAGGCAGGTAGAGTCATTAGCTGAGAGAGCGGTTGGGAGGGAGATCGTCATATGAAGTATTTTCTGAGTTTCCATCCTCCGACATTCAAAGGAGTTATTGGCACTCTGACAAATGTCGAGGATTAGTTGGCAAGGATTCAGGAACTCCTGAAAGCGGCAGAGACCTCAGAGGACAAGCAGTCCCAGTTCGCAGCGTTTATGTTAGAAGGTGACGCCAAGTTGTGGTTGGTGAATCACAACGGTCGTCATTTCCATGGATGTACCCCGTCCATGGAAGAGTTTGAGAATGCTTTCCTGAAGCGCTATATCCCCTCTTCGATGAGGGTAACACTTCAGAGGCAATTCTTGCACTTGGTGAAGCGTGAGAAGTCGGTAGACGAGTACTTGCAGGAGTTTACTCAATTAGGTCATTACGCGGGGGCAACCATGGCAGATGATGAGGAGAGGGATAATCTCTTCTATCAAGGTCTGAGAGAAAATTTAAGGCAACCTCTGATAGTTTTGAAGAATGCAGGATTCAATGAGCTAACCCAACGTCGTAAGGGCTTTGCAACAAAGCAAGGAGAAGGTAAACCTTCTCAGTCTCAGGGGAAGTCTGAGGGAAGTCGATGGAAGAGAAAACCCAGTCCTTTTAGGACTGGTGAGAGAAGCGGTGCAGCTTCTGGAGAGTTCCGTTCCAAGGGACCCGTAACGTGCTAAAGTGTGGCAAGGTGGGCCACTTAACTCGGTTCTATTTCGAGGGTGGGGCCGAGCTAGAGCAGAGGCAAGAGCAGTCAGTGCGTTCCAACCCTAGTGTTGAGGAGAAAGGGAAGCGGCGGAGTCCAGTGCTTCACGTTTCCCTCCAGTGCAGCCTAGAGCGTACAACCTCCTACTAGACCCATGAGAGCTGAGTTCGTCAAACTGAAAGCTGAGTTTGTCGAACTGAACTAATTCGTCGAGCTGAGAGCCGAGTTCGTCGAATTGAAAGTTGAAAGCTGAGTTCGTCGAACTGAATTAATTCGTCGAGCTGAGAGCCGAGTTCGTCGAACTGAATTAATTCGTCGAGTTGAGAGCCGAGTTCGTCGAACTGAAAGATGAGTTCATCGAACTGAATTAATTCGTCGAAGTGAAGCATGACATTCATCGAACGCAGAACGGATTTCGTCGAACGCAGATTGAAGATCGTCGAACTGAGAGAAAATCTGCTGAACTGGTTGGCAGACTGAATTCGTCGAACTGAAGCATGACGTTCGTCGAACGCAGAACGGATTTCGTCGAACGCAGATTGAAGTTCGTCGAACTGAGAGAAAATCTGCTGAACTGGTTGGAAGACTGAATTCATCGAACTGAAGCATGACGTTCGTCGAACGCAGAACGGATTTCGTCAAACGCAGATTGAAGTTCGTCGAACTGAGAGAAATTCTGCTGAACTGTCTGGAAGACTGAATTCGTTGAACTGAAGCATGGCGTCCGTCGAACGCAGAACGAATTTCGTCGAACGCAGATTGAAGTTCGTCGAACACAGAAACTTGAGTAATAGGGTTGTTCCAACAATGATGTTAGGGCATAACATGTGGAGAGAAATGATGATCATGGGGGCAAAAATGTCATTTTTCCCAAAAAGCTTTAAGGGAAAAATGATGTTGAAGTGAAGGAGATTCCATGGCCCCCACCACCTCAGCCCAAGCTCCCCAGCCGAATTCCCCAGCCCATGAACAGTCTTTTCATGCATGGGAGCCGCTCAAACAGTAGCATAGGGGAGGTACAAGCCATGGCCGAACATCCCCCTTTCCATCCTCCCTATACAACCACTTTCCCCCTCATCTGGCCTTTCCATCATCTTCAGAAGGTCCTAATGTAACAGTCCTGTCCCAAGCCCATCCCCGGGTCACTGACCCCCAGGAACTGCCGGCACCGACGGACCAGGCCCATCCTGGGAGCGGCCTGACCAGTCAACACTGGCCCCGTCCTAGGACACTGGCACCGTCGGTTCAGCCTGACCACAACTGGTCAACAACAAGCCTGCAGGTCGTACACCCCAACCCCTCATCATCAACTGAGCACGCTTAACTACGGAGTACTTTCAATTCTCATCACCAACTGAGCTGAGCTCGGGCTGGAGTAGTCACGAGATGGGTGACCTCCTCGGAAGTCCACGCGCTGCCGCTTAACTGGCTCAATTCTCATCAAAGGGAGGTTGTGGGTTCGTGCCCCCCTCCAACAACCCGTTGTGCCCTGTGGCAGGCCAGAGAGGGGTTGGGGTGTACGACCTACAGGCTTATTATTGACCAGTTGTGGTCAGGCTGAACCGACGGTGCCAGTGTCCTAGGACGGGGCCAGTGTTGACTGGTCAGGCCGCTCCCAGAATGGGCCTGGGCCGTCGGTGCCGGCAGTTCCTGGGGGTCAGTTACCCGGGGATGGGCTTGGGCCAGGACTGTTACAAAAAGTGCAGGAACTGCCGGCACCGACGGCCCAGGCCCATTCTGGGAGCGGCCTGACCAGTCAATACTGGCCCCGTCCTAGGACACTGGCACCATCGGTTCAGCCTGACCACAACTGGTCAACAACAAGCCTGCAGGCCGTACACCCCAACCCCTCTCTGGCCTACCACAAGGCACAACGGGTTGTTGGAGGGGGGCACGAACCCACAACCTCCCTTTGATGAGAATTGAGCCAGTTAAGCGGCAGCGCGTGGACTTCCCAGGAGGTCACCCATCCCGTGATGAGAATTCAAAGTACTCCGTAGTTAAGCGTGCTTGGGCTGGAGTAGTCACGGGATGGGTGACCTCCTGGGAAGTCCACGCGCTGCCGCTTAACTGGCTCAATTCTCATCAAAGGGAGGTTGTGGGTTCGTGCCCCCCTCCAACAACCCGCTGTGCCCTGTGGTAGGCCAGAGAGGGGTTGGGGTGTACAACCTGCAGGCTTGTTGTTGACCAGTTGTGGTCAGGCTGAACCGATGGTGCCAGTGTCCTAGGACGGGGCCAGTGTTGATTGGTCATGCCGCTCCCAGAATGGGCCTGGGCCGTCGGTGCCGACAGTTCCTGGGGGTCAGTGACCCGGGGATGGGCTTGGGCCAGGACTGTTACACCTAAGGAGTCGAGCTAGCCTCCTAGAGCAGAGCTTTTGGTGGAGAATCGGCAGATCGGGCAAGCTCGCCAGAGACGGAGATTTCCATGGCCGCACGCCGGAGCACACGCCGCCGAACCATAATCGAGGTCCGTTTCTCCCCCTCTCCCTCTGTGATAGCATCTAGAACCACCTAGGAGAGAAATCGGGCTCAATTGAGCCCGATCCCATGCGAGGAAGAGGAAGTTTTTCGAGTTTTTCTCCTAGCTCGGGATCGCCGGAGGAGCTATCTCCGGCAGTCGTGACACCGCCTGGCGGTAGCCACCGCCTCAACGAAGGTGGTGGAGGTGGTGTCCGGCAGTGGTGTCCCTCAGGTGGCCTGGAAATGAAGGTAGGAGTCGGCCCAGCTGGGAGTGATGCTGGCCGTCAGCTGGAGGAAGGAGACGAAATCGTGGCCGTTGATTTCAGGGGATAGCTATATGCAGACCAATATTTATATATTTTAATTAATCTGTCACACTTTATACATAAGATTAAACTCAATATTTAGGCTACTTAGATGTTGTTGTAGGCAAAAGTGCCAGAGACAACTTTTGTAGGCCTTGCTCTCTACTTTCCATAGGGCTTTAAATCACCCCATTTGGTAACCTACAGTCCCTTGTAGGTCCATTATACTGAGACATGTACAAGGGGTGTGCAGACCTTATTTTGTAGATCTAGACTTCATACCTACATGGATGAGCCTAATATTTTATCCATAGTTGTAAATAGTATAGACTCATCCCCTGCCCAAAAATCAAAATTTTAGGGCAACTATTTTTCTATGATTTTATGATTAAATGTGATTTTTCATATTAATAAAATATTTATGGCTAAATATATGCAAAGTGACCCAAATCTTGGGTGGTATGAGGGTTAGACCCTATTGAGTAACATGTCCAAATTTGGGACCATTTGGCCCACTTTAGGTCATGTTTTCTCATATTCATAGGAATGTGATGTATGGATGGGTGGTGTGCGCATAACACATTTGTGTATTTTTATAACCTCATCACTTATGGCTGGTAGTAGGCTCATGAGATTTTGGTAACACACCTATCAAAGAGGAGGGTATCATCCTTAGAAATATTAGGATTTTTGGAAAGAAAAATCCTAAATATTTGGAAAATAATGAATTTGTCAAGTAAATATATTAATCAGATAAAAGTGATCAAAAAACCTAGGAAAAATCTGATTTTCAGTCACATGATATTTTAGGATGTTATACATCTCTGTAAATTTTGTTGGAATTTTTTGAATCAATTTTCTTGGACATTTGTGGATAATGAATTTTGTCACAAAGTGTGTTAATGGAATTAACATCAACTAAAACCTAGGGAAAAATCCAATACTCTGACATATGATAGTTTATCTTGAAATACAACTCTGGAAATTTTGCTAGAATTTGTAGAAGATATTTACACTGATAATTACCAAAAATACCCTTTGGCACACTTATGTATTAATGGAATTTACATGACTAATATTATCTGGAAAATTCTAAAAATCTGGCTGGACTCTATTTTGATCATCAACAGTATATGGTAATTTTATAGAATTTTTGGAGTAATTATTTCAGTACTTACTGTGTAATGTGCCCGATTGATTTAAAAGATTGAATATTTAAATAATGGTCTTAAACATTATGAAAAATTAGAAAATTCAGCCAGCCATGATATTTATACAATATATGTCACTGATAATTTATTGAGAGCATTTTGACTTCAGAACATTGTACTTCATGTGTAAAGTGAGGTGTGCATGATCATTAAAGTATTTTTATAAATGACCAAATTAGTTAAGAAAAATATGAATTTTTGGCCATATTGTAATTAGGTCATTTTTGGTCTATGATAAAAATCTTAAGTCAAATGGTCATGTTTTGGTGATATTCACATTAAGGAGAATCAAATTAGCCCAATATAAAGTTGGTCTGCGTTTAGCAAAAACTTGGGGTAGTATCTAGGCTAGTCAAAACATGTGGGAATGGAATGAAATCTGGAGCATAACATTAGGGCATATATAACTACAGTCCACATGAGTGGTAAGCTAATTGGAGAAAGTCTTCCCTATAGAGAATAGTGAACAGAAGTACGTCACGGTGAACAATTGAAGTAAATTTGAGGGCTTTCTAATCATAGAACTTATAGTGACATTTAGACAGTTAAGGTGACCATGAAGCATTCAGGGTTGGATATGAGTGTTTAAATGAACACCTAAGGATTTGCACCACACATTAGTAAAAGGTCATCAGTTACCTAAAAGAAACCTAAATCGTACTTAAATAGTATAGAGCAACTATGAGGGAAACTTTAACAAGGGTAGTTACCAATAAGAATAAATATTCTGAGAAAGGAAGGTCTGGGATATCACCCCAGAATATCATCTAGTACCGCTGCGAGCCCTTCACCGGGTATACCTCGGAAAGTCCAGGATTCACATAAACTTCTAAGTATATAATAATTAGACAAGATTATTCTAACTAAATGAATAAGAAATATGGTAAACTTCATCCCGGGTTAAGGGATGGGAGGTTGTATATCAGGACGGGTTAGTCCTGCTAGCTGAAGGCTCGGGTGGTGAAAAATTGCATGTGCATAAGAACAAAATTAGTGGCGGGTCTTCGGTACTGAATCGATCGTCACGCCGACGGCAGTACGTTGGCTTAGGTGGGTGTGAGGGTTGAGGGGCCAATAGGTTGTTTATACTTCGGTCTGGAGGACGATCCCTGAAAATGCACACTTGACCATAAAAGACTGGCGGGATGTCAGCAAGAGTACGCAAAGGCTCACGGAAGTGCACCTAGGACGTGTACAGCAGCGTACGAAAGGTCTAGGTCTGGTAGTGTGTATACCCACCTAGAAGTGGAGTGCCCGATCCACTGATTCCGTTGCCACGACGGAAGTACCTGAGAGGCTGACTACCTCCGAAAAGCGGGAACTAAAGGTCTGTGATCACAGAGTCGTGTGGGTGAGTTGCACTTGTATGAATCATATCATAGCATGCATACCATAATATACATGAGCCTTAGAACATAATTTGCAGACCCTTATCATATAAATCAGTATGGACTCTTTTATATGATAAGTTATAATTCCGGAAATCTTAACTTATAAGTTTGTATGGGCATTCATATAAGTTAAGGTACTCATGTGATGGTAGTGTAGAATTATTTACTTGTTTGCTATACTTGCGCGCACTGCTTTACTACTTACTTTTTTTTACTACTCTTTACTGCTTACTTATTTATACTGCTAGAGTAGTGCTTGCCTATATATATACACTTGCTAGCTTAGATTTCCCTGTCACCGCTTTTTGTTTACTCCACTTTGTTGTCCTCCGTTTCTTCCTCCCGCTCGGTACCTAGGAGTCGCGAGGGAAGGAGGGGACAAAGTGGCTTAGTTTTTTTGACTAACGGTCGGATGTGGCCGTAACACCAGGAGATCGAGGAGCTGGAGCACCAACACGACCAGACAGGACATGATGGCAAGATTTGAGGAGCAGATGTCGCTCATTACTTCTACTACAAGGCAGGTGTTTGGAGATTTGAGAGTTTGTTTAGCTTCCGCATATATGTAGAGAGAGAGAGAGTTTATTTTGTTGTCTTTTCATTCAGACATGTACCGGGCATAAGCCCTTTTACTCTTTCTTTAATTGTACTCATTGATGGATAGTTTACATTTGGATATATATATACAGATGCATGTGATTGTGGACTTGTTTACTTATTTTCTTCTTATTCTTGTTGGCCTAGTTGATCGTTCTTGCCGGCAGGATCAACGTCTCACGGAGGTGGCTAACTCGTGTGTTAGCGTCACCGTAAGGTGGCGGTTCTGGGCATAAGATCTGGGAACTCTCCTGGTGAAGGAGAGGGATCTTACAGTGTTGGGGAGAAAGGGAAAGCGGCGGAGTCCAGTGCTTCACGTTTCCCTCCAGTGCAGCCTATAGCGTACAACCTCGGGCAGCATATGAAAAGTTTAGATTTTCGTTCGATAGCTTAAAACTGTTTGCGACCTTTCGTATTTGTTATATGCGTGTTGGGCTTCGTGCTAGTTTCTGGCTATCCCTCCAGAGTGTTGTTCGACACGGGAGCGTCACACTCTTTTATCGCGGAGAGCTTTATCCGGAGAATCGGTGTTGAGACTATCGAGGCGGAGGTGGAGCTCAGTGTGCGCATGCCAAATGGGTCTTTCATGACCACCGGAAGGAAATGACGCATTGTTTTGAGAATTTGTGAGTGTGATTTCGAGTTGGTAGCAACAATTCTACCACTAGCCGAATTTGACATTATCTTGGGGATGGATTGGCTTGCAGAGTAACGAGCTAATATTGACTGCATGGGGAAGGTGGTGACCCTAAGGAGTGAAGGTAGAGCAGAGGTCAAGTTCGAGGACCTAGGCGGAGTGGCTTGCTCCCTGATTTCCACTGTGCAAATGATGCGAGCGGTGAATCAAGGAGGTGAGACGTTTATAGCTTTGGTGGAGACTAACTCCACAAAATTGGAAATTAGAGAAGTGCCAGTAGTGGAAGAATTCGAGGATGTGTTCCCCGAGGAGCTTCCGGGAGCACCTCCTCAACGTGAAATCGACTTTTCAGTAGATTTGGTGCCAGGTGCGAGGCCGGTGTCGCGTCCTCCATTTAGGATGGCACCGAAGGAACTTGTCGAGCTAAAGGTGCAGTTGCAAGAGTTGCTAGAGTAGGGGTACATTAGGCCCAACTCTTCGTTGTGGAGTGCGCCAGTGTTATTCGTAAAGAAAAAGATGGTAGTATGCGGTTGTTCATAAACTACCGTGAGTTGAATAAGTTGACTATCAAGAATAAGTATCTGATTTCGCGAATCAATGATTTTTTCGATCAGCTGGTGGGTTCGACGGTGTATTCCAAGTTGAGTTTGAAGTCGGGTTACTATCAGTTGAGGATTCGAGAAGAGGATATTCCCAAGACAGCTTTTGGGACGAGGTATGGCCATTTTGAGTTCTCGGTGATGCCGTTCAGTTTGACGAACGCGCCATCAATGTTCATGGATTTAATGAACAGAGTGTTTCGACAATACCTAGATTCGTTCGTGGTGGTGTTCATCAATGATATCTTAGTGTATTCAAAGTCGAAGGCGAAACATGAGTCTCATCTGAGATTGGTGTTGCTGATTTTGAGGGAGAACCGACTTTATGCTAAGTTCTCAAAGTGCGAGTTTTGGATCGGAAAGGTGGCATTCTTGGGTCACGTGATCAGTTGAGATGAGGTGGCAGTGGATCCAGCGAAGATTGAAGCCATTAGAGATTGGCCTGTACTGAGAATCGTGGCGGAAGTCCGGAGTTTCCTTGGACTAGCCGGTTATTACAGATGGTTCGTTGAGAACTTTTCGTGGATGACTTTGCCCCTCACCTCTCTTACCCAAAAGGACCAGAAATTTATGTGGACGTCAGAGTGTGCCCGTGCGTTTGAGACCTTGAAGGAAAGATTGATGTCCGCTCCAATCCTAAGTCTTCCTAGTGGGGCTGAGGGGTTTCAGATTTTCAGCGATGCGTCAAGTTGCGGTTTGGGTTGCGTGCTGGTGCAGCATGGCAACATAATAGCTTATGGGTCGAGGTCGCTAAAGCCTCATGAGAGAAATTACCCCGTCCACGACTTGGAGTTACGACGGTAATTTTTGCGTTGAAATTATGGCGGCACTACGTGTATGGTGCGAAGGTGGAAATCTTCATGGACCACAAAAGCTTGAAGTATCTTTTGGATCAGAAAGATCTCAATATGCGACAGCGTAGGTGGGTTGAGTTCCTTGGGGACTACGACATAGCGATTTAGTATACGCCAGACAAGGCCAACGTGGTGGCTGACGCCTTGAGTAGAAAGTATTCAGGGCAAGGAAATTGGATTGAAGAGCATGACGAGTGTTTGGCTCGAGAGTTCGAGTCTCTTGACATTACGTGTGTGGCTAGAGGTGATTCCAGCACAGCTCGGCTGAACTGGATCGAGATGTAGTGTGATTTAGCGGATCGAATCCGAGAAGCGACCAGTGCAGACGAAGAGTGTCAACGTTCGATGTTGGAAGCTCAGCAAAGCGAAGGCAGTGCTTTGGAGATGGTCGGTGGACAGTTGAAGAGGAACAGAAGGGTGTGTGTTCCGCGCTTTGGTAAACTCCGTGAGGAGTTGATGTTTGAGGCTCACTTCACGAAGTACTCCATTCATCCAGGAAACACAAAGATGTACTTGGATTTGAGGAAATCATTTTGGTGTACTGGGATGAAGCGGTACGTAGCTTTGCACTTGAGTCGATGTCAGGCTTGTGCTTTAGTGAAAGACGAGTGCCAAAGGCCGGGCGGGTTCTTGAAACCTCTTCCTATCCCCGAGTGGAAATTTGACGACATCTCCATGGATTTTGTGCATGGTTTGCCTCGATCGCGGCAAGGTAATGATGCGATTTGGGTGATTGTGGATCGCCTGACCAAGGTGACCCACTTCATTCCAAATCAGAAGGATGACGGCGTGGAGAAGCTCGTGGAGCTTTATATCCGTAATATTGTGCGGTTGCACGGGATTCCAAAGACCATTGTTAGTGATCGCGATGAGCGGTTCACATCCAAGGATTGGAGGTTAGTACAGAGAAGTTTGGGCACAAAACTCAAGTTTAGTACCGCTTTCCATCCACAGATCGATGGTCAAAAGGAGAGAACGAACCGTACGTTGGTGGACATATTGAGGATGTGTGCTCTCGAATTTGGTAAGAGTTGGGAAGACCACCTTTTCATGGTGGAGTTTGCCTATAACAATAGTTTTCAGGTGAGTATCAAGATGACACCATACGAGTCTTTGTATGGAAGGCGGTGTCGAACGCCGATGTCTTGGATAGAGGCGGGAGACACTCAGCTTGTAGGAAAAGAAGTGGTGGCACACGCTTGTGAGTTGGTGCGAACGATACAGGAGCGCATGCAGATTGCCCAGGATTGGCAGACAAAGTATTTTAACGCGCGTCATAGAAATGTGAAGTTTGCAGTGAGCGACATGGTCTACTTGAAGATCAAATCGTTCAAAGGTGTTTCGCGAATTCGGTGACTCAAGAAGTTGAGTCCGAGGTATTTGGGTCCATTCAAGGTTACAGAGTGCGTATGCGAAGCAGCCTATTGGTTGGTGTTGTCCGCGAAATTATGTGGATTACATGGTATTTTCCAAGTTTTGGTGCCGAGGAAAGCTCTGGCGGAGCCGAAAGATATAGTTGGGTCTACGACAGTTCCAATAGCCGAAGATCTGAGGACGATAGTTCGTACAGTTTGCGTAGAGGATTCAGAAGTCTGATGGTTGCGAAATAAATAGGTCAAGTTGGTAAAAGTGCGTTGGAATAATTGCGGGCGAGATGAATTCTCGTGGGAGCACGAGCAAACAATGCGGGAAGACTTCCCAGAACTGTTTGTGTCAGGTATGTGTTTTAAGGCTATTTTAAAATTTTAAATTTTGAGGACCGAATCGTGCAAATCATTGGGGCCGAACCGAACCGTGCATACCATTGGAACCGAATCGAACATACCGAATGATTCAATTTTGGTGGTTTAAAAAAGAAATATGAATACATAATCTTAAAGAAAAATTTAAAGTCGAGTATAATCATAAGAGACCGAAATCCCTAAATAAAAGCCCATCTTTTTTTACTTCAAAGAAAGAAACACAAATTTCGATTGTAACCAAGAAAATTACCTCAAGTTTCACCAAACAATGCTACCGTGACTAGTGCGAGAAGAGAATCAATGTTCTGAATTCAGATTTATAACTCCAATTAATAACTTAAGGTAGCAAAAATTAAATTTTTATTATACCGCCAGTGTGACGCCCAAATAATTCAAACACACTATAATACTAAATTACTAATATTATTGCAAGTGCTAATACGGTTCGACTCGGTCCGATTTGACATTCAAAATCATGAATCAAACTGAACTACACGGTTTTTCAAAAATTGGAACCATGCCTGAACCACACGATTTGATTTTGTTCGATTCGATTAGACGGTTCGGTTGATTCCTCGCCGCTGGCGTAAGGGCTGGAGCAAGGTCGGCTGCGGCGCAAAGCTCGAGATTTTATGCCGGAAATGTTCCTAAAAAGTTGAAGGGCACGTCAAAAGAATCACATAACAGGTGTGCACGTGAGGTTTTGGAAAAAGTACGGGGGTATTTTAGGGTTTTTTGACGTCCGATATGAATATAAAAAGTAATTATTTATTAATAATTAAATAATAAATATTTATTTACGTATTAAAATCTTTTTTGTTTCTGTGAGTGCGATCGGGGATTCCTTCTTGGAGTTAAATCCGAGAGATTCGAAGGACGTGGGGACGGATTTGAAAGAATGTCCGCTGAGGATGCGACGCGTGGCACCGTCCAGCCGAAAGAACGAGATGATTGCTTGAAAAGCTTTGGCGGTGGCTTTTTCTTGTCAAAATATCCTGTATGTGATGAATGCATAATCTTGTGCCACGTATTTCATAAAAAAAATTAATTATGCTATTTATAGTCCATTGATATTCAGGTAGCGTTTGGTTGGGCTTGGTGGGTTGAAACACATTTTTATCAATAAACAGCTTTAGGCAGAGATGCTTATAGAAACTCCATTTTTTTAATGGAAAATTTTTCTGTGAGATACCCGCACGGGAGATCTGTGGGGGATCTTTTTAGTTCATAAATACAACTGGATTTTCATTGAGTGTAAAAATGGACTGGATTTTAGTTCAAAAAAAAGATTCGATTTTTAGTTCAAAAAATGGACCTTTTTACAGTTGTATTTTCACTCCAAAATATAGTCATATTGGTACTTAAAATGAGCGCAAAAATACATAGATCAATATTTCGTGATTTATTTTGTAAAAAAAATAGAAAACATAGGAGAATTTTGTATTTCCCCCACGATCCTCCCCGTGCGGGTATCTCACAGAAAATTTTCTCTTTTTTAATACCGCCTGAAGGTATATTTTCAACTACAGTAAAAAGTAAAAACTGTTTTTTCTCTGCGTCCAGCCGCGCGCGCGGAAGAGGCGAAGGCGACCTTGCGCTCCTGGATCTGCGGTTCACCCTAACTGCTAGCGTCTCTTCCTTCCCCGAAACCCTCACGAGTGTGTGATATCCCGATCGCCCCCACTTTGCTGTCGTCGTCGGATAAAATTAGGCCTGTAAGCAAAAACCAACCGAACCGCCAAACCGAACCAAACCAAACCAAACCACACGGTTTGGTTCAGTTTCAGTAGGCCGCGGTTCGGTCACGGTTTTGATTTTAGAAAAACCATACGGTTCGATTCGGTTCATGATTTTATGTGGCAAACCGAACCGAGTCGAACCTTTAGTGTATAAAAATATTTAATTTATTTTTATATTTTAATCTTTGCATAAGACTCATCGTGAACCGTAGTGTATTTATATTTCATTAAACTATTAATTACATTTCATATTATATTTTTATATTTCATTAAACCGTAGTATATTTATATTTTTATATTCTCAAAGTGTGGAACTCTGTTGGACGGCTGGAGCTAGGTTTTCTGAATTGCTCCACGCTGTTGATTTCTCCTCATTCCGCCGACGCCGAGTCGCCGCTCCTCATCCCGCCGGGCGTTGGCCACCACGCTCATCGCAGGTGAGCCCTCTTCCTCTTCTCTGTAATCAGATTTCATTGTTCATATTATCTTCTGAACTCATTTCACAGGCAAGCCCGTCCAACACAAATCTTGCTTCTTGTGGCACTTGATAGAGTAATTTTTGTCCTATGAATACTTCTCTAATCTAGATCTTTCTCCAAACAAACAATGTTGATGAATATTTCATTTTTCATTCATGCTTTCAGCTTGAATAACAATACATCTGTTGCGGATCGCTTAGGTGCTCTTGGTAGACCGGTCGACTTGGACCGCCTTAGCTTTAGAGCGAACCGAGCGAGCAAACAGTCAAATTTGAAGTTCGTTGATTGCACTGTGACTTTTTAGCGTGGAAAACCCGGAAAGGGTAAAAAACCACGTGGTCGGAGCTGTGCCGACCAAATTCCACTATGTTCAGGGGGGTTACAAAGTGAGACTTAGAACTCGAGCACAACAGGCCGCTGCTCGTTACAGTAGTAGAGAGAGAGAGAGATCCGAAGGCGACAGGCCGCCTCTCGGAAAAAACTAAGTCCTTTTCTCCTTCTGAGAAAGGTGGAGAACAAAAGTGAGCTGCTCCGGGGAACAAAAGTGAGCTGCTCCGGGGAACAAAAGTGAGCTGCTCCGGGGAACAAAAGTGAGAAGTTGTGTCGCCTTTCAGGATGAAGGAAATCTTCAAGTCCGAAAAGGAAATCTTCAAGCACCGAAGGAGAATTCCGCAAAAGTCTGCAAGGAGCTCTCCCAGGTCCAGATGCCAGCCTCCTTCAAATGAAGCCCCAGGCCCCTTTTTATAGCTTTGGCCGGGGGTAGTCCGGTAATTCCGCCATTTGTAGTTTCCATAAATGCTCGGTGGACGAATCATATTCTCTGGTTCGAAGAACACGGATCGCCATTTTTCGTAAATGACCGTCTCGCCCTTGGGGCGGTCCGGGCAGTTCGGGCAGCTCGGGCAGTTTTGTTGGAGGCGAAAAAGGCAACAAGCTGTTCCTGAAATCTGAGAAACTGGGAAGACAAAAAGTGAGACTGCTGAAAGATAAAATGTGAGAAGTCAGAAAGACAAAAAGTGAGCTGAGCGCGCTCAGAAGCGTTCTGAGCGCGCAACGAACACGGAAGTGCTCCGAACGCGCTTGGAGGCGTTCTGAGCATGCATCGAACATGGAAGCGTTCCGAGCGCGATGTGAGGCGTACTGAGCGCGCGACGAGCGCGGGAGCGTTCTGAGCAAACGGAGAGGCTTTCTGAGCGCGCGACGAGCGCGGGAGCGTTCTGAGCGAACGGAGAGGCGTTCTGAGCGCGCGATGAGCGCGAGAGCGTTCTGAGCGCGCAACGAACATGAGAGCGTTACGAGCGCAGGAGCGTTCGGAACGAACGGAGAAGCGGATAGTTGTGTTCTAAGGAGGAAGCGGGCTCCGACGCCCCCGGTGAGAGGGCGCAGGTATGGCGGGGCGCCTTGCGAGTCCCTCCCCTTCGAGGAAGAGGGAGGAAGGGGAAGCGACCGCCCCCGTGGGGGGCGCAGCCGGACCGAAACTCCGCGGCCGGGAGTGGCAAGCCGTGCCCCCAAAAATAGGGGGAGGGGCGCGGCTTGGCCGGGCCGCACCCCCCAAGGAGTGCGGCCGGTGCGGCTCGGCCGCACCCCTTGGGGGGTGCGGCTTGGACGCACCCCCCCAAAGGGGGGTGCGGCTTGGCCGCACCCTTTGGGGGGTGCGGCTGGGCCGCACCCTTTGGGGGGTGCGGCTGGGCCGCACCCCCTTGGGGGTGGTCGTGGCTTGGCGCGAGTCGCGCCCCGAGGGGGCGCGGCGAGCTCGTTCTCCGGCGACGGGGGCGTTGCCCGCGCGCTACCGCGCGTGTGGCTAACGCGCGCGTTCGCGGTTTGCTCCGCGAGCACCTTGGTTCTGCCGGTGGCGGAGATGTCAGGCTTGGTCCCTTGGGCAATTGCGCGCTGACTGTTGTCCCCACCTCTCATTAGTGGAGTTTTCACTAATCGTACCCCAAGGCCTTTGCGGGTATATAACATAAGCCCCCCAAACCTTCGGAGTCTGAATTTCGACGCGGAGGAGTTCGAAGGTTTCGATTTTTTCGCGGTGTCTTTGGCTATCACTTTCTTTGCGGTGCCTTGGGCGGTTGCTCTTTGCTTCTTACTCTGTGTTTGATGCCCGAACCATTTGAAGGCCCTCTTCGAGATGCCTGATATATCTGCGTGGACCTTAGCCGAATATTAGTTTGAGCAAAGGCGTTAGATAAGTTGCGCGAGTCTGGCTCGTGGCTTTTGCATTATACATTTGCGCGAGGCTGGCTCGCGGCTTTATAATAAATTTGCTCGAGGCTGGCTCGCGGCTTTTACATAATAAATTTGCGCGAGTCTGGCTCGCGATTTTTACATAATAAATTTGCGCGAGTCTGGCTCGCGGCTTTTACATAATAAATTTGCGCGAGGCTGGCTCGTGGCTTTTACATAATAAATTTGCGCGAGTCTGGCTCGCGGCTTTTACATAATAAATTTGCGCGAGTCTGGCTCGCGGCTTTTACATAATCAATTTGCGCGAGTCTGGCTCGCGGCTTTCGCACGAGTCTGGCTCGCGGCTTGGCCGGTGAATAGCGGGTGTATTCAAACCGAGGGTGAACGTAAGGGGGGCAGGCCCCTACGACACCGGGACTTGACGACGGAGGAGAAGGACGAACATTCAATCGACGGCGGTGCGAAGTCCCCAGGGCAGGGCCCCGAAGTGTCCGGTGAATAGCTGGTGTATTCAAACCGTGGGTGAATGCAAGGGGGGCAGGCCCCTACAACACCGGGACTCGACGGCGGAGGAGAAGGGCGAACCTTCAATCGACGGCGGTGCAAAGTCCCCGGGGCAGGACCCCGAAGTGGCCGGTGAATAGTTGGTGTATTCAAACCGTGTGTGAACATAAGGGGGGAGGCCCCTACGACACCGGGACTCGACGGCGGAGGAGAAGGGCGAACCTTCAATCGACGTCGGTGCAAAGTCCCCGGGGCAGGGCCCCGAAGTGGCACCTGTAGCAGATTGGTTTAGAATGAGAAAAGCATAATTAGAAAATGAGTAAGTGCAACCTTGCAGCTTTGAAGCCAATGGGTTGCCTGATACAAGTTTGTCGAAAGAGGAAAGATAATATTGCGCCCTATGTGGCGCCGTGCTGGCTCGGTCCCCTTTGGGTTGTTCAGCGTGGCGGACGGCGGCGGTCTGGGGGCCGGCCCCTGGTGGCGTCCTTTGGCGCTTCTCTGCGGAAAGCCTCGAGGTGTCCTAACTGGATGAGGCGTTCAATCTCTTCTTTCAGCTTGGTGCAACGCTCCGTTCGGTGCCCACGGCCTTTGTGGAAATTGCAAAACTGGGCCTGGTCTCCCCCGTGCTGGGAGAGCGGCCTGGGCCATTTGATGACCCCGTTGTTGTAGATGACGGACAGTATATGTTCGTGGGGGGCGCTTAACGGAGTGTAGACCTGGGAGCCTTGCTTTGCTACCCCCTGGGAGCGATCTGCTTGGTTGTGGGAGGATGGCTCAGCCTTCTCGAACCGCTGTTGCCGTCCTTTTCTTTTGCGACTCGTATGCCCGAATCGTAGTGGGCTTACTGGTGTTGGAAGATTAGCTTTTTCCGCTAATGCGGGAGTTGCGTGGTTCCCTTGTGCGTCTTGCTTCCCGGAATTCGACCTTGGCAACGGGTCGTTGTTGATCCAAGGGAGCATGGAGTCGGGCGTGTCGAAACCGTGAATCACATTCCTGAGGATACTCCCTTTGCTGGCCATGCGCCCGGACATGGAAACGTCGTGGTCCAAAGCGTCCTGATGGCGACTGCCACCAAGACGGCCAACTTGAAGACGAAGATGAGGGACACGGCATGGTTGGTCATGGAATAGTGACGGAAAATGATGATGACGGCCCACCGGCTAAAGACATGCGGCGCCGTGGCGGCCACGACTACAATCTTCGTCCACGCCGCAAGAATTAATTATTATTATATTTTGCTAAGTTATGTCTTAATTTAAATATGACATTGCATTTTATTATTTTATTTTGAACTAATGGTGTGCGTTTAGCGCTATGTTTGGTGTGCTATTAGCACTTATGTTGTAAGGCCTATATAAGGCTAAGAATTGAATTAAAAAGGTAGAATATTTTTTTGATTGAAAAATTGCCTAACCTAATTTCTCTCCTCTCCTCTCTTCTCCCTCTCATATTGTCGCCGCCCCCCCCTCTCTTGGTTCTTCCCAAGTTCGGCTCCCCTCTCTCTCCCTCTTTCACTCTCTCTTTCTCTCCAACTCTCTTTCCGTACCTTCTTCTTCCACTTCAATCTCAATCTTCATCTACGAAATCTTCTTCAACGGATTTTCTCTAAGTCAATCAATATTGGAGGAGAAGATATCAAGTGCAAGGGCCTACGGTTTTGGTGAATCTCTCCGGTGCAAAGGCGAGGAAGACGAACGAGTTTCTTCATCATTTGGAGCCCCTTCCGTGTTCCAAAGGAGAGCGATTATTTTCTAGTGGATCCAATACCTCGGATCTACGTTTCCGAGAGGGGTAACGAAATTTCTACTCAAGAGATTGTTGGATCTTACGGCGCCCTTAGAGGGGGGGTGAATAAGGGAATAAAATTCTTTTTATAATTTCCAAGATAATTACTAAATTGTTTTATAATGAAAGAGATTGAAATAAACAATTTAGATTTAGAATTGAAAACTTAGAACACAATATAATAGAGATTACGCCAAATGATACAAATCAAGTAAACACAAAAGAGACATGATTATATATATGAAAACGTGTTTACATAAATTTGATTTCTATATCGCTAGAAATCGGAGGCGTACAAATGTAAATTTCTTTTTGTTTACCAATCCTTCTCCCAAGGATCGGAAGGCTATCACTTGTCTCTCCCTAGACCAAGCCCAAGCCTATCCTCTAGATCTTCCCAAGATCTAGACGTAGCACACAAGGCCACGATTTCCCACCAAGCCACACAAGGACTTGGACGCTCCGCACAAGGAAGCGATTTTCCCCTAAGCCGCGCAAGGACTTAGACGCTCCGCACAAGGAAGCGATTTTCCCTACCAATACAAAGTAAAATGTATATAAATGAAAATACAAGATAAAATAAGAACTCCCTAGAAATTCAGATCTCTGAAAGGAAGGTTGAAGCCTCGAGATGATCCTTGATGTAGAAGCGCGTCCGATCTCATCTTCAATTTCAAACCTTCTCAGCATAAATGGGAGTTCATGAGGTTCTGGAGCTCTCTGGATGGAATGCACTCAGGAAAGGACTTAGAATCTTCAATGGTTGAAATGCACGAACAGAAGGTGTCAATTTATAGAAAATCGCTGTCGGAATTTCCGACAGTGACTGTCGGAATTTTCCGACAGCGCTAAACTGCCGCTGGAGTGCCGTCGTGGGTGGAGTCGTGGGTAGTTGGTGTAACCGTCGAGCTGTCGCCTGGGCGACATCGATGTCGGATTTCCGACATCTCAAAACTGCTTTTCGTCGTGCTGCCGTGGAGGGAAGTAGTTGTAACTTCTCTGCTGTCGCCTGGGCGACAGTGGCTGTCGGAATTTTCCGACAGTGAAATTTCCCACATTCAAATTTAGCTCCAGCATGTAGATTGAGTCATTCTCATCTCCGAAATGGGGTGGCACGTTCTGTAACTCTTCCTGGATTGAAAGTTATGGCCATTTTAAGATCAGCACACAAAACTCATCCAACCTGAGACTTGTCGTTCTCGGATCATGCCCATGAACGAGGAATTGTCTCCTCATTGAACCTATACAACCTGGCCACTATAAACACACAAAAGACTAGATCAAATACAACACGGTATTTGTTATTCTCAAACCAAGAGATGCGGAAAGCAAGCTCCAACAATCTCCCCCTTTTGATAATAACAAATACCCATATGAGAAATTAGTGAGTTTATAGATAAGTGCGATAAAAGATATGCATGAATAAAAGGTTTACTGCGTGACAGATTTTACTCCCCCTAAATATATATGTCACTAGATTTCTCATTTTATTCTCCCCCTTTTGTTATTACCAAAAGTGGGTTGTCATGATCGAGCAATAGACGCTTTCCATGAAAACTTTTTAATATACTCCCCCTAAATTGCATTCTCCCCCTAAATGTATGCTCCCCCTAAATGTTATAATTAATTACAATGGTGCATTATTTAATTATTCTCCCCTTAATCTTCTAGATTTCTTGAATTAATCTCCCCCCTTTTGGTATTATCAAAAGAAGGTGGGGTGAGGGTAGTAAGGAGGCATTTAAATAACAAAGCATGATCGAGCTTTTAAATATATGAAATGATAAAGAGTTGAAGCATAGTATATAAAAGAGATTTCAAATAAAAAGATAAGAGTTGTAAGCAAGCGGAAGATTATAAGAAACATCCTTTTTGTAAGCATGAAAAACATAAGTAAAAATATGAGTTTTAGTTCAAAATTGAAAGATGTTTTAACCTTTTTGAAATCTCAAAGTTTTTCATAAAGATATCAAGCATGAAATGAACATATCAAAGAGAGATTATACTACAATGTTACTTAATTTTAGATTCAAGAAATACCAAAAACATTGTAAAGATCATGCTAGGTTATCTAGTGCATTTTTACATAAAGAGTAGTATAGATAAAGCATTAGAATCCAATACTCATGAGAAGAAGTGTTATGAAAGATAATGATGTGCACATAAGTGTATTTTGGGCAATGTTAACAATTGCTTTAAATCATCAAAATACAAGACATATGTAGAGTAAAGTGCACAATAAAACACAAGTAAAATACTTTCACTCACTTTTAATGCACATAATTTTTTAACAAAGTGGTATAATAACTAAGGTTTGCACAAGCCACTTTACTATTCTTTCCAAGGTGCTCAACCTCACAATGCTTATGAAGACTTATCAGGAGGTTCAAGTAGTGCTTGGTGGAGTTATATTTGTCTACATATATAATTTTTTTGTTCATATTTGTGAGACAACATTCTCCGAATACACTTGTTTTGCAAACCCAATATTTTTTTTTTAACTCTTAACCACTTTTCTCAATTTCATAAGTGCAATTCAAATGTTGTGTAGGCAATAAACTTATGCAAGTTTTAATTCATTGTACAAATACAATACACAAGCAAGCATTTTTAGATTTAGACACACATGTTGATTACCAAAATAAGTGAGTGAAATGTATCATTATCAATCATAAAACATTTACTCATACTTAGAGGCATGCTAAGCTTGGTTCTACACATTTTTCAATACAATTGATGCACTTTAAATAGATATATCAAAGCATGATAAGCAAAACAATGTTCATAGTAATTTGAAAGAATATGTTTCAACATTGTAAATAATTCTAAATGATAGAATTCATACATGCTTGATATTGGCAATAAAGATCATACAATTTTTTTTTGTTTTATAATTTTTTTTTAAATCAAAAACAGAAAAATCACAAAAAAACATATTTTTGTAAGTTTTGAATTTTGAATTTTTGTAGTAGATTTTTCATAATATGAAGAAAAACATAAATAACAAAAAAAAATTTTGTATTTTTGAATTTTGATCTTTTGTAGTTGATTTCTCATAATATAAATAAAACTAAAATAACAAAAGTCAGAAACACAACAAATAAGTAGAAAATATGAACCAACATATTTTTATGGATTTTTTTGAAATTTTAAAAATCAGAAAATTCCAACACCCACGCTAGCGCCGGCGCTAGCGCTAGCGCTGGAAACAGTACTCGATTTTTTGAGAATTTTAAAAATCTGATTTTTGATATTTATTAAATGTCCTTAGAGTAGTCTTATGCAGAAATTTTGGAATTTTCACAGATGACTTGATTGCTCAAATTTGCATAAAACTTTAGCCTTTTCAAATACATGTGTTTTACAAAAACATTTAAACTCAAAAAGATAAATTATGCAAACACATGAAGACATTTTTATTAAACAACCCAAAATATGCATGATTTAAGTAATAAGTGAATAAAAATGTTCATGCAGTGAGTAATATAAGTATGTTCTAAGATTAAAGGCTACCCTGACTAAATGTCTACACCCTAGCCCCGTACTAAGTGACGGATGGGCATGAGGAGCTGCACGCATGCCGTAGGTTGGGGTGTTAGTCCCATATGCACACACTAGAGAACACTCAACCTAGCACTCTTTCCCCCCAGTGCCTCGCAAGGCCCCACTGGAACCCTCCCCGGTTAAGGACAAGACATGACTTAGAGGTTAGGTCTCTAATGCATACAACCCTACGCCCTCGCTATTGTGAGATATGAAGTCATAGGTGAATAATCTTTTGGACAACCTATGCTTTTTAAATCTATGGGTTGATATGTAAACTATGGGTTTTTGTGAAGAGTTATAAAGCCGTATAGTTTTTCTACTTATTATGAGATGACGAAATGAGATAACTAGCACAATTACTAATATTCAATAAGTGACAATGCTAGTATGATGAGTTTTGAGTTTAATGTCATGTCATAAGATTTATATTGAAATTGCATGTATTCCAAAATAGAATTTCAAATTATAGATCTAGAATAGAGTGATAATTAAGTTTGATGTATATCTTCATTGCAAAGTTGATTCTAGGGTCTACAAATATGAGAGATACATGCAATCACTAGCAAAGCAAATCAATACATCAAATAATGTAATGAAAACATTATTCATAATTTTTATCATAAGATTCATAATTCCTATTATAGATTTGAGATATGTCTTGATAGAACATGAATTATGATTTATGATTATAGTGAATTTTGCATAAAATATATGTTAGATCATCATGATGTATGAGAATTCTAATCCTTCTAGACTTATGATATAGTGATATAGTGATTTTCATTTGAAAGAACATGATTGATTTGTAAGTCTAGAAAAATGATGATCATGTAGTCATATCAATGACAAAGATCAAATATATAATGTTTTGAAATTTTTAATAAAATTTGCATTCATTAATCGAATCTATTATTCTTTGGTTTTGCATGATAATATATGATTTATGATACATTATTCATATATATTTTAATGATTAAACCATAAACTATGTGTTTGTTGGAATTTTAGTATTCTATTATAATTTCAAATCACATAGTTATCATGATATTTTAATAACATTATAAATGTTATACCTAGCATATAAATTTGAGCATAAACTAAGAAGTGATGCTAGAATAATGAGTTTGAGTGCAATGTTATTATACATGATTTAATGGAGATAATGTTGCATGTAATATGAGAAGTTTACAAATTAATTTTATTTAGACCTATAATAAAATGATTAAACTTTTGATTTGATCTTAATGATATAAGATGATTCTAAGGTCTAAATTACATGCAAACAATGGTGACACACATCACACATAATATCTAAATTAATATATGAAACAATTATACATAGGATATCATGTGATGAAAAAATCCATAAACACAGAAATTTCTGAATCAAGCGAACTAAGATAGCATTTAAAAACGGAGTTGAAATTGGGCAAATTGATAGAGCCAAACAAACTTAAATGGTCAAGTTTAGTTTGCCGATAGATGGAGATTTCTGTGCTCTTTCCGAAAAGATATTAAATGCGAAAATCGGACGAGCAGATCAAAAGATATGGCTTTTTGAAGGATTAAGCATGCGTTTAGATGAATCTTTGTTTTCGATTTTATTTGATAATATTTTTCATTATAAGGGCTATCAAATGCAACAAATAGAAAGGAATCAAAAATGTTGCGCATTTTAATTTTTAGTTTTAAGCCCTTAAATAAACCATTTAAATCCAATCTTTAAAATAGTTTCACTAGTCTTGATAATAATTTCAATATTCAATTTCTAATGATAATTCAAGATAATTAAGGGTAAAGGATTTAAAAGGATATATATAACAATTTAAAAAAAAATGATAGGTAGGTCTCTTTTAAAATCATATGACTTTATGTTCAATTTTAATTCAATTTGATTTGATAAACATTAGGCTTAATATGTGAAAGTCATATTTCATAAAATATAGAGGGACCATAAGCATTTTGGATCAATAAATACAAAAAAAAAATAAAAAAAAAAAATAAAGCACATCATGAAGTAGAGTATTGATATTTCATTTTTAATTATTCTACTTCATGCAAATGAAAGATACTAAATGATAAGAGATTTAGGTATCCAAAGTTGACCATGTGTAATGGTTC
This sequence comes from Dactylorhiza incarnata, assembly GCA_033032865.1. Lineage (NCBI taxonomy): Eukaryota > Viridiplantae > Streptophyta > Magnoliopsida > Asparagales > Orchidaceae > Dactylorhiza > Dactylorhiza incarnata. The sequence goes on along the minus strand of JAWHQI010000176.1, from coordinate 3,652,644 downwards.
CTTTGGGCACCCAAATATGTCGTGATGGCTTTTGAGAAGATAATGATGAATGAGCCTTTTTAATTAATGTTGATATGTCATTTTTCTTTATGGGTCTCCATTCATACATTGGTTGTTTATTACTTAAATCCATATAATGATTATGTGAATTGTTTGAAAAATAATTCATTGGAGGTTTATGTTTATTTAAATTATTTTTCAAAGTAGCTTGATGTTGATAATCATAATGATTTTTATTATATGGATTGTTTAAAATTTTATAAGAGTGATTGTCTTTCTTTAGAAGTGATTGTTGAAAGAGTGGATTACAATATGTTTTAGAAGATTGATCATTATTTTGATGATTTTCATTTCCACTCTTTCTTATAGACATACTCTTATAATATAAAGGATAATATTTTATATTTTGATTTTCATGAAAAGGAGTTTTTAAGTTTGAGTCATGATTGAAAATATATTGAGACTTATAATAGTGACTCTTAAGAATTTTGTGAGGGTCATAATTCTTTTTGAAACTTAACTCCTTTTGAGTTGATGTATGAAAATGATCCTTTTTAGAAATGATTTTGTAAGTTAATTTATCCTTGTTATTCAAAATCTTATGATGAGATTCATTAGATGACATTTGAAATTTTTCAACAAAAGATTTTAATTGTATTAACTTACAAGATAAAACATCATTTTCAATTAACAATTTTTCATTATGCCTTTTAGAAATTAAGAGTCCTTTTTCAATTTCCTTGAATTTTTCTTTTAATAAATTGCAATTAAGACAAGGAATAGGAATTTCAACTAAAGAGCATGAACAAGAATTTGAAACATCAATATAAGATTCTACTTTAGTGTTTGCTTTTAAAGTTTTATTTTCTAAACGTAATTTGGAATTAGCATGTTTCAACTTTGAAATTTTACGTTTAGCAAATTTAAGCACACGAAATATAGAAATAGAATTAGTTACTAAAAGAGAAGATTTAGATTTTCTTACCTTGCTATAGTTTCCGTCTTCTCTTTTGCTTGATGTTTTGCCATCAACTGAGTCCAATATTGTGACGTTGTCTTCTTCATCTTCCTCTTCCAAACAAGAGTGTCCATCATCCTTTCCGCTTGATGAGCATTCTATGGATCCATCCTTTGTGTAGCTTTCTTGAATATTTGCATAGGCTTGCATATTCTCCGGTTCTTGTGAATGTTTCGTACCTGTAGAAGGAGAATCATAAGTTCTTTCAAGAAAACTCCAAATTTCATATGCGGTAGGTAAAGTATAAATAAGTTTGAAAATATTTTGGTCTAACGCACAAAATATACTATTCATAGATTTTGCATTTAAAATAATTTCGTTTCTAGTTAGTACGCTAGATGGCTTTTTAATAGTAATATTCCAAACTTTTTCATCTAAGGCCTTAAGAAAATTTTTCATTAATATTTTCCACCCTTTAAAATTTTTGCCCATAAATAAAGGTGGTGATAATATTTTTTCATTTATATTAAAATTTTCCCCACTAGTAGAAGCGAGATCATGATCAAGAGGCGCCATTATTCCCGGTTGTTAAGCCGATTTGGAATAACCTTGCTCTGATACCAATTGTTGGATCTTACGGCGCCCTTAGAGGGGGGGTGAATAAGGGAATAAAATTCTTTTTATAATTTCCAAGATAATTACTAAATTGTTTTATAATGAAAGAGATTGAAATAAACAATTTAGATTTAGAATTGAAAACTTAGAACACAATATAATAGAGATTACGCCAAATGATACAAATCAAGTAAACACAAAAGAGACATGATTATATATATGAAAACGTGTTTACATAAATTTGATTTCTATATCGCTAGAAATCGGAGGCGTACAAATGTAAATTTCTTTTTGTTTACCAATCCTTCTCCCAAGGATCGGAAGGCTATCACTTGTCTCTCCCTAGACCAAGCCCAAGCCTATCCTCTAGATCTTCCCAAGATCTAGACGTAGCACACAAGGCCACGATTTCCCACCAAGCCACACAAGGACTTGGACGCTCCGCACAAGGAAGCGATTTTCCCCTAAGCCGCGCAAGGACTTAGACGCTCCGCACAAGGAAGCGATTTTCCCTACCAATACGAAGTAAAATGTATATAAATGAAAATACAAGATAAAATAAGAACTCCCTAGAAATTCAGATCTCTGAAAGGAAGGTTGAAGCCTCGAGATGATCCTTGATGTAGAAGCGCGTCCGATCTCATCTTCAATTTCAAACCTTCTCAGCATAAATGGGAGTTCATGAGGTTCTAGAGCTCTCTGGATGGAATGCACTCAGGAAAGGACTTAGAATCTTCAATGGTTGAAATGCACGAACAGAAGGTGTCAATTTATAAAAAATCGCTGTCGGAATTTCCGACAGTGACTGTCGGAATTTTCCGACAGCGCTAAACTGCCGCTGGAGTGCCGTCGTGGGTGGAGTCGTGGGCAGTTGGTGTAACCGTTGAGCTGTCGCCTGGGCGACATCGATGTCGGATTTCCGACATCTCAAAACTGCTTTTCGTCGTGCTGCCGTGGAGGGAAGTAGTTGTAACTTCTCTGCTGTCGCCTGGGCGACAGTGGCTGTCGGAATTTTCCGACAGTGAAATTTCCCACATTCAAATTTAGCTCCAGCATGTAGATTGAGTCATTCTCATCTCCGAAATGGGGTGGCACGTTCTGTAACTCTTCCTGGATTGAAAGTTATGGCCATTTTAAGATCAGCACACAAAACTCATCCAACCTGAGACTTGTCGTTCTCGGATCATGCCCATGAACGAGGAATTGTCTCCTCATTGAACCTATACAACCTGGCCACTATAAACACACAAAAGACTAGATCAAATACAACACGGTATTTGTTATTCTCAAACCAAGAGATGCGGAAAGCAAGCTCCAACAGAGATCTCCTTTCTTAGATCGTTTTTGTGGTGGACGATTTTTTGCGTGATTTCTCGAAGCAAGAAAATTTCTCGCGGTGTTTTCTTTAATAGATTTGTATTTTTGTTTATCTTCCGGATACTATCGAAAGGTTTGGCGAACCTTGTTATTTTCTTGTTGGGGAAAGATCAACCGTTTGCGAATCGGATTTATTTTGGTGGATCTTTCTTTGGTACAACAAAGCTCGTTCGGACGCAAATATTCGTCCTTTTAGCTTGATCGGATCTTGGCCTCTAGCCGTGATACGATCTCTAGCGGGTTGGCTATCCGCACGTTAGCGCGAGAAATAAATAACCTAATTGTACCGCTGCGTTTAGTTATTGTGCCAAGTCGAGAGAGTGTAAGGTATCGAGGTTATCCTGGACGTCCCCGTGTAGGCTCGTAGGACGTGCTACATCAATTTTGGTATCAGAGCGAGGTTGTGTTGAGTTCTATCTCGACACCATCCTTAATCTCAGATCTGTAGGTTATCCGTCCTCTAGTCGGTGCGTTCGTTAGCACGGTCAAAATCTAAAATTTTCGGATTGGTCTGCATTTAGTAAAAATCTCGGAATATTAAAACTTATCAAAAAAATCTGAAAATTTTTCTGTAGCTTCCTGCACGTATTTCAAGCAACATTAAAACTGAAAATTTTTCGATTCGTCCTCGTTAGGTCAGCCTGAAAATTGAAAACGTCGTAATTCTGTCCAGTTGGTCTGCGAATAGCGGTCTAGAATTTATAACTTGTCTGCGACTTCAAAAAAAAAATTTTTTTTTAGTAAAATTTCTGGTCCCATTGTTGTATGCCCACGAGGCGTGGTACGGAATATCTCCCAACCGTTTCCACCATGGCAGATAACCATGAAGACGGGCACGCTCCTGCAACGATTGCGGAGCTTCGAGACGAATTTAATGCTAAGTTCGATGCACTCACGCAGTTAATACAAGGGTTAGCTTTCAATCCAGCGGCGCCTCGAAATCCCGTTGCCGACCAGCGAGATGAGAGACCAAACCATTATCGTAATCAGAACGATGAGCAAGCGCCCCGTGCTCCTCATGAGTTCGATGTAACTAGAGCCGTTAAAATTGATCCACCATCATACGATGGACTGGGTGAGCCCCAAGTATTTTTAAACTGGACTATGGAGATCGAGTGTTATTTTGAGTGGAAGAATCTGACGGATGGTGAGAAGGTGCGAGTTGCACGGATGATGCTTTTGGGTAGAGCCAAAACATTCTGGCTGAACGAAGAGAGGCGTTTAGGTACCGTGAATGGGGCACCCCCAATTGGGTGTGCTGCCATGAAGGCACTTTTGACTGACCAATACGTCCCTGCGTATCACAGAACGCAAATGTTCGACGAGTTAGCCACCCATCGTCAGGGTAGCAAATCGGTATCGGAGTATATGGGAACTCTGAAAGATATGATGGTGCGGTGTGACATACGGGAAATGCCCGAAGTTACATTATCTCGCTTTCGAAAGGGGCTTAACCCAGATATCCAAGGCAAGCTATTGCGTTATGGTCATACGGACCTTAACACGACATTCAATGCTGCTTTAGACATAGAGAAGCACAACGCTTACAAGTCCAAGGGACGAGCATTCCAGAAGGGAAAATTCCTTTTAGGAGCCCCACCTTCGTCCTCCATGAGGGACAAAGGAAGATTTCGATCGACTGATTCGAATTTGGTAGTTATCACCGCTAGGAACACTAGGAATCCCACGAGCGAGAGAGTTCCGGTAGGAAGGATAAATAAGACAAACGCCACGTGTTATTCTTGCGGTATCCAAGGACATTACTCTAGCGAGTGCCCCACTAAGAGTAAACCACTAGCACTATTAGAGTCCACGTCTGATCCCACCGAGATCGTCTACGAAGCCGGTACTGAGTCTGACGCCGAGCCGAGTGATATTGATGACGACTCTTTTATGATGGTTATGAGATGTATTCTGAATACACCACGTGCGACGGACGATTACAATCGGACGAATATCTTTTCGGTAAATTTTAAGAACGGTGACAAGTGGTGTAAGTTAATAATCGATAGCGGAAGTAGTATGAACGTCGTTTCGGAGAATGCCATCACTCGAATGAACTTAGTCACCGAGCCGCATCCACATCCGTATAAGATAGCATGGGTGAACAAAACGTCTATCGCAGTTTCTAAACGATGTTTGGTACCGCTCACAGTGAAGAGCTATGTTGATAAGGTGTGGTGCGATGTCATCCCTATGGATGTATGTCACGTTTTACTAGGACGTCCATGGCTTTATGATTATGACGTGACCCATTTTGGCAGAGCCAACACTTACGAGTTCAAGTTCAATGGTAAGACCATTGTTTTGAAACCCACACCACCTAAGGACCCGTCGAATGCCTCCAAGGACACAGTGGTGCCTGCGGAAAGGAAAACCATAAGTTTTATAAGTAGGAAGGAGTTAGAACGCGAGACCTTTATAGATGGCGTCATTTATGCGTTAGTATGCCTACAAGCTAAGGAAGAGTCACCGTCTTTAGAAAACCTACCGTTATCTCTGCGCACGTTATTGGATGAATATAAGGACGTCTATCCGGTAGATTTGCCTTCCAAATTGCCACCCATCCGGGACATTCAACACGAAATTGATTTCGTCCCGGGCTCATCCTTGCCTAATCAACCCCATTACCGACTTAATCCCTCCGCGCATAACGAACTACAAATATTAATTTCCGATTTATTAGCAAAGGGATTTATCCGCCATAGTAAAAGCCCTTGTGCCGTCCCTGCCTTGTTGGTCTCGAAGAAAGATAAATCTTGGAGGTTGTGTGTAGACTACCGGGCCATTAATAAAATAACTGTCAAATATAGGTTTCCCATTCCCCGTTTGGATGATCTATTGGATATGCTATCCGGTGCCACCGTGTTTTCAAAATTGGATTTAAAGAGTGGTTACCACCAAATAAGAATTCGGGAGGGAGACGAATGGAAGACGGCCTTTAAATCTAAGGACGGGCTTTACGAGTGGTTAGTGCTAGGAGAGGGCCTCACCAACGGACCTAGTACCTTCTCACGATTAATGACTCAGGTATTTAAGCCATACATGGGAAAATTTGTCGTAGTCTATTTCGATGACATTTTGGTGTTTAGTATTTCGCCGATCGATCATGAAACTCATTTGCGAACAATCCTTACTACATTGCGCCAAAAGAACTTATTCATTAATCTTAAGAAGTGCGCATTCGGTGTAACTTCCGTGGAATTTTTAGGATACATAGTGAGTGCCGAGGGTATACATGTTGACCCTAAGAAGGTCCAAGTGATTAAAGAATGGCCGGAACCACAAAATATTAGGGAGGTTCGGAGTTTTCATGGCTTGGCCACGTTTTATAGACGATTCATTCGCAATTTTAGTAGCATCATGGCACCAATAACTGAATGTATGAAGAAAGGTGATTTCAAATGGACCAAATCGGCCACTAGCGCGTTTCAAATGATTAAGGATCGAATGTCCGAAGCCCCACTACTACGGTTGCCAGATTTTAATAAAGTGTTTGAATTATCATGTGACGCTTCGGGGATAGGAATTGGGGGAGTGTTAAGCCAAGAGGGACATCCGGTTGGGTACTTTAGCGAGAAACTTGCGGGCCCTAAATTAAATTATTCCAATTATGATCGCGAGTTTTATGCCGTAATACGTTGTCTCCAACATTGGCGACACTACCTTATATCGAAAGAATTTGTAATCCTCTCGGATCATGAAGCGCTAAAATTCGTAAACTCTCAAAGTAAAATCAGCCCTCGGCACGCCAAATGGGTCTCCTATCTTCAAGAGTACACATTCATTATTAAGCACCTTAAGGGTACGTTAGATCGTGTGGCGGACGCCCTTAGTCGTGTCACATTATTATTATCTAAAATGGAGGTGACGGTAATATGATTTGAACGCATTAAAGACGAGTACGTTCTATGCCCGGATTTTAAGGACATTTACTTAGCCGCTCAGGAACAGGCTCCCTCTACTATTTCGGCATACTACATTCGTGACGATTATTTATTTAGGCATACGCAACTGTGTATTCCCCGCTCTTCACTACGCCATTTCATTGTATGGGAGCTACATAGTGGAGGGCTAGGGGGACATTTCGGCCGGGATAAAACGATAACACTAGTGGAAGATAAATTCTTTTGGCCTGGACTTAAGCCAATGGTTAATAAGATCGTTGGGAGTTGCCGTGTGTGTCAATTAGCAAAAGGTAACAAGACCAACGCGGGTCTTTATACACCTCTTCCTATTCCGTCGGTTCCTTGGGAGGACGTTAGTATGGACTTTATTTTGGGTTTACCTATGACATTTCGGCGACACGATTCCATCCTTGTCGTCGTCGATAGATTTTCTAAAATGGCATATTTTATCGCTAGTCACAATACCAACGATGCATCCCATGTTGCTAAGTTGTATTTCAAAGAGGTCGTGGCGCATCGGGGCGTTCCAAAAACGATAGCATCTGATAGGGACGTCAAATTCACTAGTTACTTTTGGAAGACGCTTTGGAAGCTTATGGGTACAAAACTTATGTTTTCATCGGCCTATCATCCCCAAATGGATGGGCAAACGGAAGTGGTCAATCGAAGTTTGGGTGGATTACTTCGTTGTTTAGTAGGCGATCATAAAGGTACGTGGGACCTTATTCTTCCTCATGCTCAAATAGCTTATAATAATTCACGGAATAGGTCCACTGGGTTGTCTCCAAATGAAATTGTACATGGTTATAAGGCACCCGTGCCTCTTGATTTAGTACCGCTACCCCCATCTTTCAAATCTAGTCATTTTGCCCAGGATTTTGCCTCGCACGTTCACAATCTCCATAAGCAAATTAGCGAGACGCTAGCTAAACAATATGCTATTTATCAATCGAATGCTAACGAAAATAGGCGAGCGGTCCACTTGAATATTGGTGATTTGGTAATGGTGCGTTTAACCCCTGAACGGATGCCTTCGGGCACCATAAAGAAATTAGCAAATAGGCGGGCCGGTCCTTTTCGAGTGTTAAAGAAGTTGGGCGAAAACGCATATTTATTACAGTTACCAGCTGAGTGGGGAATTTCCCCTGTTTTTAACGTTTCGGATTTAACGCTTTATGTCGCTCCACCACCTGAACTTTCTGCCTCTCCGTTTAATATTTCCACTAAAAATTCTAATGGGGTGGGTAGTGAGATTGTTTCTGGATCGCCCTCTCCTACGGACTCTACGGGAGGTAAGCCACCTGTTGATGATGACACTTCTTTTTCTTCTTTGCCTAACGCATTTCCGAGGTTTTCCCGGACCGTTTTCTTGCCTGACAGGATTTTGCAGGATGCTGTGTTCCCAACTTCCGATGGTGATGTTCACAGGTTCTTGATTCGATGGAAGGGCCGTCCTGCCTCGGACGACTCTTGGCTCTCCGCGTCGGAGGTGAAGCTACTTGATGCGGATCTCTTTCACCGTTATGTTCCAGACCACTCATCGGTGATGAGTTCTTTCGAGCGGGGGAGGATTGATGGCGACTGCCACCAAGACGGCCAACTTGAAGACGAAGATCAGGGACACGGCATGGTTGGTCATGGAATAGTGACGGAAAATGATGATGACGGCTCACCGGCTAAAGACATGCGGCGCCGTGGCGGCCACGGCTACAATCTTCGTCCACGCCGCAAGAATTAATTATTATTATATTTTGCTAAGTTATGTCTTAATTTAAATATGACATTGCATTTTATTATTTTATTTTGAACTATTGGTGTGCGTTTAGCGCTATGTTTGGTGTGCTATTAGCACTTATGTTGTAAGGCCTATATAAGGCTAAGAATTGAATTAAAAAGGTAGAATATTTTTTTGATTGAAAAATTGCCTAACCTAATTTCTCTCCTCTCCTCTCTTCTCCCTCTCATATTGCCGCCACCCCCCCCCTCTCTTGGTTCTTCCCAAGTTCGGCTCCCCTCTCTCTCCCTCTTTCACTCTCTCTTTCTCTCCAACTCTCTTTCCGTACCTTCTTCTTCCACTTCAATCTCAATCTTCATCTACGAAATCTTCTTCAACGGATTTTCTCTAAGTCAATCAATATTGGAGGAGAAGATATCAAGTGCAAGGGCCTACGGTTTTGGTGAATCTCTCCGGTGCAAAGGCGAGGAAGACGAACGAGTTTCTTCATCATTTGGAGCCCCTTCCGTGTTCCAAAGGAGAGCGATTATTTTCTAGTGGATCCAATACCTCGGATCTACGTTTCCGAGAGGGGTAACGAAATTTCTACTCAAGAGATCTCCTTTCTTAGATCGTTTTTGTGGTGGACGATTTTTTGCGTGATTTCTCGAAGCAAGAAAATTTCTCGCGGTGTTTTCTTTAATAGATTTGTATTTTTGTTTGATCTTCCGGATACTATCGAAAGGTTTGGCGAACCTTGTTATTTTCTTGTTAGGGAAAGATCAACCGTTTGCGAATCGGATTTATTTTGGTGGATCTTTCTTTGGTACAACAAAGCTCGTTCGGACGCAAATATTCGTCCTTTTAGCTTGATCGGATCTTGGCCTCTAGCCGTGATACGATCTCTAGCGGGTTGGCTATCCGCACGTTAGCGCGAGAAATAAATAACCTAATTGTACCGCTGCGTTTAGTTATTGTGCCAAGTCGAGAGAGTGTAAGGTATCGAGGTTATCCTGGACGTCCCCGTGTAGGCTCGTAGGACGTGCTACATCAATTTTGGTATCAGAGCGAGGTTGTGTTGAGTTCTATCTCGACACCATCCTTAATCTCAGATCTGTAGGTTATCCGTCCTCTAGTCGGTGCATTCGTTAGCACGGTCAAAATCTAAAATCACGTCCATTAAGAGGCTCGTAGGACGTGCTACATCACGTCCATTAAGAGGCTCCCGAATACTGCGTCGTAGGGGGAGTCTGCCTCGGCGACGACGAACTGAACGTCGTATTGAACTGGTTCCGTGTGCGTCCCTACTTGGACGGGGAGGGTGATGGTTCCTACGGTGGGTACCGTAGTTCCGTCCGGGAACTCTGCGTCGCTGGCCCTGAGCTTGAGGTTCCCGCTTAGGAGTTTGAGCCGTATTACGGCAGTCAGGAATAAGATGTTGAAGGAGATACGGTGGGTCACCAACGCTCTCCTTAGCTCACAGGGTGGAGTGCCTATGCTTGCGTCTAGGGCGAAATCCATCCATGTGTAGGGACGTTCCTGGTGGAAATTTGCGCGGGTCTTCTGTTGCTGCGTGCTCCGTTCCGCCTCCCTTAGGCGGGGTGGTTCGTTCGCGCCGGGCTTTTCCCGCAACGTTCTTGGACCCTTGGTGTGCGCGCTTCGTGCCATTCAACGAACATCTGAGAAAACTCGGTGAAGTTGTGAATCGCTCCATTTGGCAGGGATTGACACCAGCGTGAGGCGTCTCCGCGAAGCGTCTCGATGAAGATTTTGCAGCTGATCTGGTCAGGAAGTCCAAATGCCCGTACCGTTATCAAGAAGTGATTAACGTGTACGTACGAGTCCTCTGTTCCGTGGAACTCTTTCAAGTACGGGAGCTTCAGCCATGACGGGACTGGGTATTCTAAAATTGACTTTGACAGGGGGGATCGCCTTTGCTGGAGTGGGATACCGTTCAGGCCTTGTCTTGTTGTGAGTGGTGTTGGCTTGCCAGTTGACCCACTCCGCTGTGGCTGGGTCGATGTCATGAGGGGCGCTTTTTTCTTCGCCGGGTCTTCAGGGATTGAGGAACTCCATGCGTCGGATAGCTCGAGAGTGGCTTCCACTCTTGTTGGTTCCGTGAATTCGGGCGCGGCGTGCGCTGCGTTCGGGAGTTCCATGCTTGGTGATTGGGAATCCATTCCCACAGACGGCGCCAAACTGTTGCGGATCGCTTAGGTGCTCTTGGTAGACCGGTCGACTTGGACCGCCTTAGCTTTAGAGCGAACCGAGCGAGCAAATAGTCAAATTTGAAGTTCGTTGATTGCACTGGGATTTTTTAGCGTGGAAAACCCGGAAAGGGTAAAAAACCACGTGGTCGGAGCTGTGCCGACCAAATTCCTCTATCTTCAGGGGGGTTACAAAGTGAGACTTAGAACTCGAGCGCGACAGGCCGCTGCTCGTTACAGTAGTAGAGAGAGAGAGAAAGAGAGATCCGAAGGCGACAGGTCACCTCTCGGAAAAAAATAAGTCCTTTTCTCCTTCTGAGAAAGGTGGAGAACAAAAGTGAGCTGCTCCGGGGAACAAAAGTGAGCTGCTCCGGGGAACAAAAGTGAGCTGCTCCGGGGAACAAAAGTGAGCTGCTCCGGGGAACAAAAGTGAGAAGCTGTGTCGCCTTTCGGGCTGAAGGAAATCTTCAAGTCCGAAAAGGAAATCTTCAAGCACCGAAGGAGAATTCCGCAAAAGTCTGCAAGGAGCTCTCCCAGGTCCAGAAGCCAACCTCCTTCAAATGAAGCCCCAGGCCCCTTTTTATAGCTTTGGCCGGGGGTAGTCCGGTAATTCCGCCGTTTGCAGTTTCCATAAATGCTCGGCGGACGAATCATATTCTCTGGTTTGGAGCACACGGATCGCCATTTTTCGTAAATGACCATCTCGCCCTTCGGGCGGTCCGGGCAGTTCGGGCAGCTCGGGCAGTTTTGTTGGAGGCGAAAAATGCGACAAACTGTTCCTGAAATCTGAGAAACTGAGAAGACAAAAAGTGAGACTGCTGAAAGACAAAATGTGAGAAGTCAGAAAGACAAAAAGTGAGCTGAGCGCGCTCAGAAGCGTTCTGAGCGCGCAACGAACACAGAAGTGCTCCGAACGCGCTTGTAGGCGTTCTGAGCACGCATCGAACATGGAAGCATTCCGAGAGCGATGTGAGGCGAACTGAGCGCGCGACGAGCGCGGGAGCGTTCTGAGCGAACGGAGAGGCGGTCTGAGCGTGCGACGAGCGCGGGAGCGTTCTGAGCGAACGAAGAGGCGTTCTGAGCGCGCGACGAGCGCGTGAGCTTTCTGAGCGCGCAACGAGCGCGTGAGCTTTCTGAGCGCGCAACGAACATGAGAGCGTTGCGAGCGCGGGAGCGTTCGGAACGAACGAAGAAGCGGGTAGTTGTGTTCCAAGGAGGAAGCGGGCTCCGACGCCCCCGGTGAGAGGGCGCAGGTATAGCGGGGCGCCTTGCGAGTCCCTCCCCTTCGAGGAAGAGGGAGGAAGGGGAAGCGACCTCCCCCGAGGGGGGCGCAGCCGGACCTAAACTCCGCGGCCGGGAGTGGCAAGCCGTGCCCCCAAAAATAGGGGGGAGGGGCGCGGCTTGGCCGGGCCGCACCCCTTGGGGGGTGCGGCCGGGCCGCACCCCCCTTAGTGGGGTGCGGCTTGGCCGCACCCCTCGGGGGGTGCGGTTGGGCCGCACCCCCTTGGGGGGTGCGGCTTGGACGCACCCCCCCCAAAGGGGGGTGCGGCTTGGCCGCACCCTTTGGGGGGTGCGGCTGGGCCGCACCCCCTTGGGGGTGGTCGTGGCTTGGCGCGAGTCGCGCCCCGAGGGGGCGCGGCGAGCCCGTTCTCCGGCGACGGGGGCGTTGCCCGCGCGCTACCGCGCGTGTGGCTAACGCGCGCGTTCGCGGTTTGCTCCGCGAGCGCCTTCGTTTTGCCGGTGGCGGAGATGTCAGGCTTGGTCCCTTGGGCAATTGCGCGCTGACTGTTGTCCCCACCTCTCATTAGTGGAGTTTTCACTAATCGTACCCCAAAGCCTGTGCGGGTATATAACAACATCTAATTTGTCTACTTTTTTATTATATATTATTGGTTAATTAAAAGATTTGATTTTGGAGTCCTGAAATGGTTAGGTGATAGGAAATTAGGAATTATGTTCACTGTTCAGGCATCACTTGCATCACATTATTTAATTCATGTTTTCAGCTTGTATCACATTATTTAAACCACCAAAATTGAACCGAACTTGTACAACCCTCATTCTCCGAGGGTGGACCCCCCCAAGGCCACGTAGGCAGAAGTCAAAGCCAAAGAGGTCAACACGGCAGACAAGCGTAAGAGCAGAAGACAGCCTAGGTGAGTAGGGGTGCACTCGTGCGAGTAGCTCGGATACTCGCCAAAAGGTGGGCGACCATAGTCGATACTCGCCCATCTGCCCGGGGAGATCGCCTCAATGTCGCTAGTCGTCGGGCAAGGGCTGGGCTATAAAAACCCCCCTACCCCTTGGTTTTCCTATAAATAGGACCCCGGGGGTACTTGGATTGGCACCTGGACTTGAGCTTTCGAAACCCTGCTCTTGCTTTCTAGCATTTGTCGCACTTGGTCGCTACTCCCGGTACTAGCCAAGTCGGTGCCTTCCTCGTACCTTGCTCGGCCATTCTTTGGTCTTGGAGGGGAAGTCTCTTCGGAGCTTCTGGGTACGTGGTGGGACCTCCCTGCCGCAGCACCTGGGGTCTTGTGTGTTGCCCTTCTGTCTCTTCAGTAGTCGCCAGCTTAGTCGTCTCGTTGGACTGTTGGGCGAGTAGCCTTCGGCTGCATCGGTCCGAATTTTGAGGTCAGGATTTTCCTGGCGTCAACACTTTGGTGCGGTGAGCGTGGATCGTAGTCGGAAAAGGAAAGTTCAGCAGGAAGCCGAGATGGTCGTAGGTGGCGACCATGAAGGGGTAGTCGGCAACTCGGCCGCGAGTGGCGAGTTCGTGACACTAGCGGTTCTGGAAGCCTTCGCGCAGCATATGGAGGGAGCCTTCGCGCAGCGCATGGAGGGGATCTTGCAAACAGCGCTTCAGCCGCGCGCCGAGGTCACGGCGACCTCGCCGCATCGCCCAGTTCCATCCGAGGGAGGGAGTCCCCCCCGGCGGGCAGGAAAGGAGCACATGGAGGATGAAACCGAGCGACCAAGGAGGTCGCAATTCTACCAGCCAACCTCGCAAGGTATTCGCTTCCGCGAGCCAGGCGAGCAGGCGAGGTACCAGGATACTCGCCCATATGGCGAGTATGGAGGTGATACTCGCCAGGTTGAGGATCGTCGCCGGGCAGGAGGGAGGAGCCCCTTCTGCGAGGAGATTCTCGCCGCGCCAGTGCCAGAGGGGTTCAGGGACCCTGCCTTGAACTACTATTCAGGGAAGGAGGACCCCGTCAGGCACATCCAATGGTTCGAGGATATAGTCTCTATCCGAACCATGTCGGACGCCTTCAAGTGCAGGTTGTTTGCCATTACCTTCCGCGCAAAGGCCTGGGACTGGTTCCATCAATTGCCCGCAGGCTCAATCTACTGCTTCGAAGACCTGTGTCTTGGACTGACGACCCGGTTCGACACGGCACGGAAGCTAAAGAAGGAGGCCACGACCCTGTTCTACCTCGTGCAAGGGCCAGATGAGGCATTGGGCCCTTACATCGAGCGCTTCCAGGAGGAGGTTCTGCAAATCCAGGAGGTAGATAGCAACATCCTGTTGCTGGCCCTGACATTTGGCATCAGTCAAGGCCTCTTCAAGTTGGAACTCAGTGAGAACCCACCCTACTCCTACGACAACCTCATTCAGAGGGCCAATAAATTTGTCCGGGGAGAAGCCTCCAACCCCGACTTCTTGGCAAGGTTGGCACGGGTGACCAGAGGCGATCGTGGAGAGAGGGATGAGATCCCTGGAAAAAGGAAGATGGAGGAGCCCCGAAGGGAGGAAAGGAAGTGGCCGGAGCGGCAAGAGGAGAAGAAGAAGGAGGAGCTCAGGAAGAAAGAAACCGGGAGGATCGTGGAGAGAAGGCCCGTCGAGTCCCCTGAGCGTCACGAGGAGGGAAGACGCTACCAGGTCCCCGTCAACCGGCCACCATGGAGGCCGGCTGGACGGCACCAGCGTCAGGACCAAAGGGGGAGATCCCCTGAAAGAAGGCCCTTTCGCCAGCCAGAGAGGCGTCAGGAGAGGAGGAGAAATGAAGCAATGGCGGTAGCCGGGCGAGGCCGCCGTCAAGGAAGGAAGAAGCCGAAGCCTAGGAGGCGTCAAGCAGAAGAAGTTCCTCTCTACTGCGACTTCCACCAGGTGGGGGGACATGCCATGGCTGCCTGCCCAGACTTTTGGGAAGCCCGGAGGAGGTTGGCAGCAGGAGAAGCTGGAGGAGAGCAGAGGAGGATGGAGGCCCCTGCCGAGCCACAGGCAGGGCAGGCTGCAGTCGTTCGCAGGAGGAACGAGGATCGGATCGACCAGGGAGGTCGGGGAGACCTGGGCCAGGGAGGTCGAGTTGGAGTAATCCATGGGGGAGCAGGGCTGGAAGCTTCCCGCAAGGGAAGCCTCCATCAGATCTACCGCAGGAGTGTTGCCTTGACCTCACAAGCACCGCCCCCGATAGAGGAGATTACCTTTTCCGAGGAGGACATGCTAGGGAACGCGAATCCCTTCCATGATGCCCTCGTGATTCAAGCCGCGGTGGAGGACTTCACCGTTGATCGAATTCTGATCGACAACGGTAGCTTTGTAAACGTCATCTTCAAGGGGACGTTTGACGGACTGGGAGTCGAAGCTGCCAGAGTTCGAGCATCAGATGGTCCCCTCTTCGGCTTCTCCGGAGAGAAGAAGGAGGTGGAAGGAGGAGCAGATCTCCTGGTAACACTCGGTGGCACCTCCATCAGCTGTCGATTTGTTATCGTCGACGCCCCGAGCTGCTACAGGGCTATCTTTGGGAGGCCGCTTCTCAACGCCTCAAAGCCGTCCCATCCTCCTACCATCAGTGCTTGAAGTACTGTAAAGGAGACGTCCAGGTGAGGATCAGGAGCGATCCAAGAGCCGCTAGGGAGTGCTATCTTAGCGCCGTCAGTACCATCAGCTGGATGGCTGACGCGGAAGAGTTCGGAAGAGTGCTGGAGAGCCCGGCCAGGCTGGAAGTGGCTGAAGAGGTCGAGGAGATCGAGGTACTCTCTGCAGCGGGAGTGCCGGGGCTGCTGAAGATCGGCGGGTCGCTGAAGACCGAAGAGAAGATCGAGATGGCGGCGTGTCTGCAAAAGAACGTCGACATCTTTGCTTGGAGCGCAGCCGAGATGCCAGGAGTCGACCCTGAGGTTGCGTGTCATCGCCTCAACCTGGATCCCACTGTCCAGCCCGTCCGCCAGAAGAAAAGGAGAACCGCCACCATCCTCGCCAAGCCAATTAGGGAGGAGGTTAAAAAACTGCTCGATGCAGGGTTTGTGTCAGAGATCCAGTATCCAGGCTGGGTCTCCAATGTTGTAATGGTGGCAAAGGCGGGGGGAAGTTGGAGAATGTGTGTGGATTTTTCCTTAATGAATAAAAGCTGCCCGAAGGATTGTTATCCCTTGCCTCGAATCGACGCGCTGGTTGATTCAGCCGTCGGTTTTTCTGTGATGAGTTTCCTTGATGCGTTTTCAGGATATCACCAGATCCGGATGCATCCCCCCGATTGCCGCAATGTCTCCTTCATCACCGATGATGGCTGCTACAGCTTCAAGATGATGCCCTTCGGTTTGAAGAATGCAGGAGCTACCTATCAATGGATGATGGACCATGTTTTCAAAGAGCAAAAGGGGAGGAACCTGGAAGTGTATGTGGACGATCTCTTGATCAAAAGCAAGAGTGTCCAGGAACACATAGCCGATCTGGTAGAGACCTTCGCGACGCTAAGAAGATTCAAGATGAGGCTCAATCCGACGAAGTGCGTCTTCGGAGCAGGCAGGGGAAAGTTCCTGGGACATCTCCTTACCTCGGAGGGAGTAGAGCCTAACCCCGACAAAGTTAAGGCGATCCTGGAGATGTGATGAGTCCTGATCACATACACTTTTATGGACTCATCTGGGCCGTTTAGTTAGTCATTTCACTGCACTTTAGCCCTGTTTTAGTTCATATTTGATATCCCATGCTAGGTGCACCTTTTGGCCCATTTTGGTGTGATTTCATGTTGATTTTCATTAGTAGTTTTCATGCATTGTTCGGTGCCACTTTTAGTGGCCGGATTGGTGGTTGTACGCTAGAACAGGAGTCGTGCAGGTGTTTCCGGTGCAATTCTGCACAGGAACACTGCGCACGATCACTGGTTCTATTGCGCACGACCACTGGTCGTGCGCCACTGATCGTGTGCACTTAACGCTTTTTTCATAAGTTCTGTTTGGTGTAATGCGCACGATCATCAACTCCTGCGCGCACGACCACCGGTCGTGTGCCACTGCTCGTGCGCACTGACCATTAATTTTTAAGTTCTGTTTCATCTATTGCGCACGACCACTGACGCTAGTGCGCACGACCATCGGTCGTGCGCCACTGGTCGTGCGAACATGTTATTTTGTAATTTCTGTCTTTGCAGGTTCTGTCCAGGCAGAGCGCACGATCACAGGATTCCAGTGCGCACGACCACTGGTCGTGCGTCACTGACCGTGCGCACTGTTTAATTCCAGCGCCTATAAAAGCCCTGCTCGCGATTTAGGTCGTATCCCCCGCTTTCTTCCGCCGTTTTCCGCCTGGTTTGGTCCGACTTCGCCCCTCCATCGTCGCCCACCTTAGGGAGGATCTCCGGGCTTGTTCTTCACGCCAATCTTGAGCCGGAGTTTCCTCTCGGCCTCCTCCTTCATCCAAGAGCTCCAAAGGAAGACCTAGCCGCTATCTCCATCGAGCAAGAGGAAGTTGGCAACCTCCACCGGATCGTGACACGAAGAAGACGGGTCCATTGGAGAGTCGTGACAGCTCTCTCTACCCCGGACGTAGTTGTGGACCGAGCTTGGACGCGGATTGACAACCCGGCGATTCCAACCGTGAATCTTCAACGAGCCTTCGGATTCGGTCGATTTCTTGCCTTGTTCTCCTTTTATTGATGTATTTGCAACTAGATCTAACATTATGATGAAGTGTATTTTGATTAAATAGCATTTTTACTTGATTATGTCTATGTGATTGAGTATTTTTGTTTATATTATTGAGGTGCGCCTTGTGGTGTGGTTTGTTGGTTGTCCGGTGCCGCACTAGCAATTGCTAGTGGCGTGCTTGGTGAAGAGGTGCTTGCGACCCTCAATCCGTAAGCCTACTCGCCCATCCGCCTACCGAAGCGTGGCATCGCGGCCCGTATTCCATTCGCCTAACGAAGCAGCGCGCTCAAGGCCTGCACAGTTCGACTCCGTTAGCCTACTCGTCCATCCGCCCTTTCGACGCAGCGCGCTCAAGGCCTGCCTAGTCTCCATCCCGCCAAGCGAAGCTTTGCATAGCGGCATTGCATAGGAGTAGTTGATAGCTTTTATTTTGTTTTCCAAAAGCCAACCCAACTCCTCCGCATTCCATCCACGTTAAGGACTTCAATCTCAAGTCCCTCCTCGAAACCTAACTCCACCTTACTGTGTTCCTCAAGAGACCGACACTCGGGGATTTTCCCCATTATTATTACTTGCGCGACCGGTGCACTTGCCGAATCATCGCATCAAGTTTTTGGCGCCGTTGCCAGGGAACACAGTCGTGTGAGTTTTCTGGAGAGGGAGAACCTGAGAGAAAAGCCCTTCCATTTGTAAATTGCATTTTCTGTTATTTTATTTCTGTTCTTTTTATTCCATTTTCTTGTTTTTATTAGGTTGCTTTAGTAAATTTTTGTTAGGTGTAGTATTTTGCACATTTTGTCTGAATCGTATTATCTTCACATTATGTGGGCACATCTAAATTTCCGTTGCCGTTGGTGTGGAGCTACTTCCCACTCTAGTGTTAAATGCCCTACGGAGAATAGTAGGCATAATTCCTCTCGCCCAGCATATAGAGCATCGACTCCGTCTGATACTCCATATGGTGCGCGTAAGTCTTATGGCTACTCTGCTGAGCCATTACCGTCTTACTTCTTTTCGGCTCCAGCCCCCGCTGTGCCAAAGAAGCCTGCTAGGCAGTGCCAGTTTTGTCGGAGCACAGATCACGCCCTGAAGGATTGTGCTGCTTTTCGTCGCCAATTGGATGAGGATGATGAGCCGGATATCCGGATCGTCCCGAATCCTAACTCTGGCGGCACACCTTCAACATCCGGTTATGTGTCTTTGTCACCTTCACATCTTGAAGGGTATGGCATGGACACGGTCACCGGATGTGCGGCTGATCTATACACCGACATTGCTGAGCCCATTCTCCCAGTGCATCCACCACCTCTAGTGGATTCGATTCTTTGTGAGGAATCGGTGCTCGACTTTTATCCGAGCACTATTCCTCTCCCTATTGTGCATACTACACTCGTCTCTGACGACATTGTCGATGATGTGTCACAAGAGGAGGCGGTTGATCTTAGTATTATGCCTACTCCTATGGAGGAGGACAACCTTCTAGGTGAAGAGGAGTTTTCCTCAGCACCGGTGGAGGAAGTCCAAATCCTAAGCTTGGCCACCGTTGATCCCGCCGAATCTTGTAGCATTGATGACAATGCAAACATTATTTTACTTCCCCAACCTAATGGGAGTGAGACCGGGACCACTCCCCCGATTTTTGATTCTTTATGTCATTCTTCTCTTTTATTTCCTGACCCCCCTTCTTCATCTGAGCCTGTGCAGGTTGAGTCTTCACAGGTACATCAGGAGGACTTGGAGCATGATGCTCAAGTCAATGATGTGAGCATCTTCTCATGTGAGGAGGTTGATCCCCCCTCCGTAGAGGAAGCTCCACTCATTGCCTTTTCCCCCTGCCACCTTGCTGTTGACGATACCTTGCTAGGCAAGGATGTGTTTCGTGAGATGAGTGAGGACCAGGCCTCCTCCTTTTCTTACATTCTCTACCCTCTACCTGTGAGGAGCAGGTATCTATATTTAGGTAGAGGGGTGACTGTTCTATCTCCGTATCGGTACCCGCTACCGACACGCATATTAGGCCAGTTACCTGTCCACTTCTCCTTCCATAGGCCCATTAGCTAGAATCGTTAAGATTTTGAATAAGTCGTGCTGGGATGACAATAACCCCAGTAGTTATCTTCCTTTTCTGCATTTCTATTTTTATCTAATCATGTTTAGTTAGTAGTATTTTCTTTTCAATTTTCTTTTGTCTTTTGTTTTTGCGGAGCTGACCCTTGCAGGTATCTTTCTCTGGATGGCGGACGCTGCAGCTTAGTCCAGGTTTTCACGCCAATCTTCTGGTGTGCTCATTTCTGAGCACTGGGTACCCTCTTTCCCTAGCATTATTCTGAATTTCATAGCTGCATTTTGCGCATATTGTTTAGTTTAAGTCTGGGGGGGAGTGTACCGAGTGTTCACTACACGTGTACACGTTTTTGCATATCAGAAGTGTTTTTTTTTATTATTGCATGCACCACATCACCCACTCGAGCGCGCACTCATCTGTTTGTTCGCCCTGTTGTGAATTTAATTCTTTTGCTTATTTGGAAAAGTCTAGATGATGGCTTAGGATTATGTAGCAGAGTAAAATGTTGACTCTAGTAGTGCTCCTGGTCGAGTGCTCAGTTGCATAGAAATTTGTGTAGATTAGATTTCTTTTTATACTTATGGTTTTATATTTTTTTTTTCTATTAGTGTAAATGTTGTTTACTCTACTCAAATGGTGAATCCGGTGTGAATCAAACGGTAGCATAGGGATGTGTGTAAACGATCGCTAGATTCGTATTGCTTGAGTCGGGAGAAAGGAGAATCTTTCTCGGTGGCTAGAACTTGCCCCAAGCGATTCTTGAAGCATGGGTATACGGTTAGTCAATTGCGTGAATGTGATTTAGGCCATCATTTTGGCCCGGTTGAGCTTTTGTGCCTATCCCTACCGCTTTATCCTCGCTAGCCCAGTTGTGCCTACCCGTTCTTTGATTCAGCCCCACTTTCATTTCACCAAAGCCTAAATGCCAATCCTAGTCGCACACCCAAATATGAGCTGTAGCTGTTTATTACTTTCATGAGTTGGGTTGTTGATGTGATATTATATTTGTGAAGATGTGGTTGTGTCCTATTGTTTATTTGCTGAATATGATAAGAAAAAAAAAATGAAATGTAAAAAAGAAGTTAAAAAGAAAGGAAAGAGAAGGAGTGTTTAATTGAAAATCTTTATGTATAGATTTCTGTTTGGGAGTAGGCGGTGCACGCACCCATGTTGTTAAGTCCAAGTCTGGGGGTGTTGTGTACCCGCGTGTTTGTGTGGCGAATGAGGATAGTTTCCTGCATTAGCTCATTTGGGTTTAGTGCTTGAGCCGTCGTTTTTATCTTTGTTTATCCTCACCTAAACCCAAGCCCAATTTAAAACCTAAAGTCCTATTGATTCACGTATTTGAGTCAAACCAGTGCCGTGGAGAGAATGTGACCGGGCAAGCTTATGGCCACCGACACTGATGGATTTCAGTGGAGTTTGTCCCGTACCCCGATCTTGAGCAATGCTCGTCTCAGCGCTTAGTTTACTTTCTCCGTATGCATGACCGACTGATTCACCGTTGTTCACCATTTTGAGTAGTTGTAATATGCTTTTACTCTTTTAGAAATTTATAAACTGTTTGTATAATCAGTAGTCTTTTCTACTAATTTTCTTATGCACATGAGCATGCGACTTCGCATGGTACTCTGCATTGTAATGTTAAGCCATCTACTGTTCTTTCCTAGTTCGCTTAGAATTCGTTTGCTCGGGACGCGCAAACAGTTAAGTCTGGGGGTGTGATGAGTCCTGATCACATACACTTTTATGGACTCATCTGGGCCGTTTAGTTAGTCATTTCACTGCACTTTAGCCCTGTTTTAGTTCATATTTGATATCCCATGCTAGGTGCACCTTTTGGCCCATTTTGGTGTGATTTCATGTTGATTTTCATTAGTAGTTTTCATGCATTGTTCGGTGCCACTTTTAGTGGCCGGATTGGTGGTTGTACGCTAGAACAGGAGTCGTGCAGGTGTTTCCGGTGCAATTCTGCACAGGAACACTGCGCACGATCACTGGTTCTATTGCGCACGACCACTGGTCGTGCGCCACTGATCGTGTGCACTTAACGCTTTTTTCATAAGTTCTGTTTGGTGTAATGCGCACGATCATCAACTCCTGCGCGCACGACCACCGGTCGTGCGCCACTGCTCGTGCGCACTGACCATTAATTTTTAAGTTCTGTTTCATCTATTGCGCACGACCACTGACGCTAGTGCGCACGACCATCGGTCGTGCGCCACTGGTCGTGCGAACATGTTATTTTGTAATTTCTGTCTTTGCAGGTTCTGTCCAGGCAGAGCGCACGATCACAGGATTCCAGTGCGCACGACCACTGGTCGTGCGCCACTGACCGTGCGCACTGTTTAATTCCAGCGCCTATAAAAGCCCTGCTCGCGATTTAGGTCGTATCCCCCGCTTTCTTCCGCCGTTTTCCGCCTGGTTTGGTCCGACTTCGCCCCTCCATCGTCGCCCACCTTAGGGAGGATCTCCGGGCTTGTTCTTCACGCCAATCTTGAGCCGGAGTTTCCTCTCGGCCTCCTCCTTCATCCAAGAGCTCCAAAGGAAGACCTAGCCGCTATCTCCATCGAGCAAGAGGAAGTTGGCAACCTCCACCGGATCGTGACACGAAGAAGACGGGTCCATTGGAGAGTCGTGACAGCTCTCTCTACCCCGGACGTAGTTGTGGACCGAGCTTGGACGCGGATTGACAACCCGGCGATTCCAACCGTGAATCTTCAACGAGCCTTCGGATTCGGTCGATTTCTTGCCTTGTTCTCCTTTTATTGATGTATTTGCAACTAGATCTAACATTATGATGAAGTGTATTTTGATTAAATAGCATTTTTACTTGATTATGTCTATGTGATTGAGTATTTTTGTTTATATTATTGAGGTGCGCCTTGTGGTGTGGTTTGTTGGTTGTCCGGTGCCGCACTAGCAATTGCTAGTGGCGTGCTTGGTGAAGAGGTGCTTGCGACCCTCAATCCGTAAGCCTACTCGCCCATCCGCCTACCGAAGCGTGGCATCGCGGCCCGTATTCCATTCGCCTAACGAAGCAGCGCGCTCAAGGCCTGCATAGTTCGACTCCGTTAGCCTACTCGTCCATCCGCCCTTTCGACGCAGCGCGCTCAAGGCCTGCCTAGTCTCCATCCCGCCAAGCGAAGCTTTGCATAGCGGCATTGCATAGGAGTAGTTGATAGCTTTTATTTTGTTTTCCAAAAGCCAACCCAACTCCTCCGCATTCCATCCACGTTAAGGACTTCAATCTCAAGTCCCTCCTCGAAACCTAACTCCACCTTACTGTGTTCCTCAAGAGACCGACACTCGGGGATTTTCCCCATTATTATTACTTGCGCGACCGGTGCACTTGCCGAATCATCGCATCAAGATGCCATCCCCGAAGACGATGAAGGAAGTCCAAAGGTTGACAGGAAGGCTGGCGGGTCTTAGCCGCTTCCTCTCTAAAGCCGGGGAGAAATGCTCTCCATTCTTCAAGACACTCCGCAAAGCGGAAAACTTCGAGTGGTCCAAAGGATGTGAGATGGCGTTCGGAAAGCTGAAGGAACAGTTGACTCAGACACCTCTCCTCCAGAGCCCGAAAGAAGGCGAAGACCTGCTCGTCTACCTGGGAGTAGGAGCAGAGGCGGTGAGCTCCGTTTTGGTCCGAGAGGAAGGAAGGAAGCAGTTACCCGTCTACTATGTCACCCGGGTACTGAAGAAGGCGGAGCTGAAGTATCCAATCCTAGAGAAGCTTGCCTTCGCCTTGGTGGTGTCGGCACGAAAGCTCCGGCCTTATTTTCAGGCTCACTCCATCAGAGTGGTGACTGATCATCCTCTCCGCAATGTCCTAGAGGGAGTGGAGCATTCAGGGAGGTTGGCAAAATGGTCGGTAGAACTCAGCGAGTTCGACATTTCCTTCTCTCCCCGAGTAGCGATCAAGGCCCAGGCAGTAGCAGACTTCTTGGCTGACTTCTCGGTGGAAGCGGAGCCAGGAGAAGAGGTGCTCAATCCCATTCCTTGGAAGTTGTTTGTTGATGGAGCTTCAGGCAAAAGCTCTGTGGGGGTGGGCATCGTGCTCGTCAGCCCGCAGGGAACAAGAATCGAGCAGGCCGTCGAGATCCTCTTCCCCGTCACAAACAACCAGGCAGAATATGAGGCCATAGTGGCAGGCTTGCGCCTTGCCAAGGAGCTGGGGATCCGTGATGTCCGGGCTTTCACGGACTCAATGGTGGTCGCATCGCAAATTTGAGGCGAGTTCGAGGTGCGCGACACCATCTTGCAGAAGTACCTGGTAAAAGTAAAAGGATTGATTGGAGGCTTCCAGTCCTTCTTCGTCGAGCATGTGCCAAGAGAGGAGAACTCGGCAGCAGATCGCCTCGCCAAGTACGGGCCGAGGGCTGGAGGAACTATCACCGAGCTATTCCACCCATCCATTGAAGAGGGAGAGATAATGGAGATCGAGCAACGCCCCTCGTGGATGGATCCCTTTGTAACCTTCCTGACCAGCGGCCAGCTTCCGGCGAACGGAGGGGATCAACGAGGATTTCGGTACAAAGCGGCATACTACCTCCTGCAAGATGGGGAGCTGTACCGCAAAACCATCTCGGGCCCCCTGGCCAGATGTGTTTCCGAAGACCAAGTACCCCGAGTGTTGGAAGAGATCCACTCGGGAGAGTGTGGAAGTCATTCTGGGACTCGCACTTTGGAGCAGAGGGTCTTGAGGCATGGTTACTTCTGGCCTACTATCCGGAAGGATGCTGAGATCTTCTCGAAGAAGTGCCAGAAGTGCCAGAAGTGCCAGCTCTTCGCCCCCCTTCAGTTGCAGCCGGCCCAGCAGCTCCGATCGATCATCTCCCCATGGCCATTCGCCATCTGGGGGATGGACTTGATCGGCCCTTTCCCTCAAGCCAGTGGACAACGAAAGTTCGTTCTCGTCATGATCGACTACTTCTCCAAGTGGATCGAGGCCAAAGCCCTGGCCAAGACCACCTCTCAAGTCGTGAAGAACTTCATCTGGGGAGAGATCGTCTGCAGATTCGGGATCCCTCTCGCCATCATCACCGACAATGGTCCCCAGTTCGCCAGCTTAGAACTGGAAGACTTTTGTAGGCAGCTAGGAACCGACCTTCGGTTCGCCTCCGTACATCACCCAAGGAGCAATGGCCAAGTGGAGGCCGCCAACAAACTGATCATCAACCTACTGAAGAAGAAGGTGGAGAACCTAAGAGGTAACTGGGCGGACCAGCTCCCCTCGGTCCTGTGGGCTCTGAGGACCACTCCTAGCTCAGCCACAGGGGAAACGCCGTTCAAACTCTCTCACGGGTCAGAAGCTCTCATTCCAGTAGAGTTCGAAGTCAGAAGCCCAAGGGTGATAGCTGCGGAGGACGGAAGCGAAGAATGGCGACTAGAGAATGAAGAGGTTCAAAAACTGTCTCTCGACTACATCGAGGAACTCCGAGATTTAGCTTCAGCCAGGCGAGAAGAGATCAAGCGCCAGATGGCAAAACATTTTGACAAAAATGTTCGCCTCAAACAATTCCAAGCAGGTGATCTGGTCCTAAAAAAGGTGGACGCAGCAGGAAGGTCTGCGGCCGTCGGTAAGCTCAACCCGAATTGGGAAGGACCTTTCCTCATCCAGGAAGCACTCCTAACAGGAGGATAGCGCTTGCAGAACCAGGAAGGCGAGCTGCTAGGGAGCACCTGGAGCGGCGATGACCTGAAAAGGTTTTATCCCTGAGGGGGAGTGTGTGTACCCCATCCTTGTAAATTCATTTCTTTGAATAAAATCTGCATCTCCCTGAAACATGGGACGAGGCAGCTTCTTTCGCATCAACAAAGTTTTCATAATAAAGAAGTCAGGTGAAGTCAATCTCCACGCTAGGTTGGAAAATGAGCCTCCGGCTTAACCCTCGTAAAAACTCAGAACGGATGATGGGACAGTGCCTCGGGTGTGCGTTCCCTTAAGACCAAGCCTCTGCAATGACGGCCGAGATCAGCTCTCCCCTTGCATGTTGGCCGCGGTTCCCACCGACTGCATTTCTCGTCCGACTGTAGAGATTACCAGGAAGAAGTCTGGACGCCGACCTTCCGATTCGGCGAAGGGATGATCGATTTCACTAGCTCAGGGAACCCTTGAAAAAAGGCGTCGTGTACCCTCGAGAGCTAAAAAGCTCGCAGCAAAGCATTTCATTTTCTAAATTATTGTGTTAGATCATATGAGTTATTGTGCCTAAAGTGTGCTTAACTCCCTGCTAAACTCGTTGAGCAACAGGAAGCAGGTCCGATCCACATCCAGCATCCAAGTAGGATGGAGGCCTCGGGATGTTGTATCCCCTTGGATCTCCCCGACTGCCACTCCCTGCTTGACGTCGTCCTACATCAACATTCGCCGCCGCAGGTTGGAAGACGAGCCTCCGACTTGACCCTTGTAAAAACTCAGAACGGATGATGGGACAGTGCCTCGGGTGTGCGTTCCCTTAAGACCAAGCCTCTGCAATGACGGCCGAGATCAACTCCCCCCTTGCATGTTGGCCGCGGTTCCCACCGACTGCATTTCTCGTCCGACTGTAGCGATTACTAGGGTAAAGTCTGGAAGCCGATACTCCAACTTGAGAAGGGGAGCGATCGATTCGACCGGCCAAAGGATGGAGACCTCGGGAGGGTGTATCCCCTTGGATCCCCCCGACCGTCATTCCCTACTTAACGTCACTCTTCGTCGACGTTCCGGCATCCAAGTAGGATGGAGGCCTCGGGAAGATGTGTCCCTCCAGGCCTCCCCGACTGCCGTTCCCTATCTCTTTCCCCTTCAGAATTTATTGAACGAGTCTAATGAACTCTTCACCAGGTACAGAGTGAGGCCTTGAGAGCATGTGTCCTTCGGAACCCTCCAAGTACCCTCCACAACTCGACTCCACCAAGGGAAATACTGAAGAAGGCGAGTATGCATGCGCGAGTATCTCGGCGAGTATGCATGCACGAGTATCTCGGCGAGTATACAGGTGCGAGCATGAAGAAGCACTCAATCTCGCCGTGACCCTAAGAGCCGAGCGAGCACTCAACCTCGCCCCGAGCCTGGGAGCCTAAGCGACATTCAAAAAAGAAAGGGATGCGAGCATCAAAGAAAAAGGCGAGCCAAATGATTATATTCATTTACTGACGTAAATACATACACAAAAATGATTGTACAGCTTTGCAAAAAGAAGACAGGCGACTATGCATCCTCGCCACCATCATCGGCATCGGGATCGAGATCTTCCACATCATCAACCTCGTCCTCAGAATCGTCGTCACCAGAATCGGTGGATGAGGATGGGAGATCTCGCATGGGGGAAGTGGACTCTTCGGCGAGTAATGCCGGGATGATGTCCATGACCGTCAGATGCATTGCCTCCGGCTTCAAGAAGCCATCAGCCTTCAAGCTGCTCAGGACCACCTTCCCGGTTGCTCGAGCGATCTCCCGGCGGATATGCGCCATATCATCGCCGACTATCCGAATCTGCTTGCCCACCCTGGAGGGGCCCGCCGATGAAGGTTGTTGCTCGGCAGGCCGAGTTTCCAACTCAGCGATTCGCACTTGGGCGGCCTCCAAGGTTTGCCGAGTATCCTCTAGCTCCTTCTCGGCCTGGGACAACCTCTTTGCCGACTCCAGCTCGGCGGCCTGCAGCGAGCGAAAAGAAGAAGGTTAGTTTAAATAAGTTTGCAAGGTAGCGAGTATCCCAAAACGCGAGTAAAGTCGCATCGGTGAGTACCTCGAACTCCTTAATTCTGTTCGCCATGGCGATCATCTTCGGGCCCTGCACCTTGATCATCTGCTCGTATTCGAGCAGTTTCCTCGCCGTCGCATGCCCAAGCTCGACAGCCCGCAGGTTGGCTCGCGAGCTCTGATGGGCGAGATATTCGGCCGAGACCTCTTGCAAGGATTCGACGTCCGCGCGACCATAGAGGGCGAACGAAACGTCGAACGCCTCGCCCGCATCCTCCCAATCCTCCGACCAGGCGGGGAGGTTGGTGCTCAAGGTCACTTCATGGGCTCGCTCAGCCCAGGACACCAAAGGGCGACCATAAGCATCCTCGCTGCCCCCACCTTCGCCGAAGAGAGGATGGCCGCTAGGCTCGCCCGCCTCCGATGGATCGGCCCTCGCTTTCAGGTCCCTCCTAGCGACCTCCTTCTTTCTCCCAGGCTCGACGGATTTCGCCTTGGCTTTCCTCTTCTTCGAAGGCCCAGCATCATCGCCGGCGACCTCCTGATCATCGCCGCCGGGCGACAAATCAACCAAGGCAGGGGTTCCCGCCTTCGGCGCCAAGGGAAGAAGCTCGCTCGGCAAAGAGCGAGTAGCTACAACAAAATGCAAAGAGGAAAGCGTTAAACACCGGGTGAAGACGAATTGGCGAGTATGACCTAATACTCGTTTAGGCGACTACCTTCACCAGGGAACACCTCCGCGAGCTCATCTACTCGCCTCCTCCAGAAGACGACATCCAGCCGGCGACCTCGGAAGCTGTCGAGTAGCTTCTCCCGGCTTTCCTCCAGGTAAGGAGGGAAGAACGCACTCTCGGCCGGCTGGAAAGAGGAAGTCGGCACGACGCCAAAGTCGCCCTTGATGACGACTATGCGCTCCGTCCAGCGATGGTTCTTGTTCGCCGTACCGACTAGGGTGCAGACATGGCTGCACAAAAAGACGACGCCTTCGCCGGTAGCGCCAAAGTGGAATACTCGCCGGAAGACGGAGAGATCAAAGGCGATCCCCTGATCGCGCAGGTAGCAGAGGAACCCCACGATCATCGCCACTCCGTTTGGATTGATCTGTGCCGGGACTATCCCGTGGTAGCGGAGGATCTGGCAAACCTCCGGCCACAAGGGTAGTCGCAGGCCGACTTCAAAGTGGCGGATGGGGAAGACCAGCTCGGTCGCCAAGAAGGAATTCAGGCGTTCATCCTCACGAGGAAGCCTGGCGACATATCCCGACGACAAGTACTTGGCGGAGAACTCCTTCAAGTCGCTCGGCCGAGTAATCGGCTTCTTGAAGGAATTTGCCTCGAAGTTCTTCGCGTGACTTGCACGGCGAATAGCTGCATCGTCAGCCATCCAAGAGTGGAAGGATCGAAGAAGCGAGTAGCGAAGGGCGAGGAGAGGAGCAATCGAGAGATAGTCGCTAGAAGAAAGGGAAGATCGTCAAGAGCGTAATAAATACGTATCTACCCCCCCTATTTATAGTACTCGACAAAGCTTGGCTTCCCGCGTACGCCACCGCGAGCGCGAGTAGGAGGTGGCGCACATCGAGAAAAAGTCGCCAAAACCTAGGGCGCACGTCAGAACACTGATGTCGAACGAGCGAGCACCTGCATCAAATTTTTAGGCTACTCGCCACATCAACGCAACATTCAACAGCTACTCGCAGAAAAGAAAACAAAAAAGAAGCATCAACACATCACAGGAAACAAGAGAAGCAACGAGGCGAGATTCATACTCGCCAAATAGGCAAATTACTTAGAAAAAATAAAATTGTTCAGAATTACAAACATTTGCCAGAAGGCGACAAGCGACTACAAAAAGAAAAAAGGGCAGGATCCTAGGGGTTCAGTTGAGCATCGGGAAGTTGTGGTTGTCGCCCAACCCAACCCTAACCACGAGCTCTCTTAAAATGCTCGAAGGCCACGGACATCGCATCCTCGCCTTGTCGCAGCTGTTCCTCCATCCTCGCCAGGCGACCTACGGAGCCCATGCTCGCGCGCATCCCCACCAGCTCGTCATGATGCAGCTGCTGGCGATGATCCATCCTGCCCACCCGGCGCTCCAGCTCGCCGACAGACTGAAGGCGAGATTCTACACTAGCCAGGCGAGTTTCTAACTCTTCCAGCCGTAATGCTCGGACCTCCAGCTCGGTCAGACGACGCTGGGAGTCAGCAGCCGCCAAGAGCTCTATTCGCGCTTCAACCGCGATCAGACGCCGATGAGATTCGCTGATCGCCAGCCGCTCCAACTTCGCCTCCAAATCCAGGATGGCGCGAGTAGCCCTCTCCTGATACTCGCGAGAAGGAAGCCCGACGGCGTCGACCAGAGCCCCGATAGGGGTAGGGGCGCGAGCTGCAAGAAAAGACATGGAAGCAAAATCTTAGTGACGAGTAGCGAGAAGACTCTTCTTAGATGATACTCGAAAAAGCAGCGACTCCACTTACCAGGCCGATAGACCTCACTCCGCGAATCGCGGCGAGGACTCCGAGATGGTCGGCGAGGAGAGCTCCTTCCCCGATGCGGGGACGGACTGCGACGAGTGCCATCTCGTCGGTTCGAATGCGACCCGCCGATGTGCTCCCTGCTGGAGGGCGCATCACCCCGACCACGACCATCCACCGGTCGCCCTCCACCTCTGGGAGCGAAGAAACCAGAAGATCCCGCCATCCCACCTCGACGCGAGGATCCAGCCGGATGAGCGGTAGGAGCCGAAGAAGACAGAAGGCGGCGATCATCTTGCATGTCGGCCGGAGGAGGAAATGGAGGAGGTGGAGGAAGTTGGTCCGCCGGTAGTTGCGAGCTACTCGCCACCTCAGGTCGCTGCAAAGGCGGTGGCGGCGGAAGAGGATTGCTCGCTGAAAGAGTCCTCTGCTCGCTCATCGGCCTCTTGTCTACCGCAGAGCTATGAAGGATTCGCACCGATCCGCCCTGGCGAGTTCCTCCCCCGGCCGTGTTCAAGACCATAGGCGAGGATCGTAGGGGAATGACGCTCAGAGGCTCCTGCCGAGTATCAGCGAGAAGCGTATCTGCGAAATAATACAGAAAGCGTCAGAGACCAGCCGACACTTGGGCGACTAATAAAAGTGGCGAGTAGGTATCTCTCACTTTGCACAGGAGTAACTTCAGCTCGATCTTGAGCCGAGATCCCTGCAGTACTCGCCTCTGGAGCGGTATTCGGCGAAGGAGGATCAGGAGCAGGCGAACCACCTGACTGGCCGAGACCCAAGTCGGCGAGTACCTGCTGGGTAGTGCCGACCTGAGAATCAGCGACATTCTCAGGGGCGACGGCATTCTTCTGCTTCTTCTTGCTCTTCTTCTCCTTCTTCTTCTCCAGGCGCTTCCTCTTCCGGGAAGCGAGGAAGTCTTCGAGCTCAACATCGCGAGCAGGCTTCCGCAATGGCGGCAGCAAACTGGCAAGCTCGGCCAAATCCGCAGCAGCTTCCTCGGCAATACTCATCGACATCTTGAAGCGAGAACCAAAGAAACCTTGGCGTCAGAGACCCCTCCCCCTCTATATATAGGGCTGGGGAGTCAAAACAGCGGGATGCCGACTACTCACTGATACTCGCCCAGAAGACAGCTCGTCGAGTAAGGGTTGGATGATTCTTTCCGAGCAACTACGTTACTCGCAAAGAGCGGGGATTGTGTACAACCCTCATTCTCCGAGGGTGGACCCCCCCAAGGCCACGTAGGCAGAAGTCAAAGCCAAAGAGGTCAACACGGCAGACAAGCGTAAGAGCAGAAGACAGCCTAGGCGAGTAGGGGTGCACTCGTGCGAGTAGCTCGGATACTGGCCAAAAGGTGGGCGACCATAGTCGATACTCGCCCATCTGCCTGGGGAGATCGCCTCAATGTCGCTAGTCGTCGGGCAAGGGCTGGGCTATAAAAACCCCCCTACCCCTTGGTTTTCCTATAAATAGGACCCCAGGGGTACTTGGATTGGCACCTGGACTTGAGCTTTCGAAACCCTGCTCTTGCTTTCTAGCATCTGTCGCACTTGGTCGCTACTCCCGGTACTAGCCAAGTCGGTGCCTTCCTCGTACCTTGCTCGGCCATTCTTTGGTCTTGGAGAGGAAGTCTCTTCGGAGCTTCTGGGTACGTGGTGGGACCTCCCTGTCGCAGCACCTGGGGTCTTGTGTGTTGCTCTTCTGTCTCTTCAGTAGTCGCCAGCTTAGTCGTCTCGTTGGACTGTTGGGCGAGTAGCCTCCGGCTGCATCGGTCCGAATTTTGAGGTCAGGATTTTCCTGGCGTCAACAGAACTGAGTCGAACCATTCAGTTCGGTTTGGTTCGGTTTCAATGTTTTGGCGGTTCGGTTCGGTTCCAAATTTTTGGAACCACATAGGGGTGGTTCGGTTTACGATTTTACTGAAAAACCAAACCAAACCGAACCTTTACAGACCTAGATAAAATTGCCCCGAAACTCCGCAGGCCCTCCCGATCTCTCCCGAGCGAAGAGCGGATGCCCTAGCCTTCTCGTCGAGCTCTGCGGTTGAAATTTGTGAGAGAGATCGGTGTCTTCGAGATGGTGGCGGGAGAGGATGTTATACACCAGAGTATCTCCGTTCTTGATGTTCACTACAACTCTATTTCAAAGAGGATTGATGAAATCGTAAGCCACTGCAGCGGTGGCGGCGGTGACGCCGCTGATCTCTTCAATGGGGGCGGTGTCAGCGGGTAGGTTTCTGATTTTTCTGTTCTCTGATCAATGGGGCGGAATCTCTTATACAGTTGACCTGTGGCTTGATAGTTGAATATTCTTGATGAATCCTTTTACGTTGATGGAAGGAATCTCTCATACAGTTCACTTTGGACTCTTTCACAGCCAGCATCCAACAAAATGTAAATTTAATGAATGTGGCTGAGGGTCTGTTTGGGAGGGCTTTTCAGAAGGAGTGGCTGAGAAAAATGTGTTTTTGGAAAATTTCTATTGCAAAACAAAATCTGTTTGGGTGAACTCTTTTTGTAGAGATTTTCAAAAATAAGAAACATTTTATAAACTGTTTGACAAATCTTCGTAGCGGTAACTTTTTAATTAAAAATGCAAACCCGGGCAAACAAATGCGTGCACGGGGGAAAATGAGCGCCAAAGAGATTTTTTGTCCCGAATGTGTATTTTTCGCCCGGGCACGCATAATTCGCCCTGACGCGCATATTTCGCCTAGGTGCACATTTTTCGCGTGGGCGCATATTTTTCGCCAGGGTGCGCATTTTTTGCGTGGACTCGCATTTTTTCGTCCGGACGCGCATTTTTCTCCCATACTCGCATTTTTTGTCTGGGTGCGTATTGTCATCCCCTGCGCGCATTTTTTGCCCGAGAGCGCATTTTTCATCCGGACGCGTATTTTTCGCTCGGGCGCGCATTTTTCGCCCGGGCGCTCTTTTTTCTCTCGGGCAAAAAATGCGTGCCCGTGAGAAAAAACAGCACCAGGGTGAAAAAATGCGCACCCGAGCGAAAAAAAGCGCCCGGGTGATAAATGCGCGTTCGGGTGAAAAAATGCGCGTCCGGGTGAAAAATGTGCTCCTGGGCGAAATTTGCTCGCCAGGGCGAAATTTGCGCACCAGGGCAGAAATGCGTGCCCAGGAAAAATATGCGCGTCAGGGCAAAAAATGCGCGTCCGGGAGAAAAATGAGCGGTCGGGCGAAAAAATGTGAGCCCGGGTGAAAAATGCAAGCCCGGGCGAAAAATGCGCACCCGTGCGAAACATGCGCGCCCAGGAAGAAAATGCACTCCCGGGCGAAAAAATGCGAGTGCGGGCGAAAAATTCACGCCTGGGCGAAAAATGAACGCCGAGCAAAAAATGCGGGCCCGCGCGAAAAAATGTGCGCCCGCGCGAAAAAAATTCGCCTGGGCGGAAAATTCGCGGTCGGGAGGAAAATTCGCGCCCGGGCGGAAAATGCGCGTCCTGATAAAAAATGCGCGCCCGGGAGAAAAAATGCGTGACCGGGTAAAAAATGCGCAACCAAGCGAAAAATTTGAGTCCGGGCCTAAAATGCGCCCATGGGCGAAGAAATCCTCGCCCGGGCAGAAAAATTTACGCACGAGGGAAAAATTTGCGTTCGGACGAAAAAAACGCTAACCTTGTATCGTGATGAGTAAGTGTTTTTCGAAAAGTTGAAAAGTAAGTGGCAAGTGACTTTTCGAAAGGAATAGATAAAAGAGTTTTCCGCGGTAGCTTTTCCCACCGGTAGACAATCAAAATGATTTGTTAGGTGCAGTGACATTCTTCAGAAAATGAAAAGGAGCTAAAAAGCCCTCCCAAATAGACCCTGAGTTTATTGTTCTGTTTTAACATGACACGTAGTTTTCCGAAAATCAACCAGGAGAACAATCTAGGAGTTGACGATGATGCAGCTAGGAAAGCTGCCGTGAAGACAGATGCAATCTGATGAGATAGGATAATAATCTTACCGATTTTTTTTTTTCACTTTGTTCATATGTAATCATCAGATAGCCCCGTTCATTATCATCTATAGCTTTCCCACCTATTTTGGTGTCTTTATGAATCTAATTTTTTTTATTAGTTTGTGTCTAGTGTTACATATTAAGAATGGTTAATCAGCGCTTAAGTTATTTATAAATGTAATGTGTAAATTTCACTCAAAATTTTATTTTGTTTTCAAACAACTTTTTCAAAACTCCGTTTTACAAATTCTATTTCACCCAAATAATTTTTTAACAAACCGTGTTTTCTAGATTCAACACTTTTCTTATCAGCAACAGCTCAACCAAATGAAGTTTCAAGGTCTAAAGAAATTATTCGCAATCCATTTTTTAGGATGGTGTTATATATAGATCGCTTTTAGCTATATACAAACCCTTGCTATATCAAAATAATAAATAAATTTTTTTTTCAACTAAATATCATATTAGTGGATCAAAATAGTAGGTAAACATTACAAAAAAAACATAAAATCCAAGACACATGTATAGTTGTCTTGAACCCAAAAATTATTAGGCAACATTTTCTGTAATGATCCCTTCAATATTCTCCATGAGAATCCTGTAATCAAATGAAAAAAATTAGATACATATAATTATTACATTAAATATGAAGTAATAAAATTATTTTTTGCTAACCTTTTGAGTTAGAAGACATCCACATTATCTCACTTGGTGTGTGCATTTCTTGATTTAGATAAGGTTATGACCTAAAACTCAATAATTTATGTAGTATGATGCACAAAATAAATCCATACAAATGACAACAAATTTTAATTGTGATCATTCAACTTGACCGAATGGATGAAAATCGGGTCTCCGGATGATGGATGCTTAGAACTCAACTAAATGGAAGAAAACAACAGTATTCCATAAGATTTAGGATTTCCACTGGTAGAAATGGAAGAATGAAAAAAAATAGCTTTTGGAAAATACCTTGCTTCCATGGCCAAAAGAGAAAAAAAACTTGAAGGAGAGAGGTCGCCAGCCAAGCCTTCATCGTCATCCATGGAGAGGGAGGCGGCGGCGGCTCGGTTTTCCGCCTGCGAGTAGAGAGGCGAGGCTTCACGTGAGAAATAGGCGAGGGAGGCGCCAGCGGCTCTCTATTTTGTTTAAAACTGGTTTATATATAACCATAGTTGGTCTATATATAACAGCACCCTTTTTTATCCACACCTCAAATTATTCGCAGCATAATAGGTGGTTTGCTCGGTGCCGTCATCATCTCACCTTTTATTTTACGCTAACGGTGGATTTCCCGATCCTATTTTGGGAGTCCCATGTTCTCTCAAAAATTAATTTTGCTAATGTCAACTTATAGCTCCTCTACAATTTCAACTTCAAGCGACCAAATGAACCATTATGCATATCTTTAAGGCTCCGTTTGACACGGTGGTGGTGGTCGTGAATATGTGGGTTAAACTGTCATTCGTTAACGTCCACCTAAGGAACTTCATCCACTTTTATGTTCAAACGAATGAAGTTTTTTAG
Source organism: Dactylorhiza incarnata (assembly GCA_033032865.1). Lineage (NCBI taxonomy): Eukaryota > Viridiplantae > Streptophyta > Magnoliopsida > Asparagales > Orchidaceae > Dactylorhiza > Dactylorhiza incarnata. The sequence goes on along the minus strand of JAWHQI010000176.1, from coordinate 3,617,279 downwards.
GTGATCGTTAACGAATGATGGTTTAACCCATGTATATACGACCGCCATCGATGTGCCAAACGAAGCCTAAATCTGTTAAAAACTAAAAACATAGAGTTTGTCATGTCTGGCCACCATAAGCATGTGTAAGACTCCATTTTTTCCGCTACAAAACCGGGTCTTATGCTCTGAACCGTCGCTTTGCGGTGACACCAACACTCGAGAAGGTCGCCACTACAAAACGCCGATTCTACCAGCCATATCGATCACAGAAGAAGAAAAGTACAAATGTAGCAAAAGTAAGCTCAAGCCCACATCACATGAAATATAGATCATAATGAAAATGAGATGTCCACAATAATAACTGAAATAAAAGGTAGCAACATAAAAGGCTCATGCCTGGTACATCATTTCCTCACCACAGAATCACTCGCGGAAGCAAAACTACTGAAGACACTCACGGATCCTGTGACTGGCGCTCCCGTGCTAGACTGGCCTGCCTCCATCTGCGCCGGTCTCTGGTGGTGCTGCATCTCCTCGATCCCCTAAAATGATATGGTCCACCGACAGTTAGTCAAAAGACAAAACCTCGTTTCCCCCCATCCATCCCCCAGTGGCCCTAGGCACCGAGCGGGAGGATAAAGCGGAGGACAGCAAGGGGTATAAAACAAGGAAGGTGCCATGTCGTAGCTGTTGAGGCTCCGCTCAAGATATTCTACTAAGCCTCATCAACATGTGGAATGGACTTATATAGTATCTCCAGCGTAGAGCCCTTAAACCTAGTGACACGGAACCCGGTGGGTCATTCCGAGTCGGTCCTGACACGCACGGACATATTAATAAATTAAACCTAACAATCTCCTCTTATGTCTGCGGTATACCGACGTTGGAAAAGGGTTGGTGTGTGTAGTGTTCAACCAGTTCGACTCATTACACAACCGTGTCCGCAAGTACCTGTTATAACATATTGGACTGAAAGAAACAAGAGTATGTATGCACGCATAAGCATAGAACATAAGCTAAGCAGCATCACATCAGAATCAAAGTACAGTCAAAGAGATAGGTACCAGAAGACCTAATGTCTCATGACTAACAAAGAGTAGAAAATAGTCCAAACAAAACAGGTAAAGAGAGTTAAACAGTGCTCTAAGTCAGAGAAAGAAAACCAAACAGATACTCTAGAAACCATCATCCAGCAGATCATCCTTTTCAGGATCCCAGTCTGCATGTGCTCCTCCTACATCAGCATTTTCTGTAATTTCCAACTGAGAACTTTATTCAGAATGAATTCAACAATGGAAAATATACATGTATCTAGTTCTGTATATAAGAACGTAGTACTTTAATTATGCTCAGAGGATATAGGTAGAGTATTTCAGGTTTAACCGCAGAATCTAATAACTGTTTCCAAACGAAACAATTTCAGACTTCTGGACAACGCAGCTATATCTGTGTTCCTATGTGTGATATCCTGGTTACTATTCTTCTAGGGTTGATTGGAACTCATCAAATGTGGAATGGAACCAATCAACAGAAGAAGGTCCAAAACAAGTCAGATCGTGTTATCAAATGTGGAATAACACTCTCCTCCAAGTTAAGGAAGACGAAACTGGATAAGGTTGTTATCATCAAATGTGGAATGAAACAACCAACCAGAGATTCATACTCAGCAACCAAAACACCAACGGAGCACAACATGCTAGATTTGACAAAGGAAGGAATCAAAACATTCAGACTAAAACTGGTGTCAAACCGCTTTGAGTCTCATTTCCCCCACTATTTTGATTGAACGGTCATGGGACATTCCTTTCGTCAATGGATCAGCTAGATTATCCTTCGATCGCACATCGACCAAAGTAATAATGTCTTATTCTTTAAGATAATTCAAAAGAGCGTGTCTCAATCGTACATGTCGTCTCTTAGTGTTAAAGAGGACATTCTTAACAACTTGGACTGCTGCCTGATTATCACAGTACATGCTTAAAGAGTTGATTTGAAGTCTAGACAAGGGAATGTCTAAGATCAAATTCCTGATCCAGCCTGCCTCTTCACCGGCTGAAGCTAAAGCAAATAACTCGGCTTCCATAGACGACAAAGCTATACAAGTCTGTCTCTTGGACTTCCAAGTAACTGCAGCGCCACCCAATGTGAATATAAATCCACTTGTGGACTTGCTGTTTGTAACTTCTGAACACCATGAGGCATCAGAGTACCCTTCCAAAGTAGGAGGGTGACCAGTGTAACACAGAGCGTGGTCTTTAGTACCTTTGAGATACTTCATCAGCCTATCTAGGGCATCCCAATGCTCTTTGCCTGGAACTGGTAAAGCGACTTAGCATGCTTACAGAGAAAGCAATGTCTGGTCTAGTGTAACTTGTGGCGTACATGAGACTTCCAATGATCTTTGAGTACTTGACTTGATCAACGCTTATCCCTTCATTCAGACTTAGCTTGACGTTCAGATCAATTAGTGTTTCAACGGGCCTACAATCTTTATAACCCCAGGTATTTAGAATCTGCTCTATGTAGTGAGCTTGACTTAGAGTGACACATCCCTTGTCTACTCTTACTTTCATACCTAGTAGGGTATCGACGGGACCAAGGTCCTTCACATCAAACGCTTTGGCGAGAGCGGACTTAATATCCCTCACAACAGCTAGGTATGACCCCAGGATCAACATGTCATCTACATATAGGCATATGATGACTGTTTGGTTTGACATCGAGCGGTAATAGAGACACTTGTCTGAGAGACTGAACTGAAATCCAAAGCTTTTTACCACTTGATCAAACTTCATGTGCCACATCTTAGGTGCTTGTTTAAGCCCATAGATAGATTTATCTAGCTTGCACACTTTATCCTTTAGATCTGTATGGACATAACCTTCAGGTTGTGCCATGTAGATCTCTTTATTTAGCTCTCCATTCAAAAAGGCTGTTTTCACGTCCATCTGATGGACGATGAAATTCTCGATAGAGGCTAAGGCTAGAAGAATTCTAATAGTAGATAGGTGACATACATGTGAGTAGACATCAAAGTAGTCAATTCCCCCTTGTTGTTTATAACCCTTAGCTACTAGACGTGCTTTGTATCTGGTTATAGACCCACCAATATGTAACTTCTTCTTCAGTACCCACTTGCATCCCAAGACTTTAGCTCCTTTCAGTAGTTCCACTAGATGTCAGGTATTATTTTGTAGCAGCGAGTTTATCTCATCGTCGATGGCTTCTGCCCACATTAACGCATCTCTCGATCTCATCGCTTCCTGATAGGAAAATGGATCATCCTCTAAGTGGTGGGTGACGAAGTTCTCACCAAAATCCTTAGGGATTCTATCTCTTGTAGATACTCTAAGAGGAACAGGTTCGACCTCTAGAGGTTGGGGAGCAGTGTCAGATGGGCCAGCTTCGGGTTCTACCGTAGACTCTGAGATCATGTCAGTAGATCCAGGAACGGTCATGTCATGATCTTTGATAAATTTATGCTCAAAGAAGATAGCATCTCTGGACTCTATCACTGAATTAGTGGATAGATCCAGAAATCGGTTAGCTGCACTATCTTCTGCGCTTCCTAGATAGACACAGATAGTGTTATTCTACCGCTAATGTTTGTGAAAGACATTCCAGACTTATCTAGGAAACTCATAGAAATTAAATTTTTGGTTAAATTATGAACTAATTTAACATTTTGCAAAAATAAAATTTTACCTGAAGAGAGGACGAGCTTTGCCGTCCCAGCATGAGTGACGACTGTCTCTCCTTCATTACATTTCTCAACTCTGTCTCGAACTGCTATGACCTCTGAGAGTAGACCTCTATCATTTGTGACGTGATAGGTAGCACCGCTGTCCAGCCACCACTCAGAAAATGCACTGTGGCGACTACTCCCAATCATAGCCACGAAGGACTTAGGATCGGAGATATCGACCAACATGTTTGCAGTATTCTGTGGGGCATCCTCCTTCTTCTTCAGTCTGTGCATTTAAGACTTGAAGGTGATACACTTATAAGGCAGCTTGCTAAAAATTAGACTCGCAAATGGATTATCGACCGTTTCAGACTGTTCGTCTTCAAGCTTGTGACGTATATTTTCTAGTTCTATGAACTGAAAATGAGCGTTCACGCGGTCCCAAATCTCTTCCGCGGTCTTACATGCTCTGTAGGTCTAGGAAATGCGATAATTTAGGGAATTCATAAGGTAATTCCTGCAAAAATTCTCGTCTTTACTCCACTGATATTCATCCACATCCTCACGAGTAGGGGTGAAGTCGCTAAGAACGGTGTAGAAAATTTCACGTTCTTTCATTCCTAGTTGGACATACAGTTTCCAACTGAGGAGATCAGTGGCATCGAAAGACTGCCAAATAGCGACGTCGAGCGCACTTTTCATCGCCATTGCACTAGATTTAAACAGAAATAAATTCTAGAACAAGTAAAACTGAAACAAATCACCTGATTCGCGCGAAGACGACCGGGAAACTTCGGATCCAATCCAGTAATAAATTTGTATGTGTGCTCCTCCTCTCCGACTAAGCACGGTCGCCGAAGATAGGATCCAACAAAAGCTCCACAGATTATATGGAGTTTCCAACCTTCTAGATCAGAGAACGACGGGGAAGAGGCTGTCGGATCTGGAGAGAATGAAGTTCTGCAGGGATCTCCTCCAAAATCGGCACTAGAGCATTCTTGATGAACAAGAATTCTAGAGAATAACCATATGTAACACCCCAATTCTGGTAGTTCCGCGAAGTAGGCGGAGTGGTAGTGCGGCACGTGAAGCAGGCTAGAATTTTCCCTGTCTGCTCTTAGCGCACGATCAGTGGCCTCATCGCGCACGACCAGTGATCGTGTGCCAGCGATCGTGCGTTAATTCAGAAGAGAATCGAGTTCTGTCTCGGACAGTGCGCACGACCATTTCCCTCTTCGCGCACGACCAGTGATCGTGCGCCAGCGATCGTGCGCTTATTCGCAAGAATTCAGAGTTCTGTCCCGGATAGTGCGCACGACCATTGCCCTCGTCGCGCACGACCACTGACCGTGCGCCTGTGATCGTGCGCCCTGTTTATTCTGTTCCGCGATTTTGAGCGGAGAAGAAGATCGGGCCGTCCAAATCTTTTGAGATCTGATCCGATGGCTAGGATTAGATGCTGGAGGCTATTAGGGCTTATGAGAGGAGATTAATCCTCATTGTTTTGAGGTGTTTCTCTCTCCTAGGCTAGAGGAAGAAGAAGGAGGCAAGGAAGAAGAAGGAAGATTTCGCCATTGACGGAGCTCCGGAGCTCCGTTTCGCGAGCCGTTTCCAGATCCGGAGAGTGCAGCCCGGTGCGGTTCTTTCCCTCCGCGTAGAATCTCGGATCCATGGCGAAGAGGAACACGTCTAGGGTAACGATTCTTCCTCCCGAACTTTGGACTTGTATTCGTCCATTTATTCCTCTTTCTTTGCTTGCATGAGGTATCTCTTTCACCAAATGGGTGAAGTGTAGGATTTCCTCAAGTCCTTCGGGACTCCGGGTAGATTGTGTCCGTCCCCGGCATATTGCATGTAGAAAATCCGGTAGTCGTGCGGATTTAGGCATTTTGTGTGAAGCCTATTCGTGGCCGTGAGCCCGAATCGGTGATGCTTGATTTGCGACGTTGCATTTAGGTTAGACCTAGAATGCGTGCCGGAGAATGACTCCGTGAACTCACCTATAGTATTGCGGAAGTTAAGTGTAGGCGTCTTGTGAAGATCCCTACGAAAGCCCCATGCTTTGAGTTTTGGATGAAGGCAAACCTTCACCACGTTATTGATGCGGAGCGTATGTACCTCCCTTGTTGAGAATTCGCGAAGCCTAGATCCTTGTGAAGGGGTTAGGTGCGTAGCGTATATTTTTGTGTGGCACTTGAAAGTGCTAAACCCTTACGGGCCGAGGTGAAGCCGTACCCGCGTCGTGCGATAGATCGCGACGATTAGAGCACGGGCAAAGCTGAACCGAACCCGTTTCCATGCAGATCGGCGAGAGGTCCCTTCCTCATGAAGGCCGTGTGATCATGGGAGAGGTCGTGGAAGGTGTCATACCTAGACCGACCAAAAGCTCTTGTTTCCCACCTAAGGTTGTGACCCTTAGGGTGGAGTGTTGTGAATTTGATGTTATGTTTAGCCTCATGCGATTTGCTTAGGCGGTTGTGGGAAACCTTCGGGTGAACCCAACCAACATCATGTGCATACCTAGGTTCCCCTCTTTTTGATGCTCAACCTAGAAGATTGATTGTGCTTGAAACCTCACCTTGTGTAGTTGCACTCTCTTTAGATTAGTACTTGTGCTAGTATGGCTTACTTGCAGGGTAGAATCTCCGCCACCCCGGGAAAGGGGTGGGGTCGTTATAATTTGGTCAGCTGTGCTGACCGTTGCTTTGTTTACCACCGCTTGGTGGAATGTTCTTATGCAGGTGCAGGTGAGCCTAGCGGGAAATAGCGGGCGTTGGTCCTTTTGCTGCCCTTTTGCTGAGTTGGCCCTCGAAGGCCAGCCTTTTTCCTGTTTTCTCATGTATTGCCGGCCTGCGTGCCGATGTATGTTTTTTTGGAGTTTTGTACATTGATTCGATGTAAGGCCCTAAGGCCGTAACTCTTATTTCTGGATTCATTCCTATGATAGTGGACATGTCTATTTGAATGGTTTAATTAATGCTTCCGCTTACGTTTTGTACTCTCGTTAGTTGTTACTTTTCTGGTTATCACCTTTTAACTCCTAGCTAGTGTGGTTTGTATGGCGTGGGGTCCCGGCCGGACCTGCTGTTATACTTTTCGTACTGGCAGGGTGTTACACCATACAACTACTGGATCTCCTCCACTCGATATAGATCCACAAGAGCAGAAAATAAAAATTCCCAATCCACGATCTCCCTTCCTCGATCTGAAAATAACAGCAGATCCTAATCGTAATAGCAGATCTGGTAAGGATATAGATCCACGAGCTTTGGCCTCCCTCTTCCCGATCCAGAGCAAGAAGAGATCGATGAAAATGGATTTGCGATGCTGCCCTTTGTCAAGGATATCGCGATCTGCGATCTGCGACTCAATCCACGATCTGCGATCTGCGACGGGAGAAAATGAATTTGCGATTTCCGATCTAGCAGAGAACACGCACAGAGCAGATCGGAAGAACTGGACGCAGCAACACCAAATCGGAGAAACTGAGCAGCGATCTTACTTCTCTCCAGCGGTCGGCAAACAACTCCAGCGGTCGGCAAACAAAAAAATTGGCGTAGGAGTCGCGATCTAGGGTTTATGCAATCGCGATCGGGATCGTTGAGAGTGTTTCCGCCGCGATCAGGATGAAAATCTCCTTTCCAGCGATCGACAATAGGGAAGAAGTCGCAGAAAACCTATCTTCTCGATCTAGGGCTGTGACTAGAACGAATTTGGAGGAGCTTTCCGTCAGTCCTCCTCCAGATCTGCGACAGGGAACGATGAGATCTTCCTCAACTGGCCGGATCGCAAATAGACGATCGCAAAACCGAGCGTCTCCCTTCTTCTTTGTGTGACTCCTTCACGATCGGCGACATGGAAGAACCAAGTAGTGAACCTTGCGCTTGACAGGAACAAAAAATGCGAGCGGCGACAGTTCTACAGCGGGAAGCGCCGACGGGAACGAGAGAAATCGCGAGAGGGAGAAAACCTAGAGCGGAAAAACCATAACGTGTATCTTGAGAATGTTGAGGCTCCGCTCAAGATATTCTACTAAGCCTCATCAACATATGGAATGGACTTATATAGTATCTCCAGCGTAGAGCCCTTAACCCTAGTGACATGGAACCCGGTGGGTCATTCCGAGTCAGTCCTGACACGCGCGGACATATTAATAAATTAAACCTAACAGTAGCTACAGGAGTGTCTATCATTACAAGATGTTTATATATAATTGAAGCAGTAAACAATAAGTAAGCAGGATAAAGAATAAGTAAAGAACAGTAAAGTAAGCAGGTAAAGACAGGTATATAATAGAAAAGTAACAATTGATTTATAGGAATACTCATACAAATCTATAGACCAAGAGGTCGTTTAGCAAGACCTATCGTATAAAAAGTCCCATAACAAATTTATACGATAGGGGTAGGGGTTGAAATACAATGTGTATGATATGACATGCAGTGTTATGCTGGGTAATGTTATGATCACACAAGTGCAACTCACATACATCGACTCTATGCGCACAGACCTTTAATTCTCCCTTTTTGGAGCTAGCAAGACTCCCAGGATACCCCCGTAGTGGCAAACGGAAGCGGTGGTTTGGGCCTCACCCACCTCTAGGTTGGTATTCATACAACCTAACCTAAACCTATCATATGCCTCAACGTAAAACCACGGAGCGCCTGCGTACTCTTACTGGCTGGACCACCAGACTTTCTTGGCTAAGTGCAAATCCACACTTGTCGAGTCATCGTATGGACGTCGGTGTGAACGACCATCTATAACGAAGACCCACCACCTTTATGCGCATGCAATATGATTACTGTGTATCTCCGAGCCATAGGCTCCCCGGGCTAACCCGCCCGTCGCAACAACCTTCTGAGCCACCTGCTCGCCAGACAAACCCGTCTGCAACCACATCCACTGAGCCTACTGCTCGTCCGACCAAATAAGGTAACACCAACAACAACGGGGTGTGGGTGAGTGTATTATTGAGTTAATCTTGCATAACAATTTACTCCTACAATTTAGGGTTAATCTTGGACTTCCCGAGGTCTACCATGTGAGGGGCTCACAGCGGTACTAGGAGGTATGATGGGATGATAGCCCAAACCGCCCTTTTCAAGACACTTATTTTTATTGATGTCTACCCTTGAACATACCCTCTTACCGTTTCACTTGAGTTAACCCTAAGTATTTTATATTCCACTCCAAGGGAAAGACGATCTTTCGTCAATCCCGGCACAACCTTGCCCCTTAGCTCAGCGGGCACACTCAACGTATAGACTCCTATTGGTGACCTCAAATCTCCTCAACCAGACTAGGTATACCATCTACCTCCCATTCCCACCTAATGGTCTACAAGTTATCTTAACTCTACTGTTTTACTATACACAGACCTAACGAGCTACATGAGGTGCATGAGATGAGGTACTCCAAATATTCTTCCGAATGACCCAAGATTATTATTGGGGGTGTGTTATGATATTTTAACACCATCTCCAGAAATTCATAATTTTTCTACACAATTTGGTATTTATTATATTTTCTCCAAAATCAGAGAACCTATGATTTTGTACATCAAGTATGGTTTTCAGACATGGTATGACTTCACTAAAATTTGTACAACTAGATAATAGCAAAATAACAGCCAAACCCGAATTTCACAATTTTCCAGAAATGTTTTGACCTCAAATTAAAATATAAACTAATTAATCAAGATCAATGATTAACAAAGAAGCTACTAGAAATTCTCATTCAATAATTGCAAGAAAATTAGTTGGTGTCCAAAATGATCAGAAAAATTTAATGATGGAGTTCCATAATTTTATAAATCCATTTGACCATATAATTCCATTAATTAAATAAACATGTCCAAGGTCACCTTGTGAAGGGAACCATATATAAATAACTCCAAATATTATTCTAAAATTAGTAGATCATGTGTTTGGCCTAACAAGTTCTCTGACCAATTTCCATAATTTTTCAGTGAGTATTAAACCCGTAATTAATTTTTATACAACAGGGGCACGGATTAAGGGTTATGAATGAAGTACCATAAATAACACTTCAAAATTCTTGACAAAATTATCAGAAAATAATATCATCAATAAAAACTCATTGCCAAAGTTTCATAAACATCCTAGGCTATATAAACACGTAATTCCTTCTAGTAAAAAAGAACCTTAAATGATTCTTCATTAAATCAGAGAGAATAAAAGTCTCCAAAAATTCCAAATAAATTACCTAGGGCTCTACACCACCCTATTAACCTCTCTACCAAATTTCAAGTCAATCCGACGACATATGACTCTATGACCTTCAATAGGTTCAAGGTACAATCCTAAGGTTTGAACTAGGATTCTAGGGCACAACTACTCCAAATCGCCCCAAGTCTTGGGAGGAGGTGTTTTATGTGATATTAAATTAATGGCCAGGGTTTCATCACTTTTGGATGAGATTTGCCCATTCAACCCAACAAGTGCACTTTTGACCTTTTAACCCTTAGTTTGACCAATCTTGGGTTACTCAATTACTCAAACAAATCAATCTCAAATGGAATGAAATTTTTACCAGAGACATGTAATGACCCTACGGACCACCCACCATAATCTGGAAGGGTTTTGATGTCATTAGACCCTATAATTAATTATTACATGAATTATTAAATTTCTACAAAAACTATAGAAACATTTTCTCCAAAAATTCCCTTTTTTGGATATGTTGAGGGTAAGGGTAAGCATTTGGACGTCTGGATTAATGGGGCACTCAAATCATTCTCAGGTCAACCCTATATACAGGTTGCACCATTTTGAGTGTTGCAGTCAAACCAGTGTGCCAACTCGGCTCAAATCAATTTTAAATTGAAGTAGACATCAGGGGCTACAAGTTTGGTACAGATTACTTTTCCAGTAAAGGGCTCTAAGTATTTTCTATAATTATGTTTAACTATTGTCAGTAAAGGAACAGAAATAGGAGTATCAAATATATTGTTACATAAACTTGCACAGATCTTAAAACACAAACGAAGGGCATCCCTTCATCTTCTCCAATCAGCCAACAACCACGGTTGGCCCATCCTGTAGCAACTTGGGAGGTGATTTCCCGACCACCTAGACGCTCTCCAGGTCGGTCAATGCATCCACCACCTCCATTGAAGTGGCGGCTGGCGATATATGGTTGTTGGCCGGCCGGAGGCGGTCGGAATCGGGAATTTGAACTAGAGAGCAAAAGCTTGAACACAAGCTTTCGGCCATGCTGATCCAAGACCAATTGACCCCAAATCTAGTGGTCAAAATGAAGAGATCTACCCACTAAGAAATAGATGATAAGACAGGACCTGAATTGTGGCTTGTAGTTGTGCCGATAGCGGATCCGCCATGGTTGGTCGAGAGCTATTGGGTGTCATGCCGGTTGGTGCTTAGATAGGAAAATTCTTCTAGAAAAGTGAGGGAAACTCATTCCCTTCACCCCTTGAGCCCTTTTATAGAAACGAATCCTGGTGGGGAGGAGATGAAGCTTGGGATTCCTCCATTAACACCGTTCATGGTGAAAATTTTGGCCATCCCCAAAGGTCACCCAATTCATCACCCATAAGAGTTGGAAAATCCCATAATATTCTCCTAATTGATGGGGGGAATGAATCCCCATCAATTGGGAGGATTTTTGGACTCCATTGGCCATGAATTTGGCCAGCAAAATGAGCCCCGTCCGCCTCCCGTCAATTTAGCTACCGCTGACACTAGTACTAGTGCTAGTGCTAACATCTCGACGACGTAACGCTCTCCGGTTCGGCAACCGCCAAGCGCTACCGCTACCACCAACGCTACGTTTCGACAGTATTTGGTTTGTCTTAACGGTTCAGTGTTCGTCTCAGCGGTTCACCTAAACCACCACTACTGCCAGCGCTAGCGCCGGATTCAATGCAGCTCCTTCTTTCTACGGTTAGATAATTGGGGTATTACGAGGGGACCCCTTAACTGGGTTAGACACGTCATGGTGGGGTCATGGGTCACGGTGATGTCCTAAGGCCAACCCTAGGCCTTGTAACTGGGAATCACTATCAGCAGACCATGGTGATTTTCTCCTCGAGCCTAAACTCTTATGTACTCTTCGTGCATCCTAGGGTTTTGTCATGACCTAGTCATGACAAAACCGTCCTAGGAGTCTAGTCATTTGGGAGATGTTACAGATGTGTTTTGCATTTTAATTCATTCGTCTCTTTCTCATTTTTTAGGTGGGATCGGTCGGCGGAGGAACGCAATTGGCCTCGCAGTCTGTCTGCACGGATCTTCTCGACATAAATGGCACGAACATGTATTCTCAAGGAGCAGTCTTTCCTCAGCCTTGACTCAGCATATTACACAATCTATCTGTTAAAACCATTCTTATTATTGTATAGAAATGCCAACTGTTTATTCCCATATTATAAAGTCTATTTAGGCTCTTTAGTCCCACATCTCCATTCTGCTTTTATGTAAACTCTCTCCCTCTTATAAATACCCCTTCTTGAGATGAATAAATATTACATTCTCTATTCACTCTAACATAGTATCAGAGAGAAATTAAATTTTTTTTCTTTGAATACCCATATTCTGCTACTCGCGCCCCCTGCCCATGACCGGCTCCCCCCTGTCTGACATTCGCGCAATGCCCCCCCCCCCCCCCCCCACTCCCGCGAGGCCACTCGCGCAACCTCCCCTCTTCCCGCGACCACATAAACTCCCTCTACCCGCAACCTCCCGCGAGGCCACTCACGCAACCTACCCCCTGCCTGTGACCGGCTCGCCCCCCGGTCTGCCACTTGCGCAACCCCCCCTCCCGCGAGGCCACTCGTGCACCCCCCTGCTCGTGCCTGGCTCGCGCCCCCTGCCTGCGACCAGCTCGCGCCCCTTGCCCACGACCATGCTCTCGTCATCCTGCTGACCTCTCGCCGCATCTGTCTGTCGCGAGTTCTCGCTAGCTCGCCGCCATCTTGCCAAGCTCGCTGACCTCGCCGATGGCCGATTCTACCCTGACATCTAAGTCCCGTCTCCGCGTCACCCTTGATGGTACCAACTACAGGATTTGGTCATCAACTGTCAAAAGTCATCTTCACAGTCGACGTCTATGGGGGCATATTGATGGTAACAATCCCATCCCTATAATAACACCTGACAAATCAACTGAAAAAACCTTTTCTTACTCTACTTGATACCTGGACTTATGACGAGAATCGAGCCATCAATGTTATCCTTCAATCTGCATCGCCCTCAATCATGCTGCAGCTTGAATCTTACGACATTGCGACCTTTATGTGGAACCATCTTCGCACCTACTTCACTCTAACTGACAGTGCACATGAGTTTCAGCTTCTTCAAACTATCCAGTCCACCAGCCAAGGAAATCACTCCATTCGCCAGTACCATGCCACCATGATTGATCTCTGGAATCAGCTGAGCATCATGGAGCCATCCCCTCTTCCAGGAGACACAAGTCCTTTCTATCAATAATACCTTGCTCTTCGCGATCATTGCCGACTATTGCAATTCCTTATGCATCTCATGCCTGAATTTCAGACTTTTGCTGGCAACCTTCTTCAATGATCTCCGCCTCCTTCTTTAGATGTTGCAGTAAATGAACTCACCGCAGAAGAAAATTGCCGTCTTGCTCTTGAGAATGGTTCCTCATTGGAACCCAATGTTTTGGCCACTCCTGTCACTCCTGTTATGGCCGCGACCTCTCGCCCTCCTCCCAGGTCATCACCATAACACTCTGGAAATCGTCAATCTCGGGTCGTGCCTGCTAATCCCCCTGGACAAAAATGGTGCAACTGGCACAAACGCTATGGAAATCATACCACTCAAGAATGCCTTTCTATTGCAAACCGCAAGGCTCAAGAAGCTGCAGGCCACCGTCCTTCCAGTCGCCCCACTCCTCACGCCACTACTACTGATCTTCCGCCAACCTTCTCTACAGATTAGATGCAGCAACTTATGGCAATGATGCAGGTCAACAGTTCCTCCTCTGACATTGGTTCCTCATCCTGGGGTGCTGCCACCGGTATTGCTCTTGCCTCTTGGATTTTGGACTCAGGTGCTTCCTACCATATGACGAATGATGATAGCCACCTCTCTTTCCTTATACCTCTCTCCTCATCCTCCTCTATTCGCACTGCTGGCGACACTTTACTTCCAATTTGGGGTCGTGGACATCTCCAAGACCATTCTAACTTCACTATCCCACATGTCTATTATGTTCCGAGATTGGCCATGAATCTCTTATCTGTCTCTCAACTTACTGATCATAATTTCTCTGTTTATTTCAATACTTTTAATTGTTCTATACAGAATTCAACTACGAGGAAGGTTGTTGGTAAAGGCCTTCGTCGGAACGGTCTCTAATACCTCACCAGTCCACACCTTCCTCTTCCTCAGTCAACTGTTGTTGTTTCTTCTCCTGCCATCACCTCCTCGTGTGATCTTTGGCATCGTCATCTTGCTCATGTCTCTCTACCACGACTTCAGCTCCTAGTCTTCTCCAGTGCTCTGGGTCCGGTCAATACAAAAATGCTTAATCCTTGTACTCATTGTATTCGAGGTCGTCAAATTGCCTCCTCTTTTCCCTCTAGCACTTATGCTACTGTAGCTCCGTTTGATTTAGTTCACTCCGATGTTTGGGGGCCTTCTCCTCATATTTCCAAAGGCAGAAACAAATAACATGTTATTTTTGTTGACTATTACTCTCGCTTCACTTGGTTATATCTCTTGAATGTTAAGTCTGATGTTTTTTCTAAGTACGTTGAATTAGCTTCTATGGTAGCAACGCAATTTTCATGTAAAATTAAAACTTTGCGTACTGACTCTGGGGGGGGGGGGGGGGGGGGAATATCTCTCACACCACTTTCAACAGTTCCTTCGGTCTCAAGGAACTCTTGCTCAATACTCATGTGCTCACACTCCCCAACAAAATAGAGTAGCCAAACGCCCGAGCGATAGAAAATGACCCGATATAGGATTGTGTACTAGGGGACTACGATCTGACTTCCATCAGTTCCGTTAGACTCGTATAACCAATATGAGTGCAACGGAATTCGTTACACCTCGATCCGAGGTCGTTTAGAGAAAACGACCATTTTGAGTATCGTAGCGCACCACAGCCACACTATTGTGGAATAGTGGCCAAACGTACTCCGATCTGGCCTCCGTCAGTTCCGTTAGACTCGTATGACCAATATGAGCGCAACGGAATTCATTGTACCTCGATTCGAGGTCATTTAGAGAAAACGACCATTTTGAGTATCGTAGCGCGCAACAACCACACTATTATGGAATAGTGGCCAAATGTACTCCGATCTGACTTCCGTCAGCTCCGTTAGACTCATACAATCGATACAAGTGTAATGGAGCTCGTTCCATTCAATCTGAGGTCATTTGGAGAAAACGGCCGTTTTGGGTATTATTGTGCGTTGCAACTAAGTCGTTGGGGTACAGTGACCAAATGTACTCCGATCTGACTTCCGCCAGCTCCGTTAGACTCATATAATCGATACAAGTGTAATGGAGCTCATTCCATTCAAATCCGATGTCATTTGGAGAAAACGACCATTTTGGGTATTATTGTGCGTCACAACTAAGTCGTTGGGGTACAGTGACCAAATGTACTCCGATTTGACTTCCGCCAGTTCCGTTAGACTCGTATAACCGATACGAGTGTAATTGTTGGGTATTATCACCACAATAAACTTGATTTGAAGAAGTATCCCTTAAACTAAAATGAATTGATTTATATTTGATGGTATCTCTAGTTATGTGTTTGCAGGTTCTAAATTGATAAGTGCAAACCAATGTCAAATTACTATGGAACATCAAATGCAGTCCTAAACAATGTAACTCTTCATTGTGTAAGACCAAGTGTTGATTCATGGGTAATTTCTCTATTGGGGTGCACTTTATATTCAAACACAAAGGAAGAGCTTAGAAGAGTAGCTGCTAAAATCAGGAAGAAAGAAATTTTGGTTAAGAAATTTTAATTTGACAATCTGGGAAAATTCGTCGAGCTCTATTCGACTAACAGAAAAATTTCATCGAGCGCATTAAATTCGTCGAGCGCTGTTAGCTGTTGATTTAGTCGAGCGCTGCTTATACATTTATTTCGTCGATCTCAGGCGCTGATCTCCGTTCGACGAAAATATGGTTTTTCGTCGATCACCTGCTCTCTCTCCTTTCTGCTATTTGCACCCCAAAAGCCATTCCCCCTTCCTCAATTTTCTGAGGGTAAATGGGGCAGTTTTGGCAAAAACTCCCAACATGAAAAATGTTCTCCACTCAGAGGGGCACCTCCTTTAATATTTTGGGATTTTTAGGAGAAGTGTTGATATTTTTAAACCCCCTATGCAAGGATTATTTAAAGGAATTAAAAGCCCAAATGAATTTGGAAAATTCCCCAAAAAATTATAGGCTCTAATTAGGGTATTTTGCAATTACTATTAAAGTTTGAAGGTGTGACCTTTTCTTTTGGTCCTTTAAAAGGTCTTTTACGAGCAAAATAAACGCCCGAAAGTGAGCGAAATTAATTGGGATAAATTGGGGGACTCACGACGCGTATTTTTAGTTACGCAATAAAATTATGCGTATCGATCTAAGGAACCGACTAAGTTAAAGTATCAACGCAAAATTTGGGTCTCAATCGCGAGGTGACACTGCAAAATCAATAACGTCAAGATATTTAAGATGTGAACCCAAGGCACACGAAATATAAGTAATCTCCTAAGAACGGGGATCGAACGGAACTTCCTCCTAAGAATGGAGTCGACATTGAAGCCTCCTGTCATGGAGTGATTGGACTACTAACCCTTTTATTTGTTATGCTCTCCATTCTCGTACTGGTCTTGCATTTATTCTTTAAATCCAGTCTCGCACTGGTCCCCCTACTTTTGCTTTCTGTTTATGCTTTTAGTAATCCAGTCACGCACTAGTCCCCTTACTTATATTTCTGTTCGTTCATTTCCAGTAATCCAGTCTCGCACTGGTCCTTTATTTACTGCTTTCTATACTTTCAATTCTCCAGTCACGCACTGGTCCCCTTACTTATATTTCTGTTTATTCATTTCCAGTAATCCAGTCTCGCACTGGTCCTTTATTTACTGCTTTCTGTACTTTCAATTCTCCAGTCTCGTACTGGTCCTGATATTTCATCCCCTGCTTCCGGCCTTTCTTACTACTTATGTTGCACTTTATATATTTTAGTGCTAACCACGGTCCTACGCGGGCAAGCGGTGCTTCTCCTCCTTTCTATGAGGCCTTAGTTGGCAAAATCTGGAGTTGAGTCCCTCCTCCCGAGTTAGCCCCAAATAGGGAGCCCTCCTACCGCCGAGCCTCCCGGTCAAAAGTCGAGTGACCGGTCGAGTTAAGAATGTCGCGTCAAGACTAAAGTGCTTACTCTATGTTTAAGCTGTTTGAAGATTGTTTGTTGTGAAAGTGGCGGGTCGGTCACGCCCGCAGACTGTTCGTACCGGTGCGGGAGGGTTGACGACTCATGGCGACAGGGAGATGTGCATAGCGGGTTATCACCACTCCGAACCCGCAGTTTTGCCTCCGTTGGTCGGCCTAAATCTCAGAATCGCCGGATGTCGCTCACATCCAGTTAGTACACCAAGTTGTATGGGAGGGCCTGAGTGATACGGTACGAATACATTCAGAAGTGGCAGGACTGGCCACTGTCACCGACGGCCACATCGGTGAGGCCCGCGGGGTTCGCAACCCCGCTTGAAGCAAAGCGGCCCAAGCTGTGTCGACACAGGGTTTTTGTGTGTGCAGGTTTGAATACCTGGGTGCGAGTGTGCGCGAGATAGTATTGCCATTATTACGTACTGCGCATCTAAGTCACCTCGTGGATATTATGGTTGGTAGGCTCTATAGATATATATACGTATATATGTTTGCCTGCTGCTAACCATCTACCTTGCTTCGGCTATTTATTCCTGTACTTCAGCCCGCCCCCAGTATATGGATCTGGGGAGGGAATGCGTTTTCTACTTAGCTCTGTGACTAATGGTTATCCTCATAACCAATCACAGGAGATGGGACAGCGCAAAGCCCCCGCACCACAGGACGAGTTACCGGCCTTAGAGATGGCCCGATCGGATACTCCAGCCTCGCCACCTATCTTCCGTGACGTGAGTCCTAGAGTATAGGGATAGCTTGAGAGTATTTTGTTATAATTATGTGTAGCCTCGAGGCAGATGTTGTAAACAATAGGCTTCGTCCTTTTCTCTTTATGTGAATATAAGTTGTGTGCTTAGTTTTCCTATTCTATTGTTTCCGCTATGTGATTCTGATGTGTTGTTGTGATTCTTGTGCCTGACAAGGCGACCACTCAGTGCTTGAGAGGGTGGGCCGTTGCCATCCGGGAAGCACTAGTGCCCATCCTTGGGCAGTAAGATCCCCCCTCCCTGAACTGGGTTCAGTTTTGGGGAGGGGGGGGGGGGGGGGGGGGGGTATTACAAATGGATCAGATCTACCACGATCCGACCACATGAGGCAGTCTTTAGATCCTCCCCTCTCAGTTTCCGTTACTTGGTTCGGGATGAACCACGCAACGGAAGCCTGGTGGACCCTTAGGTTTAAGGTTTAAGGATCCTAGACTGCACAATAGTACACCCACTCATTTTCCCGCTTCCTTTCAGTCAGTTCTGCAAAATTTCCTTACTTTTGCAAATACTGATGTTCGCTTGTTACTTCTCCAGATACCGGATTCCAGTAACGAAAGGTCCTCCTCTAGGGATCAGTACCATCCTACCAATCCACCACCAGCCCCGGCCGCCCCAGCTGCAGTCCCTTTTATTGATACGGATCTAGGACGGACACTGACAGCTCTGCTAGCCACCTTTCAGACGGCCATCCTACGGCCACCCCAGCAAACCACTGTGCCTACCAACCTTCTGACGACGTTCCAGGAGCTAAGGCCCCCCACCTTCCGAGGCACCGAGTCTGCCATACAGGCAAAAGAGTGGGTAGAGAGAGTAGAGGAGCTCCTAGTTGGGATGATGTGCCCCGCTGTGGCCACAGTGTCTTTAGTAGTGACCTTACTGGAGGGCTATGCCCGGGACTGGTGGAGGGAAGCCAACCGCTCCACATTTAGAGGGAGACCACTCAGCACGATCCTCTGGGGAGAGTTTTCAGAGGCCTTCCTAGAGCACTTCATCTCAAACGCTGATAGGATTGCACTATAGGAGCGGTTCCTGCAGATCCGGCAAGGAGAAAGGACGATGTCGGAGTACCAGCGAGAGTTCATCCACTTGGCCCATTTTGCTGGGACTTTGGCAGTTACAGATAGAGATAGAGCGACTAGATTCTATCGAGAACTACGAGACGATCTTCGACAGGCTTTGATCATGATCTCGCAGTCAACCTTCCACACGATCGCCTCACACGCCGCAACTTTAGAGATGGATCAGAGGATGGCGGCCCAACAACGAAGGGGACCCATGGATGTTCCCCGGGCTCTGGGACGAGAGAGAGGAGTAGGCCCTCGCAGGCAGGACAGGAATAGGAGACAACGTCAGCGCCACCAGCCATATAGGCGGGCACCCCAGCCCCGACCGACACCTCCAGCCCCAGCACCTCAGGCCGTCCCAGCCGCACGATGAGATGTTCCCTTTGCAGGGAACTGCTACCTTTGCCAGCAGCCCGAGCACATACGAGCTTTCAGCCCTCAGGCAATAGGTAGGCCCGACTTAGGAGCAGTGCAGGGAGCCACAGAGAGAGGACGAGGAGGTCGCAGAGGACGACCTGCAGGAAGGAGGGACCCGACCAGACAGGGCAGAGCAGCACCTATCGAGGCGTACGCATTAGATCTCCAGCATGGGCCTGCACCGGATGTAGTGATAGGTATATACTTTCATTAGCCACGGTATACTAGGATGATACGATAAAGTAGAAATATGTGATGTAGCTTCTGTTTCATCTATGTGATCACTCCTCCTGTATATGTGTAAAAATCATATGATCATAGTATATATATATCACCAGGTTTACTTTTGGTAGAAAGTCATCCTGCTAAAACGCTATTCGATACCGGTGCCACGCATTCCTTCGTCGCTCAGAATTTCATCGCAGACAAAGGAAATACCATACGATCATCGGAAATGTCGATACGAATACGACTCCCGGATGGATCAGACTTGAAGTCCACAGAAAAGTGCTCCTTCCAAGTAACGCTGGGAGGCGTAGATTTTGAAATCACCGCAACCATTCTAGCGATAACCAGATTCGACATCATTTTAGGAATGGATTGTTTGGCTGAGCACATCGCCCAAATCAATTGTTCGACTCGAGAGATTCACCTCCGGAACCCAAATGGGCAGTCTATCACACTAGCAGGTATACCCTATGTCGCCCACATCATCTTAACATCCGCTCAAACAGTCAAAGCAGTCCGACGAAAGGATGAGGTGTACCTGATCTACTTCGAGATGGAGGACAAGACACAAGTGCTCTCTAGAGTACCCATAGTTCGAGACTTCCCAGACGTCTTCCCAGAATCCCTTCCCGGTTTGCCCCCGCAACGAGAAGTGGACTTCCAGATTGAACTTGCTCTTGGAGATCGACCAGTGTCCCGAGCACCTTACCGGATGGCTCCAAGGGAATTGATGCAGGTTTCGTTCGTCAGTGTACCTCGCCCTGGGGATCCCCAGTACTATTCATCAAGAAGAAAGATGGATCCCTGCGTCTGTGTATCGATTACAGGGAACTAAACAAACTCACCATCCGAAATACCTATCCACTACCTGGGATAGATGAATTATTCGATCAATTACAAGGCGCGTCCGTCTTCTCCAAAATGGACTTAAGGTCCGGCTACTATTAGCTCCGAGTACGAGAGGAGGACATTCCCAAAACAGCCTTCATCTTCCGTTACGGGCTTTACGAATTTATGGTAATGCCGTTTGGGCTGACCAATGCCCTATCCGCCTTCAAGGCTCTAATGAATACAACGTTTGAACCCTTACTAGACCACTTTGTGATCGTTTTTATAGACGATATACTCATCTACTCGAAGAGTAAGACCAATCATTCAGACCCTACAATACGGCGCTCATGAAGACTACAATCTATATGATGGCATCCTGCAGTACAAACACCGCATATTCATTCCCTCTGCCGAAGGAATCCGGGAAGAGATACTCCGCGAAGTACATCAATCAAGGTATTCAATACATCCGGGAGTAGTGAAAATGTATACAGATCTAAGAAGAACGTTATACTGGCCAGGTATGAAGAAGGACATCACCGATTATGTAGCGCACTGCCAGACCTGTCAAATGGTCAAGGCAGAATGTCGTAGCCTAGGAGGTTTGCTATAGCCCGTGCCCATACCCGAATGGAAGTTCGAAGACATCTCCATGGACTTTGTTCATGGCTTACCCCGATCTCGTGCAGGAAACAACTCAATATGGGTCGTAGTAGATCGCCTCACCAAAGTGGCCCGTTTTATCCCAAACTGACAAGGCGACGACGTCGACATTTTAGCCCGGCTATTTATAGAACAAGTGGTACGATTTCATGGGGTACCCAAGTCAATCATATCCGACCGCGACGGGCGCTTCACATCAAAAGAATGGAGAAGAGTGCAAGCTTATCTGGGAACCAGACTGGCTTTTAGCACCACTTTCCATCCCCAAACCGATGGGCAAACCGAAAGGATGAACCGGACCATGGAAGATCTCCTCCGACTATGCATAGTGGAACACAATGAACCTTGGGAACAGGTACTTCCCTTGGTAGAATTCTCATACAATAACAGCTTCCAGGCAAGCATTAAGATGGCACCATACGAGGCCCTCTATGGAAGACACTGTCGAACACCTTTATCATGGGCACAAGATGAAGACCCAGAAGCTTTAGGAGTCACCTACATAGATGATACCACATCAGCTATAAGGTTAATTCGAGAACGAATGCTGGAGGCACAGAGCCGTCAAGCCAAATATTACGATGCACGTCATCGACTGGTGGAATTCAACGTGGGAGACATGGTATTCTTGAAGATTAAACCAATGCATGGGGTATCCCGAATAAAGAAGCAGAAAAAGCTAGATCCTCGCTATCTAGGACCATATCAAGTTATAGAAAGGATTGACCCTGTTGCATATAGGCTAGCTCTGCCAGTTGAACTGGGAAATTTTCATGACGTATTTCACGTCTCCTCGCTAAGACGTGTCCTTCGCCAACTGGAGCAACATCTTTCCGTGCCACCAGCGTCAGTGCAATCTGACCGATCCATCCAACTCGAACCAGTGAAGATAGTAGATTCCAAGATCAAAGAACTGCGGAACAAAACCATCACGATGGTCATGATTTTATGGTTAAACTGTGAATGCGAGGAGTTTACCTGGGAACCAGAGGCGCTTGTTCGGGAAAAATACCCGACACTCTTTCCCCAGGTATGTCTCTTAAACCTCTTACTTTAGGTAATTTTCGAGGACAAAAATCCCTTTATTTTTATTGGATTGTAACACCCCGACTTTTATTGGGTCACTAGACCATAGTGAGCCCAATAAAAGTAGGCCCGAGTGATATAAAATGACCCAATATAGGATTGTGTACTAGGGGACTACGATCTGACTTCCATCAGTTCTGTTAGACTCGTATGACCAATACGAGTGCAACGGAATTCGTTACACCTCGATCCGAGGTCGTTTAGAGAAAATGACCATTTTGAGTATCGTAGTGCGCCACAACCACACTATTGTGGAATAGTGGCCAAACATACTCCGATCTAGCCTCCGTCAGTTTCGTTAGACTCGTATGACCAATACGATCGCAACGGAATTCATTGCACATCGATTCGAGGTCATTTAGAGAAAACGACCAGAGTATCGTAGCGCGCCAAAACCACACTAATATGGAATAGTGGACAAATGTACTCCGATCTGACTTTCGTCAGCTCTGTTAGACTCATATAATCGATACAAGTGTAATGGAGCTCGTTCCATTCCAATCCGAGGTCGTTTGGAGAAAACGATCATTTTTGGTATTATTGTGCGCCGCAACTAAGTCGTTGGGGTACAGTGACCAAATGTACTCCGATCTGACTTTCGTCAGCTCCGTTAGACTCATATAATCGATACAAGTGTAATGGAGCTCTTTCCATTCCAATCCGAGGTCGTTTGGAGAAAACGACCGTTTTGGGTATTATTGTGCGCCACAACTAAGTCGTTGGGGGTACAGTGACCAAATGTTCTTCGATTTGACTTCCGTCAGTTTCGTTAGACTCGTATAACCGATACGAGTGTAATGAAATCGTTCCATTTCAATCCGAGGTTATACAGAGAATATGCCCTTTTTGGATTATGCAGACCGCCTCATCTCAACGCACGAAATACGGAGCGTACGAACTTGGAACCGGCCCCAGTAAGTCTTGATGGACCCCCGGGACCATGGAGGACCCCACTCTAAGTTGACCATGGTCAACCCCCCCCCCCCCAAACATGAATTTTTTGGGAAAAGAAAAGAAAGGCGGGGGGGGGGGGGGGGGGGGGGGGGGGGGAGGAGAGAGAGGCTCCTCCCTCAAGGGAGGGGGGGGGGGGGGGGAGGGGGATTGCCCATGAACAGGAAGCCCCTATTATGGCAAGGGAAGAAGAGGGGGGGGGGGGAGAAAATATCTCCCCCCACCCATCCCTCCCTTAACCCCACGTGGGGATAAAGGGAGGGAGAGGGGAGGCCTCCTCCTCCCCTATAAAAGGGGCCCCAGCCCCTCCCCGAGCGCACACCAGCCCCCTCCTCCTCCTCCCCTGCCAGCCAGCACAGCCCATGCCGGAGCCCTTCCCAGCCATCGCCACCACCCCACCACCATGGCCGCCCGACTCCCAACCTCCCGAGCCCCTCCCCCACAGGTAGAACCCTCTGCCTCCTCCTTCCTACCTCCCTAAGGTAGCCGGCCGCTCCCCCGTCGCCGGAGCGCCACCAGCCCCCACCCCAAACCCTGCCCAGGTTCGGGGGGGGGGGGGGGGGGGGAGGGGCTGGCCGTGATCCTGCAGATCCCCGCCCGGGGACTTAAGATCCGACGGGAGGAGGCGGCAGGGCCGCCGGAGGACGCGCCTCCGGCGACACCCGCGCCCTTCCCCCTCCCTCTTCGCTTCCTGTACGGGGTAAAATCCCCACCCCCAACAGCGGCCGACGGCGCCAGGCCCCCATCGGAGGACTGCTCCCTCCCCGGCGCCCAGCCAGGAGCGGCAGGGGAGGCTCCCCCAGCGAGGGAGGTGGCGCAGCAAGCCTGCATGGCGCATGTATGCTGCGCCCCCGCCCCCCTTTCTTCCTATATTCCGATGGTGGCCGGCGGCGCCAGACCGCCGGACCACCACCAGAGTGGTCGCCGTTCCCCAGCGCACCGACCGGGGGTGGCGCCGGCCCCAGCTGGCCGCTGCCCGGTGGCAGCGGCGCCGCCTCCCGCTGGGATAGTGGGAGCCTCCCGATCTCCTCCAGGAGATCGAGCGGCTCCCCTAACCTTGTTCCCCCCGCCTCCACATGTGTGCCGCCCACAGCGGATCCACTGCAGATCTGTTGTGGGGACCCCAGGAGGGTGCATGGTGCAGCGCCCCCTGCTCTCTCTCCTTTTCGCTATTTGCACCCCAAAAGCCCTTCCCCTTCCTCAAATTTCTGAGGGTAAATGGGGTAGTTTTGGCAAAAATCCCAACATGAAAAATGTTCCCCACTCAGAGGGGCACCTCCTGTAATTTATTGGGATTTTTAGGAGAAGTGTTGCTATTTTTAAACTTATATGCAAGGATTGTTTAAAGGAATTAAAAGCCCAAATGAATTTGGAAAATTCCCCAAAAAATTATAGGCACTAATTAGGGTATTTTGCAATTACTATCAAAGTTTGAAGGTGTGACCTTTTCTTTTGGTCCTTTAAAAGGTCTTTTACGAGCAAAATAAATGGACAAAAGTGAGTGAAATTAATTGGGATAAATTGGCGGATTCACGACGCGTATTTTTAGTTACGCAGTAAAATTATGCGTATCGATCTAAGGAATCGACTAAGTTAAAAGTATCGACGCGAAATTTGAGACGTAATCGCGAGGTGACACTGCAAATTCAATAACGTCAAGATATTTAAGATGTGAACTTAAGACACATGAGATATAAGTAATCTCATAATATCTAAGTAAGCTTCTATGAACGTAGAAAAGACCCCTATGAACGGGGATCGTTCGGAACTTCCTCCTAAGAACGGAGTCGACATTGAAGCCTCATGTCATGGAGTGATTGGACTACTAACCTTTTTATTTATTATGCTCTCAAGTCTCGTACTGGTCCTGCATTTACTTTCTACATTTATTCTTTAAATCCAGTCTCGCATTGGTCCCCCCTACTTTTGCTTTCTGTTTATGCTTTTAGTAATCCAGTCACGCACTGGTCCCCTTACTTATATTTCTGTTCGTTCATTTCCAGTAATCCAGTCTCGTACTGGTCCTTTATTTACTGCTTTCTGTACTTTTAATTCTCTAGTCACGCACTGGTCCCCTTACTTATATTTATGTTCGTTCATTTCCAGTAATCCAGTCTCGCACTGGTCCTTTATTTACCGCTTTCTGTACTTTCAATTCTCCAGTCTCGTACTGGTCCTGATATTTCAGCCCCTGCTTCCGGCCTTTCTTACTGTTTATGTTGCACTTTATATATTTTAGTGCTAACCACGGTCCTACGCGGGCAAGTGGCGCTTCTCCTCCTTTCTGTGAGGCCTTAGTTGGGGAAAACCCAGAGTTGATTCCCTCCTCCCGAGTTAGCCCCAAATAAGGAGCCCTCAGACCGGTCGAGTTAAGAATGTCGCGTCAAGACTAAAAGCGCTTACTCTCTGTTTAAGCTGTTTGAAGATTATTTGTTGTGAAAGTGGTGGGTCGGTCACGCCCACAGACCGTTCGTACCTGTGCGAGAGGTTTGACGACTCATGGCGACTGATGAGTCTGGTTTATACAGTGATTTCCGGCCTCATCTGGGTTTGTTTTAGTGTCATTGCACTTCAATTGCTGTTCGTATATGCTTATATTGATATCACGGCGTATCTGCGCCTTTTGTGCAATTCTTCCCCCTTTGTGGCATGTTTTTCTTATATATTACTGTATGCCTGTGTTATGGATCCGGTGGTGTGCACGGATCGGGGTCATATGTATTTTTCCTGCAGGTCCTGGGATCGCGTGAACGTTCGGGATGGTGCGGGGCAATTTTTGGCCTAAAAAGCCTCTGATCGTGCGCATTCCTTCGAGCACGATCAGGCGCACGACCAGTGGTCGTGCGTTAATTCCCTTCCCAGACAGAGAGACTGCGCACGATCAGAGGATTCCTTCACGCACGACCACTAGTTGTGCGCCCCTGACCGTGCGTTATTTTCCATCTTTTTCTTTGCTACAGGTTGACAACGCACGATCACAGGCATTCCTTCGCGCACGACCATTGGTCGTGCGCCACTGACCGTGCGCAGTGTTTATTCTACTCCTTATTTAAACCGCTGCTCCGCGAAATTAGAGCATTCAGCACTGTTTTGGGCGCGATTTCTCCGCGCCAGTCCACCGTTTCACCTCTCCAAGTTCCTCCCATCCATTCCCCCCTTTGGGAAGGCTTCATCCATTGATCCTAAGGTCCATCTAGGATCCCGGAAGCATTCTCCGCCATCTACAGCCAGCATTCCATGAGGAGAACATCTCCATTGGGCGAAGCAGAAGTGACCCAGCTCTGAGAAGAAGACGGGCAACGGTTGGAGGTAGTGACAGCCTCTAAGCCCCGGAAGCAACCAAGGACTGAGCTCGGAGGAGGCGTGACGACCCCCCATTCCGACCAAGATCCACGACGAGGATTCTCATCTCGTGGTTCCTTCTACCCCTTCTCTTTTTTTTGATATGTACTCTTCATTGTTGTAATGAACTAGTGAACCTCTATTTGTCTATGAATGATTTGGTTTATGATCTTGTTCTTTACTTGATGCTGTATTGTGATGCGCTCCGCCCCCGCTCCACTTACACACACACACGTTCTAGCACTCGCTCTAGCAAAAGCTGGAAGCGATAGCGAAGAGGTGCCTTCGACCCTCAACTCTCGCGTTTGCACTCACCTCATCCATTTGCTCACCGGCCATCCGCTAAGCGAAGCACGGCATCGCGGCCTGCACTAAATTCATCCACCAAGCGACGCGGTGATTGCGCCCCGCATATTTTGTTTAGTTTTCTCATTCCTGTTCTATAAAACCAATCAAAATCCCCCTGTTTTTATTAAACTTAGAAACCCTCATAATTAATCTCCCAACAAGCAAATCATACTACCCAACTTGCAGTCCTTTGAGAACGATATTCGGGGAGCTACTGTGAGGTACAACATGTCTCGTACGTAAATGTTTATCAAGGTTTAATTTTCTTATATATTGACTGATTATATTTAGCACTTAAACAGCCCCTATGATGAACATTGTATAATAAAGAATCGAAATTAAAATCCCCTATGATGAAATATATAAATCAGTGAAATAATGTGGGGTAATAAAGGTTCCCTTATAACTGAAATTGAAGGTCTATTAAAGGCTGCGTCCTAGCTGATATTAATGTGCTATGAGGGGTTTCCTTATGGCTGAAAGGTGGGGTGCTATTAGTAACTGTATTTGGACTTTTGATAAAACAAAAAGAATAATGGTTTAAGAATAAGTTGGGCTGCGAATAGTAAAAAGGCTGACATGTTTTAAGCGGCGGGTTTTGTTTCTCTGCCTTTAAACTCTATCAAACCGAGCAGCTGCTGTCATTTTTCCTTCTCCCTCGGCTGTGTCGCTCTAGGGCACGGCGCTGATCTCCTCCCCCGTTCTCCTTTTCTTCTCTTAATCTCACAGAAAAGCTGTAATTTCGTGGCTGTGCAAGAATCGTGGGCAAGGATTCGCGGCTTGCGACTTTGGTTGAGCTGAAGCTGTGTCGTTTTGGGGGTTTTGGAGAAGCAAAGTCTCGATAAGTTATCTTCTAAATCACTGCAAGCAATTTCATGTTCCTCTTCTTCTCAACAAAATTATGTGATTGTGATGGATTCATGGGAGGGGAATAGAACTGATAAAGCTTCCTGTTGGTTTTCATTTGTCCGACTGTTCTATTTCGTATCTATCTGTTGTTCTCCTTCTTGGTTTTGTGGTCGTTGGTTTAAGGAGTTTGGGCTTTCTACTGTCTATGGATTATGGTGGTTCCTATTGTTCTATGGCCGGCTAAGGTTGTCTTAATTTTGATTAATTCTCCTGTATGGTTAGTATGCTGCAGTTCCTCTTTTGGTTTTTGATTTGGCCGGTTGCTGCAGGTTTCCATTTCTGTTCCTGTTTATGGGATTTTCTTACCTTGTACCACCAGTTGCTGCTTTGAGGCAGTCTGTCTAGTCCAGCCCTGCTGTTTTATGTGCTCTTACACAATTCAGTTCCCTGTTGATTTATCTGTACACAGGGTAGTTTAATGGTATTGTTGGTTGCCT
This sequence comes from Dactylorhiza incarnata, assembly GCA_033032865.1. NCBI lineage: Eukaryota > Viridiplantae > Streptophyta > Magnoliopsida > Asparagales > Orchidaceae > Dactylorhiza > Dactylorhiza incarnata. The sequence goes on along the minus strand of JAWHQI010000176.1, from coordinate 3,589,163 downwards.
TTATGTTGTTCAGTTGGGCTGTGTGGCTGTCCTTAGGCTGTCCAATAATTGCTGTTTTGATATATGTTCGAAATTGGGAGCACTCCATCTTCAACCTCCTTTATATAGTGTGTTTCCATGATCAAGTCTTGAAATGTTAAGTCACCCCTAGAGGTCAACGTCAACACTCTAATTGTGATGCAACCCCGATGAATATGTTCTTTAATAATATGAATTCTTTAACAAAAATCGTGAAGGATGACATCCAACGGTAGAGGTGGCGGTGACTTGAGGCGTGACTTGGGAAAGGAAAAAGAAGCGGTGAGACCTATTTGTTTAATCTATGCATAGTTTTTAAATATTTTCAGCTATATGCACCTCTCTTTTAAGAAAAAGAAAACTTATATTCATGGTATGTGATGACATGAAACATTCTAGTATATCACTGAAAATGATTCTCGCTAGAATGTATGGCCTTGTATAAGGCAAACAGACGAATGATTAATTCTGAGGGGATATAAAAATAAATAACGACTTTATGTAAACGTGTCGACACTAGGTTTTATTATGGGCGAATTGAAGTGCATGCACATAAATGAAATGAATGAAATATGATAACCCTTCGGGGTGGGCCCTAATGAATGAAACATGATGAGTCATGTAAAGGAAAGAGGAAAAAGGATTCAAGTCGCCCCTAATATTACCTAAATGAAGGAATAATGTATATACTGCTTGTAGCTTTTAAAGTAAACCCTGCTTTTACTTTCAGTTATTTATATCTTCATTTCATAGACCATGTTAATGAAAAGTAGTATTGATAGTATACGTGAACGACATATGGATACATAGACATGCGATTATGGAAATGGATATGTTTACCTGTTTTAATGCTCTCACCTAGTTATTCGTTTAGAAATGGTATTATGATGGAAATATGCATGTTATTGTATATATTGATGACATGTTTGCATGTATAGCAGGTTAAAGAAATAGTGTTTCACTTAGTCTTTATTAAAGACTAACGGTTTCCAATTCAAATTTTTTAGGTAAAGGCAAATCTCATGCAGAGCAGAACTAGAAAAATATGCATAGTATGCGCTGGCGTATTATAAATAAAAGCATGTACCTCTCTTTTTGGTTATCAGACTGTACTTGTTAGAATATGTTGGACACTATGTAAATTTTATGGAACTTATCTCCTGTTTTGAAATAGGACTTTGATATTATTCAGTTGATAGCTCATGCATGTGCTTACTCATTGTGTTATGTTAAATGTTATGATGAATGCGCGCTCAAAGCTTTAAGAAATTATGTGATGATATTCTTAATAATTGTAATGGACTACAGGCCGTTACAATTTAGTGGTATCAAAGCTAGGTTTTCCATAAAGCCTGGCCGCAATGAGTATGTACATGCGTAGTAAGGCAATTGTCTCATGATATCATGTAAACCTATGAAAACTGATTGTCTCATATTTGTCTTAAGGATCCTTTGAGGATTGCTCAAAAAACGATGACCGAAAGTAGTGACACTGCACACCAAGAACATCCTCAAGAGGAACATCTGTCAGTGGAGCAGACGGTACATCCACAAGTGGAGCAGCAGGCTCAACCCCAATTGACAGATTTCGCTCGCATCTTGGCGGAAGCTATTAAAATGGTACGAGAAGTTCCTCCTGCAGCTCCCTCAGTAGAAGTTGTTTTGCCATCGCAGCAAAGACATCTGGACGTGGATTTAAAGCAGTTTTTAGAACTGAAGCCGCCAGTGTTTCGTGGTGGGTTATCTCCTCTTGAGACGGAGGATTGGATTTCGCGCATCGAGACCATCTTCGAAGTAATGCTCTGTCCAGATGAACGAAAGGTGGGCTTAGTCACATTTCTTCTTGAAGGGGAGGCCAAGCTTAGCTGGGCGAATGACCACGCTTCCGGGCGAGTGGTCCGTGAGGGCACCACTCGCCTAGCTCCTTCTCTCCTGCAGCTTACCCCCACTAATCCCGGGGGTATTTTCACCGGTCTGAGCCGGGGCGAATGATCTGACTGGCCTAGGTCTCGCCAGCTGGCCTGTGGGACCCACTCGGCGTATACGAGTTGTACACAATCCCCGCTCTTTGCGAGCGGTTCCTGCGCTCGGAAAGAATAGTCCAACCCGGTATTCGGTGAGTGCTGGCTGACTGGTCCCATAAGATTCTGTGGGTCCCACCGTTGCCCTATATATATCTCTTCATGTCAGATTTTCCTGGAACGCTTTCATTCCTCGATTCGGAGCTTCTTCTCTCCCTTAGCCTTTCGCCGATATCAATGTCTTCCCACAAACCTTCCGCGAGACCCCTCTCGCAGGAGATGATCGAGCGCCTGGCTGCGGCCCAGAGTGTAACCGCCCCCAAGGATGCCAAATTTGCTCCCTGGCTTATGTCTAAACGGGATCCGAGTGCCCCCTACGTCTCGCGTCGAGCCAAGGCGATTCGGCTGAATCGTCAAAGAGGTGAGACCGCCTCGGAGTCTCCGGTGAATACTCCTCCGGCGAATACCCCTCCGGCGAAAACTCCTCTGGCGAATACCCCTCCGGCGAATACCCCTCCGGCGAAAACTCCTCCGGCGAGGAATCCTCCGGACCCCGGGATGCAGGTATGAGGATTCCTCCTGTCTTTCTGTTTGGTCCCTGTCCCCTATCCTGCATTCGCTCTGGCCGTTCGCAGGGGCTTTCGGTGCCTGAGGCGGGCCACGGGGCAGTCTCGAGCAGTGTCGCGGTGCCACCTCTCGCGAACGAGAGGCCTCCTCCAGACCTGGACCTTGCTCCTCCGCCCGCTTAGCTGGGCGAATGCCCACGCTTCCGGGCGAGTGGTCCGTGAGGGCACCACTCGCCTAGCTCCTTCTCTCCTGCAGCTTACCCTCACTAATCCCGGGGGTATTTTCACCGGTCTGAGCCGGGGCGAATGATCTGACTGGCCTAGGTCTCGCCAGTTGGCCTGTGGGACCCACTCGGCGAATACGGGTTGTACACAATCCCCGCTCTTTGCGAGCGGTTCCTGCGCTCGGAAAGAATAGTCCAACCCGGTATTCGGTGAGTGCTGGCTGACTGGTCCCATAAGATTCTGTGGGTCCCACCGTTGCCCTATATATATCTCTTCATGTCAGATTATCCTGGAACGCTTTCATTCCTCGATTCAGAGCTTCTTCTCTCCCTTAGCCTTTCGCCGATATTAATGTCTTCCCACAAACCTTCCGCGAGACCCCTCTCGCAGGAGATGATCGAGCGCCTGGCTGCGGCCCAGAGTGTAACCGCCCCCAAGGCTGCCAAATTTTCTCCCTGGCTTATGTCTAAACGGGATCCGAGTGCCCCCTACGTCTCGCGTCGAGCCAAGGCGATTCGGCTGAATCGTCAAAGAGGCGAGACCGCCTCGGAGTCTCCGGCGAATACTCCTCCGGCGAATACCCCTCCGGCGAAAACTCCTCCGGCGAATACCCCTCTGGCGAAAACTCCTCCGGCGAATACCCCTCCGCCGAAAACTCCTCCGGCGAGGAATCCTCCGGACCCCGGGATGCAGGTATGAGGATTCCTCCTGTCTTTCTGTTTGGTCCCTGTCCCTTATCCTGCATTCGCTCTGGCCGTTCGCAGGGGCTTTCGGTGCCTGAGGCCGGCCACGGGGCAGTCTCGAGCAGTGTCGCAGTGCCACCTCTCGCGAACGAGAGGCCTCCTCCAGACCTGGACCTTGCTCCTCTGCCCCCTCCGGGCGAGACCACATTGCAGTCTGGTAAGTTGTGAACCCTCTTGATTCGTCCTTCATACTACTCGTCACTGACCATTGTTTTTCGTAGCCCTCGGCCCCGACCTTTTGCCGCGGAACTTCATTCCTCCGAGCTCCCCTGCTTGACCGAATCCTTCCGTGCTTGCGGATGAGCCGAGGGTGTCTCCCGAGAAGGGACCCGGTCAACAGGACCGCGCGGATGATCCTGCGGATGCTCCAGCTCCTTCTTCACAGCCCTACCGCCCTGGAAAAGGAAAGGTCCTACCTCCCGCCGGTTTGTTTAAAATGCACCCCCATTCGTCTCGTCCCCCCGGTCATGGGGACCCCTCACTAGGTTAGCGACCTCTGCTGCATTTAGCGCATTCGCTTTGTTTAACGCGACTGACCAGTCTGTGATCTCGCAGGCTATCGGGAAGCCTCTCCCTTTGGAACCTACCACGAGGGGGAAGACGGAATGCTCTCGCCTCTCCCCTCTCCCGGGGATCTCTCTGACTTCCTCGGCGACTCCTCAAATCATGCGACCCTGAAGGAGCGAATCACTGAGGTCTTGGGGAAGCTCATCCATATCCAACGGAACATCGCAGGCCAGGTGGATGATGTGCGGATGGAGGTTACACGCGAGCTGAAGGACCTTCGGAAGGACTATTCGCGCCTTATCGCGGCGGTGGAGCGTCTGGGAGGTGAAGGAGGGGAGCTTTCTCCCGGGAGGCACGCTGCGCGAGCCCGGGATCAGCTTCAGCTGGCGTCTCACGAGATCACCTCCATGCTCGCGTATTATCGCCCGCGAATGCCTCCGGAGGCTGGGCCGCGAGGGTATGGTCGGTGGTACTTGGAGGAGCGCTAGTCTGGTCTTCATTCGCCTCCTTCGTATTTTTCCTTTTATTCTATTTATGGTGCTGAGGATACTGGATTCTATTTACGCCTGTAATAATTTTACATTATGTGCTTGGCGAGTGCTTTATTTCTATTTTCGTTTATATTTCTCGCAACTTGCTTGAGCATGTCGAATGATATGATATTGGCGAATGCTTTCGTAACTCTTTCGCGTGGCCGTCGAGCGGATAGCCACTGGTCATTCGCCATTAATGGTTGAGAGGGATCGGCCCGGGTTTCGAGGCGTCGGGAAGGCGCGATTGCCATCCGCACACCCACTGCCTCGAAAGCCCAAGCGTCCTTTAGTTCTTCTATAAATAGGCAAAACCACCATATTAATTACCTTGCCATCCGCTCCCTCTCTCTACTCGCGCTAGCACTCGCACTTCTCTCTTCTCTGCTGCTCCCGTTTTCTCCAGCATTCGCGAAATGGGTGGCGACGCTGAAGGTAGGGCCAGGTGTGCCAGTGCATTCGTCAATCATGTCTTCGACTCCTACGACCTCTCCGAGGAGGCCTTCTTGACCGCGGTTGCTGACTACGTTCCGCCGTCATTCGAGGCGCGAAAGCCCGGGATGGAGGAGCGTCTAAACTCCATCTCTCCATGTGCTCTCGCGATCCCGCTAGAGCACTTCGAGGTGGGGTTTCGCCTTCCCATCTGGCCGGAACTCCGCCAGACTTTCCGGTACTACGGGGTCGTGCCCGGCCAGCTCAATCCTAACTCCATCGCCATGCTGGTCGGGTACACGTGCTACCTGCGAGAAGAGGGGATCGAGTTCTCGCTACCCGTCTTCCGCAAACTGTACACCTTCCGCTGTTCACACGGCATCTCCTTCTTCTCGGGTCAAAACCCTCTCAAACACTATGGTCTCCCGAACAAGAACCACGACTGGGTTCGCCGCTTCATCTTCGTCGGCGGGAGCCTTGGGAATACCCTTCTCGCCCCGGTGCAGGAGGAGGAGTCGACCTTTCGCCCCCCGACCTTAGGGGGGCACGAGGCCAAGCTGCACCAATACATCCTTCAGCACGGGATGGACCTCGTCCATCTCCGGTGAAATGTTAACTCGCTCCCGCCCATTCCGCAGGGTGGGGGTAAGTTTTCGAGACCTTCTGCATTCGTTTCGGCTTGGTGGATCTTACGTCATTCGCTAAACCATTCGCGTTCTTATGCAGGTGTTCGTAATTTCCCTCTTCACCCGCCGCGACCTCCTGGGGTTTCCGTATCCTTTGCACAGGCGGCCGCGGATGCCTGCCGGGAGGAACCTTCCTCCTCCAAACCTAGCGGTCGGAAACGAAAACACGGAGCGCTCACTTCCTCTTCCTCCAAGAAGCCGAAAAGTCCTTCCGCCAAGGGGAAGGGGATCTTGGACGAGACCCCAGGGGCGAGTGCTCCGACCCAAACCCTGGGGACGGGCGCGCCGGCCCTAACCCAGGGGACAGATGCGCCGGCCCAAACCCGGTATTCGGTGAGTGCTGGCTGACTGGTCCCATAAGATTCTGTGGGTCCCACCGTTGCCCTATATATATCTCTTCATGTCAGATTTTCCTGGAACGCTTTCATTCCTCGATTCGGAGCTTCTTCTCTCCCTTAGCCTTTCGCCGATATTAATGTCTTCCCACAAACCTTCTGGGAGACCCCTCTCGCAGGAGATGATCGAGCGCCTGGCTGCGGCCCAGAGTGTAACCGCCCCCAAGGCTGCCAAATTTGCTCCCTGGATTATGTCTAAACGGGATCCGAGTGCCCCCTACGTCTCGCGTCGAGCCAAGGCGATTCGGCTGAATCGTCAAAGAGGCGAGACCGCCTCGGAGTCTCCGGCGAATACTCCTCCGGCGAATACCCCTCCGGCGAAAACTCCTCCGGCGAATACCCCTCCGGCGAAAACTCCTCCGGCGAGGAATCCTCCGGACCCCGGGATGCAGGTATGAGGATTCCTCCTGTCTTTCTGTTTGATCCCTGTCCCCTATCCTGCATTCGCTCTGGCCATTCGCAGGGGCTTTCGGTGCCTGAGGCCGGCCACGGGGCAGTCTCGAGCAGTGTCGCAGTGCCACCTCTCGCGAACGAGAGGCCTCCTCCAGACCTGGACCTTGCTCCTCCGCCCCCTCCGGGCGAGACCACATTGCAGTCCGGTAAGTTGTGAACCCTCTTGATTCGTCCTTCATACTGCTCGTCACTGACCATTGTTTTTCGTAGCCCTCGGCCCCGACCTTTTGCCGCGGAACTTCATTCCTCCGAGCTCCCCTGCTCGACCGAATCCTTCCGTGCTTGCGGATGAGCCGAGGGTGTCTCCCGAGAAGGGACCCGGTCAACAGGACCGCGCGGATGATCCTGCGGATGCTCCAGCTCCTTCTTCACAGCCCTACCGCCCTGGAAAGGGAAAGGTCCTACCTCCCGCCGGTTTGTTTAAAATGCACCCCCATTCGTCTCGTCCCCCCGGTCATGGGGACCCCTCACTAGGTTAGCGACCTCTGCTGCATTTAGCGCATTTGCTTTGTTTAACGCGACTGACCAGTCTGTGATCTCGCAGGCTATCGGGAAGCCTCTCCCTTTGGAACCTACCACGAGGGGGAAGACGGAATGCTCTCGCCTCTCCCCTCTCCCGGGGATCTCTCTGACTTCCTCGACGACTCCTCAGATCATGCGACCCTGAAGGAGCGAATCACGGAGGTCTTGGGGAAGCTCATCCATATCCAATGGAACATCGCCGGCCAGGTGGATGATGTGCGGATGGAGGTCACGCGCGAGCTGAAGGACCTTCGGAAGGACTATTCACGCCTTCTCGCGGCGGTGGAGCGTCTGGGAGGTGAAGGAGGGGAGCTTTCTCCCGGGAGGCACGCTGCGCGAGCCCGGGATCAGCTTCAGCTGGCATCTCACGAGATCACCTCCATGCTCGCGTATTATCGCCCGCGAATGCCTCCGGAGGCTGGGCCGCGAGGGTATGGTCGGTGGTACTGGGAGGAGCGCTAGTCTGGTCTTCATTCGCCTCCTTCGTATTTTTCCTTTTATTCTATTTATGGTGCTGAGGATACTGGATTCTATTTACGCATGTAATAATTTTACATTCTGTGCTTGGCGAGTGCTTTATTTCTATTTTCGTTTATATTTCTCGCAACTTGCTTGAGCATGTCGAATGATATGATATTGGCGAATGCTTTCGTAACTCTTTCGCGTGGCCGTCGAGCGGATAGCCACTGGTCATTCGCCATTAATGGTTGAGAGGGATCGGCCCGGGTTTCGAGGCGTCGGGAAGGCGCGATTGCCATCCGCACACCCACTGCCTCGAAAGCCCAAGCGTCCTTTAGTTCTTCTATAAATAGGCCGTTCAACCACCATATTAATTACCTTGCCATCCGCTCCCTCTCTCTCCTCGCGCTAGCACTCGCACTTCTCTCTTATCTGCTGCTCCCGTTTTCTCCAGCATTCGCGAAATGGGTGGCGACGCTAAAGGTAGGGCCAGGTGTGCCAGTGCATTCGTCAATCATGTCTTCGACTCCTGCGACCTCTCCGAGGAGGCCTTCTTGAGCGCGGTTGCTGACTACGTTCCGCCGTCATTCGAGGCGCGAAAGCCCAGGCCGGAGAAGCGTCTAAACTCCATCTCTCCATGTGCTCTCGCGATCCCGCTAGAGCACTTCGAGGTGGGGTTTCGCCTTCCCATCTGGCCGGAACTCCGCCAGACTTTCCGGTACTACGGGGTCGTGCCCGGCCAGCTCAATCCCAACTCCATCGCCATGCTGGTCGGGTACGCGTGCTACCTGCGAGAAGAGGGGATCGAGTTCTCGCTACCCGTCTTCCGCAAACTGTACAGCTTCCGCTGTTCACACGGCATCTCCTTCTTCTCGGGTCAAAACCCTCTCAAACACTACGGTCTCCCGAACAAGAACCACGACTGGGTTCGCCGCTTCATCTTCGTCGGCGGGAGCCTTGGGAATACCCTTCTCGCCCCGGTGCAGGAGGAGGAGTCGACCATTCGCCCCCCGACCTTAGGGGGGCACGAGGCCAAGCTGCACCAATACATCCTTCAGCACGGGATGGACCTCGTCCATCTCCGGCGAAATGTTAACTCGCTCCCACCCATTCCGCAGGGTGGGGGTAAGTTTTCGAGACCTTCTGCATTCGTTTCGGCTTGGTGGATCTTACGTCATTCGCTAAACCATTCGCGTTCTTATGCAGGTGTTCGTAATTTCCCTCTTCACCCGCCGCGACCTCCTGGGGTTTCCGTATCCTTTGCACAGGCGGCCGCGGATGCCTGCCAGGAGGAACCTTCCTCCTCCAAACCTAGCGGTCGGAAACAAAAACCCGGAGCGCTCACTTCCTCTTCCTCCAAGAAGCCGAAAAGTCCTTCCGCCAAGGGGAGGGGGATCTTGGACGAGACCCCAGGGGCGAGTGCTCCGACCCAAACCCTGGGGACGGGCGCGCCGGCCCTAACCCAGGGGACAGATGCGCCGGCCCAAACCTTGGGGTCGGGTGTGCCAGACGGGACTGGGATCCAGGCGAGATCGTCGTTGCCGCTGCCTCCGTTGCCCAGGGACCACCGGAACTTCGCAAATGGCGAGAAGTACGTGGATCCCTCGGGGGCTCCTCTAGTGAAGTGGGACAGAAACACTAATCGGGTCTCGCTCTCCACCCTCCATTCGACTTGGATAGAGAGCGATGTCGCTACCGGCGAGGCCTACGCCATGGCGTATGCCCTCTATGGCCGTGACGATGCCAAAGTCTTCGATGACGAGAAGACTCAGGTTCTCTCCCACGAGACCGCTCGAGCCCTGCTGCGGGCCCTTGAGCTTGCGCATATGTCTTCGCGTCGGAGCATCAATCTGGTGCGGAGTTTGGCGGAGGTTGAGGAGACCAGGGCCATTGTTTCCGCCGAGGCGCACGACCTCAGGGTGAAACTGGAAGCTGCGGAGGCCCTTCTCGCCAGCCGTCCCGTCAGAGAGGTATATTTCCCCCCTCCCCCTCCCCGCGAATGACCGTTGATGATTGCCGCACTTTCTTCTCACCATCTTCGTTTTCTCAGGACGCTATGATCGCCGAGATGGTTCGCGCGCGAGTTGGCAACCTTGAGGAGGAAGTCCGGCTGGCTAAGGCCGAGGTCCAGCAGGCGCGGGAAGCCGATGCCTTGGCACTTGCCTCAAAAAGCAGGGGGCACTTTTATCCCCACCATGAGCTAGAGCAGCTGATGCAGGAGAATGCTCAAAGCGCCGTGAAGCACGCGCTGCAGGTGCTGCGGCAGGCCGGATACCTGAAGGAGGAGGCCGAATGCCTCTCTGCCCGACAGGTCGTCCCCGAGCTCTACATTCCGATCCCCTTCCCGGAAGATGAGGACGGCGAGCCGCGAGAAGACGCCCTCCTACCGGATTCGAGCGAAAGCGATGGATCTTCTGGCGAGAAGCCTGCCGACCCATGAGATGGGCCCTTTGTATTTTTTTGTTCTCTTTTTATTCTTCCTTTTTGGATGTAATCATGAACTGGGAGAGTCCCCTTGAAAGATATATATTGATTACAATTTTGTGCTATCTTAATTTTTTCTCATTCGCCGATATATCTCGCTAGGCTCATTAGGACGCTAGGCCGTAGTGTAACTGTCTTGACCACTCGCCGCTGCTCGTTGACGACCTAGGATGCATCGCTCTTTTCGACTTCCCGCTACCGAGTGAGCCTTTGGACCATTCGCGCATCACGGGGCTGTGTTTAGGTAGTTATGAAAAGGAGGTGAGATCACCGTTCCGGCGCGTGGTCTATGCGAGTGCTCTTGAGGTCACTCCTTGAGAATTTAGAACCTGCCACCGAGTGAGCCTTCAGACCTGCCAGCTAGATGAGAGCCTGGACAGCGGGTCTGCTCGGGGCCATTTTTCCTTCAACATTGAACCTGCCACCGAGTGAGCCTTCGGGCCTGCCAGCTAGATGAGAGCCTGGACAGCGGGTCTGCTCGGGGCCATTTTTCCTTCAACATTGAACCTGCCACCGAGTGAGCCTTCAGACTTGCCAGCTAGATGAGAGCCTGAACAGCGGGTCTGCTCGGGGCCATTTTTCCTTCAACATAGAACCTGCCACCGAGTGAGCCTTCGGACCTGCCAGCTAGATGAGAGCCTGGACAGCGGGTCTGCTCGGGGCCATTTTTCCTTCAACATAGAACCTGCCACCGAGTGAGCCTTCGGACCTGCCAGCTAGATGAGAGCCTGGACAGCGGGTCTGCTCGGCGCCATTTTTCCTTCATCATAGAACCTGCCACCGAGTGAGCCTTCGGACCTGCCAGCTAGATGAGAGCCCGGACAGCGGGTCTGCTCGGGGCCATTTTTCCTTCATCATAGAACCTGCCACCGAGTGAGCCTTCGGACCTGCCAGCTGGATGAGAGCCTGGACAGCGGGTCTGCTCGGGGCCATTTTTTCGTCAACATAGAACCTGCCACCGAGTGAGCCTTCAGACCTGCCAGCTAGATGAGAGCCTGGCCAGCGGGTCTGCTCGGGGCTATTTTTCCTTCAACATAGAACCTGCCACCGAGTGAGCCTTCGGACCTGCCAGCTAGATGAGAGCCTGGACAGCGGGTCTGCTCGGGGCCATTTTTCCTTCATCATAGAACCTGCCACCGAGTGAGCCTTCAGACCTGCCAGCTAGATGAGAGTCTGGACAGCAGGTCTGCTCGGGGCCATTTTTCCTTCATCATAGAACCTGCCACCGAGTGAGCCTTCAGACCTGCCAGCTAGATGAGAGCCTGGACAGCGGGTCTGCTCGGGGCCATTTTTCCTTCATCATAGAACCTGCCACCGAGTGAGCCTTCGGACCTGCCAGCTAGATGAGAGCCTGGACAGCGGGTCTGCTCGGGGCCATTTTTCCTTCATCATAGAACCTGCCACCGAGTGAGCCTTCGGACCTGCCAGTTAGATGAGAGCCTGGACAGCGGGTCTGCTCGGGGCCATTTTTCCTTCATCATAGAACCTGCCACCGAGTGAGCCTTCGGACCTGCCAGCTAGATGAGAGCCTGGACAGCGGGTCTGCTCGGGGCCATTTTTCCTTCATCATAGAACCTGCCACCAAGTGAGCCTTCGGACCTGCCAGCTAGATGAGAGCCTGGACAGCGGGTCTGCTCGGGGCCATTTTTCCTTCATCATAGAACCTGCCACCGAGTGAGCCTTCGGACCTGCCAGCTAGATGAGAGCCTGGACAGCGGGTCTGCTCGGGGCCATTTCTGGAGCTTTTGGAGTTTTTCCTACAAGCTGCAGTATCATTCTCAAACACATATGTTAAACAAAGTATTCTTATTTCAAAAACATTTTCATTACATAGTTTTAGGGATAGAAACGTTTAAGATCGTCACCGCTCCAGGTGTGGCTGAGGGGTTGGCCCTCCACGTTCTGAAGGCGATACACCCCCAGACTTTAGTGCTTCCTCCACGACATAGGGACCTTCCCAGTTGGGATTAAGCTTTCCCACTGCGGCAGACCTCCCGGCCGCGTCAACCTTCTTGAGCACTAGGTCCTCTTTTTCGAACTGCTTGACCCTGATGTGCTTGTCGAAGTACTTGGTCATCCGCCGCTTAACCTCTTCTTGGCGAATGGCTGCTAGATCTCGGGCTTCTTCGATGAGGTCGAGGGAGAGCCGCAACTCCTCTTCGTTCTCAGCTCTCCAATCTTCCTCTCCATTCGTGGCGGCCTTTACCCGTGGCGTCATGACTTCGAACTCTATGGGAATGACGGCCTCGCAGCCGTGAGAGAGCTTGAAAGGGGTCTCTCCAGTGGCGGTGTTGGGGGTGGTTCTTAAAGCCCACAGGACCGAGGGGAGCTGCTCCACCCAATTACCCTTAAGATTTTCCACCTTCTTCTTGAGCAAGTTCACGATAATCTTGTTTGCCGCCTCCACCTGCCCGTTGCTCCTGGGATAGTGGACGGATGCAAACCTGAGGTCTATCCCCAACTAGCCGCAGAAACTGATGAAATCCTCGCTTGCGAACTGCGGACCGTTGTCCGTGACTATGGCCTGCGGAAGACCATGCCGACAGATGATCTCCCCCCATATGAAGTTGCGGACCACCTGGGAGGTGACCTTAGCCAGCGCCTTGACCTCCAACCACTTTGAGAAGTAGTCGATCATGACTAAGAGAAATCTCCTCTGCCCACTAGCCTGGGGGAAGGGTCCTACCAGATCCATCCCCCATATGGCAAATGGCCAGGGTGCCGTGATACTCCTTAGCCTCTGAGCTGGCATGAGCTGAAGCGGGGTGAACATCTGGCACTTCTGGCATTTCTTAGCGAAGGCCGCCGCATCTCTACTCAAGGTCGGCCAAAAGTACCCCTGCCTCATTATTCTTGCCTCCAACATCCTGCTCCCCGAGTGGCTGCCACATTCGCCGGAGTGAACTTCTTCCAAGATCCTCGGGACTTCATCTTCCGAGATGCATCGGGCCAAGAGGCCCGAGAGGGTCTTCCAATACAAATCCCCCTCATGAAGCACGTAGTAGGCGGACTTGTACCGGAAGCGCCTTTGGTCTGGAACCTCCTCCGGGAATTTCCCTGTTGCAAGGAAGGTAACGAAGGGATCCTTCCAAGAGGGCCGCTGCTCTATTTCCATGAGTTCCCCTTCCTCGATCGAAGGACGGAACAGATCTGTCAGGGTTCCTCCGACTCGGGGACCGGCCTTGGCCAAGCGATCTGCCGAAGTGGTCTCCTCCCAAGGGATGTGCCTGATGGAGAAGGTTTTGAAGGTCCCAATGAGGCCTCTTACTTTAGCTAGGTACCTTATGAGTGTTGGTTCCCTTGTCTCGAACTCCCCCTTGACCTGAGTGGTTATTATCATTGAGTCGGTGAGGACCTCCACATCATGGACTCCCAGCTCCGTGGCCAGACGCAGACCGGCGATCACTGTCTCATACTCCACCTGGTTGTTGGTGATTGGGAAATGGATTACTAGTGTCTGCTCGATCTTCACCCCGTGGGGGCTCTCCAACACCACTCCTCCTCCGAGAGAGTTTTTGCCTGAGGCCCCGTCAACCAACAGCTTCCATGGAACATGACGAGGGGCTCGATTCTCCTCCATCTCAGCCACATAATCTGCCATAAAATCTGCCACTACCCGTGCCTTCATAGATAACCGAGGTACGAAGGTGATGTTAAATTCACTTAACTCTATCGACCACTTTGCGAGCCTCCCCGAGTGCTCTACTCCCTCGAAGATCTGGCGAAGGGGGTGGTCAGTCACCACTTGAATCGAATGGGCCTGGAAGTACGGCCTGAGCTTCCTCTCCGCGACGACCAGAGTGAAGGCCAGCTTTTTCAGAATTGGGTATCTGAGTTCCGCCTCCCTCAAGACCCTACTTACGTAGTAGATGGGCAGCTTCTTCTTGCCTTCCTCCCGGACCAAGACGGAGCTTACGGCCTCAGCCCCGACTCCGAGGTACAAGGCTAGGTCCTCCCCCTCCTTGGGGCCTTGGAGCAGCGGAGCCTGGGTGAGCTGCCTCTTCAAGGCCTGGAAGGCCTCCTCGCATTCCTTTGTCCACTCGAATTTCTGGTTCCCTCGTAACGTTTTGAAGAAGGGGGAGCATTTCTCCCCGGCCCGGGAGAGAAACCTGCTCAACCCCGCAAGTTTTCCCGTCAAGCGCTGGACCTCCTTGGCATTCCAAGGCGATCCCAACTCCATGATGGCTTTGACCTTGTCCGGGTTAGGTTCTACCCCTGAAGGGGTGAGGAGGTGTCCCAGGAACTTCCCCTTGCTGGACCCGAACACACATTTCAGGGGGTTCAGACGCATCTTGTATTTGCGCAGGGTAGCGAAGGTCTCCTCGAGGTCCGGGATGTGAGAGCTCGCGCTCTTGCTTTTCACCATGAGGTCATCCACGTAGACCTCCAAGTTCCTTCCCCTTTGCTCCTTAAAGACCCGGTCCATCATCTTCTGGTAGGTTGCTCCTGCATTTTTCAGCCCAAAGGGCATCATCTTATAGCAGTAGCACCCCTCCCGGGTGATGAACGAGACATCTTTGATATCCGGGGGGTGCATCCTGATCTGGTGATAACCTGAAAAAGCATCCAAAAAACTCATCACAGAAAAACCGACGGCTGAGTCAACCAGCGCGTCGATCCGAGGCAGGGGGTAACAATCCTTAGGGCAGACTTTGTTTAACAAAGAAAAGTCAATACACATACGCCAGCGACCATCGCCCTTTTTTACCATGACGACATTGGAGACCCAGCCTGGGTACTGGATCTCCGATACAAAACCTGCTTCGAGGAGCTTGGCCACCTCCTCTCAGATCGGTTCTTCGAGCTTGTCGGCGAAGGCCCTCCTCTTCTGCCGGATGGGGCGGGATCCTGGTTCAAGGTTGAGACGATGGCAAGCCACGTCCGCCTCGATGCCTGACATATCTGCCGCGCTCCATGCGAAGATGTCCACGTTCTTCTGGATGCACTCCAACATCCTTATCCTGTCCTCCGAGCTGAGGCCCCCGCTGACACGCACCTTCTCCACCCTTCCTCCCTGGGTGATAACCTCCATCTCCACTACTTCCTATGCCGCCTCAAGCCGGGCCGGCTCTTCCCATCTGCCCCTCGCTTCTCGCCCTTCTACCCGGGCCTCCTCCTCTGCCGCGCCTTCCTCTTCCATTGGTTCGACCTACTCCTCCTGAGCTACCTCCATCTCCTTTCCTCAAGCACTGCCCTCTTCCTCTTCTCCCCTTTTCTCCACTCCTTCTCCTGGCCCCTCCGGCCTCCTCATCTCTTCATCCATCTTCTCAGCCTCCGCCATCCAAGAGATGGTGTTGACGGCAGTCACATAGCACTGCCTGGCCACCTTTGCATCTCCCTGGATTCGGACCTGGACTCCTCCACTATGGAACTTCAAGCACTGGTGGTATGATGAGGGTACTCATCGGAAGGCACTGATGAGGGAACGTCCAAATATGGCATTGTAGCTGCTCGGAGCGTCAACGATGACGAACCGGCAGTTTCTCGGGACCCCTCCTAATGTCACCTGGAGGCCGACGCCTCCCTCAACCTCCTTTCTTTCTCCTGAGAAACCGAACAGCGGCCCATCAGAGGCCTGCACCCTCTTCTTCTCCACCTCCATCGCATCGAAAGCCTTCTTGAAGATAACATTCACCGAGCTCCCATTGTCCACCAGGATTCGGGAGACCGTGAAGTTTTCTATCGCCGTCTGGATCACCAGGGCGTCGCAGAACGGGTCCTCATAATCAGGCATATCTTCCGAGGAGAAGGTGAGCTTCTCTGTGGGGGGTGGGGTCTGGGAAGTTGACGCGACGTCTCTCCGGAACATTGCCTGGAAGCTCCTCTTGCGAGAAGCCTCTATCCCAACCCCACCATGAATCACCCCGATTCCCCCCTGGCTCCTGTATCCGCCCTGTCCTCGCATCGGTCCTCTCCCGCCTCTGGGAGCATTTCCTCGATCCTGGCCTGCTGCCACCGTGGCTGACCTCTCCCTCTCATCTCCAAGAATTCTGGGCAGGTGGCGGCCGTGTGACCTTCTTCCTGGTGAAAGTCACAATAGGGCAACGCCACCCTGTCCCCTCTTCCTACTCTTCCTCTCCCTCCTCTTGCTCCTCTACCTCCTCTTCCTCGGCCTACTACCATAGCTTGCTCCCTTGGGGGGTGAGGGGGTCTGGGGCCTTTCCTCCACCCCGGATTCATTCCTCCCGCCTCTCTTCCTTGGTACCCCCCTTCCTGGCCTCTCGCTGGTCCTTCCTGGTGCCTCCAGCCCAGCCTGTTGTTGGGCTCTTGATTCCTCCAATTCCGAGGCGGTCTTTCGAACCCCTGACCCCTGGGTTCTTCTCGCCTTCTTCCTTCTTGCTGCCTCTCCTCAGGCTCGCTCATCTTCGCCAACCTCTTGTAGAACTCCGGGTTGGCCGCCTCCCCTTCAATCTCCTCTGCTGCTCGCTCCATCAACTCCTCAAAGGACAAAGGAGGCCTTCTCTTCAGGTCCATCTTGAAGAACCCATCTCGCAACCTTACGATGAACGCCATCTTGAGGGCGAATCCCGACACCTCCTGCACAAGGTGTATCTCCTCCTGGAACCTATCCACGTAATGTGCCAGGGATTCTCCCTCCCTTTGCCTGATCTTAAAGAGAGCCTCCGCATCCTTCTTCCTCTTTTTCGACGTCGAGAAGCGTAGCCGGAAGCCCCGGCGCAAATCATCGAACACGTAGATGGAACCTGCGGGAAGCTGGTGGAACCAGTCCCTTGCTTTCTCCTTCAGGGTGGTTGCGAAGAGTCGGCATTGAAAAGCATCCGACATGGGAAGGATTGATGTCATGTCCTCAAACCACTGCAGGTGCACGACTGGGTCCTCCTTGCCGGTGTAGTAGGACATCTCCGGCCCTCGAAACCCCTCTGGCACTGGGGCCGAGAGGATCATCTCGCAAAAGGGGCTCCCTTCCCCTGCTCGGCGAATGGTCCTCTCGCGCGGAGCCAGCTCGCACACCTCAGCACTCGCCGGGCAGCTGAACAGCTGCCGCCCGGGGAGATCTCGTGCACTGCCTTCTGCTGGCACCTCCTTCCCCAGCCGCTGCCCCGGTGCATTCTCGCCGATCTGCAGGGGCGGAACCACCGGGACTGCCGGGGTCTCGCACTCGCTCCACCCAGCGAGAACTGTCTGCAGGACTTCTCGCTTGAACTTCTCAAACATCTCCAGCCACTCCCCTGTTGCTGGCGGCTGCGAGTGGCCTGAGTCAGAACCATTTCCCCCATCTCCTGTCATCGAACCTAGCTTGAGATTTTCCTTCACCGGCTACGGTCCACGCTCACCGCACCAAAAATGTTGAAACCGGCAACCGGTCTCTTGAGTTCGGACCCACTGGGGGTGTAGCCGATGCTTATTTCTCCCTCACTAGACTCTCTTGATGGTGGATGTGAGAATAGGTATAGACCCAAGGCTGAAGCGAGGAGGTCCCGCCACACACCCGGAAGATCTTAGAGAGCTTCCCCTCCCTAACCAGAGCTCAACCGGGCACCTTGGAGGGCCTTAGCAGCCGACCAGAAACTAGCCTGGAGGAGAGGATTCTAAAATCGGATCTCCTCCAAGGTGTCCTTAAGGGTCTATTTATAGATTTTTCTAGGCTGGTCTGCAAATAACATGAATCCGCCTTTTAGTTTTACTAACCGCACCCCAAATTGGTCTGCTAATAGCCTAACCCCGCTGTTCTGAAGGGCTATTTGCAGCCCACAAGGGATATTATGGTCATTTCCCCCTCAAAGCTTTTGGGCGAGTGGTCCGTGAGGGCACCACCCGCTGGGCACCCGCTTAGCTGGGCGAATGCCCACGCTTCCGGGCGAGTGGTCCGTGAGGGCACCACTCGCCTAGCTCCTTCTCTCCTGCAGCTTACCCCCACTAATCCCGGGGGTATTTTCACCGGTCTGAGCCGGGGCGAATGATCTGACTGGCCTAGGTCTCGCCAGTTGGTCTGTGGGACCCACTCGGCGAATACGGGTTGTACATTCATGTCTCGCATAGAAATTGGTGTAGATTAAACTTTTCTTTATGCTTTTAGTTTTACATTTTATTCTGTCAGCGTAATTTTAGTTTATTCTACTCAAAAGCGGTGAATCCGGTGCGAATCAATTGGTAGTGTAGGGATGTGTGTAGAGGGGTGCTAGGTTCGTATTGCTCGAGTCGGGAGGAGGAATCATCTTTCTCGGTGGCTAAGAACTTGCCCCAAGCGACTCTCGAAGCATGGGTATGAGTTAGTTCAGTGCGTGAGCGTGACGTAGGCCATCATGTTGGCCAGTTTGAGCTCTGTATTCCGGTCCTAACATCTTATCCTTGCTAGCCCCTTGTGCCTACCCGATCCCGTTGATTCAGCTCCACCTTCAATTCACCAAAGCCAAAGTGACTATCCTAATCGCACACAAAATTCTGAGCTCAAGCAATTTGTGCATTTAAAAAATTGGGTGATGCGGTGTATATTTGTGATTGTGGTGGAAATGCGTTATTGAAGATATAGCTGTTTTGTATCTAATTGTGCAAAGTTATGAAATTTGAAAAAATGAGAAAAAAAAAAGTAAAAAAAAAAGAAAAAAGAGAAAAAAATGTATAAAGAGATATATTTGGGAATAAGTGGTGTACACATTTTTATTATTGCTGGGATAGTATTTCTTTTGCAAGCTCATTTGGGTTAGTGTGCTAAGCCCCCGCATTTATCATTGTTTACCGCACCGTAGCCTAAGCCTAAATCATAACCTAAAGTCTTATTGATTTGCGCATCGAATCGTACGAATGTCGTGGAGAGAGTGCGAACGGGTGAGCTTATGGTCATCGACACTGATGGATTTCAGTGGAGGTTGTTCCGAACTCCGGTGTTGAGTAATGTTCGCCTCAGCATCCTTTCTACTTTCTTCCTACGCATGATCGAGTGATTCCCTATTATTCAACTTTTGAGTAGAAATAATATATAGTACGTTGTTAGAATTATGTAAACTATTTTGCATAACTAAAAATTCTTTTTACTAGATTTCTATGCACATGTGTATGAGACTTCGCATATTACTCCGTCCTTGCAATTTCTAACCCAGCTATGTCTTTTCTCGCTCCGCCGGATTAGTTTGCTCGGGTCGCGCAAACAGGTAAGTCTGGGGGTGTGATGAGTTTGGTTTATACAGTGATTTCTGGCCTCATCTGGGTTTGTTTTAGTGTCATTGCACTTCAATTGCTGTTCATATATGCTTATATTGATATCACGGCGTATCTGCGCCTTTTGCGCAATCCTTCCCCCTTTGTGGCATGTTTTTCTTATATATTACTGTATGCCTGTGTTATGGATCCGGTGGTGTGCACGGATCGGGGTCATATGTGTTTTTCCTGCAGGTCCTGCGATCGCGTGAACGCTCGGGATGGTGCGGGGCAATTTTTGGCCTAAAAAGCCTCTGATCGTGCGCATTCCTTCGCGCACGATCAGGCGCACGACCAGTGGTCGTGCGTTAATTCCCTTCCCAGACAGAGCGACTGCGCACGATCAGAGGATTCCTTCGCGCACGACCACTGGTCGTGCGCCCCTGACCGTGCATTATTTTCCATCTTTTTCTTTGCTACAGGTTGACTGCGCACGATCACAGGCATTCCTTCACGCACGACCATTGGTCGTGCGCCACTGACCGTGCGCAGTGTTTATTCTGCTCCTTATTTAAACCGCTGCTCCGCGAAATTAGGGCATTCAGCACTGTTTTGGGCGCGATTTCTCCGCGCCAGTCCGCCGTTTCACCTCTCCAAGTTCCTCTCATCCATTCCCCCCTTTGGGAAGGCTTCATCCATTGATCCTAAGGTCCATCTAGGATCCCGGAAACATTCTCCGCCATCTACAGCCAGCATTCCATGAGGAGGACATCTCCATTGGGCGAAGCAGAAGTGACCCAGCTCTGAGAAGAAGACGGGCAAGTAGGCAACAGTTGGAGGTAGTGACAGCCTCTAAGCCCCGGAAGCAACCAAGGACTGAGCTCGGAGGAGGCGTGACGACCCCCCATTCCGACCAAGATCCACGGCGAGGCTTCTCATCTCGTGGTTCCTTCTACCCCTTCTCTTTTTTTTGATATGTACTCTTCATTGTTGTAATGAACTAAGTGAACCTCTATTTGTCTATGAATGAGAGTTGGTTTATGATCTTGTTCTTTAATTGATGCTGTGTTGTGATGCGCTCCGCCCCCGCTCCACTTACACACACACGTTCTAGCACTCGCTCTAGCAAAAGCTGGAAGCGATAGCGAAGAGGTGCCTTCGACCCTCAACTCTCGCATTTGCACTCACCTCATTCATTTGCTCACCGGTCATCCGCTAAGCGAAGCACGGCATCGCGGCCTGCACTAAATTCATCCACCAAGCGACGCGGTGATTGCGACCCGCATAGTTTGTTTAGTTTTCTCATTCCTGTTCTATAAAACCAATCAAAATCCCCCTGTTTTTGTTAAACTTAGAAACCCTCATAATTAATCTCCTAACAAGAAAATCGTACTACCCAACTTGCGGTCCTTTAAGAACGATATTCGGGGAGCTACTCCCTACTTTTATTGCTTGACAACGACCGGTGCACTGCCGTCGTACCGCATTTCGTGCCCGCTAATTAGCGGTGTGGAAATAGCGCGTCAGCGACAGGGAGATGTGCATAGCGGGTTATCACCACTCCGAACCCGCAGTTTTGCCTCCGCTGGTCGGCCTAAATCTCGTAATCACCAGATGTCGCTCACATCCAGTTAGTACACCAAGTTGTACGGGAGGGCCTGAGTGATTCAGTACGACTACATTCAGAAGTGGCAGGGCTGACCACTGTCACCGACGACCACATCGGTGAGGCCCGCGGGGTTCGCAACCCCGCTTGAATTAAAGCGGTCCAAGCTGTGTCGACACGGGGTTTTTGTGTGTGCAGGTTTGAATACTTGGGTGCGAGTGTGCGCGAGATAGTATTGCCTTTATTACGTACTACGCGTCTATGTCACCTCGTGGATATTATGGTTGGTAGGCTCTATAGATATATATACATGTATATGTTTTCCTGCTGCTAACCATCTACCTTGCTTCGGCTATTTATTCCTATACTTTAGCCCGCCCCCAGGATATGGATCCGGGGAGGGAATGTGTTTTCTACTTAGCTCTGTGACTAATGGTTATTCTTATAACCAATCACAGGAGATGAGACAGCGCGAAGCCCCCGCACCACAGGATGAGTTACCGGCCTTAGAGATGGCTCGATCGGATACTCCAGCCTCGCCCCCCATCTTCCGCGACGTGAGTCCTAAAATATAGGACTAGCTTGAGAGTATTTTATTATAGTTATGTGTAGCCCTGAGGCAGATGTTGTAAACAATAGGCTTCGGCTTTTTCTCTTTATGTGAATATAAGCTGTGTGCTTAGTTTTCTTATTCTATTGCTTCCGCTATGTGATTCTGATGCGTTGTGTGATTCTTGTGCCTGACAAGGCGACCACTCAGTGCTTGAGAGGGTGGGCCATTGCCATCCGGGAAGCACTAGTGGCCGTCCTTGGGCAGTAAGATCCCCCCTCCCTGAACCGGGTTCAGTTTTTTTTTTTTTTTTTTTGGGGGGGGGGGGGGGGGGGGGGTCTTACACACAGTCCCCAATTCCTCTTCGCCTCTCTACTCGCACTCACAAGCCTCTGAATCGACTTAGCCTGTTTTCCTCTCTCACTCCCGTTCTTCAAGCTTTTCTTTCAACTATCTCTAGTCATCGGATGAAGAATTACCAGCAGCCTCTATACCTACTTGGCAGCATGCAATGGATGAAGAATTACAAGCCTTGAAGAAAACAAATACTTGGGACCTGGTTTTGCCTCATAAGGGCGCTCGACCTATCAGTTGTAAATGAGTTTACAAAATCAAAACTCTGGCTGATGGCACCACCGACAGATATAAAGCACGCTTGGTTGCTCGTGGTTTCCAACAGCAACATGATATTGATTATGATGAATCTTTTGCACCGGTTGCCAAGATGACCACCATTCATACTATCCTTGTTATTGCGTCTATTCATTCATGGAACATCTCTAAGCTTGATGTCAAGAAAGCTTTTTTGCACGACGATCTTTCTGAAATTGTCCATATGACACCACCACCGGGAATTCAACACTCAGCTGGACAAGTCTGTCATCTTCGCATGTCTCTCTATGGTCTCAAACAGGCTCCCCATGCTTGGTTCTCTAAATTTGCCACTGCTATGTTAGCTTTTGGTTTTACCGTGCAGTTGGTGATGAGGACTGTTGATGGTGCCTTATCAAGGGTGGTTGGGATTCGATTCTCGGCGCCAACAACCTACTGTTGCTGAGAAACATGCTCAGTGATATGGTTGGGGTGGCACGAACTACAGTCATGTATAGCGCCTGGTGCACTCGATCGAGCTGGCCAAGGTTGTTACATAAAAGTGCATTTTTTTGTAATGACTCGGTGCAGCCAAGGCAAGGCCCCTTTCCGGCGTAGTATAGGACTGCAGTCTGTGCCACCCCAACCAAGTCACTGAGCTTGTTTCTCAGCAACAGTAGGTTGTTGATGCCGGGTTTCGAACCTGCACACCCTTGATAAGGCACATTCAATAGTCCTTATCACCAACCCCGCTGCCTTATCAAGGGTGTTGAGGACTGTTGAAGGTGATGAGGACTGTTGAAGGTGCCTTATCAAGGGTGTCGGGGTTCGAAACCCGGCATCAACAACCTACTGTTGCTGATGACTTGGTTGGGGTGGCACAGACTGCAGTCCTATATGACGCCGGAAGGGCGCCTTGCCTTGGCTGCGCAGGGTCATTACACCCCCCGAAGCACGACCGCTAGGCCTCGTGGCCGACCGACCATAGTCACGCGCTCACGATGCACGACCTAGCCGCACGACCTACCACCCGGTCGGCGGCCCTTGGCCGCATGCCTTCGGCGCGCGTGGCCAGCTGGCCAGCGCTCGGCTTGGCGGGTGGCCGCCCGACCAATCGTGGTCGCGCGCTCGCGACATGTGTGACCGGCCAGGTGCAGCACGGATTAGCGGCCAACCGCGTTGTTGGCCAACCGGACGGCCCCGCTTGGTCGTGCGCCCTCGGTGCGTGCGACCAGCCGCCGGCCGGCCGACGCGCGACCTCGCGGCCGGCCGCCCGTGGCTGCGCTCCTGGCCGGCGTGTGTCCTTGCGGCTGGCTGCTCGTGGCCGTGCGCCCGCGGTCGCGCTCCCGACCGGCGCATGGCCTCGCGGTCGGCCCCCCGCCGGTCGCCCATGGTCGTGCACCCGCGGCCGCGTGGGCCTCCCAGTCGGCTGCCCGTGGCCGTCCTCCCTTCCTCGCTGGCCACCCCTCCTCTGCGGGTGGTTTCCACCACCAGGCGGTTCCTCTGTCGCCGAGCCCTTCCTCCACTGTCATCCGATCGCCCCACGATCTCTCCACCGTTCGATGCACGAGTAACCACCAGCGTAACTGCTTGTATAACCAACCGTCATGAGTAAGTGCGAATATCCAAATGGATATTGGTTTGCGTTTAGAACAATACCAAATTAATACGCATTGTGAACCTTATAAAATCGGTCTGTGTTTAGAATTTGTGGTGGTTACGGTCTGCGGTTATCCGCAGTAACCACCGTAATCACACATGGGGCCTATAAATAGACCCTCAAGGCCTCTCTTTTTCTTATCTTATTCTCTCCCTTCTTCCTCCTAAGTTCAAGAGAGAGAGAGAGAGAGAGAGAGAGAGAGAGAGAGAGAGAGAGAGAGAGAGAGAGAGAGCTTTCTTGAAGATCTCCCTCCTCTTCGAAGCCGCCCTTGAAGGAATCTTTAAGCACTTCGAAGACGGATGAAGATCTTCGTCCTCCTTCGAGCATTCCAAAGGCCGTCCGGCAACTTACGCGCCAAGTTCCAGAGCGCGCCCAAGTTCCAGAGCACGCCAAGTTTCAGAGCGTGCCGAAGTTCCAGAGCGCGCCCAAGTTCCAGAGCACGCCAAGTTCCAAAGCGCGCCAAGCTCCAAAGCTCACCCAAGTTCCAGTGCATGCCCAAGTTCCAGAGCACGGTGCTCCTCACCGCTGCAAAGAAGGGGATTGAGCTTCGAGAGTGGTGACATGTCACCCTCCGAACACTTTTCTCTCTCTCCCTCAAGTTGTAACGATGAGCGGTCTGTCGCCCTTGGTCTCTCAAGCAAGCCTTGTAAAGAAGACGTAAAAAGTGAAGTTTGGTCGGTACCGTCCCGACCACGTGGGTTTTCATCCATTTCCGGGATTTTCCACGAAATGGATGAAAAGTGAAGTTTGGCTTGGCCGTAAAAAATGAAGTTTGGTCGGCTCCGCCGCCGGCGACAGAGGGAGGCGGTGACGCCAGGCGAAAGCGGAAATGGGAGGGGGGTTGTCACGGGATTTTGGGAGTTGGAAGATTGGCTTTTTGGAGGTTTGTCTAATGGCAGACCCGATCTCTTTAATCCGACGACCATTAATGGTGTGCCATCAACGTTTTAGAGAAAATCTTTTTGGTAGTTGTTGCGGGTCGCTCGGCGCTCTCTCAGATCAGTTGAGTCGGATCGTCTTAACTCGAAAGTGAGTCAGACGTGAAAACAATAAAAAAGAGATAACAACATGATTTTTACGTGAAAAATCTGGAAAGAGAAACACCACGGAGTCTGACCTGGTATAAGAAAATTCACTAGTAGTATTTTGAAGTACAATATCGAGGGATCCACAAGGGTGGCAGTCCAACACTCGATTTACACGAAGAGGAAATAGAGTGTCTCCTTCGTAGAACAACGCTTGTCGTGTAGAAAGATCCACATCTCTGCTTCAAAAGGCTCTGCAGTTCCACTCGAGGAGGCTCCATTTGATGATCAGAAAGCTCTGCGGTTCCACTCCAGAAAACTCTGTGGTTCCACTCCAAAAATCGTTGTTTGTCGTGCAGAAAGCTTTGCGATTCCACTCTAAAAAGCTTTGTTTGCCGCGCAGAAAGCTCTATGGTTCCACTCCAAAAGCTCCATTTGGCTCACACAAAATTCTATGATTAATTCCACTCCATATAGATCTGTTTGCCGCGCATATAGCTCTCCGGTTTCACTCTAGAAATTAAACTCAATTTCTCTTCTCCAAAAAACTTCTTCCTGAAATGAAGGACTAAACCCTCTTTTATAAATTTTGAAGAGACGCTTATAGAATTTCGCCTTCATAATAATCAGCGGATGGATGAATAGAAACACTCAGCTTATACCCCTCGGATCACCAACTTTAATGTTCAAACAACCTTGCCCTTTAGGCGAACCCAAAAAATCCTATCAGGTTCACTGGAGTAAAAATGTTTGGAACTTGATGAAAATTTCATAGAAGCTTTGTATCTCACCACGAGTTCACCGATGATGATAGTTTCTCGATCGGAGGTCCGGAGCTCTGGCAATCGCCAACGGAAGGGGTGTTTGGGTGAAAAGAGTATTTCACAAAACTTCTACTAAAATCTTGCAATCGCCGCTTTCGGATGAAGTTATGTTGAGACCGTTTTGGCATTTTTTTGGGGGATGAAGAAGAGGGAGTGAGGAAGAGAGAGGATGCCCATGGCCACGAGGGGGCTTGGGCGATCCTCTCGGCGTTTCCGGCCATCGATTGGAATGGTGGCCAGAATGGTGGGGGTAGTGGTGGCCGCTGCCCCTAGCCGAGAACTTAGCGCAAGGAAGGGGTTCGGGCCTGTCTGGTTCAAGCCGGTTTTCACACACACTGCTCCGAAGGCCGTTTGAGTAAAACGGACTCAAAATCATGTGAAATTAGGCCCGTCGGAATCATCTCTACGAGCCGATCACAATCGTAGTCTTCTTGATCTAACCCGACCACTTTGACATTTTTGAAGAACCCATCTAAGTGAAATAAATGATTCATTTAATTGTATAAAACCACACCCTCCAAGACTAAGCATGTTAATACAAATCTGTAGTAATTTTGGGAGGAAGAGATGCATTTTAAACTACCACTCGCAGTCTCGCAACATATTCTTGATGCATTCTTACATCAAAAATGAACATAAAATATAAATATTCTATAAAAAAATATAATATACTGTTAAACTCATTATATTTTCAGAATTACTATCATATTTTATTTTATATTTATCAAATATTTTCTTATTTGTTACTTTATCATATTAATTTTCCCCCAAACTTCGGTCAACTGTCAACGTGGAACTGCTCTACTTTTCCCCCTTTTCTCGCTGACATCCCCAAACAGCAAACACACTTTTGCACCTCCGAACTAAGGTTTGGTGGAGGCAGTTAAGAGTTGGCGAGAACTCAGAGGCCACCGACCACCTCTAAAACGGCTATTTTTTTAAAAAATTTCCCGATTCTGAAACTCCCAAATCAGGAAAGCAGAAAACATTGAGGAGGAATTTGAAAATGGCGCATGTGGTTCAAGGCCGTTCACGCCTTTAGGGTAGTCATATCGACTCAACTGGAGCCTTGTGGATGAAAAGAGAGGTCTGGAATAGCCATTACTAGGTTTATTTCGGAAGATAGGGTTTTCACGCAGGCAGAGTCGTTTTCTTCCAGCTCCCAGTTCTGGTTTCAATACATGCATTTCCTTTGTTGATGTGTTCTAACCGTTTCTCCTTAGTTTTGCGAGTTCGGAGGCTCCATGGACTCCGATAAAGAGTCAGCGGCAGTGAAGAAGCAAGAGGTAGTATTAGTGACTCCGGTGGAGTCAACAGCTGCAGAAAGTTCTTCACACCATCCCGCCAATGATGCAGAACCAAAAACACAAAGCCAAGAGATTTCGAAGTCTGCTGGAATGAGCCCAAGGAAGCCCCCTAGACCACCGGAATCCGAATCCCTCATCCGTCGGCGCTCCATCGCGACACCCAAGTCAAGATTTGAAGAGCCGGCCGATTTTAGTCATACATTTACCCCTGAACCGAGCTCCCCATACAGTGGATCACCGAACCTAAAATCTTCAGGAACTCCCAAGACTTCTCAGCTCAATGCCGAGGAAGAAGATGAGGAAGATGAGGATGAGGTGTTGCTCCAGAAAAGAGGTAAACGGATGAAAAAGTGGCGAGTTCTGCTTCTAATTGAGTGGCTGATACTAATTTTGGCTACAGCTTGCTTGATCACAAGCTTGCTAGTTCAAAGATTGCAAGGAATTGTGATTTGGGGGTTGGAGATTTGGAAGTGGTGCCTTATGGTGATGGTCATCTTCTGCGGTCATTTATTGACCCACTGGTTCATCACTGTTCTTGTCTTCTTAATCGAAATGAACTTCCTCTTTAGAAAGAAAGTTCTCTACTTTGTCTATGGACTCAAGAGAAGTGTTCAAATCTTTATATGGTTGGGGTTGGTTCTCCTCTCCTGGTCACTCATTTTCAATGACAATGATGTTCCCAATTCACCAAAAATCTTGAAAGCTCTCAACTATGTGTCTAGATTTTTGGCTTCACTCTTGATAGGTTCCTTTATTTGGTTGGTGAAAACTCTTTTGGTGAAAATACTGGCTTCATCATTTCACATGAGCAGATACTTTGATCGAATTCAAGAGACTCTCTATCACCAGTATTTTCTACAAGCTCTTTCGGGGCCCCCAGTGATGGAAATGGCGGGGAAAATTGGCCGTTCTAAGAGCTCGGCGCAGGACAGCTTTAGGAGCATCGTCAAGAGTGAGGACAAAGATAAAGGAGAGAGAATGGAGGTGATTGACATTACAAAGCTTCACCGCATGAGTCAGGATAAAGTTTCCGCTTGGACCATGAGGGGTCTTGTAAATGTTATTAGAACTTCTGGGCTTTCAACAATTTCAAATAAGATAGAGGAGAGCTTCTATGAGGACAAGGGTGAACAGAGAGATAAGGAGATAACTAATGAGGGAGAAGCAAGGGCTGCATCTTACCAGATTTTCAAAAATGTTGCAAAACCTGGATACAAGTGAGGATATGGGCACTTATTTTAGGCTGTTTTTTGAATCAATTATCAGAATTTTAGAATAATTCTAATCCTTTGAATTAGGTACATTGAAGTGGAGGATCTTATGAGGTTTCTGACAAAGGAGGAGGTCTCATATGTGCTTCCACTATTTGAAGGAGCTTCAGTGACAGGGAAGATAAAGAAATCTGCGCTGAGGAATTGGGCGGTGAGTATTTATTTGTGTAGCACTTATGGTGTGATGTAATCATCATGAGTAGATCTTACATTAGACCATAGATAATGGTGAGATTTCCAATGTAAAATGCATATGAACTGTTTTTTGTATTCTTTTTGTCATGGGGAGTAATATGTTTTTTGTATTCTTTATGGCATGGGGAGTAATATATATTTTGTATTCTTTGTGTCATGGGAAGTAATAAGTTTACTTGAGGCAAACATCATGACTAAATGTTACTCTTTGAAGCATACCTATACTATTAGCATTTTACTGAATTTATCGCTTAGTTACATTTACATTATTCAGAAACCTAGCAGTAGCAAATAAATTTAGCTTTTCTAGTTTCTCATACTTCTTAGAGGAATCCATATGTATTAGGTTGTCTCCCATGAATACTCACTTTGTTAGTTTTGGTTTTTTAATTTCAAATTGATGGTCTAGATTCCCCTCCAGTTTGTTGTGTGATATTAACTTGAAGTTAATGGCGATGGTAGTCATGCTTGTTGCCTTAGGTAGATTTAGGCTAAGTTTAGCGCCGAGGTGGTGGTCGTGAACGCTATGGTTATGAACCGTCGTTAGTGAAGTCCAACCTCACCTAAGGAACTCAATCAACTTTTATGTTCAATTTTTTTTTATTGGTGGCGGTCAAAACCGTTGTCATGCCAAACATATATTTGATGAAGATATCGTTTTTGTCCAAACTCACCGGAGTAAAAATGCTGCGCCAAACAGATCCTTACATAAAACCAATCTCGGCTTGTTTTTATTCTAGTACCTTGTGTTGGGAAAACTATACCGTACACAAGAGCAAACATAAAATCTAGAACGAGGGAATAAAATATTGATTTTGTTTAGGTCTTTCTAGATTCCTTTCAGTTTTTCTATTCTAATGTATGTATTAATCATGTGTCATATCATATAAATATGCAATAAATCGAATTGTCTTCGCAATTGTTTATATTGTATTACAACCTATTCAGTTATGCAACATTCCAATCACAACGGCACAAAGTAAAAAAGATAACATTAGTAAAGATAATTCATGCTCCACGTGAATACAAATTAAATGAAGTTTCGACACATACTGAAAATTGTATCATAAGTTGTTTGGGCTTCATTAAACTAATACAGTAGAAGCACTTCATATTAAAATTAAGTAAACAACGAGTTTTGAACAAAGTCACCATAGTTAATACACAAATATTAAATGAAAGGTAAAGAGAAGTATGAATAGAAAAACTCTGAAGGATGGAGGTCTTCTTCCCCAAAACTTCTCATGATTTATCTTCTTCTCTATGATTCCAAGATATTTAGCTTCCTCTCCAACCTTCCAACCGACTTTAAGTTTTTCTCTCCTACTGCTCTGACCGTCAATTCTTCCTTTGTTGTTTTTGCTGAAAATTGTATATATAAATATCTCTCTAAGCTCTGTCCGAACTTGTTGTATGCAATTGAATTCTCTAAGTCTTGGGAAAATTTGTTGTATGCATGTAAATTGAAAATCTCAATCTGCCCTTTCTCTACTCAAAACCCAAGATGCTCCCATATATGTTAACCCTCTCTCATTTTCCTCCTTTAATTTCATAAATTCACCCAATTTATCTCCTTCAGTAATTCATTAAATATATGATAATTAGCTTCTCCTAATATAGTCTGTAATTGAATTTAAAGCATAACTCTGTCGCTCAATATTTTTGCCCTGGGAACTGGCCTGCATAACGCAAAACAAAGAGCATTATTTTCTTTTGTTTTTTGTTGAACTTTTGGGGTGGATTCAAAACTTTTGCATGCACCCATAACCTTACTGCGTGAGATGGATTCATAATACCCGGAGTATCCTGGTGAAGGAGTTGTGCCGAGTACCATTTTCTATTGGGGCTTATCATGACGACATCCTTGACGTTCAATGTTTGTCATATGTTACTTGAGTCCATGGCAATATGATGACGTCGCCAAATATGATTAGTGATTTTACACATATCGTATGTAGAGGGTGGGTCAAAGTTCACAGTAATCTCGTCCAAGAAGGATGCCCCGACTACGCTCGCTACAAGCGAGAAGACTACTTTCATCCTTTGATAAAGTTGACAAAGTAGGCCGGGGAGGATGCCAAGGTGACACGAGATGTACATGTGGTAAAGGGAGAGATAATACGAGAATTTTACTGATGGAGGAGAAATTGCAGCCAAGTTGCATGAAGTACTCACAGACTAGATTATTTTTAATACTGCATGAAGTACCCTAAAAGAGTTGTTTAGAGGATTGCCGCTTATGTGAGATTTCTAAAACTGCATCGACTTAGTACCCGGGACAAGTTTATTAAATCTACAACATTATTGAATGAGCCTGCACAATAATGAGATATTAAGGGAGAAGTTAAAGATTTACTAAGGAAAGTACATATTCACGAGAGTATGAGTCCCTACACGGTACCTGCACGACTTGATTATCTTGAGGATGATTACAATGAGGATCATCAATTCGAGAGAGATCTTGAGTGTAGTTTAGTGCAGTTGCCCCATCTTTTGATGGCTCATCGAGTCCCGAGTCTTCTAGTTATTGGCTCGTGGACATGGAATATTAGCTAGATCATTTTGAGTTATTCGGTGAGCGACGCATAAAATTTGCGAAAATTATACTGCTAGATCATGCGATGGCATATTGGTTTTGCATTGAGAAGACCCGCGAGCGTGATCATCTTCATTAGTTGGGTGGAGATGAAGCGCACGTTGTGTCAGAGGTATTTACATGTATCTTATCAGAGTCACCTACTCGAGCAATTATTCTCCCTTCAGCAAGGATCCATGTCCGTCGCTGAGTATCGGGATCGTTTTGATGAGTTAGGAGCGACATCCAAGAGGAGTCAGTTATGACCGCTTCCCGATTTCGGTCTGGACTTCGATCTGACATACATGTTGAGTTGACATATCACTGCTCAGAATCCCTCGAGCAAACATATCATCTTGCCCTACATTATGAGCAGTCCTTGGGATCCGCTAGAGTTAACCGAAGGGACTCGCACCGTGACCTCCCCATTATGAGTCTCTCCTATTCTGGGACCACCACTTTGCCTACTCTGATCCTGTTAAACACGATAAAAATGATACCTGATATTGATTACTCTCACCCCACTGCAGTACATAGTTCGACGAGTGATCTGTCATTTGATTCCGACTCATTTCTTGTGACCCCGACTGTGCGCGAGCCCGAGCAACCTAGTGATCCTATCGTGATGTGTTTTTTCCCTACCCCTGCTCTAATCATAGACTCGTCCTTGCATGCATGTTCACCTGAACCTCCCCATATTAACGTGGCGAGTCATATCCGAGTGAGGGTCGAGAGCATAATACTGACTTTGCAGTAGCTGCAATAACAAAAGCAATGCAGAAAAGAAAGCGCCTCCTTGGTACGACGTCGGCTACGTCGGAACGGCAGGCCCACTGCGCTCTTGCCCTCTCGAGGACGAGGACACTACTATTATCAATGACACGCATCTCAGGGATCATCCTGCTATGACTAAATTCTTTGACGAGCCCCCTTTAAGACTTTTAGAGAGCCACTTGACGAGTTCTTCCTTTTAGGAGACATTCAGCATACACCGATGTTACATCCTTGTGTCCTTGTCTCATACGTCCTTTTAGATCATCACATTCACGATGAATTTACATACGTACCACCTGATTTACATCCTCATGTCACTATTTTGGACACTCCTTCAGGAGATTCCTTTCATAACGAATTTTTCTATCGATCACCCGGTGAGCCTCCTGATAATTTGCATCCCTTAAGAAATATTTGGCATATCATGATTCTGCAGCTCACTGCCGATGTCTCAGTCAGTCAGTTGGGTGGTCTCTACACTCGATAAGTTTTTCTGCATATGCCCAAAGAGCCTCCAGATAAACCACTCATCCTTAGTGACTTCCACCGCTATATAATGTATGCATTTGGCTAGTATGTCGTGTCGGTCGTCATTTATTTGCATCTGTTGCATGATTTGCATGACATATTCCGACGTAAAGTTATATTAAATAATGAATATTTTAAAACTTTCGTCGGTAATCACATGCGAAAACAAATATTCAAAGAAGGTTGTTGGCTGATGATTTGCATATTATTTGAGAGGTTCTCATTGGGGACAACTATGAATCTAAGTGCTAAGAGAATAGGTCAATACACTATCATGAGAGATTCTAAGTCAAATTTTTTCGAGCTTAATATTACTAGGAATACTGGTGTTCAACCGGTACTCAATGTTAAGGATTTGACTCTAGATATGGATCGACCTAGTTTTGGACCTTCAGCCTTCCATTTTAGCTTCAGTTTCCACCATCACTATAGTCTCTCCTATACCCAGCCTCCACTACAGTTCTACCCGCCACCATTGTTTCCATTTCCTTCATCCTTATGGCGGTTTACTTGGTGCGTGGGACCCTTGGCTACTTCAGCGGCATGATGGCCTTATGCGAAGACAGTACCTACCTGGAGCGACAGAGAGTTTTGCATGACTTGCTTTGGGAGCATGTAATCTCCATTCACCGAAGATGAATGCTTCTAAGTCGGGGGGATTGATGGAGATCGATATGCGACCATTCAAATATTTGTGGATTTGATATTTTTGGATCTTCAGATGGACGATCGGAAACCATGATCGCGACCGATTCGATTTTTCATATTTTTATGTATTTTATTTTTGTTATTTTACTTTTATTTTGAGAATTATATTAAATTATCTATCGGACGATCGTGGCCATCAGATAGTTTTAACCTAACCCCCTCCCCATATATATGAAAAGCAACCGAAATCAAGGGGATCGAGCATTTAGGGTTTTGCTAGCCGCTCGGTCTCTCGCGGGAGGTGCCAACGCCTCCCCCCTCCCGGCGCTGACGTTGGGAGCCTCTACCGCCTTCAGGGATGCCGACTCCCCCGTCCGCCACTATCCACCGCCGCTCTAACCGCCATTCCCACCAACTGAACCATTTCCAGCCCTCATCTAGCCCGCTGAAGCCCTTCCTCTTCATTCCCACTACCACCCGCCGCCTCCTCTTGCCACCAACGCAGCCACAGCCGCCTCCCCTTGCCTCCAGCACCTCCACCACCGCCACTCCTAGCCTTCATCACCTCCGGCGAGCCCTCCACACCCAGCTGCCGCCTCTTCCCCTCTTCCATCCTTCTTGTAGCACCCTTCCAGCGGCTGCCTCCCACTGTTGAAGCTCCGACCAACCATCCTTGTGTCCCTTCCCAACTCCCCAACCCATTACAAGGCCGACCAGCCCTCCCTCCCCCTTTTCCCATCCACCCGCAACCTTCTTCCACCTACACGGTACCTCCTCGTTTCAAATCACTGCTTCCTAGCCCATCCCGGCTACAAATAGCTACCCTCCCAACACAATTCAGCCCACCCCAAGCCATACCCGACCTCCCTCACTCCAATACGACCTTAAAGGGACCTCCACGCAACACCCACATCCCATCCCATCCACCAAACAACCACCATCCCTCTCCGACAACCCCCACACAGCAGTATCGTCACTCCTGGACAGCCACCGACACCATCAGAGCTTCCCCACCACCACCGACATCAAATACTTGGTGAGCTATTATTTTTAGTGTTCATTTCTTCACATTATACAGATATCTCGTATTGCTAGTAATATTTGGCTTAGATTAATTTGATTATCATCTCTCTTTATTGATGTGCAACACTCATTCGTTTTGCATTTCAATTTCAGTGCACTCTCAATTAATTTCGCAATTGTTGTCTAATTATTAAACTTGAATGTTTGTGATTAATTGAGATTAAAAGCGCGAGAATTTTAAAATTAATATTGTTTAATTAATTGTGTTGAGTTTTGAAGTGAGCTAACGTCCGGCGTTAGAGCCAACGCCGGCGTTAGCTCGACTTTTAGAAGGTCTCCCCTTTCTCTATAAATAGGAGGGGTACCCCCCCCCCCCCCCCCTCTAAGAGCATGCATAAAAAGTGGCGAGCATCATTACCTGGCGAGCATCGAACCCGGAGTCAGTTCGGCAAGCGACCTAGGGAGAGTTTCTTGCTCGCGAGTTAACGCGGGGCGTTAGAGTTAACGACAGGCGTTAAGTGTGGCGAGTTTCGACTAGCAGCGACTAGCGACTGAGGAGTGCGAGCAGCGAGCTTGCAAGTAGCAGAGCTAACGCTGAGCGTTAGGAGTTAACGCCGGCGGTAGCGAGCAACGAGTATCACCTTCGTGGTGTGCTCCGGAGGAGAAGCGGACACTGTCCGTGACCAGTTCCTTTACTTCTATTGACTGTTGTGAATCAAGTTTGATGCAACTTGTTTTCAGCCTTGTTCATTTGTAACTAGCTACCTAGAGTTATTATTGTGAAAGTTTGAGTTCCTCTCTTGGTGTCCTTATTCCCTTGCTGGTTGACGTGTTCTTCCGACTTCAAATATTTCACATGGTATCAGAGGGATAGTGGGAACAAGGACTGAGCAACCAAGATGGACGGCGGAGGAGGGTATGCTAGGGGACTTGGCATTGAGCTGCTTACTCAAACCAACTACAAGAAGTGGAAGTCGTGTATGGAGAGCTACCTTCTTGGAGAGGACCTCTGGGAGGTCGTTGGTGGTGGGGAGCAAGAGGAAGTAGTAGCTGTCGGAGATAATGGTCCAGCTGTGAGAACTTGGAGGAAGACTAACGCCAAAGCGGAGTTCACTCTGAAGAGAGCCATATCACCTGACTTGTTCGACCACATCATAGGTTGCAAGTCAGCATCTGCGATCTGGATAGCCCTCGATGGGTTATTCAACAAGAAGAATGTGGCGCGGCTACAATTCCTAGAGAATGAGTTGGCTAGGTCCACTTAAGGCGAGATGGCGATATCCACCTTCTTCCTGAAGGTGAAGAACCTGTGTGGGGAGATCTCGGCCTTAGACCCTGAAGAGCCAATCTCAGAGGCGAAGTTGAAGCGGCACATACTCCGAGGCTTGAGGAAGGAGTATGTCCCCTTTGTTACTTCTGTGCAAGGGTGGGCTACTCAGCCCTCCTTATTAGAGCTAGAGAACCTGCTGTCGTCTCAGGAGAGCTTGGCGAAGCAGATGGCGGGAGTATCCATCTCAGGGGGAGATGACGAGGCTTTGTTCTCAGGAAAGAGGAGATCCTGGGACAAGAGAAACAAGAACTCCGGAGATGGACCTTCAACGTCCTCTCAGGGAGATGGGAGGAAGTTCCTCCCTGCGCGTGATGAGATGGGGAGATCCCTTTGCTATGCCTATAAGAAGTACGGGCACATGACAAAGGACTGCCGGTCCAATCTTAAGGTCGGTCATGTTGCTAACAAGGAGGGAGACCATCAGAGAGGTGGAGGAAGAGGTGGAGGTCACCAGGGCGGTGAGAGGGGAGACAATTGTTTCCTAACAGAGATGACAACAACGTCAGTCGATGTCTTAGCCTCCATCAACCTCGAGAACGACTGGATAGTGGATTCCGGTTGCGGGCATCATCTCACTGGAGATATGTCGAAGCATATGAAGGAACGGATATTATCATCACTGCGGATGATACGGTACATCCCGTAGAGCGAGAAGAGAAGGTGTCTCTTGGGAGTAAAGAGAAGCCAGTGACACTGAAGTGTGTGTATCACGTGCCTGGCATGAAGAAGAACCTCTTCTCGGTTGCTAACGCAGTGGATGCTGGATACTACGTGCTGTTTGGACCGAAGGAGGTGAAGTTCCTGAAGAACCTATCATCTGTCGATGCTGACGTCACGGTCACCGGGAGAAGGGTGAAGGATTTGTATGTTCTGTCTGCAAATGCCTACGTGGACAAGCTGAAGACAAACGACAGCGCAGTGATCTGGCATGAGAGGCTGGGTCATGTGGGGATGGACAAGCTGAAGATGATGGCGGCAAAGGGCCTAGTGAGTGGCCTACCTCATCTCTCTTCCTACGGCGACGGCCATGTGTGTGATGGCTGCCAATATGGAAAGTCACATCGACTTCCATTTGACAAGTCGGAGACCAGGTGTAAGACACCTCTTGAGTGCGTACATGCTGATGTTATGGGGTCGTGCGCCACCCTTACTTATGGAGGTAATAAGTATGCGCTAGTTCTGGTGGATGACTACACCCGCTATACGTGAGTATACTTTCTGCGAGAGAAGTCAGAAGTATTCGAGAAGTTCCAAGAGTGGAAGGAGCTTGTGGAAGGAAGGATGAACCGCAGAGTGAAGAAGCTGAGAAGCGACAATGGAGAGGAGTTTACCTCCAATGAGTTTGTTTCTTTCTGCAGGAGGTTCGGCATTCGGCGGGAGCTCTCCTGCGCTCACACCCCTCAGCAGAATGGGGTGGCAGAGAGGAAGATCCGTCATCTGGTGGAAACTACTAGGAGTTGGCTACATGCTAAGAGCATTCCCAAGGCCTTATGGGCGGAGGGAATGGCGTGTGCTACACATGTGATCAACCGGCTACCTCTGAGTCCTAACAGGATGGTGTCTCCACACCACCTCATGTTCGGGGAGAAGCCAAATGTGGGTCACATGAAAGTTTTTGGTTCTACCTGCTTCGTGCACGTCCCGGACGCTCAGAGAACCAAGTTGGAGCCGAAAGCGAGGAAGTGTGTCTTCATCGGCTACAATGAGCGGAAGAAGGGGTGGAAGTGCATGGATCCGCAGACCCGCAAGTTCGTCGTCTCGCGCGACGTAGTGTTTGACGAACTGATCTCGTATCAGAGAGTCTCTTCGGTGGTGCTGCCGGAAAGTGGAGATTCAAGCAGGGAGGGAAGAGAGAGTCACAGAGGACTCTACTGTGGAGTTGGAGGTATCTCCCAGTGCCCCATCGCCTTCTGGCTCAGGGGGAGCTTCGAACTCTAGAAGCAGGGAGAGCACTGCTTCAAGAGGAGTTCAGAGAGGAGCTCAAGCAGAGGAGTCTGCCGGAGTGGTAGATAGTGGCCAAGCCTTGAGGAGGTCGAAGCGGACCATCGTCCCGCCTGCTCTCTATAAGGAGGGGAACTTCGTGAGTTTGGTCTCCTGCTTCTTCGCAGGACCACTCGACGAGAGGGAACCTGCCTGCTTTGAGGATGCAGCTGGCATCAAGGAGTGGGACGCGGCCATGATCGAGGAGATGGAGGCCCTTGAGAAGAATGAAACATGGGACCTTGTTCTCATGGTGGAGGGCATCAAACCTGTCACCTGCAAATGGGTGTACAAGGTCAAGAAGAGAGCGGATGGAGAAGTAGAGCGATACAAGGCGAAGCTTGTCGCTCGGGGCTTCTCACAAACCTACGGAGA
Source organism: Dactylorhiza incarnata (assembly GCA_033032865.1). Taxonomy (NCBI): domain Eukaryota; kingdom Viridiplantae; phylum Streptophyta; class Magnoliopsida; order Asparagales; family Orchidaceae; genus Dactylorhiza; species Dactylorhiza incarnata. Next base: position 3,551,764 of record JAWHQI010000176.1, on the reverse strand, counting down.
GGACTATGAGGAGACATTTAGTCCTGTCGCGAAGATGACGTCGGTGAGGACGATCATCGCTCTGGCGACGTGCGGAGGTTGGAAGCTGTGGCAGCTTGATGTGAAGAACGCGTTCCTATATGGAGAGATTGACAAAGACATATTCATGGTGCAACCTCCTGGATACGTGTCCAAGTCACTACCACATTATGTCTGCAAGCTGAAGAAGGCCCTCTACGGGTTGAAACAGGCGTTGAGAGCCTGGTATGGGAAGATTGCGGAGTACTTGCTGTTCTGTGGATATGATGCCTCAGACTCAGACTCCAGCATGTTCGTGAAGAAAAGTGGTGGTCTTCACGTGTTGGTGCTGCTGTATGTCGACGACGTGATCGTGACAGGGAACAACCCTGAGGAGGTCGCGGCGCTGAGACAGCAGCTCTCCATACGTTTCGAGATGAAGGATCTTGGTGAGCTGCACCATTTCCTTAGCCTTCAAGTTGAAAAGAGAAGAGGCGGGCAGTATGTTTCCCAGAGGGCTTATGCCTAGAGGATCGTCGAGAGATTTGGCATGAAAGAGGGGAAGAGCAGTTCCGTTCCTCTGGAGGCTGGGCTGAAGCTTCGGAAGGAAGAAGGGAGGATTCTTCCTGATCCGAAGATCTTTCGGGCACTGATGGAGAGTCTTATCCACTTGACTATCACGAGGCCGGACATCGCCTTTGCTGTCGGCCTAGTTAGTCGGTATATGCAGGAGCCGCGGAAGCCTCATCTGGAGGCAGCTAAAGGGATTATGAAGTACATGAAAGGAACCCTTGAGATGAGGTTGTCCTATGGAGAGAAGTCTGACTTCAAGCTGCATGGGTACACAGATGCAGACTACGGAGGTGACGCTGATGATCGCAAGTCGACATCAGGTTATGTGTTTTTGTGTGGAGCTGCTGTTATCTCGTGGTGTAGCAAGAAGCAGGACTCTATTTCCCATTCTACCACGGAGGCCGAGTACAAGGCGTCGTCCTTAGCAGCTCAGGAGTGTGTCTGGCTAAGGAGACTAGTGGAGGATGTGGACGAGGAGGTTAGCGGGCCTACTGTGCTTCGCGGGGACAATGAGAGTGCATTGAAACTGGTAACCAATCCAGTGTGTCATGCAAGGACCAAACACATAGAGATCGAGCATCACTTCATCAGAGAGAAGGTGCTGGGTGGCTTGATCGCAGTGGAGCATGTGCGGAGCGAAGACAACCTTGCGGATATATTCACAAAGTCCCTATCTGCGGGGCTATTCCGGAGGCTTCGCTCGTTGCTTAGAGTTATTCCCGGAGCTCACTTCAAGGGGGAGTGTTGAGTTTTGAAGTGAGCTAACGCCCGGCGTTAGAGCCAACTCCAGCGTTAGCTCGGCTTCTAGAAGGTCTCCCCTTTCTCTATAAATAGGAGGGGTACCCCCCCCCCCCCCCCCCCCCCCCCCCCCTCTAAGAGCATGCATAAAAAGTGGCGAGCATCATTACCTGGCGAGCATCGAACCCGGAGTCAGTTCGGCAAGCGACCTAGGGAGAGTTTCTTGCTCGCGAGTTAACACGGAGCGTTAGAGTTAACGCCAGGCGTTAAGTGTGGCGAGTTTCGACTAGCAGCGACTAGCGACTGAGGAGTGCGAGCAACGAGCTTGCAAGTAGCAGAGCTAACGCTGAGCGTTAGGAGTTAACGCCGGCGGTAGCGAGCAGCGAGTATCACCTTCGTGGTGTGCTCCGGAGAGAAGCGGACACTGTCCGTGACCAGTTCCTTTACTTCTATTGGCTGTTGTGAATCAAGTTGGATGCAACTTGTTTTCAACCCTGTTCATTTGTAACTAGCTACCTAGAGTTATTATTGTGAAAGTTTGAGTTCCTCTCTTGGTGTCCTTATTCCCTTGTTGGTTGACGTGTTCTTCCGACTTCAAATATTTCACAAATTGTTCGTCATACATACTTGAATGATTGAGATGTGACATTTGCATTATGGTTTATCTTGTGAGTTTTTTTCATTGGATTGAGTGTTGTTTGTGTGCTTGCATTCATCCGCATTTTCATTTTAAGGCTCAAAGGTTCGTCATCGGTCCATTGTATTCATCACGTGCTCATTTACATTGCATGTAGGGTTAGGGCATCGCTCGATCACGTCCACCTATAGATCCGTCCTGCGTTAGCACTTCAGACTAATATTCTGCAAAACACAAGCAAAACACCTGATGGAATAACATTTTATCATTCATAAAAAGATGTGTAGTAAAAATATGAACCAACATGCGATTATCAGTTTATCATGTTGTTTGTAGCCCGTTTAGGCTCCGTTTGATGCTACTTTTTTTCTACGGTGAGTTTGGACAAAAACGCCACCGCCATAGAATGTATGTTTGGTATGACAACGGTTATGACTGCCATAGAAAAAAAATCTAGTTTTCAACATAAAAGTAGATGAAGTTCTTTAGTTGAGGTCGGGCGTTCGACGGATCATAACCTCCGTGTTCGTGACAGCCACCGCCGCGCCAAATGGAGCCTTACTCTCCACACTTCCAACCTTTCCTGGTGCTTATCATGCTGTTCTTAGCTAGTTTGGTCTCCCGTCGACACTTTGAATATCATCTGCGGCTTATTATGTTGTTTTCATCTTGTCTTTTCTCTAATTCAAACAAATTGAGTAAATCAAGCAAGGGTATAGATTAACTCAACATGGTGCTTCAGTGTGCCCTTCATGCGTAAATTAGATAGGGATTTCATCATCCCAACAATAATTATATTCCTTAATTTGCATTAGGAAGGATTGCTGGGATCTTCTCATTTCTACAATGTGTCATATCTCATGTCGCGCTGATGTATTTATGTATTTTTTCATCCTAACCCTTTCTTTTCTTAAAGGTGAAAGCATATCTTGATCGCAAGTTCCTCGCCCACTCCCTGAATGATACCAAAACAGCAGTCAAACAACTTGACAAGCTTTTAACTGCCATTGTTATTGTTCTGATCATCATCATCACGCTGCTCATGATGGGTTTTGCCACCACAAAAGTGCTGGTTTTCATGTCTTCTCAGCTCCTTCTAATCGGCTTCATATTTTCAAATAGCTGCAAGACTGCTTTCGAAGCAATCATATTTGTGTTTGTGATGCATCCTTTTGATGTTGGTGACCGTTGCGTGATCGATGATGTTCAGGTAATAATCTTGCTGTGATTATTTGACTGTCTTTCCCATTTATTACTGTAATTTTGGAACTATTGCAGATGATTGTCGAAGAGATGAACATATTGACCACCATTTTTCTTCAATCTGACAATACAAAAATTTATTATCCAAATTCAGTATTGTCCGTCAAACCGATTAGAAACTTCTATCGGAGTCCTGACATGGGCGACAATGTAGAATTTTCTGTTGATGTTTCAACTTCAATGGAGAAAATAGCTGGTCTGAAGGCTAGGATCAAAATGTAAGTGAACTCCGACTGTTGCTTTACCATTATATATATAATAATGAATTTTTTCTGTCTTCTACCTGTGGATGTTCATATTAAAATAGGCATTACCTTATTTTCCTGATCTATGTTTCCATGGTCTTTGTTGAGATTGCTTGCAATATGATGTAGCAAATTGTCCAAATCTTACCACAAATGCAATTTATCTTTGAAGTAAATAGTTCCAATGTTACTACAAAATCAGTTTATCTTGATCCTGTTCCATTTGCTAGTTTCTTTCAAATAGTATCATGACATATACGTTCCCGAGTTTTTATGATCTCAAAATCTTGAGCGAGTTCTTCTCGTAAATATTCCCTTTCTATCACATCGTTTTCTGTCATTAACATACACGAAAAGTGTTGTGATTTTACTTATGCATGAATGTTTAATAAACAATGTGATCTTTTCGACTCTATTGTATCTGTTATGGGGTCGCCGGAGGTGTGGCTGGAGTATACAGTGGAGCCGGAACCGCGGTTGCCTAGGCGGGGTGTGCTCGAGAGGAGAGAGTTACCAAGATCTCATAGACAAGACAAAGGAAAAAGGGATTAATTCTTATTTGCCATTACAAGACCCAAGGGGTCCTTTAAATAAACTTACAAAGAGGCATAATTGTAAATAAGTCCTAAAATCTGGACTTGAAAACTACGACATAGCAACAATAAACAATAACACCAATTAAAAAGATGACATAATAAAAACCCTAAAGATAATAACTGAGCACGAAGCCTATAACAACACCATATCCTTATCGCGAATGTTTTTGTTAAAAGAAGGAAAAAAGGCTCTAGGAGACTGCTTCAACCTATATAATGCTTTTTTAACCAACATACTTTATCCGGTCCAAAATTACCATCAAACTCTTAGTGGTTTCATAAAAATGCATTATTTACCTCAAACTATTGTAATTTCCAATTAACTTAGGTTGCAAGAGGCAATAAGATTCTCCTAGTATTCATTTTTGCCATTTTGAATAAGGATTTTTGATATAATCCACTTCATAACATGCCTAAATTCTTTAACAGTCATCAAAGATTTTGCTTGTTTCCTGCTGTAAACCTATTAACTGTTTTGTTTATTCTCATGTTTGCATATCAATTCACTAACTTGTGGAGGATAGAATTTTACTCTATTTTTCTTCATCCATATGGATCTACATCTACACGCGAAGAAAAGGCAATTTATGTAACACGTATAATAAAGAAGGATGAAATAAAAAATATTTTCGGATGAGAAAATCGTGTTGCTGCTGAAGGTACTGGTGCTGATAGACACCGGGCATCGCGAATATTTGCGACAGTCGGATTACTGTTGTTGCTGGTGAAATACTGTGGATAGAGCACTCGAGCCCATTCCTCTTAGTATATACAAACTCCATATGTACACTGTGCACGGAGCACCGCGTGCCAATTCCTCCTAGTTTAAGCAAACTCCATATGTATTCTTTTGCAAAATGCACTTGCATCTGCTTTTAGTGATAAAAATATTTTGAAAAAAAGTGAGCCTAGAACTCAATTGGATTTGAACAATATGGTACTGAATATGCTGGTTGGTGTTGTTTCCATAGGTACATTGAGAGCAAACCAAACCACTGGCATCAAAACCACAGCATTGTGGTGAAGGACATTGTGGACATGAACAAGATGAACATGGCCCTCTATGTCACCCACACCATCAACCATCAGAATATGGGCGAGAAGAACGCCCGGCGGACTGATCTTGTCCTCGAGCTGAAGAAGATATTCGAGGAGCTCTCCGTTCGCTACAACCTCCTGCCCCAAGAGGTGCATCTCGGCTACATCGGCCCAAACCCGCCGCCCGCGGCCTTCTGCAAGGGCCAGGCTTGAACCCGATGGTTTCCAAAGGCGGTTTTGAATTTTCCAGTTTCGTGCGGTGATTTCAAGAGGGCGTCGTCGCGTGATGATCTGTATAATGAATGCGCTTGGGAGGAATGAGCTTCTGCATTGTTATGAGATGAATTCCTGGGTTTTGTATTCAGTAATTGAGTTCTGTTGACTCACAGGAGCAACATTTAACAAGTGAAATTGGTTGTGTTATTTGATTAGGCTGATCAAAAATTGGGTGGAGGGGATTGGTTGATCTTCTTTTGAACTTTCAGAATTTAAAATTTTTGATCTTTTATGGCATAATACTCAAATCAGTCCCTCAACTTTATAGCCTAAGTTCGAAATATGTCTTTGAACTTAAAGGTTTTCATATTGGTCCCAAAACTTTTTGGCAAATATTGAAATAGATCTCTAAATTAATTTCTGTTGAGTTATTTTTAATTGTTTAAATGATATAAGTCCAGAGATGCAAAATAAGCCCGATTGCCCGGCCCGGGTCTGGGCCCAGTTAGGCCCGGTCCAGGCCTAGTGCCTGGCTCACATGCCCACATTTTTAAGCGAAGCCCAGCCTAGTGCCCGACTCGGGCCGAGCCCAAGCCCACTCGGGCACAAGGCCCAATAATATACTGGGGCGTTGCCCCAACATTTAATTGTTGCGGCGCCGCCTCAGTATTTAATTGCTGGGACCCCCAACATTTAATTGTTAGGGCAACGTCCCAGCTTTAAAAAGTGTTAGTGCGTGGGCCGCGTGACCCCAACTTTTAATTGTCGGGCCACGTGCCCCGAACATTAAATGCTGAACATGGATATTCAATATTATTATTTTATAAAAAGTGATAAAAAGACTATTATTATTATTGTTTTTTTGTCTAATTAGGAATGAAATGATGTATACTTAAAAAATAAATATTAAACTATTTTTTGTTATTTTTTATAATAAAATAGTAATACTCAACTTCCACACATCATCGTCACTGTCACATCACCGTCTTAGGGCTACTACATTATCTAAAACTGTTAAAAACTTAACGGAAGTTAATATTGAGACTTATTTCAAATTTAGCTTAAAATTTAGGAATTAATATGAGAAAAATAAAAAATTAGAGACCTATTTCAAACTTAAGCTATAATTCATGAAAGTTATGTTCATGAGAAATTTTGAAGGCACTTAAAAGAAATTTTCAAACCCGATAGAGAAGACATTTATGCGAAGTTGGTAGAGAAGCGCATGTACGAGGAATACATGCATGCTTTTCGTGGCAAGGAGAGTCGTATCTTCTCCTTCAACTCCTTGTGTCGGTGTTCGGCTGTGATTGAGGCCATGTTCTGTAGAGTTGTCTTCATAGACCTTGTTGCTCAAGTACTTTTTCTTCCACGTATTATTATGCTTCCATGGGGAGTTAAACCACGCATTATGTGGGGGTTCAATGCTTTGATCGCGTGAAACAATTGTTTCTACGCTTAGGCCCCTCCATTTTGTCAAATAAAGTAACGGTCTGTTTGGAGCGGCTTTTTTTTGGAGAGAAGCACAATATATTTTTGAAAAACTCACCCCAAACAGTAATAGTGGGGATTGTGGCCACTAATACTACTCCAAACAACAATGTGCAAACTAGTTATAGATGTGGAACTCCCTTTCAAGGACTTGTAAAGCTGAAACAAATCTTTTATAATAATTAATTTCAATAAATACTATGCTATTATGTATCACACTTGTTATTTACACTATATTATAAAGAAAAAATTTATGGTACCTTGGTGTAAGGTGAATATTAGGTTAATTTCGATCATTGAATTTAATTTTAAATTAATTTTTTATAAATACAAAATAAATTATATATTTAAACTATATTTTAATAAAAATATCAAACTAATAATTTAACAAAGATGGTGGATGTGAACTTGAGACTAAGAGTGTTCCATAGACACTATTTACAAGCTGCATTAAATAACTTCTTGAAAAAAATGTAATAAATTTACAAATGTATGTATGAATGATAGTGCACGGGATGTATGCAGCATTAATAGTACTATCGCCGCATCACGTTGGTTCCAAATGATGAGTGAACAATTGTACTATCACGGTCTCATAGAGATCCCTCGTGCACTGTCACTCATTATGTTATAAACAAATTTGATATCTACAATCTTATAGCACAATAATATTATGTTATTCAAATAAATATTATATTATAATAAATTATTTTTAAGTTTATATTGCTATTAATATTTGCTTATTATTAATGGTAGGCTATTATTTATATTATATTGTTAGGTAATTAAAATTATTTTAAAATTACACATAAATATTTGTTATATTATTTTTTCACATATATATATATAAGCTATATTGTTAAATTGATTTAACATAGAAAGCCTAAGCTATTATTAATGGTATCTATTATTTGGGACAAAAGTTTTATTCTCATTGACACCGTTGTTTGGAGGCGTTTGATTTCTTGATTGTGGGAAAAATGTTTGTGCCAAAAAAGTATTTTCGGGACTTTTTGAAAGGCATCGAACCCTCGCACTTTCAGAAAAGTTTAAAACGAGATTTTCGTGTTTTCATGCTTCTCTTCCCGTAGGTCAACACCCCCTTCTTCTCCTACTACAGTTCCTACCGCAGTTTTTCTGACAACTCTAATCCCACCATTGGTTGCCCACCACTATTTTCCCTACCGCCACAGCCGTCCCAAACAGAGCTTTAGGCTTTAGGCTCTGTTTAGGGCGGTGGTGGCAATGAGAAAAACTCTATTCACACTGTCACCATCCTTTTTAAGTTGTTTGGATGAAGAGCTTTTTCAAAAGAGCTTTTCCAATAAAGATGTTTTGAGGTTTTTTGAGCAGCCGGTCTAGCAGGGCTTTCTAAAAACCGCTATCTTTGTTTTCAGCTTTTCCGCTTTTATTCAAGGGATTACTAAAGTCATGCCCCGAGCACGATCTGCCTTTCTTTCTTCTTGACATTACAAAAGTTTTCTTCTCTAACAACTGCTCTAGTTTCAGCACTGGTTTTCCACCAGAGCTTTTTCCACTGCTACCGCCGCCCCAAGCAGAGCCTTAGTTGAACTTCAAAAACTACTTTGCATATGAAGTATGGCTCCCTAGTGCGCAATGTGCGACGAAGATAATACCCGGCCATCATTCAAGCAATGATCGAACATAATTTGTGCTACACACTGCCCATGGGAAACCTTGTACGACTATTACGTTTATTAACTGCAAGGTGATAGTAAATGAGTCTTCTAAATCGTGTAATTTTATGAGGCATCATAAATTAGTTCCTAGAATATTTAATTTTTTTTATTTTTATAAGAATGACTTATATCTCTTTTATTTAAAAAAAAAAACTTTGTCAACGTTTAAATTAATAATTAAGTCGAAGAAAAAAATTATAACGGACAAATATCAAACAGAGATACGCCTGGTGCTCGGGTTTAGAGTACGAAACGTGTGGACAAAAATGCCACCGTAATAGAATCTATGTTTGACATGACAACGGTTAAAGCCCCCACCAAGATAATAAAATTAGTTTTGAACATAAAAATGGATGAAGTTCCTTAGGTGAAGTCGGGTGTTCACGAACGACAGTTCATAACCACCGCGTTAATGACCGCCAGCACCGTGCCAAACGGAGCCTAAAACTCGGTTTGTTTAAAATTAATATCTCCACAGTCCTTGAAAAATGACGAAAAAACCCAACGGAAAATTAACATTATTCGCTGCATTTTCAATATTTCTCCTCATCAAAATCAATATACCATGAGAAGCACACATGCTAATACAAAACTCCAAGAAGATCAAACGATGCACCTCACTCCTCCCATATGCACACTCATCACACAAATCATCAAGCAGTGAAGCATTCTCCAACTCCGCTCGCTCAAGAATTCACCGCGCGGAATTGGAAAATTTGAAGCCGCCTTTGGAAACCATCGGGTTCAATCATGGCCATTGCAGACGGCTGTGGGCGGCGGGTTTGGGCCGATGTAGCTGAGATGCACCTCTTGGGGCAGGAGATTGTAGCGAATGGAGAGCTCCCCGAAGATCTTCTTCAGCTCGAGGACGAGATCAGTCCGCCGGCTGTTCTTCTCACCCATATTCTGATGGTTGATGGTGTGGGTGACATTGAGGGCCATGTTCAACTTGTTCATGTCCACAATGTCCTTCACCACAATGCTGTGGTTTTGATGCCAGTGGTTTGATTTGCTCTCAATGTATCTATGGAAACAACACCAACTAGAATATTCAGTACCATATTGTGTTGTTCAAATCCAATTGAGTTCTTGGTTCTCATATATTTCAAAATATTTTGAACACTGAAAGCAGATGCAAGTGTATTTTACAAAAGAATACACATGGAGTTTGTTTAAACTAGAGGAATTGGCCCGTGACGGCGCTAATTCGACGGTCACGATCACAGGCAATCGTGATACGCAGTGTCTAGCGGCGGCAGTACCTTCAACGTGCGCATGATTTTCTCCCATTCAAAAACATTATTAATTTTTTAAATTCAAAAAACTTATAACAATTAATTACCTTAACCTTCCCTGCGAGTTTGCATAATTACAAGTTGCACTGCTCTATCTTTTGAAATTACAAAAACCTCTAATGTGTCTTTACATTTCATAACATGCATGCCCGGGTATTTTTGTGCATGCATGTAATGAAATGTAAACTCACAGGGAAGTTTTTTGTAATTTCAAAGGATAGAGTAGTGCAACCTGTAATTTTGTAAATCTGCATGGGTGGTCCCAATAAAAGCCCTAATATTCTATTATGCTATACATAAAATATATGAGATGAGGTATTTTTTTAACTTGACAGTATTTTACTAATGCTAATTATATCATAAAAATGTTTCTTAATTATTACAAAGGGTCTCACTCGTATATGTATGAGTGAGGGGAGGACGAGAAAAATACATAAAGAGAAATACAAATACATAAAAAGAGAAATAATAAACTAATAAATGCCCGCGTTGGGCACGTAATGTTGATCATGCCCAACTTGATAAAGATCCTTCCAAAAGCACTTGTACTCAATTCTTTCGCGAGGATGTCTATCAATTGTATAAATGATTTCTCTCACTATGTTTTCTTTGATGAAATGTCTGTCAATTTCAATGTGTTTAGTGCGATCGTGTTGAACAAGGTTATGAGCAATGCTAATGAACGCATCGTTATCACAATATAATAATATGAGTGGCTCAGTGTTCTCAAAACTCAGATATCTCATAATAGTTTAAATCCACAATCCTTCACATATTACATGTGATGCAGGACGGGCATCCCACCCGCCTGCCACCCTGGATACCTGGCATCCCACCACAGCCCAGGGGTCCCACCGGGAGTCCACCCGATGAGTCTTATCAGGTCCCGCAGACCGTACACCCCAACCCATCCTGCGGCTCAGTTGGTGATGAGAATCCGCCTGAGGATTCTTTATCAAGGAGGTCGGGGGATCGAGCCCTGGCCTCAACAACCTATCGGCCCTGTGGTGGGACCGGGGATGGGTTGGGGTGTACGGTCTGCGGGACCTGATAAGGCTCATCGGGTGGACTCCCGGTGGGACCCCTGGGTTGTGGTGGGATGCCAGGTATCCAGGGTGGCAGGCGGGTGGGATGCCCGTCCTGCATCAACATGTGTCATAGCTCTGAATTCAGCTTCAACACTAGATCTAGCTACCACGTGTTGTTTTTTGCTCCTCCCATGTGACCAAATTTCCACCAACAAAAATGCAATATCCTGAGGTGGATCGTCGATCATCAACCGATCCAACTCAGTCTGCGTCGGTGTAGACTTCAATATTTAGCTCATCATTCGGTGAGAATAGGATCCCACTCCCAGGAGAGGACTTGAGGTATCTGAGAATACGGTGGGCAGCATCAAGGTGTCGAGTCATTGGTGCGTGCATGTATTGATTGACCATTCCAACTGCATACAAGATATTTGGGCGTGTATGTGACAAGTAATTCAGTTTCCCCACTAATCTTTGAAAACTAGGAATGTCCTCAGCAGGCTCTCCGTCATCACTCCCTAACCGATGGTTTGCTTCGATAGGGGTGTCGAAAGATCTACATCCACTCATTCCTAATGTCTCCAGTAAATCAAGAATATACTTCCTCTGTGAGATAAAAATCTCATGTCTGGATCTGGCGACTTCAATACACAGAAAATACTTAAGGTTTCCTAAGTCCTTTACCTCAAATTCTCTAGCCAAACTTGTTTTTAGAGTTTGAACCTCTTCTATATCATCTCCTGCTACATAATAATGTCGTCCACAGAAACTATAAGTGCTGTCAATTTTTCTTCTTTGTGCTTGATTAACAGAGTATGATCAACATTACTCTAAGAATATCCTAAATTCTCATAGCCTTATGAAATCTCTCAAACCAAGCTCTAGGAGACTATTTAAGGCCGCATAAAGCCATTTTCAGTTTGCAAACATTCCCTTCAGATCCCTCAGGGGCAAGTCCAGGAGGTAGGGACATATACGTTGGAATCTATGATCTAGAAGTAATCAAGGGATTAGTCTTACTGCCACCATAATATTAATCTATGGGGTCGCACATTAAGAATGTGCGGAAATTGGATAAATGATCGTGTTGGTTTTTTACTTGTATTGGATACAAGTGAAGAACCAAGTCCATCATAATGTTTTGTTAATTGAGAATTAATTAAATAATGATTAACAATAATTATATGTCGAATTGGATTCGAAAAGGATGTTAAACGAACTATTCGACGCAAGTTGATTTGTAAAATCGACACACGTCGATTTGGTGTGTGTTTAATATAAATGCATACATTTCCAGATACTATTCGACGCACGTCGATTTGTGAAATCGACGCAAGTCGGGTTGATAAGTAGCCGGGCAGTATTCGACACACGTCGATTTATGAAATCGACGCACGTCAATATGATGTGCGTTTAACAAAATTCTATACTATCAGATAGTATTCGACGCACGTCGATTTGGGAAATTGATGTACGTTGATTAATAGAAACAGTAATCGACATACGTTGAATTGGAAATGATTACTCTAATCTTATATCTCCTTTCAGTCTCTCTCGACGCTTTTATGGGATGTTTGTGAAACAGTCATATGTAGCGCGTTTTAGGTTTTCGAAGTGTGTGAATCTTTGAGAACCTGTAGCCGCTTTTCGTTAATCTTCTGAAGAGATACGAGAGAAGAGAGAAAGACGAGAGAGAAGTTTCTCTCCAGAAATAGAACTAGTATTTCGTGGAAGAGAAGGATTATCATCTTCCAACCCCGAGCCCGTTGGACGGACTGCGAGGTGTTTCCGGTGTTCGTGTGGATACCCGTAGAGACGTGGATCTCGTTCTATGTTTTGGTTCTCATATGACAGTTATTCTTCTCGAAATTTGATTTCAACGCAGGTATATTCTCAGTTCATGATCTATTACTTTTGGATGGTCAAATAAATGGGTTGTTGTTTAATTCCATTGCGCATAAGATGCTCAAACCAAAACCCATCAATATACACTTCTTCCTGGGTCTCCATGAAGGAACACATTTTTAACATCTAGCTGACTGAGGTTCAATCCCTCACAGCTTATTGAGTTCATCTTTGCTACAGGAGTGAACGTCTCATGATAATCGATCCCAACAGTCTGTGTATATCCTCTAGCGACAAGCCTTGCCTTGTATCTCTCGACAATTCCCTGGGTATTTTGTTTCACAGCAAGTACCCACATACATCCAACAACAGTCTGTTGACCCTCTACAATAAGTGTGTTTTGATGATAACAAACTAGAGATTATTTGTTCTAATATTTTGTTTAAGTGTTTGTGATATGCAGGCACAATTTCGTGAAGACTTTTCGCCGCAAGATTTGGTTTGGGGTATCTTAGTCGTGTGACCCCCTTAGATTCGAATTGTAAAATCTTTCAAGTTCACTTTCTTAATTAAATCATTTGACATCTGCTCTTAGGATCATGCATTACATTTGCTTTCCTAAATAAATTCATTCTTTATATATATATATGTATTTTAATAAATAAATATTAATTAATATATAGTTTTTACCTATTGCTCTTTGTCGAATTTTTTTTTACTGCATCTTCTCCAAATAATCAGATTTTTTTTAATTCATTTTTTTTCTCATTTAATTTTCTGCTCTATTTTTTTATTTTGGTTTTTATCTCCTAATCCATTTTCTATTCCCCTTCTCCTATATATAATTGCTATCACTCTTGTACACGGATTTTTTTTTAGGGAGAGCCTATCTAGCCAAACTATTTTAGGTCTATAAGCTTTGGTCGAGAGTCTCCTGTAGACAGACTTTACTCTTCTCGCCCCTTTCTTGTTTCTTCACCGCACAGAACCATCTCTCCATCTCGCCATCAGCAACCGATCGGAGTTTTTCTCGCCTCTTTCGCGCTTCTTCACCGCGCAGAACGATCTCGCCATCAGCATCCGATCAGATCGGAGTTATCTCGTCGGATCGTCATCATCTTGCCGACGCCCTGCAGAACTTCCGTCTCAGATCTATCTCCATCTCCGATCTGCTCCTTATCTCACGGATCTGTTCATCCTCTTCTCTCGTCTGCAGAAAGATCTGTTCATCATAGTGTAAGCCCTGTTTTTCGATTAGCAGGTTCCCGCAGAAATTCTGCCGCAAATCTGTTCATCCTCTTCTTTTATACGCAGATTTGTTCATCATTTTTTTTTCGATTAGGTTAACACTAAATTTCTGCTACAGTTTTTTTATTGTTGTTCCTCTTCAGTTCTTAATAGTCTATTTCTTGATCTGTTCTTCATCTTAACAGTGATCTATTACCAGATCTATTACCAGATCTGATCTATATAGTCTATTACCAGTTTATTATCTGATCTGTTTTATCATAATCACAGATCTGCTGTTTCTTGTGCTTAAATACTCAGAAATCCTTTTGGATTCTTGCATACTCTTGTTCACAGCATTCATTTTATGATTTCAGAAATTTCATTGTATTTTAATTTACTGATTTTTTTTCAAGTTTGTCATCACATATACAGATTTCCAAATCTCCATTTTAAATATTGAATTTCTTGGCAGATATTTCCTGGCAGATATTTCTTGGCAGATATTCCATTTTCCATTTCAATTTGAATGCTATCGCCATTACCTATTGTTACTTTGCCTGATTATAAGCACAACAATATTAATCTATAGTTGTTATAGTTATCATTTTCTTTGTGGTATTCGTCTAGTATTATATGTGTGTTCTAACTGTGGATTTATCAGTGTGTTTCAAGTTTTTTTTTAATTTCAAGAAAATCCATTTATATCCCAGCTACAAGTTTATTCTAGTTTAAACATCAGCTTTATAAAATCTTATCACATTTTGTTTTCATACATCATTATAGTAAGAGCAGTTATATTATTCGAATTTTGGCAAATTCTTTTAATTAAGTTTTGAATATTGAAGATTGTAGGATAATTGTTGTATTTTTTTTTATTGTACTTTTATTTCAAGAACCTATTCAGCTACTTGTGCGGGTCTCGGATGTCCCACTGGCCGTTGGGAAAAGGGCCGGTAAAACTCTATTCTAGTAAGATATTTTTGGGGTGCTAAGGTGAGCGGGAGGCCTCTTAGCAAGTGAGTAGGATCTTGGGGGATCCGAACACTTTATATCTGTGTGTCTCTTAATTCTTTAGCATTTCTTTTGTGTTGTGTGTTTAATCTATTGTACCTATTATACTTATCAATATTTTTATTATTAAAAATTGATACTCTCTCTCCAAGTTTTTTTTAGAACCAATAAAATAAGAATATACAAATAAATTTTAAATTTTATTTAATCCCAATTCACCCCCCCCTCTTGGGATTATTGTGTCATTTCAACCAATAATTGGTATCAGAGGAATAGGTTATTATTTCTTTATTACTATCGGACTAACCTCCTTAGAAAAGATCCTATAAATGGCACAGAATTTTGTGAATACTTTACCTGAGGGTCAATCTACTTCTAGGCCGCCTTTATTTGATAATGTTCCTTTTGATTATTGGAAAAATAGAATGTGAATTTATTTACAATCTATAAATTTTACTATGTGGAATTTAATTCAAAAAGGTTATAAGTCACCTACTACCGTAGTAGAAGGAGTTACATTAGAAACTTCATTTGAGAAATGGTCAACTACTCAAAAAGAATTAGCGAAATTAAATGCTAAAGGGATGAACATACTTTTTTGTGCTTTAAAACCGGATGATTATATGCGTGTTTGCAACCTGTCCACTGGAAAAGAAATTTGGGATAAATTAATACTCACATATGAAGGTACTAATGAAGTAAGAGAATGTAGAATTAACAATCTTGTTCATCAATATGAATTATTTAGTATGTTACCTTCTGAATCTATTTCTGAGATGTTTACTAGATTTACTAAAATTGTAAATGGGTTATACTCACTAGGAAAAGATTATACTAATCAAGAAAAGGTAAATAAAATACTTAGGAGTCTACCTAGATTATATGATGGTAAAGTCACAGCAATTCAAGAATCTAAAGATTTATCTACTTATTCACTTAATCATTTACTTGGTTCTTTACTTGCATATGAGCTAACATTGTCTGATAGAAAAGAAGAAGTGAATGCATCTCGAAAGACAAAAGATATAGCCTTGAAAGTACATGATTCAGGATCCTCATCATCCGAGTCTATAAATGAAGAAGATCTTGCATATTTCATCAAAAGGCATCTTAGATTCAAGGGTCAAGGGAAAGATAAAAAATTCAATAAGTTTAATAACTCTAAGTACAAGAAAGCTGTTTCAGGTGATAAGACACAAGCAGTATGTTTTGGATGCGGAAAGCCCGGTCACATGATAGCAGATTGCTATTCAAGAAAGGACACAATTGAAAAGAAAGCAAATGTTGAAAGGAAAAAGGATGGAACACATTTCGAGAAGAAAAGGAAGAAAAAGGTTTACATAGCAAATTGGGAGGATTCAGAGGAAGCAACATCAGGTGCGGAATCCAGTTCTGAAGAAGAAGCTAAATGCTTGATGGCACACACTGATAGCGAGCAATCGTCTGATTCTGATAATGAGGTACAACCTTCTTATGAAGAGTTATATTCAAACTTTCAAAAATTATTGCATATATTCAATAAAGTAAAAAGAAAGCATAAAGAATTAAAAATAGAACATGATAATAATATTTCTTTACTAACAAATGCTAAAACTGATATTCTTTCTATTTCTGAACGGCTTAATAATGTCTTGCCAACTGTAGAGAAATATAAGATATTATCAAATGATTTTGAAATTTTAAAAGAAGAAAAATTAACTTTAGAAAAACAACTAAATGAACAAAAAAATAGTTTATCATGTGTACCTTCTATTCACAAGAATATGATCAATATTTTGAAAAGGATTTTTATGTAATAAAAGAGCAAAATGAGTCTTTACTTCAAGAAAATAAAATTTTACTTGATAGATTATCTTCTCTTTCATGTGATGAATTAATTAAAGTTAAAAATGAATGTAAGATGCTTAGATCTCAAAATATTAAGTTAAATGAAAGATCAATCTTGTGTGTGTCTCTTGAAAGAGAGATTATCATTTTAAAAGCTAAACTTAAATTACTTAAAAAATCACATATCTCAAATTCACATTATTCATCAAATCTTGATAAATCTTATATACGAAATTCTAGTGCTCAAAATTATCGTCACTTTCATTCATTTCATGATAGTTCGTTAAATATATTTTGCAATTATTGTAAGCAAAAAGGGCATGTCTCTTTTGATTGTTATGCAAAGAATGGCACGTCGCGTAGTTTACAATTAGCACACACGGTTCCATCTCATACACATCCTTTACCTTTTCAAACTAACATGTAGGATCCAACTTTGTTTGGGTACCAAAAGTTTGAAAATGATTCTCTACATATAGGTTTGTCTTCATAATGGTGGGAGTGAAGGCAAATGGTATCTAGACAGTGGGTGCTCAAAACATATGACAGGTGATAAATCTATATTTATGTTTTTTAAAGAAAAAGCTAAAGGTGTTGTTTCTTTTGGAGACAATACAAAAAGAAAAGTTCTTGGCAAAGGTAAAATTCAAATTCCAAATTCTAATCTTATTATTAAAAATGTGTTATATGTAGATGGCTTGAAACATAGTTTACTCTCCATTAGTCAATTATGTGATGTTGGCTTTAGTGTAGAATTTGTTTCTTCGAAATGTTATATTAAAAAGGAAAATGTCACTATACTTATGGGTTATAGGTTTGAAAATGTCTATATTTTAGATTTATTTGCAAATAAGAATGCATCAATCATTTGTCTTAAATCTTGCTTAGATGATCCGTGGTTATGGCATAGGAGACTTTGTCATGCTAGTATGGATACCTTAGAAAGATTAAAATCAAAAGATTTAGTTTCTGGTTTACCAAAATTAGTATATGAAAAAGACCATGTTTGTTCTTCTTGTCAAAAAGGTAAGCAAGTTAAAACTTCGTTTTCTAGCAAGAAAGAAATTTCTACATCTAGGCCTTTAGAAATGTTGCATATGGATCTTTTTGGGCCAATTAATATTGCTAGTCTAGGTGGGAAAAATTATTGTTTTGTTATAGTGGATGACTTTTCAAGATATACTTGGACTTTATTTTTATCCAACAAAAATGAGGCTTTTGAAAATTTTAAGATTCTTATTTCACGTATTCAAAATGAAAAATCACTTTCTGTTATTTTTATTCGTAGTGATAATGGTGGAGAATTTAAGAATGAATTATTTGAATCTTTTTGTAATTTAAATGGTATAATTCATATTTTTTCTGCTCCTCGTACTCCCTAACAAAATGGAGTTGTTGAGCGTAAAAATAGAAGTTTAGTAGAGATGGGTAGAACTATGCTAAATGAATATAAATTGCCAAAATATTTTTGGGTGGAAGCCATAAGCACTGCTTGTTTTGTTCTTAATAGAATTTCCATTAGACCTATTTTAAAGAAAACCCCATATGAATTATATAAAGGAAGAAAACCTTCTATAAAATTTTTCCATGTTTTTGGTTGTAGGTGTTTTATTTTAAATAATGGTAAGGAAAATTTGGGTAAATTTGATGCTAAAGCTGATGTTGGTATTTTTCTTGGATATAGTTTAAATAAAAAGGCTTATCGTGTTTTTAATAAAAGAACATCGTCCGTTGAGGAATCTATTCATGTTACTTTTGATGAAGTTTATAAAGACTTAGAAAAACCTTTGGAAGATGATTTAGAAAAATTAGATGATTTAAATATTAATGTCGTTTCTTCAGAAAATCAAGATTTACCAAAAGAATTGAAATTTAGTGATTCTCATCCAAAAGAATTAATTATTGGTGATCCTTCTATAGGTATTAGAACTAGAAGACAAGTTATGGATGAAATTAATCATAGTGTGTTTATTTCTCTAATTGAACCTAACAATCTTAAAGAAGCTCTTTTTGATCCTGATTGGGTAATTGATATGCATGATGAATTGAATGAATTTAAAAGAAATAATGTTTGGGAATTAGTTCCTAAACCTGAGGATAAATCTATTATTGGAACAAAATGGATTTTCAAAAATAAATCGGATGATCAAGGTAACATAATTAGAAATAAAGCTCGATTGGTTGCTCAAGGTTTCAAACAAATTGAAGGTATTGATTTTGAAGAATCATTTGCTCCAGTAGCTAGATTAGAAGCTATTCGTTTGTTTCTAGCGTTTGCATGTCATATGGATTTTATTGTATATCAAATGGATGTTAAGTCAGCATTTTTAAATGGTTATATTCATGAAGATGTTTATGTTTGTCAACCCCCCGGTTTTGAAGATCATTTGCATTCTGAGTTTGTATATAAACTTAATAAAGCATTATATGGTCTCCGACAGGCTCCAAGAGCCTGGTATGATCGTTTAAGTTCTTTTTTGTTATCAAAAGGTTTTACAAAAGGTAATGTTGATTGTACACTTTTTATTTTGCATAAGGATAAAGATATTCTTTTAGTTCAAGTGTATGTAGATGATATTTTATTCGGCTCTACTAACAGTTCTTTATGTAAAGAATTTGCATCATATATGAGTAGTGAATTTAAAATGAGTATGATGGGTGAACTTTCATTTTTTCTTGGTCTTCAAGTTAAACAAAGTAAAGATGGTATTTTTATTTCTCAATCTAAATATATAAAAGACCTGTTAAAGAAATATGATTTATCTAAACTTAAAAGTGTTAAAACACCTTCTAGTTTATCAGAAAAAATCGAAGTAGATGAAAGTGGAAAACCTATTGATAATACATTATATAGAGGTATGATTGGTTCTTTGTTATATTTAACTGCAAGTAGGCCAGATATCATGTTTAGTGTTTGTTTATGTGCTCGATTTCAAGCAAATCCTAAAGAATCACATCTTATAGCAGTAAAACGTATTTTTCGATATCTTTCTGGCTCTATTAACTTGGGATTATGGTATCCAAAGAATTATGGTTTATGTTCATTAATTGGTTATACTGATGCTGACTATGCTGGTAGTACTATTGATCGCAAAAGTACGTCTGGGACTTGTCAATTTTTTGGACAATCTTTAATTTCTTGGTCTAGTCGTAAACAACATTCAGTTGCTCTTTCTACAACCGAGGCTGAGTACATAGCGGCAGGTAGTTGTGTTGCTCAAATTCTTTGGTTAAAACAACAACTTCTTGATTATGGTTTATCTTGTGATAAAATTCCAATTTATTGTGATAATAATTCTGCTATTTGCATATCTAAAAATCATTCTAATCATTCACGCACAAAACATATTGATATTCGTCATCACTTTATTAGAGATCATATTACTCGTGGTGATGTTGTTATTTCTCATGTTTAGTAGTGATCGCTTCTTTTATCTTCGCATAAATATAGGAATGCTAGATCCATCTATATAAGTGATTAATACACCTTTTATAAAGTGATAAATGAATGATTTTTTTTAAAGGTTACGTCTGACTGATCATTGATATTTTTAGTATAATTTTCATGTGATAATGTTTTTTCTTTATGATTATAGTTCGACAGTAGAATTGGTGTATGATTTGCTGTAGGATTAAGTTGAGATCAAGTGTTAAATTGGTTGAACACCTTTTTGATTATGTCAAAATAGGGGGAGAATTTCTAGATTATGGAGTTCTTGTTTGAGTTCATATGTTCTCATATTTAGGGGGAGTTTATGGTTTTCATATCTTATTCATGCTATATTTTTTTTCTTTCTCCCTCCATAATCAATAGTTTGTCATCATCAAAAAGGGGGAGATTGTTGACCCTCTACAATAAGTGTGTTTTGATGATAACAAACTAGAGATTATTTGTTCTAATATTTTGTTTAAGTGTTTGTGATATGCAGACACAATTTCGTGAAGACTTTTCGCCGCAAGATTTGGTTTGGGGTATCTTAGTCGTGTGACCCCCTTAGATTCGAATTGTAAAATCTTTCAAGTTCACTTTCTTAATTAAATCATTTGTCATCTGCTCTTAGGATCATGCATTGCATTTGCTTTCCTAAATAAATTCATTCTTTATATATATATATGTATTTTAATAAATAAATATTAATTAATATATAGTTTTTACCTATTGCTCTTTGTCGAATTTTTTTTACTGCATCTTCTCCAAATAATCAGATTTTTTTTAATTCATTTTTTTTCTCATTTAATTTTCTGCTCTATTTTTTTATTTTGGTTTTTATCTCCTAATCCATTTTCTATTCCCCTTCTCCTATATATAATTGCTATCACTCTTGTACACGGATTTTTTTTTAGGGAGAGCCTATCTAGCCAAACTATTTTAGGTCTATAAGCTTTGGTCGAGAGTCTCCTGTAGACAGACTTTACTCTTCTCGCCCCTTTCTTGTTTCTTCACCGCACAGAACCATCTCTCCATCTCGCCATCAGCAACCGATCGGAGTTTTTCTCGCCTCTTTCGTGCTTCTTCACCGCGCAGAACGATCTCGCCATCAGCATCCGATCAGATCGGAGTTATCTCGCCGGATCGTCATCATCTTGCCGACGCCCTGCAGAACTTCCGTCTCAGATCTATCTCCATCTCCGATCTGCTCCTTATCTCACGGATCTGTTCATCCTCTTCTCTCGTCTGCAGAAAGATTTGTTCATCATAGTGTAAGCCCTGTTTTTCGATTAGCAGGTTCCCGCAGAAATTCTGCCGCAAATCTGTTCATCCTCTTCTTTTATACGCAGATTTGTTCATCATTTTTTTTTCGATTAGGTTAACACTAAATTTCTGCTACAGTTTTTTTATTGTTGTTCCTCTTCAGTTCTTAATAGTCTATTTCTTGATCTGTTCTTCATCTTAACAGTGATCTATTACCAGATCTATTACCAGATCTGATCTATATAGTCTATTACCAGTTTATTATCTGATCTGTTTTATCATAATCACAGATCTGCTGTTTCTTGTGCTTAAATACTCAGAAATCCTTTTGGATTCTTGCATACTCTTGTTCACAGCATTCATTTTATGATTTCAGAAATTTCATTGTATTTTAATTTACTGATTTTTTTTTCAAGTTTGTCATCACATATACAGATTTCCAAATCTCCATTTTAAATATTGAATTTCTTGGCAGATATTTCCTGGCAGATATTTCTTGGCAGATATTCCATTTTCCATTTCAATTTGAATGCTATCGCCATTACCTATTGTTACTTTGCCTGATTATAAGCACAACAATATTAATCTATAGTTGTTATAGTTATCATTTTCTTTGTGGTATTCGTCTAGTATTATATGTGTGTTCTAACTGTGGATTTATCAGTGTGTTTCAAGTTTTTTTTTTAATTTCAAGAAAATCCATTTATATCCCAGCTACAAGTTTATTCTAGTTTAAACATCAGCTTTATAAAATCTTATCACATTTTGTTTTCATACATCATTATAGTAAGAGCAGTTATATTATTCGAATTTTGGCAAATTCTTTTAATTAAGTTTTGAATATTGAAGATTGTAGGATAATTGTTGTATTTTTTTTTTTATTGTACTTTTATTTCAAGAACCTATTCAGCTACTTGTGCGGGTCTCGGATGTCCCACTGGCCGTTGGGAAAAGGGCCGGTAAAACTCTATTCTAGTAAGATATTTTTGGGGTGCTAAGGTGAGCGGGAGGCCTCTTAGCAAGTGAGTAGGATCCTGGGGGATCCGAACACTTTATATCTGTGTCTCTTAATTCTTTAGCATTTTTTTTGTGTTGTGTGTTTAATCTATTGTACCTATTATACTTATCAATATTTTTATTATTAAAAATTGGTACTCTCTCTCCAAGTTTTTTTTAGAACCAATAAAATAAGAATATACAAATAAATTTTAAATTTTATTTAATCCCAATTCACCCCCCCCCCCCCCCCTCTTGGGATTATTGTGTCATTTCAACCAATACAGTCTTCCCCTGATGAAGATGCACAAGATCACATATACAATTCTTCTCAAGGGCATGCATTTCCTCGAGCATGACTTCTTGCCACTTGCGGTGACCAAGGGCTTCCTGCCAGGATGATGGGATATAAATAGAGAACAAAGAGGAAAAAAAGGCTCTATGCGAAGCAGTAAGAGAAGTATAAGATACAAACTGTGACAATGGGTGTTGGGTAGCAGTAAGAGAAGTACCTTCACGTAGTGCATTAGATTTTGAAGACAGATCAAATGTCAGCACAGGTATCCTGAGAGAGGCTTGCGTGTTTGTACCTCTTTTCATTCGAGAGTAAACCTACAAAGGGGGAGCATGGGAATTCTCCTGGCCGTTGGGGGCAACATGAACAAGCATGGTAGCAACAGGAGTAGTAGTTGAAGGTTGGAATAAAGGAGGAATGGGTAAATATGTATGTGAGGACTCCTCTAGAAGAGATGAGGAGCTCACTTTTAACACGGGAGAGGACTCCCTGAAGTGAGGTCCGTAGTAGCTCTCAGATTCACGAAAGGAAAATGCATTGTCACAAACACCTACTTGGTTACAGGATCAAAACATTTGTAACCCTTGTGAATTGGAGAATACACGATGAAGACACATTTGAGAGCACGCGGGTCAAGTTTAATTTTTTTATATATGTAAACGAAACACACACAACCAATGACACGGGGATGAAGGTTAGTGGGAGGAACTTTAAGAGTGTGGAGAGGCGTGTTATTCCCAAGAATCGGCGTAGGCATCCAGTTGATGAGGTAAGCGGATGTGAGAACAGCATCCCCCAATAGTATTTTGGAAGGTGCCTTTGAAATAATAAACATCGGCAACCTCCAAAAGATAACGATTCTTACGTTCAGCTACACCATTTTGAGCGGGTGAGTAGACACAAGATATTTGGTGGATAATACCAAGGTCCCAGAGATATCTGTCAAACTATGAATCAATGTACTCACAGTCATTGTCAGTACGAAGGATTTTAATGATGATATTGAATTGAGTGACTATCATTTTTAGGCGATTGTTAACGGCAACCCGTATATGGCTTGTCGCACCCCAATGTTAACCGCAACCCAAAATGTTAACCGCAACCAGATATTTGGCTTGCCGCACCCCATCATTAACCTGTACATCAATTGGTGAGTGGCGTTCCCCCTCCCACTTCCTCCACGGCACCTTCAGGAACCGCATCCGAGGCCCCTCCGGCAATACCAGCGGCCTCAACTACAACATCTACCTCTCCTCCCTCGAGGGCGACAAGAACCAGGAATTCTTGCGAAACACATAAATATGAAATGTAGGTAATTTGAAATCCTCTGCTTTTTCAAAGATTTCTTTCTGCGCTGCTGCAGTTTGGATTTGGTTGGTTGCCGTCCTAGGCATTATAGTTGCTCTACTGATACTGATTGCAACAACTATTTTCTGGAGGTGGAGGAGGTCTTCAGATCCTAAAGATTGTATTAAGATTTTGAAGATAAGATGTTGCCATGAATGAATTTTGTTTGCACTCTACTTGATGGAACAATAAGCTCGGTCAAGGTGGTTATGGCTCTGTTTGCACTCTGCTTGATGGAAGAGAAATAGTTGTCAAAAGACTTTTCTTCAACACATGGATAGATTAGTTCTTCAACGAAGTCACTCTCATAAGCCAAGTCCAACCAAAAAACTCGTAAAACTTCTGGTGACGATGAAGAAACCTTTTTTCAAATTTCAGAAATAGTGGACCGGAATCTAACTGGTCTCTTCGCCTCATAATTCTTGCAGATGCAGCGAAGAAATCTGCTTTAAATTAGGAGAGAAGATTCAAAATCATGCTCGGGATGGCCGAGGGCTGGCTTACCTCCATACTGCATATGTTGTTCCATTCATCCACAGGGATATAAAAGCCAGGACGAGATTGACTTCGAGTTTCTCCATCTTCCTTTGTTCCCATCTAAAAAGCAACGGCGACACAATGGGAGAAGTCGCGGCAAACACTGCAGACCCCCCTCCTTCCAAAAATCATACTCGGGATGGTTGATGCATCCAGCGGCCTTCCACGCTTGGGCGGGAGAAAGGAGGCGGGCTGATTCAGCAGGAGAAAGAAGGCGTCGGGTTCCGGTTAACGACATAAAAATAGGTACTTTTTTGAAATTTTGGGGTGTGGATAGCCAATGACGGGTTGTGGTTAACAATCCGCTTCTTTTAAAACGCTGAAATAACGAAAACACTTCATTTTTCGCTTTCATTAAGTATATCTAGGTAGTGCGGAAAAAACAATCAATGAAAGTAACAAACCAGAAACACTCAGAGATTGAATAACAACAAAAAGTGTAGAGCTAGGAGAAGAAACATGATTAAAAGAAGTACGCCGATGTTTGTCTAGTTCACGTATATCACAGTGAAATTGTCTAATAATAAAAAAGACGTTAGGGAAAAAAATTTCATAGAAGGGATAGAGAGATGTCCTAGACGACAATGTCAGGAATCCAAAACAGAAGACTGATCAGCATGAAGAGCCTGCGGTGGAGAAGCAGGGTTGGAAGAGTCAAACACGTAGAGATAATCACACAATCTAACAGAGTCAATCATCTTCCCCGTCTTTAGGATCTGAAACATACAAGAAGTGAGAAAAAAGTCTCAGAGCAGTTCATAGAATTAGTTAAGTGACAAATTGAGAGAAAGTTACGAGCAAACTTAAGGACATGAAAAACATAAGAAAGAGTGAGAGGAGTAAGAGACGAATCCTTTCCTAGAAATAAGAGAGAAGGATCCATCCACAATACTCACCTTGTCCCAACCAGACAAGGGAAGATAGGACAAAATCTGTAGAGAAACTGGTCATATGATCTGTCGCTCCAAAATCAATGATTCAGTGAGTAGAAGAACGGGTGGACGCAACATGAGCACCTAGTAATCCCGGATGGGCGTAGGAGGAGGATGAGGTAGACGGCTCAATAGACTGTCCCTGCATCAAACGACAGAACGCCTGAATTTCATCAGCAGAAAGAGCCACATGAAGGCTCGCAGTGTCGGGGCCAGTACTGAGCAAGGGCTCCTCAGAGGCATCAGAAAGATGGGCAGACCGAGAATAAGATAAACAGCCCTAAGAGCGACCATAACCGCGACCACCTCTCGGTGCAGAACTGCTGCGTGGTGGAGGAAAGCCATGAAGCTGGAAACACGTGTCCCGTGAGTGACGAGACAGTTGAATAGAATAGGACAATCAATTACTCATTACTTGATTACACATACATATATAGGAATGAGGAAAGTACGGAAAAACTGAAAAAAGACCGAGTTGAGTACACTATTACAACTCTCCCCCTCAGGTTGGACGGTAAATGTCGATCATCCTAAGCTTCTGAATATTATCAACGAACATATCACAACTGAGGCTCTTGGTGATCACATCAACGAGCTGATCCTTGGATTGCACGAAGGGAGTAATCACATTTCCTTTATCCAGGTGGTCTTTGATGAAGTGTCGATCTACTTCCATATGTTTAGTCCTGTCATGCTGGACAGGATTATGAGCTTTACATATCGCAGCTTTATTGTCACAGTACAGCGAGATGGGGTCATTATCCTGGAGCCCCATATCATGAAGCATGGTAGGTACCCAAAGGCCTTCACAGAGACCCAGAGACATCGCACGATACTCAGTGTTACCGACATCCAGTCGGACGAGCCGGAATGGCAGGTTTACTCGAGAAGGGCGCGCGCGAGAGAAGACAACGCCACCGACCCCACGACCGAACCGGGCGGTGGGGTGAAGGAAACCGCCTAGGGGCCGGTCGGCCCTATTTAGCATTACCGCTTTTATTTGGTTATGTATCTTTAATTTGAACTATTAATGTGGTGTGTGGTGGTTTCCCCCTATATAAGGGATCACCTAGGGTTTTGTTATCATCTTTTGATCAATCTACTTTGAGGGGCTGATCCCCTTTGTCTCTCTCTTTTCCTCTATTCCTCTCCCTCTCGTTTCTCTCGCCCGACCCCCGCTAACTCTCGCCGCCGCTAACGCCCGGCGACAGCCAGCCCGCTATCGCCCGACCCCCGCTAACGCCCGGCGACAGCCAGGCCGCTATCGCCCGACCCCGCTAACGCCCGGCGACAGCCAGCCCGCAATCTCCCGCCGCCGCTAACGCCCGACGACAGCCAGCCCGCTACTCCCGCCGCTATCGCCGCTCCTATCGGAGCCCCGTTACCCCTAGCGGTAACATTGGTCCGACCTGCCGCTCCGCCCGCCATTCACGCCGCCGGAAATCCATCATGCCGGTCTCTACCCGCCTGAACACTGCCGCCGATGCGTCCGCCTCCGACGACGCTATCACCGCCCGCCTCGCCGGCCACGACTCCCAACTCGCGAGCCTCCAATCCAGTGTCGACGACGTCGCTGCGACCCAGCACGCCATCCTCGCCCAACTCGCCGCCCTCGCCGCCCTCCAGCCGCTGCCGCCCTCGCCCACGGTACTGCCTGCCGCGACAGCGCCGGCCGACACCGCCTCGGTGCTCGGCACGCCTCCCACCCCGCTACCGCCGGCCTTCCGCGCCCAAGCCCAGTTTCCATTGGGGCCGACATTTCCGCCGCCCGCCCCCTTTCGGCCCCCCCCCCCCTCGCCCTCGACGTGCCTTCCTTTTCCGGGACGGATCCCATGGGATGGATCGCTCGAGCGGAACAATACTTCGATCTTAATGGTACCCCGCCGGTGGACCGAGTCGGCACGGCCATGGTGGGCATGGAGGGTTCGGCCCTTCATTGGGCTCGCTGGCTCCGCCAAATTCAACCGCTCATTCCCTGGCACGAGTTCAAGCAGGAGATGATTAGCCGCTACGACTCACGCTACACCGGCTCCGCCATTGAGCGGCTCTGCTCCGCCCGCCAGACAACCTCGGTGGATGCTTATATTGACGAGTTTGTGGCACTCGTCACGCAAGTTCCGGGCCTCCCGCCCGACCATTATTTGGGGTTCTTTTTGCAGGGCCTTCTTCCCCATATCCGCTCCCGCATCCGCACCCACCACCCCCGGACCGTCTCGGACGCTCTGGAACTAGCTCGGGCAGTGGAAGCCGACATCGGACCCCGCACCGCCGCCCCCCATTTCCGACCTCCACAGCACCGGGAGGCCGCTCCTCGGCACCCACCCCCGGCAGCCGGACGGCCTCCTCGCCCGGACAATCCTCATCGCGTCTCTAACACAGAGTACAATGACCTTCGTCGTCGCGGGTTATGTTTCCGATGTCGTCAACCATACTCGCCTCAGCATGTGTGCCCGGTCAAAGAATTCCATGCTATTTTCAGCGATAGCGAGGGGTCCGCCGCCGCCGAGGAATTGCCACCCCTGGAGCATCCACCTGACCCATCTACGGCCGATCTCGAGGACGCCCCTCTCAACGTGTTGGAACTGCCATTTTACTCCGTGGGGGGATTAACGGGCCCCCGCACCATGAAGTTGGCCGGCGACCTACACAACCGCCCCGTCATCGTGATGGTGGATAGCGGGGCGAGTCACAATTTCATGTCCTCCCATCTGGCGCAGGAGCTCGCCATACCAGTGGAACCGTCACCAGACTTTTCGGTGTGCTTGGGCGATGGCCGCCGACGGCCAACTTTGGGTCAATGCCGGGATGTTACCATCGCAGTGGGGCCGTGCCGTGTCACGGCTGACTTCTACATGTTCGAGCTAGGCGGTCTCGACGCTATTCTCGGCGTGGCGTGGCTCGAGACCTTGGGGGACGTCCGCGTGAACTGGGCTTCGATGACGATGGATTTTCAGCAGCAGGGCCGCCCATGTCGCTTGGTGGGTGACCCGACCCTCCTCCGCTCCCCGCTCTCCTATCGGGCGATGACACGCGTTGCCGACGTCGATTTCTCGGCCTGGCTATGGCCCCTTCAGGCGAGTTCCCCCGCGGCGGCCGCACCCATCAAGGCCGACATGCGCGCCGTCCTCGCGGAGTTTGAGGACATCTTCACCGCACCTTCGGGACTGCCTCCCACCAGACCGACCGATCACGTCATTGTGCTCCATCCGGGGTCATCGGCGGTGTCAGTGCGGCCCTACCGATATGGACACGCCCAAAAGGACGAGATAGAGCGGCTCGTTCGGGAGATGTTGTTGGGTGGTATTATACGGCCCAGTGCGAGCCCGTTTTCCAGTCCGGTGCTACTGGTCCGCAAAAAGGACGGCAGTTGGAGGTTCTGTGTGGACTACCGGGAGCTCAACAAGGAGACAGTCCCGGACAAGTATCCTATTCTGGTAATTCAGGAGCTCTTGGACGAGTTACACGGCGCGACGTTCTTCACCAAGCTGGACCTACGGGCCGGCTATCATCTGATTCGTGTTCGGCCAGACGATGTGCCGAAGACGGCATTCAGGACACACGATGGGCACTTCGAGTTCTTGGTCATGCCGTTTGGGCTCACCAACGCCCCCGCAACATTCCAAGCAACCATGAACGAGATCTTTCGGCCGGTTCTGCGTAAGCATATCCTTGTTTTTTTTTATGATATCCTTGTCTTCAGTCACACTTGGCAGGATCACCTCCGTCATGTTCGGGAGACGTTTGCCACTCTCCGCCTACATCACCTTACCGTCAACCACAAGAAGTGCACATTTGGCACGGCAACGGTCAGCTACTTGGGCCATACTATTTCAGCCCACGGCGTGGCCATGGATGAAGACAAAATTCAGGCGGTGCTGAGATGGCCGACTCCCGCTTCCTTACACGACGTCCGGGCCTTTCTCGGCCTGACAGGATACTACCGACGCTTCATCAAAGATTACGGCGGTTTGGCCCGCCCTCTCACTCAGCTGCTGAAGAAATCCGAGGAGGGGCCCTTCACATGGCCACCGGCGGCTATGGAGGCTTTCACAGCGCTCCAATCCGCCTTGGTCCGCGGCCCGGTTTTAGCCATGCCGGACTTCCGCCAGCAGTTTGTCGTCGAATGTGACGCTTCGGGCACCGGCGTCGGCGCCGTCTTGATGCAGGCCGGCCGACCCATTGCCTTTTATAGCCGGGCCTTTTCCAATGCGGTGCGCAGCCGCTCGGCGTACGAGAACGAGCTCATGGCGTTGGTATTGGCGGTCCAACACTGGCGGCCTTATCTCCTGGGGCGGCCCTTCGTTATTCGCACCGATCACCACAGTCTCCGCTATCTCCTCCAACAAAAGATCGCCACGCCGACCCAACAAGTTTGGGTGGCCAAGCTGCTCGGTTACGACTTCACGGTGGAATTTCGTCCGGGCAAGACGAACCGGGCGGCCGATGCGCTCTCCCGATGCCCGCACGCGCCAGAACTGACGGCCATCTCCCGGCCGGTGTGGGACGACGCCGCGGCCATTCAAAGCGAGGTGGACTGGGACCCTCACCTTCAGGATATTCGGGCCGCCTTGTTGACCGACCCTTCGTCCCGACCGCCATTTACACTGATCGGCGGCCGCCTCTTCCACCGGGACAGCCTTGTGTTATCTGCTTCATCGGCATTGATTCCGGCCCTCCTGGCGGAATTCCACTCCACCCCGTCGGGCGGCCATGCAGGCGCATATCGGACATACCGTCGGCTGGCGGCCTCGCTCTTCTGGCCCCACATGCTTCGACAGGTCAAAGCCTACGTGGCGGCTTGCCTACCATGCCAGAAGGCCAAATACGAGACGTTTCCCAGCGGCCTCCTGCAGCCTCTTCCGATTCCGGAGCGTGTTTGGGAGGATATCGCTATGGACTTCATCACCCGATTGCCCC
Source organism: Dactylorhiza incarnata (assembly GCA_033032865.1). Lineage (NCBI taxonomy): Eukaryota > Viridiplantae > Streptophyta > Magnoliopsida > Asparagales > Orchidaceae > Dactylorhiza > Dactylorhiza incarnata. Next base: position 3,521,317 of record JAWHQI010000176.1, on the reverse strand, counting down.
GCTCCAACGGCTTCGATTGCATCTTGGTGGTGGTGGACCGTCTGACAAAGTATGCGCATTTCCTTCCGCTTCGCCACCCCTACACGGCCGCGTCGGTTGCAGACAGCTTCATCGCGGAGATAGTCCGTCTTCATGGATTTCCCCGTTCGATTGTTAGCGATCGTGACCCCCTCTTTCTCAGTAGCTTTTGGGCTGAGTTATTCCGTCTGTAGGGCACCCAACTCCGGATGAGCACAGCATACCACCCGCAGTCGGATGGCCAATCCGAGGTCCTTAACAGATGTTTGGAAACATACTTGCGCTGCTTCATTGGGGAGAGGCCCGGGTCGTGGAACAAATGGCTGGGATGGGCAGAGTACTCGTACAATACAGCATACCACTACGCCGCCAACAGCTCCCCATTCGAGACGGTGTATGGCCGGCCACCGCCAACCGTGCTCCGTCATTTACCCGGGGAATGCCCGGTGGCTAGTTTGGCGGATCATCTACACGATCGGGACGTCATTCTGGACAGTTTAAAGCATCATCTTCGACGGGCACAAGCAAAGATGGCGTCTTTCGCAAACCGGAAGCGCCGGGACCTCCAATTCCAAGTGGGAGAGCGGGTGTTTATTAAACTCCACCCCTATCGCTAGCTCACCGTGGCCCGCCGCACTTGCCCAAAGCTTGCACCACGCTTCTTTGGGCCGTTTGAGATTCTCAGCCGCATCGGAGCCGTGGCCTACCGTCTCCGCCTTCCGGACACCGCCCGCATCCATCCCGTGTTTCATGTCTCACAACTCCGGCGCGTCATCGGCGATCATCCCGTCTCCGACCACATTCCATCCGACTTGGACACCGCCAATTCCGACCCTCTCTACCCGGAGGCCATTATTGATCAGCGCAAGTCCACGGCCGGAGCGGCCCAGCCAGACGAAATACGGGTATCTTGGCGGAACAGGCCTCGCACCGCCGCCACTTGGCTCCTTCGCGACGATTTTCGCCGACAGTTTCCGGATTACTGCCTTGAGGACAAGGCCAATTTCCCAGATGGCGGTATTGTTACCGACATCCAGTCGGACGAGCCGGAATGGCAGGTTTACTCGAGAAGGGCGCGCGCGAGAGAAGACAACGCCACCGACCCCACGACCGAACCGGGCGGTGGGGTGAAGGAAACCGCCTAGGGGCCGGTCGGCCCTATTTAGCATTACCGCTTTTATTTGGTTATGTATCTTTAATTTGAACTATTAATGTGGTGTGTGGTGGTTTCCCCCTATATAAGGGATCACCTAGGGTTTTGTTATCATCTTTTGATCAATCTACTTTGAGGGGCTGATCCCCTTTGTCTCTCTCTTTTCCTCTATTCCTCTCCCTCTCGTTTCTCTCGCCCGACCCCCGCTAACTCCCGCCGCCGCTAACGCCCGGCGACAGCCAGCCCGCTATCGCCCGACCCCCGCTAACGCCCGGCGACAGCCAGGCCGCTATCGCCCGACCCCGCTAACGCCCGGCGACAGCCAGCCCGCAATCTCCCGCCGCCGCTAACGCCCGGCGACAGCCAGCCCGCTACTCCCGCCGCTATCGCCGCTCCTATCGGAGCCCCGTTACCCCTAGCGGTAACACTCAGCCTCCGCACTAGATCTTGCTACAACATTTTGCTTCTTACTCCTCCATGCTACCAAATTTCCTCCAACAAACGTACAGTATTCGGTGGTGGACTTTTTGTCATCATGACATCCAGCCCAATCCGCATCAGTGAAGAGTTCAATCTTCAGGTGGCTATGCCTAGAGAATAGGAGCCCCCGACCGGGGGCCTTCTCAGGTATCGCAATACCCGGTATGCGGCTTCTTGATGTTTAACCCTCGGAGCATGCATGTACCTACTCAAGATACCTACAACATAGGTAATATTCGGTCGGGTGTGGGATATGTATATGAGTCTTCCAACCAACCGCGGGTAGCTCGAAGTGTCAGCACGATCGCCATCACTGTCTTCATTGATCCAGTGGTTTTCCTCCATGAGAGTATTAGCCGGGACACACCCAAGCATCCCGGTTTCTTTCAGGAGATCCAACACATACTTGCGCTGAGAAATAAAGATACCTTGGGTTGATCAAGCAACTTCAATACCGAGGAAATATCGCAACTTTCTCAAGTCCTTAACTTCAATTTTGGCTGACAAGAGAGTCTTGAGGTTACAGATCTCCTCTATATCATCACCCGTTATCACAATGTCGTCAACATAGACAATGAGGACCATAATCTTTTGTTCATGTCTATGGATAAACATGGTATGATCCGATTGTGCATGCACATATTCAAACTTCAACATTGCTTTAAGGAACCGGCCAAACCAGGCTCTTGGAGACTGCTTTAATCCATATAGCGACTTCCGCAACCGACAAACAAGTCCTTCGGCCCCTCTTCGAACAAAACCAGGAGGAAACTTCATGTATACCTCTTCATCGAGCTCACCGTGAAGGAACGCATTCTTCATATCTAGTTGGTGAAGATCCCAGCCTAAGCAAGCGGCACAAGATAGAAGAGTCTGTATGGAGTCCATCTTCGCCACAGAGGCAAAAGTTTCCTGATAGTCAACTCTCTGAGTCTGAGTGTAGCCTTGAGCAACCAGCCTCGCCTTGCATCGTTCAATCTTACCCTCCTGATTCTGCTTGACGGAAAAAACCCATCTTGACCCAATAACTCTCTTTCCAGTGGGAAGAGATGCAATCTCCCAAGTATGATTTTTGTCCAATGCAAACATCTCCTCCATTGCCCGAGACCGTTGTCCGTGACGATGGCGAGAGGAATCCCGAACCTGCAAGTGATCTCCCCCCAGATAAAGTTCTTTACAATTTGAGATGTGGTCTTGGCCAGAGCATTGACCACGATCCACTTGGAGAAGTAGTCGATCATGACGAGAACAAACTTCCTCTGGCCACTAGCTTGGGGGAAGGGTCCTAACAAATCCATTCCCCAGATGGCGAACGACCAAGGGGCCATGATTGAACGAAGCTGCTGGGTTGGCTGCAACTGGAGAGGGGCGAATAGCTGGCACTTCTGGCACCTCTTCGAGAAATCTTCGCTATCCATTCGGATGGTTGGCCAGAAGTAGCCCTGTCTTCGGATTCTTTGCTAAAGAGTGCGAGTTTCTGAATGGCTCCCGCATTCTCCGGAATGGATCTCTTCCAACACTCGAGGTACTTCGGTTTCTGAGATGCATCTAGCTAGAGGGCCCGAGATGGTTTTGCGATATAACTCTCTGTTATGTAGTAAGTAGTAGGCCGCCTTATATCTGAACTTCTTTTTATCTTCGTCGCCCGATGGGAGTTGACCGGTAGTGAGGAATCATGTTAACGGATCTATCCAGGAAGGGCATTGTTTAATCTCCATCATCTCTCCTTCTTCGATGGATGACCGAAACAGTTCGATGATTGTCCCCCCCCCCCCACCCCCCTGGCCCTCAGACCATACATGGTCAAGCGGTCTGCTGCCGAATTCTCCTCCCTCGGCAAGTGCTCGACGAAGAAGGATTGAAAGCCTCCGATCAATCCTTTGACTTTGATCAGGTATTTCTGCAGGATGGCATCGCGCACTTCGAACTCTCCTCGGATCTGCGAAGCGACCACCATTGAATCCGTGAAAGCTTGAATGTCTTGGATTCCTAACTCCTTGGTAAGACGCAAGTCTGTCACTATGGCCTCGTACTCCGCTTGATTGTTTGTGACGGGGAAGAGGATCTCTACCGCTTGCTCGATCCTAGTTCCCTGTGGGCTGACAAGCGCGATGCCTACTCCCACAGAGCTTTTGTCCGAGGCTCCGTCCACGAACATCTTCCAGGAAATCAAATTCGAGGGGCCTTCACTCTTGCCCGCATCTCACGAGCGATCAGCTGGGAAGTACGCCACTGTCTGTGCTTTTATCGCCACCCGGGGCGAGAAGAAAATGTCGAACTCACTGAGTTCTACCGACCATTTTGCCAGCCTTCTCGAATGCTCCACTCCTTCCAGGATACTTCAGAGGGAATGATCGGTCACGACTCGGATGGAGTGGGCTTGAAAATAAGGTCGGAGCTTCCGCGCCAACACCACAAAGGCGAAAGCTAGCTTCTCGAGGACGGGATACCACAACTCTGCCTTCTTTAGTACCCGACTTACATAGTAGATGGGTAGCTGCTTCTTCCCTTCTTCTCTGACAAGCACAGAACTTACCGACTCCGCCCCTACTCCCAAGTAGAGGAGCAGTCCTTCGCCTTCCCTCGGGCCTTGGAGGAGAGGTGTCTGGGTTAGCTGTTGCTTCAACTTTTCGAAGGATTTTTCGCACTCTTCGGTCCACTCAAATTGTTGATTGTTTCGGAGCGTTTTGAAGAATGGATAACACTTCTCTCCCGCCTTTGACAGGAAGCGGCTAAGGCCGGCCAGCCTTCCGGTCAGCCTCTGAACTTCCTTGATGCTCTTTGGCGACGTCATCTCGACGATGGCTTTAACCTTGTCAGGGTTGGGCTCCACTCCTTCAGGGGTGAGGAGATGTCCCAAGAACTTCTCTCTTCCTGCCCCAAACACGCACTTGGCGGGATTGAGCATCATCTTAAATCTTCGGAGAGTTGCGAAGGTCTCTTCCAGATCGATGACATGCTCCTGGACGCTTTTGCTTTTGACCAAAAGATCGTCTACGTACACACCTCCAGGTTCCTCCCATTTTGCTCTTTGAAAACTTGATCTATCATTCGCTGGTATGTAGCCCCCGTGTTCTTCAACCCGAAAGACATCATCTTGTAGCTGTAACAGTCATCGTCAGTGATGAAGGAGACATCGCGGCAATCGGGAAGATGCATCCAGATCTGATGGCATCCAGAAAAAGCATCAAGGAAGCTTATCACAGAATAACCGACGGTTGAATCAACCAGCGCGTCGATTCGAGGCAGAGGATAACAATCCTTCGGGCAAGCTTTATTCAATAAGGAAAAATCAACACACATCCTCCAGCCCCCAGTGGCCTTCTTCACCATTACAACATTTAAGACCCAGCCTGGATACTGGATCTCGGATACAAAACCTGCCTTAAGCAGTTTCCTTATTTCCTCGCGGATGGGTTCAGTTAACGTGATGACACTCGCCCTCTTCTTCTGCCGGATGGGTTTGACTTCAGGGTCTAGATTGAGACGGTGGCATGCGACCTCTGCATCAATCCCTGGCATCTCCGCGACGCTCCATGCGAAGACGTTCACATTCTCTTGCAGACACGCCACCATCTTTATCTTCTCATCTTCCTTCAACGCTCCACCGATCTTCAGCAGCCCGAGCTCTCCGCCTTCCGAGGATACTTCCACTTCTTCTACCTCCTTCGCAGCCTCCAGCCTAGCCATCCCTTCTAGGACTCAGTCCGCCTCCTCCATTCAGTTGATAGTGCTTACCGCGTTCAGATAGCACTCCCGGGCGGCCTTAGGATCGCTCTGGATCCTCACCTGGACGTCTCCTTGGCAATACTTCAAGCACTGATGGTAGGAGGACGAAACAACCTTGAAGGTGTTGATGAGTAGCCTGCCGAAGATCGCGATGTAACAGCTTGGCGCGTCCATGATGACGAATCGACACTTGGTTGAATTGCCGCCGAGGGTCACCTGCAGCTCCACTCCTCCTCCCACCTCCTTCCGTTCACCCGAGAAACTGAAGAAAGGCCCATCCGAGGTTATCACCCTGCTTGCCTCCACCTCCAGCCCGTCAAACGTCTTCTTGAAAATGATGTTTACCGATCTCCCGTTGTCTATCAGGATTCGGTTGACGGTGAAGTCTTCGACAGCCGCCTGAATCACGAGGGCATCATGAAAGGGGTTCTTATTCCCCAACATGTCCTCCTCTTCGGAGAAGGTGATCTCTTCTAGTGGGGGCGGCGCTTGGGAGGTCCAAGCGGCGCTTCTGCAGTAGATTTGGTGGAGACTTGCCTTGCGGGAAGCTCCGAGCCCAGCTCCTCCGTGGATTACTCCTACTCCACCTCCTCCTCCCTGGGCCACTCCTCGACCTCCCTAGTCGACCCGGCCCTCATTCCTCCTTCGGACGGGTGCCTGACCCACCACCGGCTCTATCGGAATCTCTTGCATCTATTGTTCTCCTCCTGCTCTTGCACCGAGCCTTCTCCTGGCCTCCCAAAAATCAGAGCAGGCCATCGTTCTGTGTCCCTCCACCTAGTGCAGCTCACAGTACAGAGGGATCTCCTCCACCTGATGCCTCCTTCGGTTGTTCCTCCAGTTATGTCTGTTGCCCTGCCGGGCAACAGTCATCGCTTCCCTGCGTCCTCCCTCCTGACGCCTTCCCCGTCGATCGTGATTCCTCCCCTCCGGGGAGAACCTCCTTCCCTGGCCCGGTTGTTGGGGCCTTCCACCCGGTCTCCACGGCGGTCGCTGCTCCGGTACCTGGTACCTCCTTTCCTCCTCTCGCCGCTCCGGGGCCACAAAGGGCCTCCTCACTTCCTGCCTCCTCGGCCCCTCAAGCCTCCTCAGCTCTTCTCTCCTCCTCGGCTCCTCCTTCCCTCTGGCTTGTTGTCTCCTCTTCTCCTCCCTGGGCTCCACCTTCTTTCCCCGCATCGGGACCTTCTCCTCTTCCTCGTCTTCCTCCCTGGTCAGCTTGGTGAGCCTTGTCAGGAATCCTCGGCTCGTCGACTCCCCCTGAACGAACTTATTAGCTCTCTCAATAAGTTCTTCGTAGGATAGGGGAGGATCCCTGCTGATTTCGAGCTTGAAGAGGCCCTCCCTCAGACCGAAAGTAAGGGCCAGCTAAAGGGTGAAGCCATCCACCTCTTGGATGCCTAGGACTTCCTCCTGGAAGCGGTCGATGTACTGACCCAACGTCTCGTGCACTTCTTGCACTAGATAGAAGAGGGCAGTCGCCTCCTTCTTCCTCTTCTTGGACGTGGCAAACCTCATCATCAACCCTCTCCGCAGGTCTTCAAAACAGTAGATGAAACTGGGCGACAGCTAGTGGAACCAGTCCCTAGCTTTCCCCTGGAAGGTGATCGCAAAGAACCGGCATACCAGTCCCTAGCTTTCCCCTGGAAGGTGATCGCAAAGAACCGGCATTTGAAGGCGTCCGTCAGGTTCCGGATGGAAACCACATCCTCAAACCATTGAAAATGACGGATCGGATCATCCCTCCCAGAGTAGTAGTTCAGGGCAGGCTCTCTAAACCCTTCTGGGACTGGGGCGGCCAGTACCTCACAGCTGAAAGGACTCCTTCCACCCTGGCGACGATCTTCTATGTGGAGAGTAACATCACTATACTCGTCGCCCGCACGAGTATCTGGAAACCTCGCCGGATTCTCCACTTCTCAAAACCTGATCCCCTGGAAGCTCGCTGGGTAATACTGTGATTGCCCCGATCGCTCTGGCTCCTCCGTCATCGCTTCCTTCCCTGCTCGCCTGGATGGCGCACCTTCTTCTGACGGGGTCTCGCGGAGAGGCGAGGTTGCGGTGACCTCGGAGCGAGGAACCAGAGCCGCTCACAAGGTATCTTCAATCCGCCGCGCGAACTCTTCGAAATCGGACCTCCTCACGAACTCGTTACCGCTCGCCGAGTCTCCACTTGCTCTTTCCTGCTCGCCTCCTTCCACCATCTCGCCTGCAACACAGAACTTTTTTCCTCTGACTGCGATCCACGCTCACCGCACCAAAGTGTTGAAGCCAGGAAAATCCAAGCTCCAAATGTTCGTACCTAAGCGCACCTGAAGGCTACTGATTCCGCGCTCTGGCGATTTGGGTCCGAAGGCTAGCGCGAAGAAGGAAGAGAGAGACCACAAGCAGACCCCAGGGAGCCTCAGCAGGGAGGTCCTGCCACATACCCAGAAGCTTAAGTAAAAACGTACCCGCCACGACCACAGATGACTGAGCTTGGTACTAGGAAGACACTGGCTTGATGAGAATCTCACCTGGAGGGGGAGGGGGGTTGATCTTTAATTTTTCAAGTGTCATTCATGGTATCCCTGGGGGTCTATTTATAGACAAATTCTAAAGGGGGGATGCAGACGACTATACCTGGCCCCTGCGAGATTGGATTGTTGAACCTGGTGAACGGGCGACTATTGAAGGATCTCTCCTACGCCTGGCGAGTTGCTATTGATAGTCGCCGCTTTAGGAAGGATCTCACACACGCTTGGCGAGATGGTGCTGATAGTCGCCGCTCAGGGGCGAGTAATCCTGATACTCGCATCTTGCATTGAATGCCCCTGTGAATTGTTGGCTGTCTTTGACTTGACCTTTGACTTTGACTTCTGTCCACGTGGCCTGAACGGGTCCTACCCTCAAAGAATATGGGTTGTACAAACATGTGAACGTTTTCTGCACACATTTGAAACAATATGTAGATATTTCTGCAAAGGACTGGGAGCACTAGTACAATTATCGATGGATGTTGAAAGATCTGAGCTAAAGGGGCTGCCGGAGAAAGCGTATCATCAGAAGCATCCGAGAGATTAGCAGAGCGGGACTGGGGATGACGACCCTAAGAGCGACCATAGCCACGACCACCACGAGTAGCAGGACCCCCTCGGGGGGGAGGAAAGTCGTGGAGCTTGAAATAAGTGTCCCTGGTATGGCGGGCCTTCCCGCAATAATCACAGATCAGATGACCCTTCTCACCAGACTTAGGAGGGAAGTCACGAGGAGGACGCCCACCGGGGCGCAAGTGAGTAGCAAGAGCAGAGCCTTCAGAGATAGGATCGGAATGTAGAGTCTGGCAACGATCGAATTCTTGTTGAACAAGACTGTAAACCTTTGACAGAGAAGTGGATGAACTCCATAGTTAAGTTGGTGATGAGGACCAGTTTAGAGCTCCCTTATCCAGGAGGTCTGGGATGTAAGCCCTAGACTCAACCCTCCATTGGAATTAGCGGTTGTGGCCGATCAGATCCGTGGAGATGGGTTGGGGTCACTGGTCTGCAGACCTGTAGCGCACCCCACAGTATACCGGGGCGTTACAGCCGCTAATTCCAATGGCGGGTTGTTGAGGACGGGGCTTGAACCCCAGACCTCCTGGATAAGGGAGCTATAAACTGATCCTCATCACCACAGACCTCTTGGATAAGTGCACTTTTTATGTAGCGCCCCGGTCTACTGTGGGTGCGCTACAGGTATGCAGACCAGTGACCCCAACCTATCTCCACGGATCTGATCAATCGCAGCCGCTAATTCCAATGCGGGTTGTTGAGGCTGGGGCTTGAACCCCACAAACCTCCTGGATAAGGGAGCTCAACTGGTGATGAGGACCAGTTTAGAGCTCCCTTATCCAGGAGGTCTGGGGTTCAAGCCCCAGCCTCAACAACCCGTCATTGGAATTAGCGGCTGCGGGCGATCAGATCTGTGGAAATGGGTTGGGGTCACTGGTCTGCAAACATGTAGCGCACCCACAGTTGACCGGGGCGTTACATTTTCAACCTCGTGATTTCTTCCAAATCATTTCCCGTGATGATGATATCATCAACATAGACTATGAGAACCGTCACTTTCTCTACATTCCTCATAACAAAGAGTGTATGATCGGAGTGACCCTATTTGTATCCCAATAGGGTCATGACCTTTTGGAATTTTCCAAACCAAGCCTTGGGAGATTGCTTCAACCCATAGAGAGATTTCTGGAGCTGACCGACTTTCTCTTCTGCCCCTTACTTCAAGAAACTTGGCGGAAACTTCAAGTATACCTCTTCTTCAAGATCGTCATGTAAGAAGAATTTTTTAACATCCATTTGATGGAGATCCCAACCAAGGCATGCAACGCATGATAAAATGATGCGGATAGAGTCCATTTTGGCAACTGGCGCAAATGTCTCATGATAATCCACACCATAGGTTTGAATATATCCTTGAGCAACAAGATGTGTCTTGTATCTCTCGATGACACCTTCTTGATTCTGTTTGACAGAGAATACCCACTTGGAGCCAACAGGTTTCTTTCCCGACGGAAGATGTGATAGATTCTAGGTCTGGTTCTTCTCTAATGCAGACATCTCTTCTTCCATTGCCTTTCTCCATTATGGTATATTTATTGTTTCATGCCAACTGTTAGGAATACGAGCAGAGGCCAGAGAGGAGATGAAGGTTCTATGTGTCTTTGTCTGATTGTGATATGAGATAAAATTTGCAATTGGGTAGGTAGAAGTGGTCGACTTACATTTCTAATGTATGAGAGGTTGACGAAGGTCTTCATCAGAGTCTGGTTCAGAAGAGTGTATCGGATGTGGTGGAATGACAGGGGTTTGTAGCACACCAGTATTACGTCTTTGATAGACCTGAAGAAGAGGAGAAATAAGTCTTGAAACAACATGGACTATAGACTGCACAGGAGTGGATACGGTAGTTGAATCCTTAGTAGGAGTAGTTAGGTCCACAGTCGGAGTAGTTGAATCCGCAATAGGAGGAGTTGAAATATTTGGAAGGATTGGAAGGTGAAAAGTTGGAATGACGTCGGCATCGGTGTCCTGCTCCCCCTGATGTGAGCCAAAGAATTTTTCCCCTCCACGGAACGTTACGTCCATGGTACAGAAGAAACGGCGAGAGGCAGGATGATAACAACAATAGCCCTTCGTAGTATAGGAGTAGCCAACAAAAACACATTTAAGGAAACGAGCATCTAATTTATCACGAGTGTGTTGATGAATGTGGACAAAGCATACACATCCAAACACACGGAGGTAAATGAGAAGTGTGGACTACACATTTGGTGGATAATCGGGATAGACGTGAGACATATTGCAGGGTACTAAAGGGAAGACGATTAATGAGGTATGCCACAGTAAGGACCGCTTCACCCTAATAAGATTTGGAAAGATCCATAGTAATGAGGAGGCATCAAATGACTTGTAGAAGATTGTTTTTTCGTTCAGTGACACCGTTTTGGGTGGAAGTGTGAACGCAAGTGGTTTGATGTAGGATCCCATGGTCAGCAAGGTACGTATCAAATATACCGCGATCATCATACTCCCCCCCCCCCCCATTGTCGCTGCGAAGGACGCGAATTTTACAGCCAAACTGCGTGTCAACCATCTTATGAAAGAGTTGAAAACAGTTAAACACATCACTCTTCTTTAATAAGTACACCCAGGTACTACGAGAGAAACAGTCAATAAAAGTGACAAATCATCGGTGACCAGAGAAAGAAGTAACAGGAGAAGGTCCCCAAACATCGGTGTGAATTATATCAAAAGGAACTGTACTGGGAGAAGATACATTGTGCGGACTATGACGTGCATGTTTAGAAAAACTACAAGCATTACAAACAAACTTGTTCAATCACTTGGAAAACATATGAAACATCCTAAGAAGATAACTGGGGGACAGATGCCCGAGACGTTGATGTCACCGACGAACATCCGCGGAAGTGGGAGCGGAGGTACTGGAGAGAGCTTGGCAGAAGGATGGTCCAAGATGTACAGACCACCGGAATTCCTACCACTGCCAATGCACCGCCTCGCTGCCAGATCCTGAAAAATACAACCATCGGGGAGAAAAGTTGCGGAGCAGTTTAAGGATGTAGTCGTTACCTTAAGTCTATTTGCCCATTTCAATATTACATGTCCGTTTGGCATAGATGTGACGGTCATGAACGTAGTGGTCGTGAACTGTGATTCATGAACGTCTGACCTCACCCTTGGAACCGCGTCTGTTCTTAGGGCTTTAGGTACAAAATGAGATTTTTGGAAACGGCAATTGCAACTGTTGTCATGTAAAAAGGACGTAAAATAACGATGGAGTTTTTGTCCAAATGCACCGAAGCAAAATATCATGCCAAAAGCACCCTAACTTAAGAAACGACATGTTTAAAGTAAATGTTCCTGATACTATTTGAAAGAAACTGGATATTGATTTGGATCAAGAGACATCATATTTTATAATTACATTTGCTGTATTAATTTGTTGCAAACAATCTCAATAAAGATAATGTCAATAGAGTTCAAGAAAAAGGGGCAATGTCTGCTTTAGTCACATGATAGCTCTTAATCCAAGACTAAACTATAATTTAGTATCTGAATGATTATCATATAATGGCAAAAAATAATGGTAGGAATTCACTTACATTTTAATCCTAGCCTTCAGATCAGCGATTTTCTCCACTGAAGTTGAAAGATTAACAGAAAATTCCACTGAATCACTCATGTCTGGACTCCGATAGAAGTTTCTAATTGGTTTGGTGGACAAAACTGAATTTGGATAATAAACCTTTGTATTGTCAGATTGAAGAAAAATGGTTGTCAAAATGTTCATTTCTTCAACGATCATCTGCAAGAATTTAGTTTCTAAATATATATTAAGCATCACTTATTGGGGCCTCCTCTCTAAATTTGCATAATTACAGAGACCTCCCCTCTTCGAAAATTACCAAAACCTCTCCTCAGAGTTTACATTGTTAACATACATGCACAAAACAAAACCCATATATGTTAACCATGTAAACTTAGAGGAGAGGTTTTCATAATTTTAAAAGATAAGCGGGGAGGTCTCTGTAATTATGCAAAATTAGAGGGGATATTTTCATAACTTTTCCTATATAATAATAAAGGAAAAAATGCAAGGAGCCAAATAATCACACCAATTAATTACCTGAACACCATCTATCACACAACGGTCACCTACATCAAAAGGATGCATAACAAACACAAATATGATTGCTTCAAAAGCAGTCTTGCAGCTATTTGTAAATATGAAGCCAATTAGAAGGAGCTGAGATGACATGAAAACTAGCACTTTGGTCGTGGCGAGACCGGTCATAAGCAGCGTGATGATGATAATCAGAACAATAACTATGACAATCAAAACCTTGTGCAGTTGTTTGACAGCTGTTTTGGTGTCATTCAGGGAGTGGGCTAGGAACTTGCGCTCCAAATAAGCTTTCACCTTTAAAGAAGAAAGAGATTGTTAAAAAAATTCAATGGTTTAAACTTGATGTGTGGTGTCTAGGTTTCACATCAAGTGAGAAAAGTTAGAACATTACGGTAGATAAAGTTTAGTCTCACATAGTTAGCGGAGGAAACCGACCGATTTCAATTAGGGCACTGTACAATGATCTTCATCTGAATTTAAAATGCAATTCTTCATACTTCCACAATTTTGAGATCATGGGCATCAAATGTGGTGTGGTTTGTTAATTCTTACTGTGAAGGACTTAGAATCAGTATTATTGTGAGTTATGAGAAAAGTAGAGTGAAAGCAAATATCTTGTGCTTATACTTGATACAGATACGACATCCTGGACACGCACCGCGTCTCTCTCTGCTTATGTAGCTCTAAGGGGCATTATCGTAATTTGTATGTCCCACTCCCCTATATAAGGGAGTGATAGTGTCTCTTATTTGGCATTTTGGAAGTATTGTGAATGTAGGCTCTTAGGGGGAACCATCTCTCAAGAGTTCGGGTCAAGCTTGTCTTGACAACTGTATCCCTCGTTGTGTTCAATTATTTAATTTCAGTTCTTGATAGCATGCAACTATCAATTGGTCCGACCTGCCGCTCCGTTAAGATTTCCTCGTGAACCCTAAACTCCACAGTTTTGGTCCAGCCGATCCTACAATCGCCTGTTACGAGTTTACGTGGATCCGCCGCTACATCTTCCTCGTTCGGATCCAAGTCCCCTCAGCGCCAGTTCCCTCGTTTTGGTCTTCCGATCCCAGCGTCGCAGCCGGCCGTGTGTTCCGCTCCAGCGCCCATCGCAGTACCGCAGGCTCAACCTCTCCTCGCGTAGACTTCCATCGACGTGTCAGCATCCCCAATCCGGCGCCGGTTCCAGTCCAGCGGCCGCTCCTCCGCATCGCGTCCCTCCGCCGCCAGTGCCTCCTCCAGCCCGCCACCTCCTTCCAGCGGCTCGTGCCCTTCTCAGCCGCCAACGCCTCCTCCAACCCGCCACCTTCTAGTTGTCGATTTCACATCTTATGCTCTTTTTCCACGCTCCATCGTCACCCACCGACACCCCCACCAACTTTCGGTTGTCCTTGGGCCCTTCCTCTGCACACCGTTGCTGGCACACACGATCAACAGCAGCCCTGCCACTTCTCTTCACTACGCCCAGTCGTCATTCCATCAACGTTCAGCCCCGCAGCCTGTTGTCTCCCTCCCGCACCTCCGTTCCATGCCCCGGACTCGTTCAATGGCCCTCCACGTCGATGAGGACGCCTCCACCACTGCCTCCACTGACTCCCATAGCTTGGATTAACTCGAAGCACGGCTTGAGTATCTCACTCTCCTCCTTCGAGAGCTTGCGGCCACGGCGGTAAACCGCCCACCACCTCCACCACCAGCCCCGCCTCCACTGGCGCCCCGACGACCCCACCACTTATCTCACGAGCAGCACCTCGAGCTTTGTCGCAATGGCCTTTGCTTTCGCTGTCAGCAGTCGTACTTGCCCACCCACGTATGCGCTTTCAAAGACTTGTGTGTACTGGTTGGATCCGAAGACGACGGTCCTGACTTCAGAGACTTGGATCCTCTGACGCTCGCAGATGACCCCTACAAACCTCGACCTTGAGGACAAGGTCGTTTTTCGGGAGGGGAGTGTTGATACGGATACAACTTCCTGGAAACACGTCGCGTCTCTCTCTGCTTATGTAGCCCTAAGTGGCATTATCACAATTTGTATGTCCCACTTCCCTATATAAGGGAGTGATAGTGTCTCTTATTTGGCATCTTGGAAGTATTGTGAGTGTAGGCTCTCTTAGGAGAGAGAAGCTCTTAGGGGGAACCAGACCTCAAGAGTTTGGATCGATTTTGTCTCGACAATTGAATCCCTCGTTGTGTTCAATTATTTAATTTCAATTCTTGATAACGTGCAACTATCAATACTCTTCTCTAATTATTGTAGAACCTCTGATCTTTGTGCTGCCAATGACATGGGTTTCTAATAAAATCACATAAAGTGTGTCTACTGATTTATTTACTTATTGCAGCATTTTATTTTCTCATGTGTGATATATGTATCCCAACACAAGGTACTTAGGAAAAAAGATAATTACTCGAGAATGTGGTCAAAACCACAAGTAACAAAGAAGATAATCAAATGCATTTTACATTAACAACCATCCATTTGAAATTGGAGAGGAATCTAAGGCTTCGTTTGGGGCGGCGTTTTGCCGCCCCGTTTGGGGCAAACGCCGCCGGAAGGCGGCAAAACAAATGCCCCTCCGGCGGCGTTTGCGTCGTTTGGAACCTCGGAAAGGAGGAAACGCTCCGTCTCCACCCCCGCTACCCCCCTCCGGTTCCAAAACCGCGTTTGGACCCGCCGTCTCCGCCCGCCCCCGCTGCGCCAAATGAAGCCTAAGACGTCCATTTGAAATTAATAAACCACTACTAACAGAGAAGATATTCATGGATGAACCAAGTAAATTTGGGTTCAGTTAAAAACATTTATGAAAAACTGGAAAAGCTATATTTTTTTACTTGCAACTGCTAGGTTTCTGGATAATCTGAAATGGATCGAAGAGATCCATTCAGTGAAAATATAAGAGTATAATAAAGTAACTACTCATAAAAAAAAAACACCCCCCAACCACCCACCCACAAAAAAAAACTTCTCATATGCATGTTGCTTAAAGACATTGATAGAAACTACACCGCAATCCAAATGCTATTAAATTTATATTCTTACCACCCAATTCCTCAATGCAGATTTCTTTATCTTCCCAGTCTCTGAAGCTCCTTCAAATAATGGAAGTGCATATGCGACCTCTTCCTTTGTCAGAAATCTCATAAGATCCTCCACTTCAATGTACCTAATTTGAAAGATAAAAAACTGTCTGAAACCATAAATCTGACAACTGAATCAAAAAACAAAACAAAAGCTACTCTAAAGCCAAGTTTGGGAGAGTGACGAGAGAATGGCGGCAGTTGTGAAGGTAGTTATGAAAAATGCAAGTGCTCTTTGGATAGACATGGTCACGAATACTATTTTTCCAAAATAATGTTTTAGGCCAAAATGATACCGCAGTCATGCATGTGTGGTCAAAGTTTAGTAGTTGCGAACGCTCACAGTTTACTACAAAAATTCCAAACACAGATAAATTATCACCACTGTGTTTACTATCACAGTTTCACACCGCCACCATTCAAGCATCACAGCTGCCCCAAACAGGGCCTAAGTGCACATAT
Source organism: Dactylorhiza incarnata (assembly GCA_033032865.1). Lineage (NCBI taxonomy): Eukaryota > Viridiplantae > Streptophyta > Magnoliopsida > Asparagales > Orchidaceae > Dactylorhiza > Dactylorhiza incarnata. Next base: position 3,505,227 of record JAWHQI010000176.1, on the reverse strand, counting down.
CCTCACTTGTAACCAGATTTTGCAACATTCTTAAAAATCTGGTAAGCTGCAGCCCTTGCTTGTCCCTCGTTAGTTATCTCCTTATCTTGCTCCATGTCCTCATCATCGCTTTCCTCTATTTTATTTGAAATTGTTGAAAGCCCGGAACTTCTTATCACATTTACAAGACCCCTCATGGTCCAGGCTGAGACTTTCGCCTGACTCATGCGGTGAAGTTTTGAAATGTCAATCACCTCTATCTTCTCTCCTTTATCTTTACCCTTCCCTTTCACCATGCTCCTAAAACTGAGCTGCCCTGAGCTCTTCGAAGGGCCAATTTTCTCCGCCATTTCCATCACCGGAGGGCCCGAAAGAGCTTGCAGAAAATACTGGTGATAGAGAGTCTCTTGAATTCGATCGAAGTATCTCTCCATGTGGAATGATGAAGCCAGTATCTTCACCAAAAGAGTTTTCACCAACCAAATAAAGGAACCTATCAAGAGTGACCCCAAGAATTTAGACACATAATTGAGAGTTTTCGTGGCTTTTCGTGATCTGGGAACATCATTGTCATAGAATATGAGTAACCAGGAGAGGAGAACCAACCCCAACCATAAAAAGATTTGAACACTTTTCTTAAGTCCATAGACAAAGTAGAGAACTTTCTTTCTAAACAGGAAGTTTAGTTCGATCAGCAAGACAAGAACATTGATGAACCAGTGGGTCAATAAATGACCGCAAAAGATGACCATCGCCATAAGGCACCACTTCCAAATCTCCAACCCCCAAATCACACTTCTTTGCAATCTTTGAACCAGCAAGCTTGTGATCAAGCAAGCTGTACCTAAAATTAGTATCAGACACTCAATTAGAAGCCGAACTCGAAACCTTTTCCACCGTTTCCCTCTTTCCTGGAGCAGCTCCTTCTTGTACACCTCATCTTCCTCCTCCTCGTCTTCTTCCTCGGCAATGCGCTGAGGAGTGTTCGGAGTCTTCGGAGTTCCTGCAGATTTTAAGTTCGGTGATCCGATGTATGGGGAGCTGGGGTTATGGGTGAATGGATGTGAATTGTCAATGGTGCTGGCGGGTTCTTCAAATCTTGACTTGGGCTTCGCGATGGAGCACCGGCGGACAAGGGCTTTGGACTGCGGTGGTCTAAGGGGCTTCCTTGGGCTCACTCCGGGCGACTTCCAAATGTCTGGACTATGTGTTTTTGATTTCGCATAATTGGCATGATAGTTTGAAGAACTTTCTGCAGCTTTCGACTCCGCAGGAATCATTAATACTACCTCCTCTTGATTCTTCACTACTGCTGATCCTTTATCGGAGTCCATGGAGCCTCCAATCCAAACCTGCATTGAAAATTCTAGTAGCTGGAAGAAGACGACTGTATGCTGCTTGGAGAACCAGAAAAGCTCCCATTAAGCGGACATGAATCAATCTCTGGAACAAGTAGTAGAGTATTTAGAGATTAAGAAGCTGATCAAAGGGGAAAACTGCGCACTTACCCACTTTGGAATACCGGTCCATCCTGGCGGCTAACGGGAACAGAACTACAGGAGTCTCTTTTCGTCGGAAAGTCATGATCAGTCGATGCCTTAAACCCCACATCCGAATTTTAAAATTTCATCTCAATTATTTTAGGATATTTATATTATCACACCCCATTTCACTTTTCGCACACCACTAAAAAAAGACTAAAAAGGACTAAAAAGAGCTAAATAAAGACTAATAAACATTATAACACGCGCGAAATTTTTTGTTTCAGACTTCGTTTTCAAATATATGTCCGGGTTTTACCTGTGACGACACGTGATTCTATCAAAATCGTTTGTTGCGGGTCACTTGACACTTTTTTAGACAGGTCAAATTAAAATCGTTTCAGCTCGAGAGTGAGCCGAGCGCGCAAAGAGTCAAAGTAGAGATTAATAGCTGGCAAGAAGACTTTTAACGTGGAAAATCTGAAAAAGGTGAAAACCGCGTGGTCGGATCGGTGCCGACCAAATTGCAATATTTCTCTGAGGATTACAAGTAGTAGAATGCTCGAGGGTGACAGGTCACCGCTCGTTGCATGGGGTGTAGAGAAAAATGGGAAGGAGAAAATCTTCAAGTCTCGAAAAAGGAATCTCCAAAGGGGAATGAGATTTTCAAGGGCCAACGGGAGACTTCAAGTCACCTTCGAACGCCGAATGAGACCTCTGAAGAATCTTCGAAGGAGCTCTCACGGACGCTAATGCAAGGTGTCATCAAATGAAAGCTCTGAGCTCCTTTTATAGTTTTTGACATGGGCAGCTTGGTATTGTGTCATTGTAACCACCATAACTACCGGACAGGGTGAATCAAATTGCTCGATCTAGAGCACACGGAACGTCATTTTTGCCAATATAACGTTTTGCCCTTCGGACAGTTCGGGCAGTTTGGGCAGGTCTATTGGCGGCAACGAACGAGTCACGCGCGCTGCGAACGCGAAAGCGTTGTGAGCGCGACGTGGGCGCGAAGGGATTGTGAGCGCGGCGTGGGTGTGGAGGGGTTGTGAGGGCAACGTGGGCGCGCAGGGGTTTGTGAGCGTGTCGTACGATGAGGCGTTATGAGCGCGCCGTGAGCGTGCAGACGTTGTGAGAAAGGCCCATACTTGGTCGTTTGGAGGTGGTTGCGCTGGACGGGGCGGCGCAGTCGAGGGTGAGCGTGGCTGTAACACCCCAAAATTCATATATACGCTTTCCATGAAGACCCTAAGAGCATTAGAGGAGTCCCATGGGGTTTTGGGGATGTTTGGGGGTGTTTAGGAAGCTTTTTAGAGATGCTGATTTTTTACATGGCTTGCGACACGGCCATGTGCAAGGCCGTGTCTGTGAATTTTAAGCGTCAAACTTTGGCAGAGAAGGTCACGGCTAGGCGCACGGCTGTTTCCCTAACCGTGTAGATCCACACGGCCATAGACATGGTCGTGTGTTGGGGTGTGTCTAGCTCCAGTTTTTCCTGTGTGTTCACACGGTCTGGCACACGGCCGTGTGCCAAGCCGTGTACGGGTTTTTCCAGCCCATTTTAAGTTTAAATCTGAGCCATCCGTTGAGTTGTGAGGAGATCTGATGGTGGGAAATATTTCCTGATGGCTTAAGGTCGGGAAATGAGGGTTTAGAACCTCATTTCACCCACCCCACTCTCTCTCTTACCTTTGAAAACCTAGAGAGAAGGAGGAGCCATTTTCCCCCATTGAAGGAGCTCCAAAGCTCGGATTCGCAACCCGAGACCGAATTTGCGGAGAGGAGTCCGCTGCCATCGTTTCCCACCAAACAAGTTTTGTTCCATGGCGCCGAAGCGTGCTCCAAGGGTAACGATTCTTTCTCCCGGTCTTAGGACGTGTTCTTTGTCCTCTCTTTCTTTTTCTATGCTTGCATGAGGACTCCCTTTTACCAAATGGGTGAAGTGTAGGATTTCCTCTAGTTCTTCGGAACTCCGGGTCGATTGTGTCCGTCCCCGGCATATTGCATCTAGAAATCTGGTAGTCGTGCGGATTTAGGCATTGTGTGAGAAGCCTATTCGTGGTCGTGAGCCCGAATCAGTGATGCTTGATTTGCGACGTTGCATTTAGGTTATGCCTAGAATGCGTGCCGGAGAATGACTCCGTGAGATCATCTATAGTATTGCGGGAGTTGAGATTAGGCGTTGTGTGAAGATCCTAACGAAAGCCCCTTGCTTGGAGAGTGGTGAAATGCAAACCTTCACCACGAAATTGAAGTGAGTCGTTGTATACCTCCTTCGTTGGTTGATCTAGTGAAGCCTAGGGCCACTTGGTTGGTTTAGGTGCGTAACTTATCGTGATTGAGAACGCCCGTCGGTGTTTCCTTGCAATCGGGCCGAGGTAAAGCTACACCCGCATCGTTGTTGTTAACTCGATGATTTGAGCAACGGGCACAAGCTTGTACCGAACCCCCACCATGCTTATCGGCGAGAGGGGGAAACCTCGGGACGCCGTGTGATCGTGGGATAGACCTGTTTGGGAGGGTTCCTCCAATAGGTAAATACTCAAGCGTTCACTAAGCTCTTTAGCTTAGCTGGTTACGTGTGGTCGTGAGAACCCGCGGTTGGTTTTGGATTGATGTTATGATTAGCCTCATGCGTTGCTTAGGCGGTTGTGGGGAACCTTCGGGTGAATCCAACCAACATCATGTGCATTCCCAGGATCAACTCTATTTGTTGCTACACCTAGAAGATTGATTGTGCTTGAAACCTCACCTTGCGTAGTTTGCACCTTCCTTAGTACTACTTGCTGCTTGTACGACTTGTTTGCAGGGAAGAAGCTCCGCCACCCCGGGAAAGGGGTGGGGTCATTATAATTTGGTCAGCTGTGCTGACCGTTACTTTGTTTGCCACCTCTTAGTGGAATCTTCTTATGCAGGTGCAGGTGAGCCTAGCGGGAAATAGCGGGCGGTGGCCCTTTTTGCTGCGTTGGCCCTCGAAGGCCAGCCTCTTTTCTGCTTTTCATGTATTGTCGGCCTGCGTGCCGAAGTATGTTTAGGAGTTTTGTACATTTTGGAATGTAAGGCCTTAAGGCCGTAACTCTACACTTTATTGTTTTATTCCTGTGATAGTGGACTATTCTGAAAGAAATGTTAAATCTTTATGCTTTCGCTTATGTTTAGTATACTCTGGTGTAGTTCTTTTCTGTATATCTCCTTTTAACGCCTAGCTAGTGTGGTTAGTATAACGTGGGGTCCCGGCCGGACCTACTGTTATATTATTTGTACTAGCAGGGTGTTACAATTTGGTATCGGACTTAGGGCGTCGATCCGTAGTTTAGCGAATTCGGGACGAATTTATTTTAAGGGGTGGTGTGCACGGGATGTGCATTCACCTAAAACGACAAAAACTAATAAGAATGTCCACTTAGGAATGGAAAAACATACTTGTTTGCGGAACCTGAGCGTTCCATGATTGTTGCTTGATATGTTTTCGGTCAATAAATTGTGTATTGCACGATTATAGGTGACTAGGAGTGCTGCGGGGCAATCTCGACCCCGTAACACCGCTGAAAGTAGTGCGTCGGCTGAGGTGCCAGTGACCACTCCTCCTGCTGAGATGACCAGGTTAATCGCAGAAGCTGTCTTCGCGATGATCAATGCTCAACCTCAAAGGCTTGCACAACCTGCTACGCCGATTACAGATGCGGCCCCGGTGATCAAACCTGCAGTGGAACCTGCGATGGAACCGAGGATGGAGACCCCTGTGCCAGTGGCTGCAGTGGAACCTGCGGTGGTGCCAAGGGTGGAGCGTCGTGTAGAGCGTGTAGCTGTTGCGCGAGCGCGTGATCAACAACTGCAGCACTTTCTAAGCTTCCACCCTCCAACTTTCTCGGGGACCGGATCCCCAACGGAGGCGGAGGACTGGCTGTCAACGGTTAGAAAAACTTTAAAGGCGACAGCAACGGAAGAAGCTATGATGGTCACCCTAGCCACCTTTCTCCTTAACGAAGAAGCAGAGCTTTGGTGGGCCGAGCAGGAAGCGCATAAGTTTGAAGGTAAGGATATTACCGAGATCACTTTGGCGGAGTTCTCAAAGTCGTTTCTTCAGAGATATATTTCCTCTGCCCAACGTATTGCGTTGCAGAACCAGTTCTTGAAGTTAACTCAAGGCGATAGCTCGGTGGACGAGTACTTGCACGAGTTCACTAGATTGGGCCGCTATGAGAGGTTTTTGGTGGAAGATGAAGAAATGAAGACGAACAAGTTTTATGAAGGTCTTCGGGATGAGTTGAGGCTGCTCCTTGCAGGCCCAATGACGTTTGGCTTCCATATGATGGTGCAAAGTGCCAGATCTCTGGAGTTGGACATGAAGAGAGTACAAGCAAAGGGCGTGGCAAAGAAACCTGAATTTCATGCGCCGACCTCCCAATCCAAATCTGAGTTCAGGAGGAACAAAAGGAAGTTCAAGTCTGCGGAACCAACTCGCTCAACTGTGTCGGGAGCTACGACTGCACGTGGTCCAATTACATGTTTCACTTACGGAAAGGTGGGACACAAAGCAAACGTGTGTCGCAGTGGTCCCCCGAGGCCAGAGAACCGAGCGATGGACTATGCTCGTGCTGCGGGTCATGCGGAAAAGGGCAAAACTGTGGAGTCTGCTGCTTCCCAGCACATTCCGACCCAGCCGAGAGTTTACTCGCTTGGCCAGCAAGAAGCCATACGACAAACTGATGTCGTCACAGGTATGAATTAAATGTTAGATTTTACATAGCTATGTATGATTGATACCGTTGTGCGACTTTATGTTTGATTTGTGTGCAATTAGGTTTCGTCCTAATTTTCAACTATCCGGCGAGAGCTCTATTTGATACGGGAGCATCGCACTCTTTTCTGTCTACGGGCTTTGTGGTGCGAATCGGAGTACCGTCAACCTTAGCAAAAGATAGATTGGAGGTAGTGCTATCTAACGGGTCTCGCATGAGTGCGGATAGGAAGAGCCGTGTGAAGGTGCGGATCGGAAATCAGGATTTCGACTTGGAAGCGTCGTTATTACCGTTAGCTGAATTTGATGTGATCTTCGGCATGGACTGGCTCTCGGAGCAGCGAGCATGCATAAATTGCAATTCAAAGGAGATCACTCTGGGAAAGAACACCGAAGACGAAACCATGTTCGCAGGTATGCGAGGAGCGAGCAAGACACTGATGTCTGCTCTCCAGGTGGTTAAGGCGGTGAGAAAGGGCGCGAAATTGTTCTTCACTCTGTTGGAGGCTTCGGAGCCAAAGCCCAGGTTATGCGATGTCCCAGTTGTAGCGGAGTACGCCGATGTGTTTCCTAACGAACTCCCTGGGGCTCCGCCTCAGCGGGAGATTGATTTCTGTATTGAGCTGGTGCCAGGTGCCAAACCTGTGGCCCGCTCACCGTACCGGATAGCGCCAAAGGAATTGGCAGAGCTGATGGTTCAATTGCAAGAGCTGCTAGAGCAAGGCTACGTACGTCCAAGTTCATCGCCTTGGAGTGCACCGGTCCTCTTTGTGAAAAAGAAGGACGGGAGCTTGCGTCTATGTATCGACTATCGAGAGCTGAACAAGTTGACCGAGAAAAACCGATACCCGATTCCAAGAATCGACGATTTATTCGACCAACTGGTTGGGTCGACGGTATACTTTAAGCTAGACTTAAGGTCCAGCTATTACCAACTGCATATAAGGGAATGTGACATTCCAAAGACAGCGTTCAGTACCCGCTTTGGGCACTATGAGTTCACCATTATGTCGTTCGGTCTATCTAATGCACCGTCGGTATTTATGGACTTAATTAATAGAACGTTCCGAGAGTATTTGGATCAATTTGTGATCGTCTTCATCGACGACATTTTGGTATACTCTCAGTCGGAGGAGGAGCATGCAGAGTATCTGCACGCAGTTTTGAGCACCCTGAGGAGGAGTCAATTATATACCAAGTTCTCCAAGTGCGAGTTTTGGCTATCGTCAGTAGCATTCCTGGGTCATGTTGTTAGTGGGGATGGAATTGCAGTTGATCCGTCGAAAATAGAAGCGATCCGAGCGTGGCCAGTGTTGAAAAACGTAGCAGAAGTCCGAAGTTTCTTAGGACTTGCCGGCTATTATAGGCGCTTTGTGGAGAACTTCTCGAGGGTCGCACTCCCTCTCACTAAACTGACTAGGAAAGATCACAAGTTCGACTGGTCGCCCGAGTGCGCTCGAGATTTTGAAGAACTGAAGAGTCGCCTGACCACGGCGCCCATTCTATGCTCGTCATGTGGTACAGAAGGCTATGAAATTTATAGTGACTCCTCGGGGAGTGGTTTGGGTTGCGTCCTAGTGCAGTTCGGAAAGGTAATTGCCTACGGCTCCCGACAACTGAAGGTTCACGAAAGGAACTACCCGGTCCATGATTTGGAGCTAGCGGCCGTGGTTTTCGCCCTAAAGCTTTGGAGGCATTACTTGTATGGCGTGAAGATCGATATCTTTACTGACCACAAGAGCCTCAAGTACCTGCTGGATCAAAGGGAGTTGAATATGCGTCAGAGGAGATGGATGGAGTTCCTTGGGGACTACACCTTCGACATCAAATATACTCCTGGTAAGGGAAATGTAGTTGCGGACGCGTTGAGTCGCCGGGCTCCTGCTCAAGCAAATTGGATTTTGATGCACGATGAGCGTCTAATCCGCGAGCTAGAAGTTATGGAGATCGTTTGCGTCGATAGAAGAGCGTCTCCTTCAGCATGCTTGAACTGGATGGAGGTTCAATACGACCTCGCCGACCGAGTTCGACAAGCATTGGAGCTGGATGAGAGTATGAAACGCTATAAAGCGGAGATCGTTGATGGGTCAAACGCTGATTTCTCTTTCGAAGATGGCCTTATATGGAAGAACGACAGATTGTGCGTCCCAAATTGTTGGTACATTACGGGCGGAGTTGATGTACGAGGCTCATCATACCAAGTACTCGATCCACCCTGTGAGCACGAAAATGTACATGGATATGAAGAAACTCTTCTGGTGGCCGGGTATGAAGAAAGACATTGCCCTCTACGAGGCCAAGTGTCATACTTGCGCGTTGGTGAAGGTGGAATGTCAACGTCCCAGTGGGTTTCTGAAGTCATTGCCGATTCCGGAATGGAAGTTCGATGATATTTCGATGGATTTCGTGCACGGATTGTCGAGATCGCAACATGGAAACGACGCCATCTGGGTGATCGTGGACCGATTGATGAAGGTATCACACTTTATTCCGAACCGGAAGGATTATTCTGTGGAGAAGCTGGCAAAGTTGTACGTCGATAACATCGTACGGTTGCACGGGATTCCCCGTAGCATCGTCAGTGATCGCGATGGGCGGTTCACATCAAATGATTGGAGGCTGATTCATCAATTATTGGGTACCAAGCTGAAGTTTAGCACGGCCTTCCACCCGCAAACGGATGGACAGACCGAAAGGACCAATAGGACGATGGAGGACATGCTGAGGATGTGCGCCCTGGACTTTGGAAAGAGATGGGAGGACCATCTCTATATGATTGAGTTTGCTTACAACAACAGCTACCAAGCAAGTATAAAGATGGCCTCTTTCGAGGCTCTTTATGGTAGGAAATGTCGCACACCGTTATCTTGGGCTGAAACGGGCGACACTAAGTTGTTGAAACGCAAGGATGTGGAGGAGGCAAATACATCGATTCGGGCTATTCGGGAGCGATTGCTCATTGCCCAAGATCGGCAGGCAAAATACTACAATACAAATCATCGGAATGTCGAGTTCGCCGTTGACGACTGGGTTTATCTCAAGATCAAACCGTTCAAAGGAGTATCGAGGATCCGACGCTTGAAAAAGCTAAGTCCGAGGTACTTAGGACCGTTCGAGATCTTTGAGCGCATTGGTGAAGCTGCCTACCGGCTTGCTCTATCTTCGGAGCTGAGCCGGTTGTATGATGTATTCCACATCTCTGTGTTGCGGAAGGCTGTTAAGGAGCCAAATTTTGTTGCTGCGGTCAGCGAAGTGTCGGTAGATGGTGGGCTAGCGACGAAAGTCAAACCCATTTGCATTGAAGACACTGAAGTGAAGCAGTTGTGGAACAAGTCCATTCAGATGGTGAAAGTCCGTTGGAATAATTGCGGGCGAGAGGAACTCTCTTGGGAAAGAGAGCAGGAAATGCTTGCGGAGTACCCCGAGCTATTTCTCTCAGGTACGACTTATGTTTGATTGCTTTCATATTAGAAATTTTGGGACGAAATTCTTTTAAGGGGTGGAGAGTTGTAACACCCCAAAATTCATATAATCGCTTTCCATGAAGACCCTAAGAGCATTAGAGGAGTCCCATGGGGTTTTGGGGATGTTTGGGGGTGTTTAGGAAACTTTTAGAGAAGCTGATTTTTGACATGGCTTGCGACACGGCCATGTGCAAGGCCGTGTCCGTGAATTTTAAGAGTCAAATTTTGGCAGAGAAGGTCACGGCTAGGCACACGGCTGTGCCCCTAACCGTGTAGATCCACGCGGCCATAGACATGGCCGTGTGCTGGGGTGTGTCTAGCTCCAGTTTTTCCTGTGTGTTCACACGGTCTGGCACACGGCCGTGTGCCAAGCCGCGTACGGGTTTTTCCAGCCCATTTTAAGTTTAAATCTGAGCCATCCGTTGAGTTGTGAGGAGATCTGATGGTGGGAAATATTTCCTGATGGCTTAAGGTCGGGAAATGAGGGTTTAGAACCTCATTTCACCCACCCCACTCTCTCTCTTACCTTTGAAAACCTAGAGAGAAGGAGGAGCCATTTTCCCCCATTGAAGGAGCTCCAAAGCTCGGATTCGCAAACCGAGACCGGATTTGCGGAGAGGAGTCCGCTGCCATCGTTTCCCACCGAACAAGTTTTGTTCCATGGCGCCGAAGCGTGCTCCAAGGGTAACAATTCTTTCTCCCGGTCTTAGGACGTGTTCTTTGTCCTCTCTTTCTTTTTCTATGCTTGCATGAGGACTCCCTTTTATCAAATGGGTGAAGTGTAGGATTTCCTCTAGTTCTTCGGAACTCCGGGTCGATTGTGTCCGTCCCCGGCATATTGCATCTAGAAATCCGGTAGTGGTGCGGATTTAGGCATTGTGTGTGAAGCCTATTCGTGGCCGTGAGCCCGAATCGGTGATGCTTGATTTTGCGACGTTGCATTTAGGTTAGGCCTAGAATGCGTGTCGAAGAATGACTCCGTGAGATCATCTATAGTATTGCGGGACTTGAGATTAGGCGTCGTGTGAAGATCCTAACGAAAGCCCCTTGCTTGGAGAGTGGTGGAATGCAAACCTTCACCACGAAATTGAAGTGAGTCGTTGTATACCTCCTTCGTTGGTTGATCTAGTGAAGCCTAGGGCCACTTGGTTGGTTTAGGTGCGTAACTTATCGTGATTGGGAACGCCCGTCGGTGTTTCCTTGCAATCGGGCCGAGGTAAAGCTACACCCGCATCGTTGTTGTTAACGCGATGATTTGAGCAACGGGCACAAGCTTGTACCGAACCCCCACCATGCTTATCGGCGAGAGGGGGAAACCTCGGGACGCCGCGTGATCATGGGATAGACCTGTTTGGGAGGGTTCCTCCAATAGGTAAATGCTCAAGCGTTCACTAAGCTCTTTAGCTTAGCTGGTTACGTGTGGTCGTGAGAACCCGCGGTTGGTTTTGGATTGATGTTATGATTAGCCTCATGCGTTGCTTAGGCGGTTGTGGGGAACCTTCGGGTGAACCCAACCAACATCATGTGCATTCCCAGGATCAACTCAATTTGTTGCTACACCTAGAAGATTGATTGTGCTTGAAACCTCACCTTGTGTAGTTTGCACCTTCCTTAGTACTACTTGCTGCTTGTACGACTTGTTTGCAGGGAAGAAGCTCCGCCACCCCCGGAAAGGGGTGGGGTCATTATAATTTGGTCAGCTGTGCTGACCGTTACTTTGTTTGCCACCTCTTGGTGGAATCTTCTTATGCAGGTGCATGTGAGCCTAGCGGGAAATAACGGGCGGTGGCCCTTTTTGCTGCGTTGGCCCTCGAAGGCCAGCCTCTTTTCTGCTTTTCATGTATTGCCGGCCTGCGTGCCGAAGTATGTTTAGGAGTTTTGTACATTTTGGAATGTAAGGCCTTAAGGCCGTAACTCTACACTTTATTGTTTCATTCCTGTGATAGTGGACTATTCTGAAAGAAATGTTAAATCTTTATGCTTCCGCTTATGTTTAGTATACTCTGGTGTAGTTCTTTTCTGTATATCTCCTTTTAACGCCTAGCTAGTGTGGTTAGTATAGTGTGGGGTCCCGGTCGGACCTACTGTTATATTATTTGTACTGGCAGAGTGTTACAGTGGCGACCGGCGTAATGGGAGGCGAGCATCTCGGGAAGCAACGAGAGAGGTGCGTGGGGGACTCCCCCGCGCAGTGGTGCGCACGGGAGGCGCTCTCGCACGATGGAGTGCGCGGGAGGGTTCTCCCCACGCGCAGGCGAGCTCGGGAGGCACTCCCGCCCGCGCGATGGAGCGAGCGGGAGGATGCGCCCTGCGCCTTGCTGGAGTGTGGTGGAAGATGCTCCCCGTGCGTCAGGAGGCGCTCCCGCGCGCGGGAGGGCACTCGTCGTGCGCAAGCGCGCGCTGGAGCAGTGATGCGCGGGAGGCGCTCCCATGAGCTGGAGCGCGCGGGTGGGCGCTCCTCGTGCGCAGGCATGCGCGGGCGGCGCTCCCGCGCGCTGGAGTACGCGATAAGGGGTTCCCTGAGCGCAGACATGCGCGTGAGGGATAATGCGCACGGGAGGGGCCTCCCGCGTGCTGTTGTGCGCTGGAGGGCACACCCCGCGCGCAGCCGTTTGTGGGAGGTGCTCCCGCGCGCTGGAGCGTTGTAGGGGGTTCCCCGAGCGCAGGTGCGCATATGAGGGATAACAAGCACGGGAGGGGGCCTCCCGCGTACTGTTGTGCGCGGGAGGGCACCCCCCCCCCCCCCCCCCCCCCCCCCCCCCCGCGCAGGCGTGCGCGGGAGGCGCTCCCGTGCGCTGGAGCGTTGTAGGGGGTTCCCCGAGCGCAGGCGCGCGTAGGAGGGGTAACGCGCACGGGAGGGGGCTCCCGCATGCTGCTGCGCGCGGAAGGGCGCACCCGCGCGCAGGCGTGCGCGGGAGGCTCTCCCGGGCGCTGGAGCGCGCGGTAGGGGGTTCCTTGAGCGTATGCGTGCACATGAGGGATAATGTGCACGGGAGGGGGCCTACCGCATGTTGTCGCGCGTCGATGGATGCTCCCTCGTGCGAGAGAGCTCCAGGGGGCCGCTCCTGCGTACGAAATGTTTGAGTGTGGGGAGTGCATTGCTTGTCGCTGCTTGCGAGCAGGCGCACGTTGCAGGTACAAGTGTTCTGGCGTCCGTTTGAGGGACCAAACGGACTCGAAATTTTTCGAGATTGGGTCCGTTGAAATCGTATTCGCGAGCGGTCAAGTTCGGGACAAAAAAAATCTGTTCGCCCGAACTATTTTTGGGGAACCTCATCACCGTCAAATAATTAAAGCATATTCGTGTCAATATCTAAACCTAAACTGTGTTAGTCGTCTTCTTCCATATACCGCTTGCTATTTTCTTCTTCCCCAAAAACCTGGCACGCCACCTTTCTCCCGAGCAAAAATTCTGTATGATCAGCGTATAGAGAGGATCCTACGGGACCTTTTTTTTCTTGCAAAACTACAATTGTAACGTCATTTACAGTTGTAAATGGTCTGTATTTTCAGTTGTAAAGTACAATTGTAAATTAGTTCAAAATTTTCATTTTTTTATAAGTGTATATTCACCTCAAAATATATACATATTAATGGGGTTCCCCATAATGGGTTTGGTCAAACCAAAGATTCTTTAAGCACGATCTCGGCCAAAGTCAACCATACTACGACCACTCATCCCAAAACCACACATAACCATCGGGAATGCGTACGAACGAGCACGAGTCCCCAGTCACGTCACGCATGAGGCCTCGTCTGGCCGCGTGTAGGCCTGCACGCGGTCCCGGGCGCGCGCACCCACACAACCCCGACTGGCCGCACGCAAGCCTGCACATGGCCCTGGTCGCGCGCACTTGCGCATGGCCCAGGCTGCGTGCCCCAGCACGCAGCCTCGCCGACCCCTTGGGCGCCCCAAGTCGGGCGGCCCCTTGGCCCACCGGCCCTCTGGCCGCCCAGATCGGTCGACCCTTTGACCGCCCAAGTTGGGCGGCCCCTTGGTCGCCCAGATCGGGTGGCCCCTTGGCCGCCCGGCCTCCCGTCGGCGACTGGCCAAGGCCGTCCTCCATTGGCGACCCGACCGGCCCTCGCCAGCCGGGTCCCGCCGCCGGTCGATCCCCTCGCCGGCCGGCTCTCCGCTTTCTGATCGTCGCCACGCGATCTCCACCGCCCCATTATTGGCGTAACCACCTCGCGTAACCACCCATTATGGGGTGCGCATAGCCGAATGTCATCATGGGTGTGCACATAACGAAATTCCCATCATGAGTGTGCGCATAACGATATATCTCATAATGGGTGTGTGCATAACGATATATTCCATCATGGGTGTGCGTATAACAGTAAACCACCCATAATGGGTGTGCAAATAATAAATTATATGGTTACGGTGTGCACGTAGCCATATTCATAACGGGTGTGTATAACACATAAATTAGTTATAGTGTGCGGGTAGCCGCATAACCATCATAACCACCGTAACCACCCATTATGAGTGAGTGTAAATATGCGAAATTTTATCGGTCTGCACATAGTAAAATACTTAAATAATATGCGCCTTAAATTATATCAAATTGGCCTGTAAATAACAATTATGGTGGTTACGGTCTGCGAATAACCGCATAACTACCGTAACTATCTCTGGGGCCTATAAATAAAACCTCAAGGCTCCCCTTCATTCTCACCTTTCTCTCCTCCCTCCTCTCCTCCTAAGTGCAAGAGAACTTCTTGGGATCTCCATCGCCTTCGAAAACGGCTCAGAGATCTCCATCCTCCTTCAAGCACTTGGAAGACGCTCAGAGATCTCCATCATCCTTCAAGCACTTCGAAGACGGTTCAAAGATCTTCATCCTCCTCCTCCGAGCTTCGTTCTGAGCACGGAGCGCTCAACGATCGCCGCCCCCAAATCAACGACAAGCTTCACGCTTCGGACACTGCAATCAAACTGTAAGGAGATCCAAAAGTCTTGAACGCACCCCAAGACATTTCAAGCGCAAGCGCAAGTTCACGTAGCCCCAAAGCGCGACGCTCCCCACCGCGGCAAGAAAGAAGACAACTTCTAGATCAGTGTCCTGTCACCCTCCGAACGCATCTCTCTCTCCCCCATAAGTTGTAACGAGGAGCGGCATGTCATACTCGATCTCTTATCAAAGCACTGTAAAGAAGCAACTGATAGTGAAGTTTGGTCGGCACCGAACCAATCACGTGATTTTTTACCTCTTTCTGGGGTTTTCCACGGTAAAAAAGATTCTTTGTCAGCCGTCTCAATTTTCTGTGACTGATTGCACGCTCAACCGCTCCCGGGCTAAGACGGTCCATTCTAGACTGATTTTAGGAGTCTCGAGTAGACCACAACACATATGAGTACAAATGACCGTAAAAATACATGAATCAATATTTTCTGATTTTTTATAAAATAAAATAAAAAATAATGTATAAATGAATTTCCCGCATCATGCCATATAAAATCCAGTACCAAAAATTTGATCCCTTTCTCCCCACAATATTCGTGCCACTCTTTTCACGTGAAAGTGATGAAACAAAAAACAATAGAAAAGGAAAGAAAGTGAAATATATAAGGTAAAAGCGTCATCTAGACCATGTAATTTTATAATGCATCATAAATTAATTCCTAGAAAAATTAAATTTGTTTTATTTCATACGATGAATTTGAACAAATGCATATAAATTAGGTAATCCTAATAATCATGGTATTATTCAATTTTAGTTGTCGAAATTGACATTAGTCAATGAACCAACGGTTAAATGTGTAGACTCTTCTTGCATTTCATCTCTCTCACATCTAATCCACCAACAGTTTATTTTTTTTACCATACAAAATCAAGATTTCTTGCAATTTAGCTCGCTCGACGCTCTGGTAGGCCGGTCGAATTGAACCGCCTTAGCTCGGGAGCGAGACGAGCGCGCAAACAGTAAATAAGAGAACTGGTAAACGACAAGAAGACGTTTTTATCGTGGAAAACCTGGAAAGGATAAAAAACCACGCGACCGGAGCTGTGTCAGCCAAATTCCACTATATGTTGGTTTGTTACAAGAGAAAGCTGAGAACTCAAGGGTGACATGCCGCCGCTCGTTACAGTAGTAGTTGAGAGAATCTCCGAGAGTGACAAACCACATCTCGGGAAGCTAAGTATTTTTTCTGTGGAATGAAATTGAGAAGCTCTAGTTGCCTTTCAGTGCCCGGAAGATCCTCAAGTTACTGTGGAGATATAACCCACTCGCAAAATCTGAGCACACTAGAAGATAAAATTAAACGCAGCAGCAATACACAGAACACAGAAACACAACTAGAGGACAACGGATTTTACGTGGAAAACCCTCTCTAAAGAAGTGAGGGAAAAACCACGGGGTGGGGCACACGAACAATCCACTATAATAACAATAACGGATTACAACAAACAATCTATGTTTGCCCAACCTAGATCCCCCTTGGATTCACAAATTGAATCTCTCTTCCCAACCACGGTAAAATAACTTTTCTCCAAACAAAGAACAAGAACTCAAATCTCTATTCAAGCACAAAAGCAAACGAAGATGAGACTAAGCAAAAAGACTCTTACAACAAAGACAAAGTCACCGATCTGAGAAAAACTGTTCATCATCCTTGAACTCCTCCAGCAACAATGACAGCAAGCACTTCTTCTCTCGCACGATTTTTCACCGTGACGACTCTAAAAGGAACGAATTCTTTCTGCCAAACCGTTTCTGCCTATTTAGGGTAAATAGACGAAGTGATCTTGGCCATCCAAGACACTTCCAAGACAATCAGACGGCTCCCGATCGCTGCTTAACGAAACAGGTCCCGCGCGCTATCGCCAGGCGCTAGCCATCAGCTCCCAGTCGTCTCAACGATACAGGTCACGATCTCGACGATACAACTTGCCTCTCGACGACACAGGTGATCATCACGATGATACAACTCGCCATCAACGCTACCGCCTGTTGTAACGCTACCGTCGGGCGCTAGCCATCAGCTCCCAGTCGTCTCGACGACACAGGTCACAATCTCGACGATACAACTTGCCTCTCGACGACATAGGTGATCATCACGATGATACAACCCGCCATCAACGCTACCGCCCGCTGTAATGCTACCGTCGGGCGCTAACCATCAGCTCCCAGTCGTCTCGACGACACGGGTCATGATCTCGACGATACAACTTGCCTCTCGACTGTACAACCCGTATTCGCCGAGTGGGCCCCTCAAGCCAAGTGGCGAGACCTGGGTCAGCTCGATCATTCGCCCCGCCTAGGAGGTGGAAGTACCCCCGATTTGGTGGGGGTAAGGTGCAGAAGAGAAGGAGCCAGGCGAGTGTGCTCTCACGGACCACTCGCCCGGAAGCGCGGGCACTCGCCCAGCAAGGCGGGTGCCCAGCGAGTGGTGCCCTCACGGACCACTCGCCCAGGATGATTTAAGGGGGAAATGACCCTGGTACCCCTGGTGGGCTGCATATAGCCCTTCAGAACAGCGGAGTTAGGCTGTTAGCAGACCAATTTGGGGTGCTGCTAGTAAAATTAAAATGCGGATTCATGTTATTTGCAGACCAGCCTAGAAAAATCTATAAATAGACCCTTAAGGGCACCTTGGAGGAGATCCGATTTTAGGGAATCCTCTCCTCCAGGCTAGTTTTTGGTCGGCTGCTAGTGCCCTCCAAGGTGCCCGGTTGAGCTCTGGTTTGGGAGGGGAAGCTCTCTAAGAACTTCCGGGTGTGTGGCGGGACCTCCTCGCTTCAGCCTTGGGTCTATTCACATTCTCACATCCACCGTCAAGAGAGTCTAGTGAGGGAGAAGTAAGCACCGGCTACACCCCCAGTGGGTCCGAACTCAAGAGACCTGTTGCAGGTTTCAACATTTTTGGTGCGGTGAGCGTGGACCGTAGCCGGTGAAGGAAAATCTCAAGTTAGGTTCGATGACAGGAGATGGCGGGAATGGTTCTGACTCAGGCCACTCGCAGCCACCCGCGACAGGAGAGTGGCTGGAGATGTTTGAGAAGTTCAAGCGAGAGGAGGTCCTGCAGACAGTTCTCGCAGCAAGGAGCGAGTGCGAGACCCCGGCAGTCCCCGTGGTTCCACCCCTGCAGATCGGCGAGAACGCACCAGGGCAGCGACCGGGGAAGGAGGTGCCAGCAGAAGGGAGTGCGCGAGATCTCCCGGGGCGGCAGCTATTCAGCAGTCCGGCGAGTGCTGAGGTGTGCGAGCTGGGCCCGCGCGAGAAGACCACTCGCCGAACAGGAGAAGGGAGCCCCTTTTGCGAGATGATCCTCTCGGCCCCAGTGCCAAAGGGGTTTCGTGGGCTGGAGATGTCCTACTACACCGGCAAGGAGGATCCAGTCGTGCACCTGCAGTGGTTTGAGGACATGACCTCAATCCTTCCCATGACAGATGCTTTTCAATGCCGACTCTTCGCAACCACCCTGAAGGAGAAAGCAAGAGACTGGTTCCACCAGCTTTCCACGGGTTCCATCTACACGTTTGATGATCTGCGCCGAGGCTTTCGGCTGCGTTTCTCGACGTCAAAAAAGAGGAAGAAATATGCGGAGGCTCTCTTCAAGATCAGGCAAAGGGAGGGAGAGTCCCTGGCACATTACGTGGATAGGTTCCAGGAGGAGATACACCTCGTGCAGGAGGTGCCGGGATTCGCCCTCTAGATGGCGTTCATCGTAGGGTTGCGAGACGGGTTCTTCAAGATGGACCTGAAAAGAAGACCTCCCTCATCCTTTGAAGAATTGATGGAGCGAGCACCAGAAGAGATTGAAGGGGAGGCGGCCAACCCGGAGTTCTACAAGAGGTTGGCAAATATGAGCGAGCCTGAGGTGAGGCAGCAGGAAGGAAGAAGGCGAGATGAACCCAGGGGTCAGGGGTTCGAAAGACCGCCTCGGAATTGGAGGAATCAAGAGCCCAACAACAGGTTGGGCTGGAGGCACCAAGAAGGACCGGCGAGAGGTCGGGAAGAAGGATACCAAGGAAGAGAAGCGGGAGGAATGAATCCGGGGTGGAGGCAGGGTCCCAGACCCCCTCACCCCCAAGGGAGCAAGCTATGGCAGTAGGCCGGGGAAGAGGGGCCAGAGGAGCAAGAGGGGGAAGAGGAAGAGCAAGGAGAGAGGGCAGGGTGGCGTTGCCTTATTGTGACTTTCATCAGGAAGAAGGTCACGCGACCGCCACCTGCCCAGAGTTCTTGGAGATGAGAGAGAGAGGTCAGCCACGGCGGCAGTAAGCCAGGATCGAGGAAATGCTCCCGGAGGCGGAAGAAGACCGATGCGAGGACAGGGCGGATACATGTACCAGGGGGAATCAGGGTGATTCATGGAGGGGTTGGAATAGAGGCCTCTCGCAAGAGGAGCTTCCAGGCGGTGTTCCGAAGGGACGTCGCGTCGACTTCCCAGACCCCACCCCTCTCGGAGAAGCTCACCTTCTCCTCAGAAGACATGCCAGATTATGAGGATCCATTCTGCGACGCCCTGGTGATTCAGGCAGCAATTGAGAATTTCACGGTCTCCCGGATCCTGGTAGATAACGGGAGCTCAGTGAACGTGATCTTCAAGAAGGCCTTCGACGCAATGGAGGTGGAAAAGAAGAGGGTGCAGGCCTCCGACGGACCGCTGTTTGGTTTCTCAAGAGAGCGGAAGGAGGTCGAGGGAGGTGTTGGTCTCCAGGTGACGCTAGGAGGAGTCCCAAGAAACTGCCGGTTCGTCATTGTGGACGCTCCGAGCAGCTATAACGCCATTTTCGGACGACCCCTCATCAGCGCCTTCCGGTGCGTGCCCTCATCGTCCCATCAGTGCTTAAAGCTCCATAGTGGAGGAGTCCAGGTCCGCGTCCGAGGAGATGTTAAGGTGGCGAGGCAGTGCTATGTGACTGCCGTCAACACCATTTCATGGATGGCGGATGCCGAGAAGATGGATGGGGAGATGGCGAGGCCGGAGGGGCCAGGAGAAGTGGAGAAGAGAGAAGTAGGGAGAGAGGGCGATGCCCGAGAGGAGAATATGGAGGTTGCTCGTGAGGAGCAGGAGGTCGAGCCGGTGGAGGCGGAAGGAGTCGCAGAGGAAGAGGCCCGGGTAGAAGGGCGAAAAGCAAAGGGCCAATGGGAAGAGCCAGCCCGGCTCGAGGCGGCAGAAGAGGTGGTGGAGATGGAAGTCCTCACCCAGGAAGGGAGGGTGATAGAGGTGCGGATCAGCGGGAGTCTCGGCCTGGAGGACAGGGTGAAGATGCTGGAGTGCATCCAGAGGAACGTGGATGTCTTCGCATGGAGCGCATCTGATATGCCAGGCATCGAGGCGGACGTGGCTTGCCATCGTCTCAACCTCGATCCGGAAGCCCGTCCCATCCGGCAGAAGAGGAGAACCTTCGCCAGCAAGCTCGAAGGACCCATCCGCGAGGAGGTGGCAAAACTCCTCGAAGCAGGTTTTGTATCGGAGATCCAGTACCCAGGCTGGGTCTCCAACGTCGTATTGTAAAAAAGGCCGATGGCCGCTGGCGCATGTGTGTGGATTTTTCATTATTAAATAAGGCCTGCCCTAAGGATTGCTACCCCTTGCCTCGGATCGACGCGCTGGTTGACTCAGCCGTCGGTTTTTCTGTGATGAGTTTTTTGGATGCTTTTTCAGGTTATCACCAGATCAGCATGCACCCTCCAGACGTCAAAGACGTCTCGTTCATCACCAGGGAGGGATGCTACTGCTATAAGATGATGCCCTTCGGGTTGAAAAATGCAGGAGCAACCTACCAGAAGATGATGGACCGGGTGTTTAGGGAGCAAAGGGGAAGGAACCTGGAGGTCTATGTGGATGACCTTATGGTGAAGAGCAAGTGCGTGAACTCTCACATCCAGGACCTCGAGGAGACCTTCGCCACCCTACGCAAGTACAAAATGCGCTCGAACCCCCTGAAGTGTGTGTTCGGGGCCAGTAAGGGGAAATTCCTGGGGCACCTTCTCACCCCTTGGTGGGTAGAACCTAACCGGACAAGGTGAAGGCAATAATGGAGCTGGGGTCGCCGCGGAACGCCAAGGAAGTTCAGCGCTTGACCGGAAGACTCGCAGGGCTGAGCAGGTTTCTCTCCCGAGCCGGGGAAAAATGCTCCCCCTTCTTCAAAACATTACGAGGTAACCAGAAGTTTGAATGGACAAAAGAATGCGAGGAGGCCTTCTAGGCCTTGAAGAGCCAACTCACCAAGGCTCCCCTGCTTCAGGGTCCCAAAGAGGGGGAGGATCTATATCTATATCTCGGGGTCGGGACAGAGGCCGTAAGCTCCGTCCTGGTTCGGGAGGAAGGCAAGAAGCAGCTGCCCGTCTACTACGTGAGCAGGGTCCTGAGGGAAGCAGAGCTCAGATACCCGATCTTGGAGAAGTTGGCCTTTGCTCTAGTCGTCGCGGCAAGGAAGCTCAGGCCATACTTCCAGGCCCATTCAATTCAAGTGGTGACGGACCACCCTCTCTGCCAGATCTTCGAAGGAGTGGAACACTCGGGAAGGCTCGCAAAATGGTCAATAGAGCTAAGTGAATTCAACATTGTCTTCGTCCCTCGACTATCCATGAAGGCACAGGTGGTGGCTGACTTCATGGCAGATTATGTGGCCGAGATGAAGGAAGATGGAACCCCTCGTCACGTTCCGTGGAAGCTGCTGGTGGACGGGGCTTCGGGCAAGAATTCACTCGGAGGAGGGGTGGTGCTGGAGAGTCCCCAAGGGGTAAAGATCGAGCAGACACTAGTGATACACTTCCCAATCACCAAAAACCAGACAGAGTATGAGGCGGTGATCGCCGGTCTACGGTTGGCCCAAGAGCTCGGTGTCCATGACGTGGAGGTCCTCACCGACTCCATGGTAATAGCCTCTCAGATCAGGGGAGAGTTCGAGACGAGGGAGGCTGCGCTCATAAGGTACTTGGCCAAAGTGAGAGGTCTCGTGGGAGCGTTCAAAACTTTCTCCATCCAGCACGTCCCGTGGGAGGAGAGCACCCCGGCAGATCGGTTGGCCAAATCCGGTCCACAGGCCGGGGGAACCCTGACGGACCTATTCCGCCCTTCGATCGAAGAGGGGGAGCTCATGGAAGTAGAGCAGCGGCCCTCCTGGAAGGATCCCTTCGTCACCTTCCTTGCAACAGGAAAGTTTCCAGAGGAAGTCCCGGACCAGAGGCGCTTCCGATATAAGTCCGCCTACTACGTGCTCCACGAGGGGGACTTGTATCGGAAGACCCTCTCGAGCCTCCTGGCCTGATGCGTTTCAGAGGAGGAGGTCCCAAAGATCTTGGAAGAGGTCCACTCCGGCGAGTGCGGTAGTCACTCGGGGAGTAGGATGTTGGAGGCAAGAATAGTGAGGCAGGGGTACTTCTGGCCGACCCTAAGTAAAGACGCGGCAGCCTTCGCTAAGAGGTGCCAGAAGTGCCAAATGTTCGCCCCGCTTCAGCTCATGCCAGCTCAGAGGCTAAAGAGTATCACGGCACCCTGACCATTCGCCATATGGGGGATGGATCTGGTAGACCAGTCTAGTGGGCAGAGGAGGTTTCTCCTAGTAATGATTGACTACTTCTCAAAGTGGTTGGAGGTCAAGGCGTTGGCTAAGGTCACCTCCCAGGTAATCCGCAACTTCGTATGGGGGGAGATCATTTGTCGACATGGGCTTCCACAGGCCATAGTCACGGATAATGGTCCGCAGTTCGCAAGCGAGGAATTCATCAGCTTCTGTGACCAGCTGGGGATAGACCTCAGGTTTGCATCCGTTCACCATCCCAGGAGCAACGGGCAGGTTGAGGCGGCAAACAAGGTCATTGTGAACCTGCTCAAGAAGAAGGTGGAAAATCTGAAGGGCAATTGGGTGGAACAGCTTCCATCGGTCTTGTGGGCCCTAAGAACTACCCCCAACACCGCCACGTGAGAGACCCCTTTCAAGCTCTCTCACGGCTGCGAGGCCGTCATCCCCATAGAGTTCGAAGTTATGACACCACGGGTAAAGGCCGCCGCAAGCAGAGAGGAAAGTTGGAAAGCCGAAAATGAGATGGAGTTGCAGCTCTCCCTCGACCTCATCGAGGAAGCTCGGGACCTGGCAGCCATTCGCCAAGAAGAGGTCAAGCGGCGGATGGCCAGATATTTCGACAAGCACGTCAGGGTCAAGCAGTTCGAGAAGGGAGATCTGGTGCTCAAGAAGGTCGACGCGGCCGGAAGGTCCGCCGCAGTGGGAAAACTTAACCCCAACTGGGAAGGCCCCTATGTCGTGGAAGAGGCACTAAAGTCTGGGGGGTATCGCCTTCAGAATGTGGAGGGCCAACCTCTCAGCCACACATGGAGTGGTGACGATCTTAAACGTTTCTATCCCTGAAATTATGTAATGAAAATGTTTTTGAAATAAGAATATTCTGTTTAACATGTGTGTTTGAGATTGATACTGCAGCTTGTAGGAAAAACTCCGAAAGCTCCCAAAATGGCCCCGAGCAGACCCGCTGTCCAGGCTCTCATCTAGCTGGCAGGTCCGAAGGCTCACTCGGTGGCAGGTTCCAAGGCGTTGAGAAAATGGCCCCGAGCAGACCCGCTGTCCAGGCTCTCATCTAGCTGGCAGGTCCGAAGGCTCACTTGGTGGAAGGTTCCAAGGTGTTGAGAAAATGGCCACGAGCAGACCCGCTGTCCAGGCTCTCATCTAGCTGGCAGGTCCGAAGGCTCACTCGGAGGCAGGTTCTATGCGAAAGAAAAGAAGGCCCCGAGCAGACCCGCTGTCCAGGCTCTCATCTAGCTGGCAGGTCCGAAGGCTCACTCGGAGGCAGGTTCTATGTGAAAGAAAAGAAGGCCCCGAGCAGACTCGCTGTCCAGGCTCTCATCTAGCTGGCAGGTCCGAAGGCTCACTCGGAGGCAGTTTCTATATGAAAGAAAAGAAGGCCCCGAGCAGACCCGCTGTCCAGGCTCTCATCTAGCTGGCAGGTCCGAAGGCTCACTCGGAGGCAGGTTCTATGTGAAAGAAAAGAAGGCCCCGAGCAGACCCGCTGTCCAGGCTCTCATCTAGCTGGCAGGTCCGAAGGCTCACTCGGAGGCAGGTTCTATGTGAAAGAAAAGAAGGCCCCGAGCAGACCCGCTGTCCAGGCTCTCATCTAGCTGGCAGGTCCGAAGGCTCACTCGGAGGCAGGTTCTATGTGAAAGAAAAGAAGGCCCCGAGCAGACCCGCTGTCCAGGCTCTCATCTAGCTGGCAGGTCCGAAGGATCACTCGGAGGCAGGTTCTATGTGAAAGAAAAGAAGGCCCCGAGCAGACCCGCTGTCCAACCTCTCATCTAGCTGGCAGGTCTGAAGGCTCACTCGGAGGCAGGTTCTATGTGAAAGAAAAGAAGGCCCCGAGCAGACCCGCTGTCCAGGCTCTCATCTAGCTGGCAGGTCCGAAAGCTCACTCGGAGGCAGGTTCTATGTGAAAGAAAAGAAGGCCCCGAGCAGACCCGCTGTCCAGGCTCTCATCTAGCTGGCAGGTCCGAAGGCTCACTCGGTGGCAGGTTCAAAATCCTCAGGGGGTGACCTCAAGAGCACTCGCATTGACCACGCGCGGGAGAAACGACCTCACTTCACTTTCATGATTACCTAAGCGAAACCCCGGTTTGGGCGAATGGTAAGGAAGTGCGAGTGGGGGAGGCAGCGGAAAGCGAAAGGGAGAGACACGCCCAGGTCACCCTCGAGCATTCGCTAGGTGGCCGGGGCAGTTGCACTACAGTTTAAACGTCCTAATGAGCCTAGCGAGATATATCGGCGAATGAGAAAGAATTAACGTCCTAGCGAGCCTAGCGAGACATAACAACAAATGAGAAAAAGTGGAGATAGCACAAAAATGGAGAGCACAAAAATCGTGGCCAATATACATATATTTCAAGGGCACTCGCCCGGCTCATGATTACATTCGAAAGATTTTAAGTAAAAGATTACAAAAAACACGGTCCAGCTCAGGGGTCGGCAGGCTTCTCGCCAGAAGATCTATCACTCTCGCCTGAATCCGGTAGGAGGGCGTCTTCTCGCGGCTCGCCATCCTCATCTTCCGGGAAGGGGATCGGGATGAAGAGCTAGCTCAGGGACGACCTGCCGAGCAGAGAGGCATTCAGCCTCTTCCTTCAGGTACCCAGCCTGCCGCAACACCTGCAGCGCATGCTTCACGGCGCTCTGGGCGTTCTCCTGCATCAATTGCTCCAGCTCGTGGTGGGGATAGAAGTGCCCCCCGCTCCCCGAGGCGAGTGCCGAGACCTCGGCTTCTCGCGACCGCTGGGCCTCGGCCTTGGCCAGCCGAACTTCGTCTTCAAGGCCAGCCACCCGAGCACGAAGGATCTCGGCAACGGTGGTGTCCTAAGAATAATCATAAAGGTGGTAAGAAGAAAGTACATCAATCGGCAACAGGCCACTCGCGGTGGTGAAGAAAATATATACCTTCGCAACGGGGAGGCGGGCGAGAAGGGTTTCCGCAGCTGCCAGCTTCGTCCTGAGCTCCTGCGCCTCGGCAGAAACGACGGCCCTGGACTCCTCAACCTCCGCCAAGCTCCGCGCCAGTTTGATGCTCCGGCGCGAAGACATATGCGCGAGCTCGAGCGCCCGCAGCATGGCCCGGGCGGTCTCATGGGCGAGGACCTGAGTCGTCTCGGCATCATAAACCTCAGCATCCTCCCGACCGTAGAGGGCATACGCGATGGCATAGGCCTCACCACTTGCGAGGTCGCTCTCTATCCACGATGGATGAAGGGTGGAGAGCGAGACCCTGTTGGCGTTCCTGTCCCACTTTACCAAGGGAGCCCCCGAGGGGTCCACGTACTTCTCGCCGCTGGGGAAGTTCCGGTGGTCCCTGGGCAATGGAGGCGGCGGCAGCGACGATCCCGCGCGAAGGGTGGTCTCGCCTGGCGTACCCACCCCCGGGGTTTGAGTCTGAGCACTCGCCCCTAGGATCTCGTCCAAGACCCCCTTTCCCTTGGCGGAGGGGGATTCTTTGATTTCTTGGAAGAAGAGGAGGTCAGCGCCCCAGGCTTCCGCTTCTTTCCGCTGGGCTTGGAGGAGGAGGGTTCTTCCCGACAGGCATCCACTGCAGCCTGTGCGAAAGACACAGAAGCCCCAGCGGGACGCGGCGGATGCAGGGGAAAGCTGCGCACGCCTGCATAATATTGCGAATGATTTAGCGAATGATATAAGAGTCACAAGATCGAAACGAACGAAGTCCCAAAAACTTACCCTCGCCCTGCGGAATGAGCGGGAGCGAGTTGACGTTTCGCCGGAGATAGACGAGGTCCATCCCGTGCTCCAAGATGTATTGGTGGAGTTTGGCCTCGTGCCCCCCTAGGGTCAGGGGGGCGGAAGGTTGACTCATCCTCCTGCACCGGGGCGAGAAGTGTATTTCCCAGGTTCCCGCTGACGAAGAGGAAGCGCCGAACCCAGTCGTGGTTCTTATTCGGGAGCCCGTAATGCTTGAGCGGGTTCAGACCCGAGAAGAATGAGATGCCGTTGGTGCAGCGAAATGTGTAGAGCTTTCGGAAGACGGGGAGCGAGAACTCGATCCCCTCTTCTCGCAGATAGCTCGCGTACCCGACCAGCATGGCGATGGAGTTGGGGTTGAGCTGGCCGGGCACGACTCCATAATATCTGAAGGTCTGGCGGAGTTCCGGCCAGATGGGAAGGCGAAACCCCACCTCGAAGTGCTCTAGCGGGATCGCAAGAGCACAGGGCGAGATGGAGTTTAGGCGCTCGTCCGGCCTGGGCTTTCGCGCCTCGAACCCAGGCGGGATGTAATCCGCGACCGCAGTCAAGTAAGCCTCGTCGGAGAGGTCGCATGAATCGAAGGTGTGGTTGACGAACGCGCTGGCGCACCTGGCTCTGCCTTCCGCATCACCACCCATGACGCGAATGACGAAGGATAAGAAGGCAGCAGAGAAGGGAGAAGCGCGAGTGCTAGCGCGAGGAAAGAGAAGGAGCGGATGGTAAGGTATTTAATACGGTGGTTGAAAGGCCTATTTATAGAAGGGCTAAACGGCGTTTGGGCTTTCGAGGTAACGGGTGTGCAGATAGCAGTCGCGCCTTCCCGACGCCTCGGAACCCGGGCCGACCCCTCTCGCCCAGTAATGACAAGTGCCCTGTGGCTATTCACTCATCGACTACGCGAAAGAGGTTAAGAAAGCATTCAGCAATAATAAAACATTCGGCAATGCCCAAGCAAGATATATGAAATAAAAGACAAAGAATAGAGCATTCGCAAAACACAGGACGTAAGATTATTACAAACAGAAATAAAAGTTCAGCATCCGCGCTACAGAAAGCAGAAAAACTGCAAGAAGGGCGAATGAAGGCTGGCTCAATACTCCTCCCAGACCCACCGACCTCGCTTTCGCGACCCAGCTTCCAGGGGCATTCGCGGACGAAAATATGCGAGCATGTTGGTGATCTCATGGGAAGCCAGTTGGAGTTGGTCCCGGGCTCGCGCGGCGTGTCTTTCGGGAGACAACTCCCCTCCTTCACCCCCCAGGCGCTCCACCGTCGTGAGAATGCGCGAGTAGTCCCACTGGAGGTCCTTTAACTCACGCGCGACTCTCAGCCGCACGTCGTCCACCTGGCCGGCAACATTTCGCTGGATGTGGATGAGCTTCCCCAAGACCTCCGATATCCGATCCTTCAGGGTCGCGTGATCCGAGGAGTCGCCCAGAAAGTCAGCGAGATCCCCAGGGGAAGGGAGAGGCGAGAGCATCCCCTCTCCCCCCTCGTAGTAGGAGTCAAAGGGGAGGCTTCCCGATAGCCTGCGAAATCACGACTAGGTCAGTAGTGGTAAAATATGCGAGTACGATAGGAGCGGGTGAGTGAACTGACCTGGGGTGGGGTCCTGGTGACCTGAAGGACGAGACGAATGGAGGTGCGTTCCAAACAGCCCGGCGGGAGGTAGGACCTTTCCCTTTCCAGGACGGTAGGGCTGTGAGGTAGGAGCTGGGGCATCCGCAGGATCATCCGCGCGACCCTGCTGACCGGATCCCTTCTGGGGGGACACCCTCGACTCATCCGCAAGCACGGAGGGGTTCGGTCGAACAGGGGAACTCGGAGGAATAGAGTTCCGCAGCGAAAGGTTGGGGTCGAGGGCTACAAAAAACAGTGGTCAGCAGCGAGCAGCATGAATGATGAATCTAAAGGGGGTTACAACTTACCGGACTGCAATGATGTCTCGCCCGGAGGAGGCGGAGGAGCAAGGTCCCGATCTGGAGGCCTCTCGTCCGGGGGAGGTGGCACTGCGACACTGCTCGAGACGGCCCCGTGGCCGGTCTCGGGCATCGAGATCCCCTGCGAATGGTCAGAGCGAAGGCAGGGTAAGGAGAGGAACTAAGCAGAGGGACGAGAGGAATCCTCATACCTGCGTCCCGAGGTCCGGAGGGTTCCTTGCCGGAAGAGTATCCGCCGGCGGGGTCCTCGTCGGAGGAGTGCCTGCAGGGGATTCCGAGACAGTCTCGCCTCTCTGACGATTCAGTCGAATCGCCTTGGCTCGACGCGAGACGTAGGGGGCATTCGGATCCCGTTTAGACAAGAGCCAGGGAGCAAATCTGGCTGCCTTGGGGGCAGTTACAGCTTGGGCCGCGGCCAGACGCTCGATCATCTCCAGCGAGAGGGGTCTCGCGGAAGGCTTGTGAGAAGACATTGATATCAATGCGGGACTAAGAGAAGGAAGAAGCTCCGAATCATGGGTCGTCAACGCTCCATGAAGTTCTGACATAAAGAGATATATATAGGACAACGGTGGGACCCACAGAATCTTGTGAAAGTCCAGTCAGCAAGCACTCACCGAATACAGGGTTGGACTGTTCTTTCCGAGCGTAGTAACCACTCGCAAAGAGCGTGGATTGTGTACATCCCGTATTCGCCGAGTGGGCCCCTCAAGCCAAGTGGCGAGACCTGGGTCAGCTCGATCATTCGCCCCGCCTAGGAGGTGGAAGTACCCCCGGTTTGGTGGGGGTAAGGTGCAGAAGAGAAGGAGCCAGGCGAGTGGTGCTCTCACGGACCACTCGCCCGGAAGCGCGGGCACTCGCCCAGCAAGGCGGGTGCCCAGCGAGTGGTGCCCTCACGGACCACTCGCCCAGGATGATTTAAGGGGGAAATGACCCTGGTACCCCTGGTGGGTTGCATATAGCCCTTCAGAACAGCGGAGTTAGGCTGTTAGCAGACCAATTTGGGGTGCTGCTAGTAAAATTAAAAGGCGGATTCATGTTATTTGCAGACCAGCCTAGAAAAATCTATAAATAGACCCTTAAGGGCACCTTGGAGGAGATCTGATTTTAGGGAATCATCTCCTCCAGGCTAGTTTTTGGTCGGCTGCTAGTGCCCTCCAAGGTGCCCGGTTGAGCTCTGGTTTGGGAGGGGAAGCTCTCTAAGATCTTCCGGGTGTGTGGCGGGACCTCCTCGCTTCAGCCTTGGGTCTATTCAGATTCTCACATCCACCGTCAAGAGAGTCTAGTGAGGGAGAAGTAAGCACCGGCTACACCCCTAGTGGGTCCGAACTCAAGAGACCTGTTGCAGGTTTCAACATCGACGACACAGGTGATTATCACGACGATACAGCCCGCCATCAACGCTACCGCCCTTGATCCTTTTATCCACTCTTTAGGGGTTGGACCCCAACAAACTCCCCCTCCAGACCGTAAAGAGGAGTTTCCCAACTTGACACCTTCAGGTGGGCTTCATGTCGATCAGCAACCGACACAACTCGTGCATTTCCCTTGGCACGACCTTCGTCATCATATCCGAAGGATTTTCATCCGTGTGGACTTTCTCCACCTTCAGCAGCTTCTCCTCGACAGCGTCTTGTATCCAATGATACCTTACATCAATATGCTTTGTCTTGGAGTGGTAGGCGGGGTTCTTGGCCAGAAAAATGGCGCTCTGACTGTCACTGTACACAGTGAACACCTCTTGCTGGAGTCCAAGTTCAATCATGAACTTCTTCATCCACAAGATGTCTTTAGATACTTCCGTCAACGCAATATATTTTTCTTCCGTCGTCGACAGTGCCACGCACTTCTGCAACCTCGACTGCCACGACACATCTCCCCCTGCACAAGTAACGACATATCCAGATGTGGACCTTCAGGAATCAACAACTCCTGACATATCTGAGTCAGAGTACCCCACCAGCATTGACGACCCTCCACCAAACTGCAAGCATATGCTTGTGGTACCTTTGAGATATCAGAGTATCCACTTCACCGCATCCCAATGGATCATCCCTGGATTCGCCAGATATATGCTCACTACTCCCACTGCATAAGCTATGTCTAGCCTCGTGCAGACCATATCATACATCAAACTCCCTACTGCAGATGCATAGGGGATCTGGCTCATCTCCTCCACTTCCTTCTCAGATTAAGGGCACTGAGAGCTAGATAGCTTGAAGTGTCCACCCAACGGAGTAGCTACCACCTTGGCCTTCTCCATCATGAACCTCTTCAGCACCTTCTCTACATACTCAGCTTGAGATAGCCATAACAGACCCGCACTCCTATCCCTGGTGATCTTCATCCCTAGGATCTTCTTTGTTGGTCCCACGTCCTTCATCTCAAAGGACTCACCGAGCTTTTTCTTCAGCTCAACAATACTGGTCTTGTCATCACTGACAATCAGCATGTCATCCACATACAACAGTAGAACTGTAAAGGTTCTTTTAGTCCTCTTCACATAGACACAGTGATCATCCCTGGTCCTTTAGAACTTGCTCTTCAGCATGAAGGAGTCAAACTTCTTGTACCACTGCCTGGGTGCTTGCTTCAACCCATAAAGACTCTTCTTGAGTCGGCAGACCAAATGCTCCTTGCCCTTGGCCTCAAATCCTTCGGGCTGCTCCATGTACAGCTCCTCCTCCAGATTTCCATGCAGAAAAGCAGTCTTGACATCCATCTGCTCAACGTAAAGATTCATGGAGGCAGCCAACCCCAACACCAGTCTGATAGAGGACATTTTCACTACTGGTGAAAATATCTCATCAAAGTCTAGACTATGTCTTTGACTGAACCCTTTAACTACCAACCTTGCCTTGTACCTGGGCTGGGAGATATTTTCATCAGACTTCAGCTTGAATACCCATTTGTTCTTCAAAGCTTTCCTCCCCTTTGGTAGTCTGACCAAGTCATAGGTCTCGTTCTTTTGGAGCGAGTACAACTCCTCCTCCATCGCTGCTGCCCAAGACTCTCTGTCTTCAGATCTCTGAGCCTCCACAAAAGACTCAGGCTCACCACCATTAGTAAGCAAGATATAATCTTGCGGTGGATATCTGGTGCTGGGCCTCCGTGCTCTGTCAGACCTCCTGAGGGGCACCTCCACCATCGGTGGAACATCAACAGGCAAAACTCCCCCTTCATCTGGAATCTCATCCTGATCTGGAATCTCATCCTGATCTGGAATCTATACATCTGCTTCTTCAGCACGCCCTTCATCAGCGCCGGCATTCTCTAGCTCAAAAACTGCATCAAAACTCTCCACAACATATGGATCATGTGGCTCAACAACACTTTGCTCACCAATAATCTGATCTTCCACGAAGACCACATCCCTACTTCTGATGAGCTTCTTCTTCACTGGATCCCAGAGTCTATAGCCAAACTCTTCATTTGGGAATCCCAACAAGATGCACTCACGGGACTTCTCATCAAGCTTCGATCTCTCCTCTTTGGGGGCATAAACATGTGCCCTGCAACCTAACACTCGCACGTGTCCATACAGCACCTCCTTCCCGGACCAAACACGCTCTGGGATATCTCCATCCAACGGTGCATAGGGGGACAGATTGATCAAGTGCACTGCAGTTTGTGCAGCCTCTGCCCATAACTGCTTGCCAATACCTGCTTGAGAGATCATACACCTGATCTTCTCAACAATCATCCTATTCATCCTCTCCGCCAGACCATTCTGTTGAGTGTTCTCGGGACTGTCTTCTCATGCACGATGTCATGCACCCTGCAGTAGGCATCAAAGGCACCAATGTATTCACCCCCATTATTAGATCTTACCTGTTTGATCTGCTTCCCGGTCATCTTCTCTACCTTTGCCCTGAACTCCATGAACTTTGCCAAGACATCACTCTTATGCTTCAAGACATAAGTACAGACCTTCCTCGAGTGATCATCTATGAAAGTAACAAAGTAAGCTGCCCCGCCCACTGACCTGGGCTCAATAGGACCACACACATCAGTGTGTATCAGGTTCAGCAGCTCCGCCTTCCTCTTTGATTCAGCCTGCGCAAAGGATACTCGTCTCTGCTTGCCAGCCAAGTAGTGAGCACAAGTATCAGGAAGCTCTCCTGACAACTCTGGAAGAACCTTATTCTTCACCAAGATCTTTAGATTCTTCTCACTGATATGGCCAAGTCTGTGATGCCACAACTCCATGGAGTTATCTTCAGCAGCATTCACACTCGGGCTGCAGATCTTGGCCTTTGCTCGGTTCAAACCGCAACACTTCTTTCCCCTTGCCATCACCAAAGAGCCCTTCACCAACCTCCAGGCTCCTCTGCCTTCAATGCTGGTAAGCCTCCATCATCCAGTCTACCAACAGAAATGAGGTTCATCCTCAAATCAGGAATATGTTTGACATCATTAAGGATAACCTTCCCAAGATCATTCTCCAGGTGGACGTCACCACTGCCAACGATCTTCGACACACCGACATTCGCCATCCAAATAGTGCCAAGATCTCCTATAGCATATGAGTGAAAGAAATCTCTGCGAGGAGTGTAGTGGTAGGATGCACCACCATCCACTACTAGTCAGTGTCAACACACTCCTGGCATGCCGACCCACTGCAATGTAAGCACATCGACTCAACTTCAGCAATCGAGGCCGCACCAACACCCTCACTGGATTCTCCTGACTCCTTCGCCTTCCCCTTCTGATCTCTCTGTATTTTGAAGCAGTCCTTTCTGTAGTGGCCCTTCTTCTTGCAGTAGAAGCCCTCAACCTCCTTCTTGGACTTACTCCTGGACTTGCTCCTGGAGTTGCCTCTTTGCTTCCCCTCTTTCTTCATCGGCCTGCCCCTTCCCTCCATGAGGTAGACATCCGACGTAGAGGTTCCTGAGTCCTTCCTTCTCAGCTCTTCGTTCAACAGACAGCTCGTCACCATCTCCATTAACACGATGCCTTCAGGTGCTGAATTGCTCAACGACACCACAAGAGTCTCCCAACTCTCTGGTAAGGAACTAAGGATCATCAAGGCCTGTAGTTCATCCCCCAAGGTGATCTTCATTGCCTCCAACTGATTGATGATGCTCTGGGCAAGGTTCAGATGCTCTGTCATCTGAGAACCTTCCTTATACTTCAAATTCACAAGCTTTCTGATCAGGAAAGCCTTATTACCCGCTGTCTTCCTCTCGTACAGCGCTTCAAGCTTTCTCCATAAATCCTGAGCCGATGACTCAGTGGATACATGGTGGAAGATAGAATCATATAGCCACTGCCGGATGAACCCCACTGCCTTCCGGGCATCTTCTTCCACTCATCCTCATCTAACATGGTAGCCGGTCTCCCTGACAATGGAGTATAAAGATCCTTGCAAAACAAGAGATCCTCCATGTAACACCCCAGTTTTTATTGTTCTGCGAGTTAACGCCGGGCGGTAGGTACTACCGCCGGCGGTAGGTAAATGCGAGAGGTCGACGATCGCCGAAGGGGCGCGTTTTCGTCGAACCACTAGCACGGCGCGGTAGTGCTAGCGCGGCGCGGTAGAAGGTGACTATAAAGTGAAAAACGAGGTCTGTTGCTAGCGCGGGGCGATAGCCCTACCGCTGGCGTTAGGTCTTCTTCTCAGCGGGGAGCCGCTGAGATGGCAAGGGGGTTCGCGGAGCTAGCGCGGCGCATTAGCGTTACCGCCGCGCGGTAGCTGACGGAACCAGATTTGTAAATAGCTAATCTGGGCGTCCGTTTGGTTTACATCTTGATCGGACGGCTGTGAGGGGTTCGTGGGAGAACCCTGAGTAGGGCTGAGAAGGTTTCCTTTCATCATTCCTTTTCTTTTTGGTTTTTGAGGGCTTGAGAGAGAGGAGGGGTTTGGAGGAGGAAGAGAGCTAATTCCTGCCATTGTTGGAGCTTCAGATCTCCGTTCACCGATCCGAGACCGGCAACGCATAGGGGACGTCGAGGCGCTTCTTCTCCTTCATTCGTTTGCAAGTTTCCCATGGTTAGGAGGAAATCTCAAAAGGTAACGACATTTCTCCTCCCGGTCTTTAGGATGCGTGCATGACATCTCTTTTTCCTCTCTTTTTCTGCATTTTGGCACCGGATCCGTCGAGTGAGAGGGATCTGGCTCTCCTTGGTTCAAGAGGAACCATCGGGTCGATTGAGTCCGTCCCCAACATGATTTTGCATTAGAGATCTGCTCTGTTAGCGGAATAGGCATTGTGGTTGAAGCCGGAATCGCGACTGTTGGTCCGATTCGGTGATGTTGTTTGACGCGCATTTTAGGGATTTTACTTGAAATCCGATTACGGCGAAAACGTCGTTGTGATGCCCTTGTAATTTTGTATGAGAACGAATGTTGGTTTGTGGGCGGGGAAATATTGTGCGTGAGTTATGGCTTGTGATGCTTGTTTGTATTGTGAAGGCACGGAATTGTCTTGTGGTCGGCTAACCGGCCCGTGATATTGCAAGTCATGTGTGGAGGGTGTCCCGGCAAGACAAGTCCCCCCTTATGTGTTGATTGTAGTGAAATTGATGAGTACCCTATGGTTGTGATATGATGCGATGATGGAGGCAAGAACAAGTGAGCTGATGGATGAGCCCGATGGCATGGTGGGCCAGGCGCGGTGGGATCACGACATGAGTTCTTGGCCTTGGGCTACGATGCCCTTTGGGGGAAATGATGAGTACCCTATGGTTGTGATATAATGCGATGATGGAGGCAAGAACAGGTGAGCTGATGGATGAGCCCGATGGCATGGTGGGCCAGGCGCGGTGGGATCACAACATGAGTTCTTGGCCTTGGGCTACGATGCCCTTTGGGGGAAATGATGAGTACCCTATGGTTGTGCAGTGATGGATGATGTATGATGATGTGTTAGATTCATACGCATTAGGGTGTCTTGGGTGAAACCCGGGTTTGCATTCATATTGCATTTGTAGGCCCCTTTTATTACTTGCTTAACATAGAAACGTGGATGATAGTTGTGACACTCATGCCTGTTATTTATGTTGTTTTTCTTTATATACATGTGCATACGAAGTGCTGACTTGCAGGGTGAAGTAGTTCCCCGGGGTCCGCTAGGACGGCCGGGAGGAGGGGTGTTGTTACACCGTTTTTGGTCAGCCATAACTGACCCTCGTTTACCGCTCTTTGTGATTTGGATGCAGGCCAATGATCACAGGCTGTACCTAGCTCGCCGGCCAAAAAGGCCTAAGCCTCATGAAGTGTTTACTTTTGTTTTCCTGCATTTCTGTACTTTTATTTTGATGTTCCGGCTTGCATGCCGAGGTAGCTTAGGGAAATTAGTTTTCCCCTCTTTTGGGATTTCATTTTGTGTTGAATGTTTGATGACTTGGACACCGGTTTTGTAAGGCCTTAAGACCAGTTTTACTCCTATATAGTCGTGGACAATCTCTGTATTTCTTAGTTTTGTTTCTGCTGTGTTGTCTGAGTTTTGAGTTGGGTAGTTATATCATCTTTTAATACTGAAGCTGTGGCGGTTATATGTTGTGGGGTCCCGATCGGACCTATATTATATAGTCATTATAGGGGAGGTGTTAAAATTTGGTATCAGAGGGAGGTTGAGTGTTCTTGCGAGGTCTAGTGTTTTCAGATCGCATAAAGAGATTGTCCACATAGGAGTATTGTGCGGGATCATGAGTATCCCTGTGTTCGAGTCTCGCGAGTAGAGCTTGATTAGTTTGTTTCCTTGATTGTGCTAGGAAGTTGGCGACAATGCGGGGACGTCGAGGAGGCAGGAGGAGCCTCCGGGGAGCAGTGCTACTGCTCCGGGCCTCATGATTGTGGGCATGTCCCCGGCTGATTTCTGTCGTATGCTAGCAGAAGCTTTGGTGTCAGCTCTAGCGGTGAGAGTGCCGTCGGTTGCGACACCTGTCACACAAGATGGAGCTCGAGAGTTGACAGTTCCTAGAGCGTTGGAGAGATATCCTGACCAAGCCCAGAGTCGAAAGGACGTTGGAGCAGAGCGATGTGAAGGGGAACCTTCCAAATCTTAGTGGAAATCAGAGGGAAGCCGAGGAAGGAAAAGATTTCGTTCTTGTAAGCCTAGTGGGAGAAGCGGTGCAGCTTCTGGGGAGATCCGCTCCAAAGGACCCATGTCGTGCTTTAAGTGTGGCAAGGTGGGCCACATCGCTCGGTTCTGTTCCGAGGGTGGAGCTGAGTCGGTGCAGGGGCTGGAGCAGTCGGTGCGTTCCGGTCTTAGTTATGCGAAAAAGGGAAAATCAGTGGAGTCGAGCGCTTCACGCTTTCCTCCGGTGCAGCCTAGTGATTCTGCCCTTGGGCAGCAAGAGACGTTTCGTCAACCCGATGTGACGGCAGGTACGAAAAGTTAAATTTTCGTTTGTTATCTTAAAGCTGCTTGCGATCTTTCGTATTTGTTGTGCGCGTATCTAGGTTTCGTGCTAGTCTTTGGTTACCCCTCTCGAGTGTTGTTCGACACGGGAGCGTCACACTCTTTTCTTGCGGGAAGCTTTACCTGGGGGATCAGTGTTGAGTCTGTCAAGGTAGAGGTGGTACTGAGCGTGCGCATACCGAATGAGTCTTTCATGACCACCGTGAGGGAAGGATGCATCGTGTTGCAAATTTGCGATTGTGATTTCGACTTGGTAGCAGCGATTCTGCCACTGGCCGAATTTGGCGTTACCTTAGGGATGGACTGGCTTGCAGAGCAGCGAGCTAGTATCGACTGCCAGTTGAAGGTGGTAACCCTGAGAGGCAAGGGTAGAGTAGAGGTCAAGTTTGAAGGCCTAAGCGGAGTGGCTTGCTCCCTGATTTCCGCCATGCAAGTGAGGCGTGCGGTAAACAAAGGAGGCGAGGCGTTCATAGCTTTGTTGGAGACTCACTCCACAAAGTTGGCTATTGGAGATGTTCCGATGGTGGAAGAGTTTGAGGATGTATTCCCCGAGAAGCTTCCGGGAGCACCTCCTCAGCGTGAAATTGATTTTTTTCGACAGAGTTGGTACCGGGTGCGAGGTCGGTGTCGCGTCCTCCATTAGGATGGCACCAAAGGAACTGGCCGAGCTTAAGGTTCAGTTGCAAGAATTGTTAGAGCAAGGGTACTTTAGGCCCAGCTCTTCGCCGTGGAGCACGCCGGTATTGTTCGTGAAGAAAAAGGACGGAAGTATGCAGTTGTGCATTGATTACCGTGAACTGAATAAGTTGACCGTCAAGAATAAATACCCGATTCCCCGAATCGATGATCTGTTCGACCAGTTAGTGGGGTCGATGGTGTACTCTAAGTTGGACTTGAAGTCGGGGTACTACCAGTTGAAGATTCGGGAAAAGGACACTGCCAAGACAGCGTTTGGGACTCGGTATGGCCACTATGAGTTTTCGGTGATGCCGTTCGGACTGACGAACGCGCCATCTGTGTTCATGGATTTGATGAACAGGGTTTTTTCGACCGTTTTTTTTTATTCGTTTGTGGTAGTGTTCATAGATGATATTTTGGTATATTTGAAATCGGAAGCGGAGCACGAGTCTCATCTGAGATTAGTGTTGCAGACGCTGAGGGAGAACCAGCTTTATGCGAAGTTCTCAAAGTGCGAGTTTTGGATCGAGAAGGTGGCATTTTTGGGTCACGTGATCAGTGGAGATGGGGTGGCGGTAGATCCGGCGAAGATTGAAGCCATTAGAGATTGGCCTATTTTGAGAATCGTGGCGGAAGTCTATAATATCCGGCCAGTCCAAAACAACACAAAGCAGCAACATCCATAAGAAGATCACCATTCAGAAGGCTATCTGCAGCCCAAGTAATAAACCAACTAGCCCAAGAGGATCAAATGAACTCAGAGACAACAATCCAAATCAAATCAGCCAACGTTACCTCTATCATAAGACCAATATATATAATGATCTGTGCCAATAGCATAAGTGCCAATAGCAAAAAAATAAATCAACATGACAAATGAAAACGAAACGAGCGAAACGAGCGTCGCAAAAATCATCGACAAATCCAAAATTTCAAATTTAAAGTGCGACGTCGTCTCGACACTGATTTTATTCTTTCATCATCGGGAATATTATTAATTATTTTTCTTTTCTTTTGTTCCGGGCCGTTACACCCTTGATCCTTTTATCCACTCTTTAGGGGCTGGACCCCAACAGTTACTTAGGAAGAATGTCTTCGAAAGCGAATGAGATCTTCGAAGGCTCGAGGGAGACCTTCGAAGATTGAAGGAAATCTTCAAGCACGGAAGGAGAACTCTTAGGAATCTTCAACAAAGCTCTCTCGGGCGTAGAAGGCAGGATGCCTTGAAATGATGAATCTGAGCTCCTTTTATAGCCTTGGGCAGGGATAGCTAGATAATTTCACCGTTGTAACCACCGTAATCACCTGACGGGCAAATCATGTTTGTCGATCTGGAGCACACAGATCGTCCTTTTTCGAATATAACCGTCTTGCCCCCTGGGAAGTTCGGGCAGTTTGGGCAGCTTCGTTGTTGGCAATGTCAACAACAAATAAAACTTGCAATCTAGGAAATTAAGAAAGATTAACTGACGCGTGCGTCAGGAATTTAGAGGCATTGTGAGCGTGCGGTGAATGCTGAGGCATTCTGAGCGCGCGAGGCGTTCTGAGCGCGGAGGTGGTCTGAGCGTGATGTGGACATAGAGATGTTTGGCGTGCGTCGCACAATTGGGAGTGTTCGATGTGCGTCGCGCAATTGAGAGCGTTTGACGCGCGTATGATACGCCCTAAATGGATATTTATATTAACTCAAGTGCACGTGTCGAATCAAGTAATAAAGTGTGAGTAGAGATCGTTCTCTCGGAGAAGTGAGTAATCTAATGCTTGCAAATACTAGTTACACCGTTTCTTTAAATCCAACCAAGTCGAATATGGTGATTTTTTAAGGTACTAAAGATTCTAACAAGGATTTAAACTAATTAGCAAATTTTAAAGATTTTAGAAATACTTCTTAACAATTGAAAAGAAAGCAGTCTTGTATTTCAGATTTCTTGTGTAAGTTGAATTGATGCATGCAAATTATATTAAGTGAGAATGTTTGATAAAATTATCTTGCAATGACTTTTATGGAAGAACTCCTCATCTCTCGAATCTCGGAGATCTTAACACTCTATATTCCCCTAGTCATCTCTAACTTAGTGCGAATAACGAGTATTGCATATAATAGAAGTCGGGAATGCTAGTAAGATGAGGGAATCTCTTCCTCTCTTCTTTACTATGGTAAACTTATGAACGACTGCATTTCTCCTCTCTCGAATCTCGAAACACACCGTAAGGATAGAAACTATTGGTTAGAAATTTACACCACTCATCTCTCGAATCTCGCGGTGCAATACGATAGCCTTCAAACTAATATTACGCACTCATCTCTCGAATCTCGTAGCGAAATAGAAGAAGAAAGCATAAGCCAAAAGTTTCATAAATAAATTCATAAGTTTCACCAAAAGTAATTCATCAAACAAAGTCAAAATGAGAAGATTACACCATCAAAACACACACAATACTCTCTTCATACAAGACTTAGAGAGTTTAGTTCATAACTACGGAAAAACGCCGCAAAATTAGAGAGATCTTACAGTACATCACGCCCGAATTTCAGTTTTCTCCTTTCTTCCCTGGTTTCCTCTTGTTTTCGAAAATGGAGAAGTTGAAAATCATGAAGAAGATGATGTTTCTCTCTCCTCTTTCCTATATATATCATACGCCAACTTTAGGAAGTCCAAATAACCAAATGGGTGTGTCTTTTCATTCTAAAACTGCAAGATTTTAAATAATTTCGGAGGTTGGATTTTTGAGTTCCGCCGATTTGTTGCAACAAATCAAAATTTGTTGCAACAAATTGTTCAGCACAGCTTTGCCTGGAATTTTCGGATCAGGGTTTGTTGTAACAAAATTAAATTTGTTACAACAAATCTTCTGCTGAATTTTTCTTCATAAAAACTGCACCGGATTTGTTGTGACTTGTTCTTAGCTTTAGTATATGATTATCCTTTGATGCTACGTCTGGAGCTTTGCATGTTCCTGCGATAAAACATACAAAAACAACACTAATGATTGCACTTAATCCAAACAACAATCTATTTATTTTATATAAACTTTTAAATCATATTTATCAAATAAATTAGCTAAAGAGTTAAAATAATGGAGTAATATAACTTCTTTTTGGGAAGTTATCAGCGTCGTGAACTTAAAGATGCTCGGCGCGCGTCGTGCAATTGGGAGTGTTCAACGTGCGTCGTGCAATTGAGAGGGTTCGGCGCGCGCCGAGCAATTGGGAGCATTCAACGCACGTCGTGAACTTAGAGTTGTTCGGCGCGCGTCGTGCAATTGGGGGCGCTCGACGCACGCCGCAAATGCGGACTTAGGAGGTGGACGCGCCATAAGCGCGGGTGCGTGATGTTCATGGTGATGCGGGCACGACTGTGGGGGCGTCAAGAGGCGCCAAGAACGACGCCCGAAGAAAGGGGGAAGGGAGCACGACAATAATCTGTCACGCGCTTTGCACTGCGACTGCTGTACGGCCTGCGCGTTGGCAACCGTGTGGCATGCGCATCGCTTGCTGCGCAGGAGGAAACTCCTCAATTAGGGAGCGCGAAGCACTCCCCAATTTGGGAATCCTGCAACAGGACACTCCCCAATTGGCTCCCCAATTGAGGAGTGTTGTAACAGGAGGTTTGCACTCCCCAATTGGGGAGCGCCACATAAGGGCGCTGACCATGTTAGCCCCCCAAATGGGGTGCTGACTTGGTCAGCGCCCTGTTTGGGCTGGGGGTGCGACAAATGCCGCACCCCATTGGTGCGACAATTGTCGGACCTCTTTGGTGCGGCAAATGCACACCTCTTTGGTGCGGCAAATGCCGTATTTCCTTGGCGCCGCAATTGTCGCCCCCTATTGGCGCGACAAATGCCGTATTTCCTTGGCGCCGCAATTGTCGTGCAACGTTTTCCACACGACATTTTTCGATTTGCACGCCGCGCGTTGCGCTTGCGTGCTCAGTGGTGCCTGCACGTATGGTAGGGCGTGGCGCAATTTCGCGAGTATGGGCACACCGACGACCGATTTGGAGTCCAAGCAGACTCGGAATTGCACGAGACTGGGCCCGTTGGAATCGTATCGGCGAGCCTATCGAGGTCGTGGCGGAAAATCATGGGTTCGACCGGGTCTGTTTTGGGGAACCCCATCAAATTCCCCCCAATTTTCGGAGATCATTTTTTGTAAGAAAATGAGTTTGAAATTTTTTCTGACGAACGTATATCTTCGGGTGTGCGAGCTCGTATAGGGGAGTTGTCGCATTTTGCGCAGTCATGATCATGTAATTGAGCAAACTTTCCGAAAGTCATCGTTTGGCTCTAAGGCAGGAAGGACTTCTGTCTCGTCCTGATTGGTGGTGAGCTTGCCGCCCAACGATTGTGTAGGAGATCGTAACTAGCTTGTCATTTAGTGTTGAGGTCTGAGTAGCTTGGTGGAGAGTTTCATGTTTATTCCGGTGTAGGGACCTTTCATTCTGTTTAACCGTGAGCGCGGTTTGGGTGCGGAATGACTATGACGGTGAAGAGCTCTCTCGTTTGAACTTATAGCTGCAGTCTGAGAGCGATCCTATTATGATGGGGAAGAGTAAAGGCATTCGAACTTTTAGTGACCGCGAGGGGGCCGACTCTGACGTTGATGTTGAGGAGTAGCTCCTGCATTTTGTATCCTTATACTTTTAGGTGTGGCTTGTACCTTTGTACTTGTGCTGTGCGCGGTATTGTTGTTGTGCTTTGTATGCCTCTTATTGGCTGTTTGTGGTGTCGGCGTTGTTCTGAACGCATGACCTTGATTAGAACCAATTTCACGGGGGAAGGGCCTCAAAGTTTTGGCGAAGGGCGGACGCTTCGTGTCGTGGCAGTGAGGTCACTCTTGTTCGATCTGTGGGCGCCCATAGAGGGGGGGGGGGGGGGTGAATAAGGGTTTTAAAAACTTTTAGGTTTAATGGAAAACTTTTGATAATTTATTAGAAATAAATTAAATCAAAAGTAAAGTGCTAGAATATTGAAAATCAAATCCATTTTATTGAATTAGTAAAGACATGATTATCAGTTATAAAATTGATTACAAAATTCGATTTCTATCACGCTAGAAATCAAGGCGAATAATATGAAAACTCTTTTTATTTTCTATACCGACTCTTCTCCCTAAGAACCGATTGACTTTAGCTGATCTATCCTCAGATACGGCCTCAAGCCGCTCTAGCCTCTCTATCCTCAGAAAGGCCTCGAGCACCCCCTAAATCTAATACCAAGACCTAGTCGACATACCCACACGACGAATTCTCCCTAGTCCTCGTAAGGCCCTAGTCGCCAACCACGCGACGAATTTCTCTACCGATAAAAAGGATAAGAGTTACAAGATTAGATAAAAGAAAAACTCTCCTTTAAATTGAACCCTTGATGCAGATGTCATTTCACTTGCAAAGGTTTGATCTGTGGCTTGAGAGTCTTCCTCTTCGATGTTCTTTAGATCCTTGGATGTCTCCAATTGATTTGAATTTATTGCAGCGAGAACACTCAATGTGAATGTTGAGAGAAAGACCTTTTATTGCCATTTTGATAGCTTTTAATCCTTGC
Organism: Dactylorhiza incarnata; assembly: GCA_033032865.1. Lineage (NCBI taxonomy): Eukaryota > Viridiplantae > Streptophyta > Magnoliopsida > Asparagales > Orchidaceae > Dactylorhiza > Dactylorhiza incarnata. Next base: position 3,462,823 of record JAWHQI010000176.1, on the reverse strand, counting down.
GCATGATTTGCTTTTTGATCTCCTCTGAAGAACTCTCTCTTTAGATGAGTGGGAAACACCCCTCACTTTTCTCTAGATGGCTAGGACTTTCATCCCTCAAAAATTTCGTCAAAAACCGTCAAGGAAAACTCATTTTCGGGCTGTTTTAAATAGAGGTTGCTGTGCAGGAAACTACAGTCGGCGGTAACTATTATAGTGGAGCGGTAGCGCGCGGTCCTCAATTCCCTTCCTCACCTTCTCTTCAATTTCGTGGATTTGGCTTTTATCTTTGGAAATTGTTGCGGGTCGCTCAGGTGTTTTGGTAGACCGATCGAATTGAACCACCTTAGCTCGGAAGAGAACCGAGCGCGCAAACAGTCAAATAGAGAGATTCGTTGAGTACACTGAGATTTTTTAACGTGGAAAACCCGGAAAGGGTAAAAAACCACGCGGCCGGAGCTGTGCCGACCAAACTTCACTATCTTCTGAGAGTTTACAGTTGGGTACTTAGAAATCGAGCGCGATAGGCCGCCGCTCGTTACAATAATAGAGAGAGAGAGAGGGTTCTGGAGGTGACAGGCCACCTCTCAGAAAATTAAATCTTTTTCCTTCTGAGAATGGTGGAGAACAAAAGTGAGAATGCTGAGTCACTTTTTGGGAGAACGAAAGTGAGAGTGCTGAGTCGCCTTTTGGGAGAAAGGAAATCTTCAAGTCCTCGAAGGAGATCTTCAAGCGCCGAAGGAGAATTCCGTGGAAATCTTCAGAGGATCTCTCCCGGGTGCAGAAGGCAAAGTCCTCCTAAATGAAGGCTCTGGACTCCTTTTATAGCTTTGGCCCGGGGTAGCCTGATAATTTCGCCGTTATAACCACCGTAACCACCTGGCGGACGAATCACGTTTTCCAGTTCAGAGCACACGGATCGCCATTTTTCGTAAATGACCGTCTCGCCCCTGGGCAGTTCGGGCAGATCAGGCAGCTTTGTTGAAGGCGAAAAAGACGACAAGTCGTTCCTGCAATCTGAGAAATTAGAAAGACAAAAAGTGAGCGTGCCCGGAATGTGAAAGTGCTCTGAGCGCGCTCAGAAGCGTTCTGAGCGCGTAACGAACGGGGAAACATCCTAGGTAGAATATAGAACCCGAAGAGCGGGCGGCGAGTCAGAAGAGGGGGGATTTACCCTAACCCCACTACGGGAGAGAGTGGCTTGGCCGCACCCTGTTGGGGTTCCAGAATTGCCCCCGGTGCTGCGGTGCTATTCGAAGCAGAAGGGTGTGTCCCCCGCGGGCCTAACTGGTTTCCCCGTGGATCCTCCTGAGGACCAAATTGATATAAAGAACAGTTGCGCCTTCACCAAACAGACAGGTCTTTTGGTCGAGTTGGTGGCGCTGGGTCCTCTCAATTGGTATCAGAGGGGGTCGCGGGTTCGAAACCCCGGGGTCATTTCTGGGGGGGGGGGGGGGGGGGGGGGGGGGGAATTGTTGGGGTGCTAGAATTGCCCCCGGTGATGCGGTGCTATTCGAAGCGGAAGGGTGTGTCCCCCGTGGGCCTAACTGGCAGCCCCGTGGATCCGCCCGAGGACCAAGTTGATATAAAGAACAGTTGCGCCTTCACCAAACAGACCGGTCTTTTGGTCGAGTTGGTGGTGCTGGGTCCTCTCACACCCTAAGTGGGGCGCGGCGCGGCCGCACCCGAGCGGGGTGCGGCTTGGCTTGGCCTCACCCAAGGGGGTGCGGCTTGGCTTGGCCGCACCCCAAGGGGGTATGGCCGGGCCGCACCCAAGGGGGTGCGGCTTGGCTGCACCCCACATGGGGTGCGGCCTGGATGCACCCTACACAGGGCGCGGTTTGGCCGTACCCCCCACTATAGGGGGTGCGGCTATTCGCACCCCACTAGTGGGGTGCGGGATAATCGCACCCCATTAGTGGGGTTCAGCTATGGCGGCGCGCGACGCGTTCCGTGCGTGCTCTCGCACTGGCGATTGGCGGCGAAAATGGCGGGTTCGGTTTCTCCAACTCGAGCGATCATGCGTTTACCGTTGACCCCACCTCTCTTTAGTTGAGTTTTCTCTAGACGCACCCCAAGGCCTTTATGGATGTATAACATAAGCCCCCCAAACCTTCGGAGTCCGAATTTCTGCGCGAAGGAGTTCAGAGGTTTTGATTTTTCTTCGCGGCAATTCAGACCATCGTCATCTCTGTGCGACGCATCGTACCATGCCGAGGGTAAGCTGTTGTGACTTGCGCAACTATGAGCCCGTCGCCATGCGAACTTTCTGGAAGTCGTCGCTTGGCTCAAGTTGTGGGAGAAACCCACATCTCGTCTTGTTCGGTTGCGAGCTTGTCGCCCATCGATTGTGCTAGAGATCGTGACGAGCTTGTCGTTTAGCGTTGAAGCCTGAGGAGCTTTGGGGAGATGCGATGAAGCAGCGCTGAGGCGAGGTGCTCAAGGTGTGCTGAGGCGAGGTTCCCAAGCAGCGCCGAGGCAATGTGCCCAAGCAGCGCCGAGGCAAAATGCCCAAGCAGCGCCGAGGTAATGCGCCCAAGCAGCGCTGAGTCAAGGCGCCCAAGCAGCGTTGAGGCAAGGGGCCCAAGCAGCGCCGAGGCAAGGTGCCCAAGCAGCGCCGAGTCAAGGTGCCCAAGCAGCGTCGAGGTAATGTGCCCAAGCAGCGCCGAGGCAAGGTGCCCAAGCAGCGCCGAGGCAAAGTGCCCAAGTAGCGCCGAAGCAAGGCGCCCAAGCAGCGCCGAGGCAAGGTGCCCAAGCAGCGCCGAGGCAAGGTGCCCAAGCAGCGCTGAGGCAATGCGCCCAAGCAGCGCCGAGGCAAGGTGCCCAAGCAGCTCCGAGGCAATGCGCCCAAGCAGTGTCGAGGCAAGGTGCCCAAGCAGCGCCGAGGCAATGTGCCCAAGTAGCGCCGAGACAATCTGCCCAAGCAGCGTTGAGGCAATGCGCCCAAGCAGCGCTGAGACAATCTGCCCAAAGAGCGCTGAGGCAATGCGCCCAAGCAGCGCTGAGGCAATGCGCCCAAGCAGCGCCGAGGCAATGTGGTCTTTTGGGCAGACCTAGTTAAAATTGTCGTACTTGACGCTTATCCTCCACTCGCGAGAGGTCTCTTCTCTTCAACATGTTGGCGTGGGTCGATGCTATGTGTTAGTATCGAAGACCGTGTGCTTAACTTTCATAGCCTTATTTTAGATAATTCGCGTTGCTGATAGAGCCAGAGAATAGCTGTAGTAATTTTAAATATACAACGAATACATGTGCACAAGTGCAATCTTGTGGCTTACTGTTTTAAAAGCAAAAATTGGAAGAAACAAAAATAGAAATTGATGATAGATGAGACACGGGCTATGCGCGCTCTACTAGGGGGAAAATTCTCTTGCCCAGTACTGCTTGACTATCCTCGTCGGGGTACGATGTTGTCATCTACTGGATTGTCAGCTTGCGGTCCGTGCTGGTTCGGGACCTGGTTTAGTAAAAACCTTCCGTGTAGGCCTTGTTGGACAAGACGCTCGATTTCCTCCTTCAACCGCTTGCAGCTTTCAGTACTGTGTCCATGCCCGCGATGGAAGTCACAATATTGCGCTGGTTTCTTCCTCTTGACGTAAGCGGTTCGGGCCTGCGGAGCGCGTTGCTATCGCGGATGGCGAGGAGAACGTTAGTCTTGGTAGTGTTCAAGGGAGTGTAGTCCTGATGCTGGCGAGATATTCGGTCTTGACTGGGGTTGTCGTGATGCCGAGCCTCCGAGGTGAAGCGTCGAAAAAAATCTTTGAGAGTCTCTCCGTCATTTTGGCGGATTCCTGAGAGATGGGAGGGATCTCGGACAATCCTACAATTGGCGATGAACTGGTCCACGAACTGCTGCGCCATTTCTGTGAAGTTGTTGATGACCCCATCTCGCAGGGAGTGGAAGCAAGTGCGTGCTTGTCCTTTCAAAGTTGCCGGAAACACTTGACAGAGGAGCTGGTCAGGGGCGTTGTAAATCCTCATGATGGTGGTGAAGTGATTGACATGTTCCAACGGGTCATCCGTCCCATCGAACGTTTCGATGTTGGGATGCTTGAAACCGTTTGGAACTGGATGGGCCAGGACTTGAGGAGATAGTGGGGAGCCGTGGTGTGCGGGACGGCGGGCGAGAGCCGCGCGACGCCCCACCTGGATGTATTCTTCCTCTATCATATCACGTATTTCTTCTCGTGTAGTTCTTTCTACTGCTCGGCCAGGGACAACTCTTCCTGGGAAACGGTGATAGTGGTCAACTCCTGGGCCTCTGGCTGGGGGAGCAGGATGGGTGGAGCTTACTGCGTCGGAGAATTCTTCTGAGGCTTCTTCCTCTTGAACGACCTCCTCGTTCGGGGCATGACTCGGAGCTGGGGGCGGCAGAACGTTCAACGCTGGCGGTTGAACGGGAACTCGAGGAGCCCCAAGATTTCTTACAAGAGCCAGCATCTCGGCTTGCTGTTCTTCCATCTGCCGCATGCACCCTTCCAGTATTGCTGCGGGCGCAGGCACTGCCTCTTCTGCGAGAGGCGCATTGATAAGCGAGTGGGAGGGAGTTGGGTCGATGCGTCCCTCCGGGATTGATCCTTCAGTAGTGTGAGCACTTTTTCTTGCCATTGCAATTGGTGGCGAAGCGCTTCCTTCAGTGAGTCTTTGCAGAGTTTTGGGAATAGTTTCCCATAGACGGCGCCAAACTGATGCGGGTCGCTCGGGTGATTTGGTAGACCGGTCGAATTGAACCACCTTAGCTCGTAAGCAAACCGAGCGCGCAAACAGTTAAAGAGAGAGATTTGTTGAGTACACTGAGACTTTTTAACGTGGAAAACCCGAAAAGGGTAAAAAACCACGCGGCCGGAGCTGTGCCGACCAAACTTCACTATCTTCTGAGAGTTTATAGTTGGGTACTTAGAAATCGAGCGCGACATGCCACCGCTCGTTACAATAATAGAGAGAGAGGGGGTTCTGGAGGTGACAGACCACCTCTCAGAAAACTAAGTCTTTTTTCCTTCTGAGAATGGTGGAGAACAAAAGTGAGAATGCTGAGACGCCTTTCGGGAGAACGAAAGTGAGAGTGCTGAGTCGCCTTTTGGGAGAAAGGAAATCTTTAAGTCCTCGAAGGAGATCTTCAAACGCCGAAGGAGAATTCTGTGGAAATCTTCAGAGGAGCTCTCCCGGGTGCAGAAGGTAAAGTCCTCCTAAATGAAGGCTCTGGGTTCCTTTTATAGCTTTGGCCGGGGGTAGCCCGGTAATTTTGCTGTTATAACCACCGTAACCACCTGGCGGACGAATCACGTTTTCCAGTTCGGAGCACAGGGATCGCCATTTTTCATAAATGACCGTCTCGCCCCTGGGCAGTTCGGCCAGATCGGGCAGCTTTGTTGAAGGCGAATAAGGCGACAAGTCGTTCCTGCAATATGAGAAATTAGAAAGACAAAAAGTGAGCGTGCCCGGAATGTGAAAGTGCTCTGAGCACGCTCAGAAGCGTTCTGAGCGCGTAAGAACGGGGAAGCGTCCAAGGTGGAATCTGGAACCCGAAGAGCGGGCGACGACTCAGAAGAGGGGGGATTTACCCTAACCCCACTACGAGAGAGTGGCTTGGCCGCACCCTAAGGGGGGCGCGGCGCGGCCGCATCCGAGGGGGGTGCGGCTTGGCTTGGCCACACCCAACGGGGTGCAACTTGGCTTGGCCGCACCCAAGGGGGTGCGGCTTGGCCTCACCCCACATGGGGTGCAGCCTGGCCGCACCCCTCATGGGGTGCGGCCTGGCTGCACCCCACGTGTGGTGCGGCCGGGCCGCATCCCAAGGGGTTGAGGCTTGGCCTCACCCTACACGGGGTGCGGTTTGGCCGTACCCCCCACTATGGGGGGTGCGGCTATTCGCACCCCACTAGTGGGGTGCGGGCTAATCGCACCCCAGTAGTGGGGTTCGGCTATGGCGGTGCGCGGCGCATTTCGTGCGTGCTCTCGCACTGGCGATTGGCGGCGGAAATGGTGGGTTCGGTTTCTCCAACTCGAGCGATCATGCGTTGACCGTTGACCCCACCTCTCTTTAGTGGAGTTTTCTCTAGACGCACCCCAAGGGCTTTATGGATGTATAACAGAAATAAATCAATAACCACAAAAATATGATATATTCTTGCCTTCATAATGATATTGGATGCTCCTTTTAGTTTCTCAATCGAATCATGATTGATTGGGGTTTCCTAAAGTTACCGCCCGACGATAGAGCTAACGCGTCGCGGTAGAACTTGCTACATATGATTCCCGTCGATATTCCTTTCTTGACGACATTGCCATCTTGATGATATTTCCAATTAAGCCGTCGCTACCGCCAGCGGTAGCGTTATCGCGCCGCGGTAAAAGTTGCTATATTGAGTCCCGTCGATATTTCTTTCTCGACGATATTTCCTTCTCGATGATGTTTCCAAATATGCATAAGCTACCGCCAGCGGTAGCGTTATCGCGCCGCGGTAGCAACAGAGTATTGAAGATAGGGAATCGTCGTCTTTCTTTTTCGTACTCATAGGGGCTTGAAAGCTGAAGTTCCTGCACACTATAAACACATGGCATGTATGATTAAATACAATGAGATTTGTTATTATCAAACCAAGAGATGTGGAAAGCATGTTCCAACAAACTCCCCTTTTGATAATAACAAATCCGCTTAGAAAGAAAACATTCAACAATAAGAAATGTGCTTATAGTAAAGGATAAGCGTGATAGTATGAATATGCTCCTCGTGATAATATAAATATGCTCCCCCTATATAGATGCTCCCCCCTATATGTGTGCCCCCCTACATCAAAACATCCTATGTATTTTACTCCCCTTAAGTGTGAATTTCTTTCAAAGTTATTCTCCCCCTTTTGGTATTATCAAAAGAGGGTGGAGAGAGGGGATAGATCATGACAAGGATTTATGACTTAATGATACTACATGGTGAGTGAGTAAAGGATGAAGTTCGAATTACTTAGTTATTCTCCCCCTTTTGTAGGAAGTTTGGAGTAAGAATGAAGTACCATTAGATAAGTAACAAATACCACTTGCTGGGTAAGAAAATATTCACGATCGTGCGTGCAAGTAGTAAGGATAGTGGAAAGCATGATTCGAGATAAATAAACATCTTTATAGGAGTTTGAAGTATAGGAAATGAGGAAGAGTTTTGTTTTAGTAGAAAATAGATGTTTTATCAATTTAAGGCTAAGTTCACAATATCATTTGTTATCAAAATATAATAGCATTTGTTTAGAAAGTAGATGAGTGAGTATACAAGGCGTAGCGGAAGATAAGTTCAAATATAATAAGCATTCTTAAAATAAACATCATTTTTGAAATTTGCAAGTATTGAAAAATGAATAGGAGTGTTAGTTTTTGAAATAAGATGTTTTGAATTTGAAATCCAAGATATGCTTGTGGTACATAAAAATAATTCACGCATGATTTTAATTTATCAAGTCAAGATAGGAAACTACAATGTTCTAAATTCGCAATTCAAGTACACTTATACATTGTAGAGATCATGCAAAACTATCTAGTGCATCTACTAACAAATTATAGAAAAGACATGCAAATATGCATTAAAGTCCAATACTCATGGGTAGAAGGTTTATAAGAGATAATGATGTGTACAAAGTAGTATTTTTGATAAAAGTATACAAATGATTTAATCAAAACACATGACATGTATATTGAAATAAACACAACATTATTGAAATGCATTTTTAGAATTACTTCCACCCACAAAGCAATTTTTTTTCAATGCACATAGAAATAGTACAACTCCCAAGGTCCTTTACACACACAATGCTCATTAAGACTTATCAGGGTGCAAAGTAGTTCTTGAGGATCACATATATATTTTTTCTTTTCTTTTATTTATTTGCGGTACAAGAAGAAGTAGTGTAAAAAAGAGTTTGCACAAGACACTTTACAAATCTCTCCAAGGTGCTCAACCTCACACTGCTCACTAAGACTTGTCAAGAGGGTGAGTAGTGCTTGGTGGATTTATCTTTGTCATGTATTCATTTGAATTTTGGTTTTGGACAAAGTTCTCCGAATTCACTTATTTTTGCAAGCATATAGTTTTTTATTTTAAAAACACACTTCTTCAAATATGAGTGCATGAGAAGAAAAAAAGATTTTTATGAGGTGTAGATAAACTAGACACACATCCAATAATGTTAAGTTATAACACTACACAATCATGCAAGAGTAAGATTAAAATCATATGTAGATTATCAAAGAGGTGAGTGAGTAAATCATTATCAAATATAAACTATTACTCATATTTAGAGGCATGTTAAACAATTTTATATATGATTTCTATAATCAATTGTATTGCACATTACAAGATAATATTCAAGGCATCACACAAAATAATGTTTTAAGATATTTGAAATAGAGAATTTACTTTGTATTTTAATCTTAAAAAGATAAACATAATCATCCTTGAATCATTTCAATGAATATCAATCGGTTTTTATAATTTTTTGATTTTTTATAATAAACACACATAAAGAAACAATAAGAAAAACATATTTTTATTCTTTGAAATTGTTTTGTAATTTTGTATTTGATTTTTTAAATATTCAAATTTAAATATTTTTCTGGAAAACATAGAAGTCTTTATCAAGTCTATCAGTAAATGATATTCTATGCCAGAGAAACTGCAAAAAAGGAAAAATATCGATTTTATGCTACCGCCAGCGCCAGTTCTATCGCGTGGCACAAGCAACAGAGATTTGGTATTTTGCTTATTAAACGTGATTTTTGATCATTTTTCTTTTTGATTTTTCTTGATTCTTGTTTTCTAAGATAAGAGACACTAAGTATCGCAAAGAGTTTTGAATAATAGTGCGAAAGATGCGGATAAAAGTTTTTTGGCTTAAGGTGTCAAAGTATTCTTTCAAAATGCTTATGTTTTTCAAAATTATGAAAGTCCAAAGAGTATATAATATGAAAAACATAAGATAACAATTATGAACAAAATATGCATGAGTGAAATGATCATAAAGAGTGAAAAGATAACAAATATGAATAAAATATGCATGAGTGAAATGATCATAAAGAGTGAAATAATTTTCGTGCAATGTATATAATATAAGTATATCTAAGAACATGATACCATAACTACATGTCTACACTCTAGCCCCGTACTAAGTTACGGAGGGGTATGAGGAGCTGCACACATGATGTAGGTTGGGATGTTAATCCCATATGCATACAAAAGATGACGCTCAACCTAGCACTCTTTCCTCAGTGCCTCGCAAGGCCCCACTAGAACCATCCCAGGTTAAATATAAGACATGACTTAGAGGTTAGGTCTCTAATGAACATAATCATAAGCCCTCATTATTGTGAGACACATACTGTGGGTGAATGGTCATGGACATACTATGCGTTTAATCCTAAATACCAATTTATAGACTATGACTTTATTTTAGGAATTTTTGAAATGAGGATAGTTGATTTAAAGCCAAAATAATTTTCATTACTTTCAAATTTCATTATTCTATTTTACTTTAACATAACATGACATGATATAACTAACATAGACATTAAGTAAGAGAAGATGCTAGAATGAAAAGTTATGATAACAAAGTGCAATGTTATGTAAAGATTACAAACATATAATTGATTTGCATGTAATCAACATGGAGTTTCAACCTAAATGTTCATATACCTAGAATGACGTGATTTAACTTTGTGAGTTATTTTCAAAGAGTATAAGGATGATTCAAAGGTCTAGACAAGAATGAGATACATGCAAACACAAGACATAATTCATACATAAGACAAGTTATGAAAATAATTGAATCTATTCCAATTGTATTTATTATGAGAATTTTTATAAGATCATTAATTATTATGATGATTTAAAAATTTAAACAGGAGGTAAATAAATTATCTTTAACTTCATCATATGATAAATTATTCATATTTATTTTAATTATTTATAGCGAAGGATTAATTGTGAAGATGTTATTAGTCATTTGGAATGATTTTTACAATTTTTCTTTGTTTTTGATTTTTTGTGAACATGACCAAGACATATACATGTTTTTCTGAAGCAGAAGAAAATGATATTTAAAGCAGTAATATGATTTTTAGAAAGAAGTAATTTTGAGAAAATCAGGAATTTTAGAAAATATAGATGCCGCCGACGATAGAGTTAGCGCCAGGCGGTATCAAACAGAAGTTCGTTTTTTCATCAAAAAAACATGGTTTTTGAGATTTTTCATTTCCGATTTCTCTTAATTATGATTTTACATTATAGGGGCTATCACATGCATCAAAGAAATTAGGGAAATAATAAAAAATTGCGCATTTTAAATTTTAGATGAAGACCCCTAAATAGCCTATTTAAATCCATTTTTGGAAAATATTAGTTTTGATAATATACCATAACAAGTTTAGTATTCATGCCCTTCTGTGACTTCCATCAGGTGGAAGGTCACGCGACACCCACCTGCCCCAAATTCTTGGAAGTTAGGAAAGGGAGAAGGGCCCCTGCAAGGGGAGAGCAGTTATTGCTGGAAGATGGAAGAGCAGGAAGAGGAGACGGAAGAGAGGAGGAAGACCGGTGCGAGGACCGGGCAGACTCTGGAGCACTGGGTAGGATCAGGGTGATCCACGGAGGGGTAGGGATCGAGGCCACCCGTAAGGGGAGCCTCCATGCCATCTACCGCCGAAGCATCACTTCGACCTCCCGAACCCCGCCCCCCGGGAGAGAAGATCACGTTTTCTTCGAAGGATATGCCGGAGCACGAAGACCCCTTCTGCGACGCGCTTATGATCGAGGCCGCGATGGAGAATTTCATGGTCTCCCAAATCCTGGTAGATAACGGGAGTTCAGTATGTATAACCTGTAATTCGTCGAGGTCAAAGAGGATCGAGGGCGGCTTAAAAGATCTCGCCCATCTGGGGCGAGTAGAGAAGATCTCGCAGGGTGCTGGCTCGGCAAAGTCCCAGACCGTCTCAGCAGGGCCCCAGAAGGGAGCAAGGGCTCGCCGTCTCGCGACGAGCGGGCCACGAGGGCGAGGCGTGCAAGGGCTCGCCGCCTCGCGGCGAGCGGGCCGCGAGGTGGGGGCGGCTAGGTTGATATCCATGCAAATGTAATGCGAGAGCGAAACAACTGTGGGCTCCGCGCTTTTGGGGTGCATTCAGCAGTGGCGAAGAAAGGAAGGGCTCGCCGCCTCGTGCAAGCAAGCCACACTAGTGTTTATGGGAACAGGGGGTTAGCGAGCGGTGCCTTCACGGGCCACTCGCAGAAGGGGATCTCGCGAGCCTTGCTCGCGGAAGGACTCACGAGTGGCGCATGGCGAGGCGGGTGGGGGCTCGCCCCTACTCGCAAGGGGAGATCTCGCGAGACCAGCTCGCAGGGAGTCTGGCGAGTGGAGCCCCCACGGGCCACTCGCCCAGCAGGGGTCTACATGTGAATTTTCCCTGATACCCTTGGTGGGCTGCCAATAGCCCTCCAGAACAGCGAAGTTTGGCTGTTAGTAGACCTTGGAGTGCATATAGCAAACCCAAAAGGCGGTTTCCTGCTATTAGCAGACCAGGAGATAAAATCTATATATAGACCTTGAAGGGCACCTGCGGAGAGGACACTCCAATTTCAATTCTTGGCTTCTTCCTCACTAGGTTCTTTTGTTAGCTCCTTAGGCTCTCCAAGGGTGCCCAATTTCAGCTTTGGCTTGGGAGGGGAAGTGCTCTAAAGATCTTCCGGGTGTGTGGTGGGACCTCCACGCTGTAGCCAAGTGTATGTGTCTATCTCCAAGTCTCCGATCAGGTTCCCCCTTGGGATCAGTAGGTGCTAGCTGCCCCCTTTCACGGGGGTCTGAACTCCTCGTTGGGACAGATACTGGTTCCAACACGGTAAATGTGGTCTTCAGGAAGGCCTTCGATGAGATGAAGGTGGAAGCGAGAAGGGTGGTCGTGTCGGATGGGCCACTTTTCGGTTTTTCGGGAGAGAGAAAGGAAATTGAGGGAGGAGTCGAGCTCCTAGTCACCTTAGGGGGAACATCGAAAAATTGTCGGTTCATCATTGTGGATGCACCAAACAGCTACATCGCGATCTTCGGGCGTCCGCTCATCAGCACTTTCAAATGCGTACCCTCCAGTTATCATCAATGCTTGAAATATTGCATAGGAGGACTGCAAATCCAGGTCCAGGGAGACCCCGAGTGTATAACCCGTAATTCGTCGAGGTCAAAGAGGATCGAGGGCGGCTTAAAAGATCTCGCCCACCTGGGGCAAGTAAAGAAGATCTCGCAGGGTGCTGGCTCGGCAAAGTCCCAGGCCGTCTCAGCAGGGCCCCAGAAGGGAGCAAGGGCTCGCCGTCTCACGGCGAGCAGGCCACGAGGGCGAGGCGCGCAAGGGATCGCCGCCTCGCGACGAGCGGTCCGCGAGGTGGGGGGTGGGCTAGGTTGATATTCGTGCAAATGTAATGCGAGAGCGAAACAACTGTGGGCACAACGCTTTTAGGGTGCATTCAGTAGTGGCGAGGAAAGGAAGGGCTCGCCGCCTCGCGCAAGCGAGCCACACTAGTGTTTATGGGACCAGGGGGTTAGCGAGCGGTGCCTTCACGGGCCACTCACAGAAGGGGATCTCGCGAGCCTTGCTCGCGGAAGTACTCACGAGTGGCGCATGGCGAGGCGGGTTGGGGTTCGCCCCTACTCGCAAGGGGAGATCTCGCGAGCCCAACTCGCAGGGAGTCTCGCGAGTGCCGCCCTACGGGCCACTCGCCCAGCAGGGGTCTACAGGTGAATTTATCCTGATACCCTTGGTGGGCTGCCAATATCTCTCCAGATCAGCGGAGTTTGGCTGTTAGCAGACCACCTTGGAGTGCGTATAACAAAACCAAAAGGCGGTTTCCCGCTATTAGCAGACCAGGAGAGAAAATCTATATATAGACCTTGAAGTGAACCTTTGGAGAGGACACTCCAATTTCAATTCTTGGCTTCTTCCTCCCTAGGTTCTTTTGTTACCTCCTTAGGCTCTCCAAGGGTGCCCAGGTTCAACTTTGGCTTGGGAGGGGAAGCGCTCTAAAGATCTTCGGGGTGTGTGGTGGGACCTCCACGCTGCAGCCAAGAGTCTGTGTCTAGCTCCAAGTCTCCGGTCAGGTTCCCCCTTGGGATCAGTAGGTGCTAGCTGCCCCCCTTCATGAGGGTCCGAACTCCTCGTTGGGCCAGATACTGGTTCCAACATTTATGGTGCGGTGGGCGTGGAAAGCAGCTAGTACAGGAAATTCCCAAGGAAGTAGCATGACAGGAGAGGACGAGCGAGATGCCGGCTTTGGCGGTTCGCCATCATCTGGCTCGCCGGTGACGGCTAGGATGCTAGCGGATCTCCGGAAGGAGGTGCTCAAGACGATCTAGCTCGCACTCGCATCGGTGCGAGGTGACTTCGCAACCCCAGCGCCCCAGGTGGTTCCGCCGTCGGGAGTAGGCGAGAACGCCCCGGGGCAGAGGGAAGGCAAGGAGACAACGTCCGAGGCACCAGGGTGAGACCTTGTTAGGCGAGAGCTATTCCCCATCCCGGCGAGTGGGTTTCAGGTAAGCGCCAGCCCGACGAGTGGTACCCCAGCGAGTGAGGCCCCGACGAGTGCGGGTCAAGTCAGGGATCTCGTGGGAAGAGTCAAGCAGGCGAGAGCGGCGAGTGGAGGAAGCCCTTTCTGCGAGTTGGTACTCTCGGCACCACTCCCGGAGGGGTTCAGGGAGCCAGACATGATGTATTACACCGGCAAGGATGACCCCGTCCAGCACCTGTAGTGGTTTAAGGACATGGTCTCTCTCAGGCCCATGTCGGACGCCTTCAGTTACCGACTCTTCACAACCACCTTGAAGGAGAAGACAAGGGGCTGGTTTCACTGACTCCTGAGAGGATCGATCTATACGTTCGAGGATCTGCACCGTAGCTTTTTGCTACGCTTCTCGACCTCGAAGAAGAGGAAGAAGGATGCTGATGCGCTCTTCAAAATCATGCAGGGGTCAGGGAGTCGCTGACCCATTATATGGATAGGTTCCAGGAAGAGGTCATGCTCGTCCAGGAAATGCCAGGGTTCACCCTCCAGCTTGCCTTCACAGTGGGGTTGCAGGAGAGGTTCTTCAAGATGAACCTGAAGCGGAAGGCCCCCTTGCCCTTTGAAGAGCTAATGGATAGGAAAACGAAGGAGATCGAAGGGGAGGCGACCAACCCGGAGTTCGCGAAAAGGTTGGCAAAGCTGAGTGAGCCGGAGACGAGGCAACCGGAAGTCAGGAGGAGGGACGAGCTGAGGGCTCCAGAGCCAGGGTGGAGGTAGGGCCTGAGGCCACTCCTCCCCCCGCCCCAGCATGCCATGGCAATTAGCCGAGGAAGAGGGAGGAGAGCCAGAAAAGCAGAAAGAAGAGGAAGAGGAGGGGGCAGGGTGGCGTTACCCTACTGTGACTTCCATCAGGAGGAAGGTCATGCGACGGCTACCTGCCCAGAGTTTTTGGAAATGAGGGCTACAAGGGATCCGATGCAGCAACAACAATAACCTGTGAGGATCGAGGAGGTCCCTTCCTGGGAGGAGATGAATGAGAGGCAGGGGGGATGCCCCGAGCTAAGCGGTGATGACCGGAGACGTTTCTACCCATGAATTCATGTAGTGCGACGGTTTACTTTCAAACTTAGCTTTTCTTGCATGTAATATGATAACTAATGAGATGAAAGGTTTCAAAAAGTACTTAGCCCCGATGCAGACTCGCTGACCAGGGCAGGAAGGTTTCAAAAAGTACTTAGCCCCGATGCAGACCCGCTGACCAGGCTCCAACCAAGCTGGCAGGGCCGTAGGATCGCTCGGTGGCAGGAAGGTTTCAAGAAGTACTTAGCCCCGACGCAGACCCGCTGACCAGGCTCCCACCAAGCTGGCAGGGCCGTAGGATCGCTCGGTGGCAGGAAGGTTTCAAAAGGTACTTAGCCCTGATGCAGACCCGCTGACCAGGCTCCCACCAAACTGGCAGGGTCGTAGGATCGCTCGGTGGAAGGATGGTTTCAAAAAGTACTTAGCCCCGATGCAGACCCGCTAACCACGCTCCCACCAAGCTGGCAAGGTCCTCGAATCGCTCGGTGGCAGGAAGGTTTTAAGAAGTACTTAGCCCCGATGCAGACCTGCTGACCAGGCTCCCACTAAGCTGGCAGGGCCGTAGGATCGCTCGGTGGCAGGAAGATTTTACAAAATACTTAGCTCCGATGCAGACCCGCTGACCACGCTCCCACCAAGCTTGCATGGTCGTAGGATCGCTCGGTGGCAATGAAGTTTCAAAAAGTACTTAGCCCCGATGCAGACCCGCTGACCAGGCTCCCACCAAGCTGGCAGGGTCGTAGGATTGCTCGGTGGCAGGAAGGTTTCAAAAAGTACTTAGCCCCAATGCAGACCCGCTGACCAGGCTCCCACCAAGCTGGCAGGGCCGTAGGATCGCTCGGTGGCAGGAAGGTTTCAAAAGGTACTTAGCCCCGAAAATATAGTTGGTTTGATGTAGACCCGACGTCCAGGCTCTCACATAGCTGGCAAAGGACGGGCATCACTCAGGAATGGGTGAACTTCACATGAAGGAAACAAAGGAGGGGGTGAGTGAACTTCAACATTTATTTGCCGGACGAGATCTCGCTCACTCGCCAATGTAGTACAGCTCAACGAGTGGGAAACGAGTCTCGCGCGAGTAGTGGTTAGGTCTGCAGTTCAGTTTAAGGCGAATTTAGCAGGCGAGTGCTGGCCCCATCAGGCCCTCGTCCGGAGGTGTAGGGTTAGCAGGCGAGTGTTGGCTCCATCAGGCGCTCGCCCGGAGGTGAAAGGTTAGCAGGCGAGTGCTGGCTCCATCAGGCACTCGCCCGGAGGAGAAAGAGAAGCAGGCGAGTGCTGGCTCCATCAGGCACTCGTCCGGAAGTGCAAGGGAAGCGGGGGAGTGCCGACTCCATCAGGCACCCGCCCGGAGTTGTGCTCCAGCTCCAATCTCTCCGAACCACGGGTTCTCCATTGTTTTTTCCGACATCGTGCCGAGTCCGAAAAAAAACGGGGATTGTGTATAACTTGTAATTCGTCGAGGTCAAAGAGGATCGAGGGCGGCTTAAAAGATCTCGCCCACCTGGGGCGAGCAGAGAAGGTCTCGCAGGGTGCTGGCTCAGCAAAGTCCCAGGCCGTCTCAGGAGGGCCCCAGAAGGGAGCAAGGGCTCGCCACCTCGCGACGAGCGGGCCATGAGGGCGAGGCGTGCAAGGGCTCGCCGCCTCACGACGAGCAGGACATGAGGTGGGGGCGGGCTAGGTTGATATCCATGCAAATGTAATGCGAGAGCGAAACAGCTGTGGGCTTAGCGCTTTTGGGGTGCATTCAGCAGTGGCGAGGAAAGGAAGGGCTCGCCGCCTCGCCCAAGCGAGCCACACTAGTGTTTATGGGACCAGGGGTTGGCGAGCGGTGCCTTCACGGGCCACTAGCAGAAGGGGATCTCGCGAGCCTTGCTCGTGGAAGGACTCACGAGTGGCGCATGGCGAGGCGGGTGGGGGCTCGCCCCTACTCGCAAGGGGAGATCTCGCGAGCCCAGCTCGCAGGGAGTCTGGCGAGTGGCGCCCCCACGGGCCACTCGCCCAACAGGGGTCTACAGGTGAATTTACCCTGATACCCTTGGTGGGCTGCCAATAGCCCTCAAGAACAGCGGAGTTTGGCTGTTAGCAGACTACCTTGGAATGCGTATAGCAAAAACAAAAGGCGGTTTCCCGTTATTAGCAGACCAGGAGAGAAAATCTATATATAGACATTGAAGGGCACCTTTGGAGAGGACACTCCAATTTCAATTCTTGGCTTCTTCCTCCCTAGGTTCGTTTGTTAGCTCCTTAGGCTCTCCAAGGGTGCCCAACTTCAGCTTTGACTTGGGAGGGGAAGCGCTCTAAAGATCTTCCGGGTGTGTGGTGGGACCTCCACGCTGTAGCCAAGGGTCTGTGTCTAGCTCGAAGTCTCCGGTCAGGTTCCCCCTTGGGATCAGTAGGTGT
Organism: Dactylorhiza incarnata; assembly: GCA_033032865.1. Taxonomy (NCBI): domain Eukaryota; kingdom Viridiplantae; phylum Streptophyta; class Magnoliopsida; order Asparagales; family Orchidaceae; genus Dactylorhiza; species Dactylorhiza incarnata. Next base: position 3,445,848 of record JAWHQI010000176.1, on the reverse strand, counting down.
TAACTGCCCCCCTTCACGGGAGTCCGAACTCCTCGTTGGGTCAGATACTGGTTCCAACACCAAGGTGGCCCGCCAGTGCTACGTCACGACGGTTAACACTATCTCTTGGAGGGAGAAAGCGGAGGAGGTGGATAAGGTGATAGAGAGTCTGGCCAGGTTGGGGCTAGCAGAGGAGATGAAGGAGGAAGAAGTCTTCGACGTGGCCAAGAGGCCCAAGAAAGTGCAAGTCAGTTGAAGGCTGAGCGAGGAGGATCAGGAGAAGGTCTGAGAGTATATCCAGCGGAGCATGGACATCTTTTCTTGGAGCATCGTATGCATGTCTGCCATCAATGTATCTATAGTAAACAATGAGCATCTTATCTTAATGAATTATCTCTCACGATGGATTTTGTTAGGACATGGTGCAATATACTGGAAGCTTCCCGCTGGATATAATAGAAATATATTTTGATAGAGCCCCGAGATGGTTCTGCTGACCGGGCTCCCACTAGCCTACAAGGAAGGTTGACCTTTCAGAGAGGCAAGTTAAAATGTTGATTGAGAGCCCCGAGATGTTTCCGCTGACCGGGCTCCCACTAGCCGGTAGGGCTGGTTGACCTCCCGGAGAGGCAAGGCCCCGAGATGGTTCCGCTGACCGAGCTCCCACTAGCCGGCAGGGCAGGTTGACCTCTCAGAGAGGCAAGTTAAAATGTTGGTTGAGAGCCCCGAGATGGTTCCGCTGACCGGGCTCCCACTAGCCGACGTGACAGGTTGACCTCCCGGAGAGGCAAGGCCCCGAGATGGTTCTGCTGACCGGGCTCCCACTAGCCGACAGGGAAGGTTGACCTCTCGGAGAGGCAACTTAAAGTGTTGGTTGAGAGCCCCGAGATGGTTCCGTTGACCGGGCTCCCACTAGCCGGTAGGGCAGGTTGACCTCTCTGTGAGGCAGGGCCCCGAGATGGTTCTGCTGACCTGGCTCCCACTAACCGGCAGGACAGGTTGACCTCTCAGAGAGGCAAGTTAAAATGTTGATTGAGAGCCCCGAGATGGTTCCGCTGACCGGGCTCCCACTAGCCGGCTGGGCAGGTTGACCTCTCGGAGAGGCAAGGCCCCGAGATGGTTCCACTGACCGGGCTCCCACTAGCCGTCATGACAGGTTGACCTCTCAGAGAGGCAAGTTAAAATGTTGGTTGAGAGCCCTGAGATGGTTCTGCTGACCGGGCTCCCACTAGCCGGCAGGGCAGATTGACCTCTCGGAGAGGCAAGGCCCCGAGATGGTTTCGCTGACCGGGCTCCCACTAGACGACAGGGCAAGTTGACCTCTCGGAGAGGCAAGTTAAAATGTTGGTTGAGAGCCCCGAGATGGTTCGGCTGACCGGACTCCCACTAGCCAACATGGAAGGTTGACTTCTCGGAGAGTTAAGTCCCCAAGAAGAGACCGCTGACCTGGCTCGTTAATGTCGGCAGGGCTGGATAACTCACTCGAGAGGCAGGTAAGTTCTATTTTTGGTTAAGGCCCCGAGAAGAGAGACCAGTGTGCAGACTCTTACAAGTCGCCTCCCCCTCCAGGTGAGCTCGGCTCCCTGGGAGGTGTGGAGTTCACACCCCCTCCAGGTGAGCTCGGCTCCTTGAGAGGTGTGGAGTTCCCTCCCCCTCCAGGTGAGCTCGGCTCCCTGGGAGGTGTGGGGTTTCCTCTCCCTCCAGGTGAGCTCGGCTCCCTGGGAGGTGCGGAGTTTCCTCCCCCTCCAGGTGAGCTCGGCTCCCTGGGAGGTGTGGAGTTTCCTCCCCCTCCGGGTGAGCTCGGCTCCCTGGGAGGTGTGAAGTTTCCTCCCCCTCCGGGTGAGCTCGGCTCCCCGAGAGGTGTGGAGTTTCCTCCTCCTCCGGGTGAACTCGGCTCCTAGGAGGGTGTGGAGTTTCCTCCCCCTCCGGGTGAGCTCGGCTCCCTGGTAGGTGTGGAGTTTCCTCCCCCTCCGGCTGAGTTCGGCTCCCTGGAAGGTATGGAGTTTCCTCCCCCTCCGAGTGAGCTCGACTCCCTGGAAGGTGTGGAGTTTCCTCCCCCTCCGGGTGAGCTCGGCTCCCTGGAAGGTATGGAGTTTCCTCCCCTCCAGGTGAGCTCGGCTCCCTGGGAGGTGTGGAGTTTCCTCCCCCTTCGGGTGAGCTCAGCTTCCTGGGAGGTGCGGAGTTTCCTCCCCCTCCATGTGAGCTCGACTCCCTGGGAGGTGTAAAGTCCCCCCCCCCCCCCCCCCTCCAGGTGAGCTCGGCTCCCTGGAATGTGTGGAGTTTCCTGCCCCTCCAGGTGAGCTCGGCTCCCTGGGAGGTGTGGAGTTTCCTCCCCATCCAGGTGAGCTCGGCTCCCTGGGAGGTGTGGAGTTTCCTCCCCCTCCAGGTGAGCTCGGCTCCCTGGGAGGTATGTAGTTTCCTCCCCCTCCAGGTGAGCTCGGCTCCCTGGGAGGTATGTAGTTTCCTCCCCCTCCAGGTGAGCTCGGCTCCCTGGGAGGTGTGGAGTTTCCTCCCCCTCCAGGTGACCTCGGCTCCCTGAGAGGTGTGGAGTTTCCTCCCCCTCCAGGTGAGCTCGGCTCCCTGGGAGGTGTGGATTTTTCTCCCCCTCCAGGTGAGCTCGGCTCCCTGGGAGGTGTGGAGTTCCCTCCCCCTCCAGGTGAGTTCTGTTCACGGGAGAGATGTTGAGTGGAGAAAGGATCTTGCTTCTTAAGTTTAATCTAGTTTGAATCGTTAAAAAAAAGATTCAGTCATCGAGTTCTCATCGTTGGTCTCTCCGAACCACGAGTCATCCATTGTTTTTCCGGGCTCGTGTCGAACACAAAAAAAGCGGGGATTGTGTATTACCCGTAATTCGTCGAGACCAGACTGGAAGAAAAGATGGCCGAGACAAGTGGAGCGACCGCTCAAAGGCGACCGAAACCAGTCAAAGCAAAAGGAGGACCCGGGGAAGGGAAGAAGGGAGTGGTGGGGCAAGTCCCCCCAATCGCCCTCCCCCTTGGGAGGGGGGGGGGGGGGGGGGGGGGGGGGCGAATGGGGGGAGCCCGGGAGTCCCCCCACTCGCCCACTTCCTTGGGGCGAGTGGGGGGCGGGCGAGTGGGGGAAGTCCCCCCACTCGCCCCCTTTGTCGCCCCCTTTGCGGCGCCCCCTTGCAGGCGAGTGGGGAGAGCACCCCCACTCACCCTCTCTCTGGTTTTGGGGGAAGACCCCTCTCAACCTCCCTCTCCCTCCTTTTAGTGGACTATTAGGGGGTGCGAGTAGTATTTTCAAGTTTCTATCGGCATCCCATTTTCAGGAATCCTATAAATAGATCCTCATGGGCACCTTGGAAGGGGTTGGTTCATCCTCTCCCTCGCGTGTTTCTTGTGAGCTAGCACTCATACCCCATGTTCGACTAGTCGACAGGCAGGTGTTCTTTAGTGCTCTCCAGGGTGCCCAAACTCAGCATTGGTTTGGGAGGGGAAACTCTCTTTGATCTTTCGGGTGTGTGGCGGGACCTCCTTGCTGCAGCTCAAGGGGTCTGTTTCAAGGTTCAAGTCTTTTTTGGTGCAAGTTCTTTCGTCTCTCTGTGATTAGTCACGTGTTATAGCTCAAGTCAAGTAAGAGTCAGCTGCATACCCGTTGCGAACGTCGAAGCCAGTTTTCTGGTTTCAACACCTTAGTGCGGTAAAGCACTCCCCAATTGGGGAGCGCCACATAAGGGCGCTGAACAGGTCAGCTCCCCAAATGGGGCACTGACTTGGTCAGCGCCCTGTTTGGGCTGAGGGGTGCGGCAAATGCCGCACCCCTTGGTGCGGTAATTGACGCACCTTTTTGGCGCGTCAAATGACGCACCTCTTTGGTGCGGCAAATGCTGCACCTTTTTGGTGCGACAAATGCCGTATTTCCTTGGCGCCGCAATTTCTGCGCCCTATTGGCGCGACAATTGTCGTGCGACGTTTGCCACACGGCATTTTTTGATTTGCACGCCGCATGTGGCGCTTGCGTGCTCGGCGGTGCCTGCCTGTATGGCGGGGCGTGGCACAATTTCGCGCGTATGGGCACACCGGCGACCAATTTGGAGTCCAAACGGTCTCGGAATTGCACGAGACTGGGCCCGTTGGAATCGTATCGGCGAGCCTGTCGAGGTCGTGGCGGATAATCATGGGTTCGACCTAGTTCGACCAGGTCCGTTTTGGGGAACCCATCAAGCATAAAATACCAATTTATGAAGATTCCTAAATTACATTTATAAACATTCCTGAATTACATAAAGTTCTAATTTTTATAAAGATTTCCTAAATTTAGCAGAAAGCTCAAATAATTTGCCCAAATTTACTTGGAGAACGATCAATTTGATTGGAGCCAATTATTTTGATGTATGGTAGAATTCATGCAAGTGTCTTGCAAAATTGCAAGCTAAGTTTAGCAAACATTTCACCCATGTGGTAGGACCCTTTCCCAGACCCTCTCTGCGCGGGGATGCTCTGTGCACTGGACTGCCCTTTTGTGGTAGAATTGATGCAAGTCTAAAAATATGTATATATTAATAAAAGAGCACAAAATATCACAATAAAAGAGCACAAAATATCACAATAAAAGAGCACAAAATATCGCAATAAAAGAACACGAAATCAAAATATCGCATTAAGAAGATATAATTTGAGCGAACGTTTTTTTATTAATGAATGTTCATATGGGAGGAAAGCTGCATCGTTTGCTCAAACAAACATCAAACACAAAGATACGCCCGATGCTCGTGTTTAGATTCTATGACAGATGTTTTTAGGTCTCTACCATTGAATTTTTTGATTCATTGTATTTTTCTTTCAAATGGAAAATTTTCAAGTTATTTTTTCAAAATAACATGCAAGTGATGGTCTTTATCAATTGCCTGTAAGATTTAAAAAAACTGTATTTAAAAAATTCTTTTTGAAGTGTAAAAATGTTAGTAAAAAAACCTGCTTTATATTTGAGATCCTTATTTAGATACTAAAACTCAGTTTGTTTAAAATTAATATCTCCACAGTACATGGAAAATGACAAAAAAAACAACAACTGAAAATTAACATTATTTACTGCATTTTCAATATTTCTCCTCATCAAAGTCAATATACCATGAGAAGCACACAGGCTAATACAAAACTCGAAGAAGAGCAAACGATGCAGCTCACTCCTCCCATATGAACATTCATTTTACAGATCATTGAGCGATGAAGCATTCTCCAACTCCGCTCACTCCAGAATTCACAGCACGGAACTGGAAAATTCGAAACCGCCTTTGGAAACCATCGGGTTCAAGCCTGGTCCTCGCAGACGGCCGTGGGCGGCGGGCTTGAGTCGATGTAGTCGAGATGCACCCCTTGGGGCAGGAGGCTGTAGCGAACGGAGAGCTCCTCGAATATCTTCTTCAGCTCGAGGACTAGATCAGTCCGCCGGGCGTTCTTCTCGCCCATATTCTGATGGTTGATGGTGTGGGTGACATAGAGGGCCATGTTCATCTTGTTCGTGTCCACAATGTCCTTCACCACAATGCTGTGGTTTTGATGCCAGTGGTTTGGTTTGCTCTCAATGTACCTATGGAAACAACACCAACCTTCAGTACCATATTGTGTTGTTCAAATACAATTGAGTTCTTGGCTCTCATATATTTCAAAACATTTTGATCACTGAAAGCAGATGCAAGTGTATTTTGCAACAGAATGCATATGGAGTTTGTTTAAACTAGAGGAATTGGCACGTCGTGTTCCGTGCACAATGTATGGGTGGCAACGGTAGTAATTCGACGGTCACGGTGTCACAGAAAATCCCGATACGCCGCGTCTAATGGAGGCAGTACCTTCAACATGCGCACGGTTTTCTCCCATTTGAAAAAGTTTTAATTTTTTATTATTGCTTTATTTTACTTATAACTATTAATTACCTTAACCTTCCCTGCGAGTTTGCATAGTTACAAGTTGCACCGCTCTATCTTTTGAACTTACAAAAACCTCTCATGTGTCTTCACAATTCATAGCATGCATGCCCGGCAGCCCGGGTATTTTTTGTGCATGCATGTAATGAAATGTAAACTCACTAGGATTTTGTAATTTCAAAGGATAGAGTGGTGCAACATGTAATTTTGTAAATTTTCATGGGTGGTCCCAATAAACAGACTTAATATTCTATTATGTTATACATAAGATGCATCAGATGAGGTATTTTTCAACTTGATAGTATTTTACTAATGCAAATTATATCGTTATTGTTGCGGTCTACTCGAGGCTCCTTAAACCGGTCCGAAATTGACCGTCTTAGCCCGGGAGCGGACGAGCGCGCACACAGTCACAGAGAAGCGAGATGGTTGACAATGGATCCTTTTTTATCGTGGAAAACCCCAGAAAGGGATGAAAAACCACGTGGCCGGGACGGTGCCGACCAAACTTCACTATTTGTTGGCTTCTTTACAGGACTTGCTTGAGAGATCGAGGGCGACAGACCGCTCCTCGTTACAACTTGGGTGGAGAGAGAGAAGTGTTCGGAGGGTGACAGGCCACCACTCTCGAAGCTCAGTCTTCTTCTTTGCGGTGATGGGTTTCTTCTTCTCCTGAGGCTATGAATGCCGCGGTAAGATTTGTGATTTCATACTTATTCATTGTTTGTCTTGCAAATTGCCTGACTTTCCCATCTTTTTCCAGATTGGAGTTGTAACAACCCTTAAAATAATAATAATAATAAGAAGAAGAATAAATTACTTACCTAATATCTAACCGCAGCCCTCCCCTTTTAATCCCTCAGCCGAGCCCCCCCCCCCCCCCCCCCCCCTCCCCCGCCCCTCTCCCGATTATCGCTTGCGGTTTAGGTCTCCCGTCTCCCGTACGCGACGCCGCTCCCGTCTCCCGCGCCAGATCCCGTTTCCGTCGACGCCTGCGCCTCCTCCTACCGTGGTCGACCTCCCCCTCTCCTTCTCCTGCCGATGACGCCGTCTCCTCCTCTTGCTTCCGACGCCTCCTTCCTCTCCCGATTCCACCGGCGCCGCCTCCTGCTCCTCTTTTTCTCCCTCGAGGCCAGCAGTCCTTCCACCTCCTAGAGCCAGCAACAGAGCCTCATTCTACTTCTCCAAGTGTAGGCGGCCCCTCCATTCCTCTCCTGCTGTGTTTTGGCCGGTGGATTGCAAGAGGGTCATCTAAGGTTTGCTCAAAACCTCCTCTACTCGAACTTTTGAGCTCAGATCTGGTCTCCTTGGGTGAGGAACAATTCCAATCTCATTGTTTCAGATTTGTCCTAAATTATTATGATAATTTTCGCGCCCCAATTAATGTGATTACGTTGATCCATCATGTGTTCGTCGTATAATCGTCTTATCCCAAATTTATTTGTGTTTCCGGTGCCGCTCGTCGGATCTAGTGGTGGGAACCTTTCCAAACCCCCTCCGATTTAGGGTTTTTCGTCCTCCAAGCGCCGCCAAGTCCCCGATCCTTCGTGGTAACTCCTCTCCCCTCACACTTGAGGGAGGTAAATTACTAATCTGCTCTTGAATTAGTTTTTTTGCGAAATAAACTGCATGTGCTAGCGTATGTTTTTCTGTCTGGTCAAATATCAAATATCAAGTAACGTCTGTGATTATTCCTGAAAAGGTTCAATAGGGTCTTTGTTTCTGCTTGCGCCTCTTAGCTGTCGCTGGTAGTTTCGGCATCGCCGGTAGTTTCGGCATCGCCTTAAGGCAAGTGGAGAATTCCCTCTCGCTTGCAAACTAAGAATTTAAGTCCCTTATATTTGTATCTAAGTTATCAACTGAATCTGACAAGACAAGAATCATTGCTCATAAGCATGTCATATTATGTTAGAAGTCTCTACAGAAAATCATGAATCACTTAGGTCCTGAGTGCCATAAGCAAATCTTGGAAGCTAAGGTTTAGATGGTGCATCGTCTTGTTTGTATGGTCACGGTAAGCAGGAAATACTCTTATTCTAGTAAGACTTACACTTGAACTTGAGTGTGAACCATGGTCCATGAACACCCACTGTAAACACCTACGCATTTCAATGATTACAGCTAATGTCGTTGCAAGAATGTGTATGCTATACTCCGGAGTAGTCTAATAAATTTCAGATAGTTCTGCTTGTTTCAGTTACTTGCCTGTTTCACTAGCTTGTTTAAGGATTAATTGGTACTTTAAAATCTCTAATTTCTTCCGCTCTTACTTAAATTTATAACTTGTTTACTATTATTTTCTATGTTCTGAGACATTTTCCTTTTGTTTGGAATTTGCCTTAGCTTTCATGACTGCGCCACTTGCCACCTGAGCCTGAGCTGCGTCAAGTTCCTGTGTTTCCTGGAGGTTTACTTGTTTTCTGTTTGTCGCTGTGCCAGGTTTTATGTATTTGGTTTCTTTTATTGTTGGGTTCGTTATGATGTAATAGTCACGATCAGCTACTTTCTTTTGAGTCATAGACAACTGCTAGGCTATTTCTGATGTATTGCAATTTAATATGAATGGCATGTTCATTTCGGTGGTTTGTTGCACTTACATTTTTGCAAGTACTGTGCGTGGCATGAGATTTTATTAAAGTGCATGTGCATCAATTGTAACACCAAACTTTCCGCATAAAAGCAATCTAGTTTTCCTCAAATCAATTATTTTAAAACTAACATTATAATTTTTGCTTCCGCCTAACAAACATGAAATTTTCTTTGCCCATGCCTGTGGCATCACGACCCGCCTGTAGCGCACTCTGATAGTTGTTATTAGATGGGTCGTGACAGTTGGTATCAGAGATAGGTTGAGCATCTAAGGATTTAGTATTTTATAATTTCTACATATTTTGAACTCTATTAAATAAATAAATATGCATGCTTCATTTCTTCACTCACCTTGTCGTTGTCTATTGTTCAAGACTGAAGCACTCACACTACACACATAAACATGAGTAGTATGCACACCAATGTTAAGAGGTTATGGGCAAACTTAACATTTATGTGCATATGAATTTTTCACTAGGATATACATCGCTTGCGAATATTAAATGGTTATGGGCAGTTTAATATTTTCAAGTGCGATTGCATTAGTATCATAATATGCATGACATGTTAAGTGAAATGGACACTTAACATGACATGCGTAGCCATTCATGAAGATTTATAAGAATGTATTCTAGGCACAAATTGCATTGCATGCATAACATAAATCATTGCACAAATGTTAAGCTAAGAACAACAGATGATGAATGTACACACATGGATTTACAAATCATTTATCATTGCACGTGATTTATTTTTTGCATTTACATGATCATTACCTAGAGTTGTCCAATGAAAATGTTGTAACTATTACATGGTTTACGTATTCGACAGTATTAGAATGCTAGAACATCTAGTCTCAACCCTTTATGTTTAGCGTGACTGTTTCTCTTGCTCGATTCTTTTGTGTCTCTTTCTAGATGGTCCCTAAGCGACCGTAACGCAAACAGGCTACCTTTTCAGCGGGAGGAGCTTCTGGAGATGCCATTGCCCAGCTGCTGAGGCAGATTCTGGAACGTCTCACCCGCCTGGAAGAGGATCGCCAAACTCCTGATCCAGCCCTTGGTTCCGGCAGCGCAGGGACAGCTGGAGTTGTTATCACCACTGCCCGTCCTGGAGCCACCCCTCCTGCACCTGATTCTGAAATCGGCTCGCCTGCCGTCACCCTGGTGACCCCGCTCGTGTCAAGCCTGGCTGCCCCGCCTGTAGCAATGACAGATACTATGGCATTCAAAATGCTGAATCCGCGGTCTTTCAATGGCAATCGAGATTACTTTGTGATATCTGAATGACTCTCTCAGATGGAGAAGCATTTCAAGTATGCTGGAGTTCCGGAAGCTCAGAAGGTTCTCCTTGCGCCTACCAGCTGACCGAGGATGCTTACACCGGTTGGCTTCAACGCCGCAGTCTCCTGAATTCTGCCACCTTGACTTGGGGGCAGTTCAAAGAAGCTATCTTGGAGAAGTTTATCTCTTCTGTGAAGCGAGACAAGTTAGCTGAGAGGTTCTTGTCTCTCCAGCAGCCCGACAGGGCAGTGATCGAGCACGAAAAGGAGTTCTCTCGCCTATCCCTCCTTGCCGCAGAGTTTGTGCATGATGAGTTCAAGAAGATCGGCCATTTCGTGAAGGGACTTCGACATGATTTCCGCCAGCATGTGGTAGCTCATGGCGCCACCACCTACGCCGAAACTGTGGGTGCCGCCTTGCAAGTGGAAGCCATTGAGCTGGATCGTGCTACCAAGAAAGTCCAACATGGTTCTAGGAACGTCGTCACCTCTGACCTCAAGCGTACGGGTGCTCCATCTCAGGAGCATGGCCTCAAGTCCAAGGAGGTGTGTGCCTTCTGCCACAAGGTGGACCATGTCGCCCAAGTCTGCCGCTCCCTCTCAGGAGCAAGGCCTCAAGTCCAAGGAGGTGTGTGCCTTCTGCCACAAGGTGGGCCATGTCGCCCAAGTCTGTCGCTCCCTCCTGAAGAAGCAGAAGATGGTTATTCCTGCGAAACAACTCAGATGACGCCTGCCTCTGCCGCCTCCGTCTGTGCTTACTGCAAGAGACCGGGCCACTTGGTAAAGGACTGTCGCCGCAAGTAGAATGCTTGCTATAGGTGTGGGCAAGTTTGGCACCGCATCCAAGACTGTCTCATGAAGGAAAGCCCGATCCCCGCTCAGCCTCTACAAGCTGTTTCTGGAGCTCAGAAGAAGAGCAAAGATATGCTGAATGTCATCTCTCAAGGCGAGGTGCTTGCGTCTACCGACGTCATTTCTGGTATGTATGCGTTGGTTTTTATTTAATTATTTTCTGCATCTTAGTTTTCCTGCCTTAGTGTCGAATAATCGTGAATGCGTTTATGATTCCCTTCTAGGGAGATTAAGGGTCAAGAATAAGTGGATGCAAAATTTATTTGATTCGGGTGCATCTCACTCTTTCATCCCTCGCCATATTGTGGACCTTCATTGCTGGCCTACTTCCTAACTTGAGGTCCCTTACGAGATCTCTGTGCCCGGTCATCTGCACCTTTCTAGTAGGGGAATTCCAAAGTGTCCGATCTTGCTGGGTGAATTGCAAGTCTCCGCCGACCTTATAGTTCTGGAAATGACCGAGTTCGATGTAATCTTGGGCATGAATTGGCTGGTTGCGTATAAAGCAAAGCTGGATTGTGTGGCAAAGACGGTCAATCTCAGCATCGATGGAAAGGACTTCAACGTTCACGTTCAGACCCGCAGCCACCTGAAGGTAATTTCTGCTGTGCGCGCCACTCGCCTTCTCAGTCAAGGATGTTCTGCTTGTGTTGTGTTTGCTTCGCTTTCGAATGCTGCCACTCCTCAACTCTAGTCTATCCTGATTGCTTCTGAGTTTCCTGACGTGTTCCCCGCCGAATTGCTTGGGATGCCTCCTGATCGAGATGTAGAGTTCTCTATTGATATAGAGCCTAGGACGCGCCTCATATCTAAGACTCCGTATCGTATGGCCCCGCGCAAACTTGAGGAGCTTAGATCGCAGCTGGATGAACTGCTTGAGCGTGGATACATTCGTCCTAGCTCTTCATCTTGGGGAGCCCCATCCTCTTTGTGAAAAAGAAGGATGGTTCTATGAGGCTGTGCATCGATTATGGATATGATGAACCGTGTCTTCCGTGAATATCTGGATAAGTTCATCATCGTGTTCATTGATGACATCCTGGTCTATTCCAAGACTCGTGAGGAGCATGCTGCTCATCTTAGACTCACTCTCTCCACCCTTCGTCAGCATCAACTTTATGCCAAGTTGGCGAAATGCGAGTTCTGGCTAGATCGTATTGCCTTCTTAGGCCATGTTATTTTAGGAGATGGACTTTCTGTTGATCCTGCCAAGATTTTTGCAGTTTTGGACTGGAAGCGACCTTCTACCCCTACTGAAATTCGCAGTTTCCTTGGGCTTGCTGGCTACTATCGGCGTTTCGTCGAGCGTTTTTCCTCTCTTGCTGCTCCACTGACAAAGCTAATTCAAAAACATCCTAGATTCGAGTGGCAGATCAGTGTGAGCAGGCCTTCTTGGAACTGAAGCAACGTCTGTGTTTGGCGCCAGTTCTAGCCCTTCCTTCAAAGGGGACAGATTTTTCAGTTTATACTGACGCTTCCAGAATTGGGTTGGGATGTGTCTTGATGCAGGATGACCATTTTATCGCTTATGGGTCGAGACAGTTGAAGACTCACGAGCGCAACTACCCCACCCATGATCTGGAGTTCACTGCAGTGGTGTTTGCTTTGAAGCTTTGGCGACATTATCTCTATAGCGTGAAGTGCCACTTCTTCGCTGACCATCAGAGCTTGAGGTATATCTTTGATTAGAAGGATCTCAATCTTCGTCAGAGGCGGTGGATTGGATTTGTAGCAGACTATGATTTGGAGCTTACTTATGTTACCGGCAAGGCCAATTCGGTAGCTGATGCGTTGAGTCGTAAAGTTTCCGCTTCCTCTTGTGCACCCATGTCAGCTACTCTTGCAACTCTGATTGGTGACCTCGAGCGGATGGACATATCCATCTCACCAGAAGGTCGAGGTCAGATTTTTGGTTCGTCATGGGTGGAGCAGGTGAAAGACTTGCAGCCTTCCGACCCCGTTCTCCAGCGCATTCGCCGAAGGGTTGAACTTGAGTCTCTTCCGGATTTTTCTATCTCTGATGATGTTTTGCGTTTCCGAGGCCGTCTTTGCATCCCCGATGTTCCTGAATTACTCGATGTTATATGTCGTGAAGCTCATGAATCTCACACATCTGGCCACCCGGGCAATAATAAAATGTATCAGGACTTGAAGCAGATTGTTTGGTGGCCTGGTATGAAGAATTTTATAGCTCGCTTCGTTTCCCGATGTTTGACGTGCCAGAAGGTGAAAGCTCAGCGTCAGCGTCCTGGTGGTCTTTTGCAGACTCTGCCCATCCCTGAATGGAAGTGAGAGGACATCTCTATGGATTTCATAACAGGTTTGCCTCGCACTCCGAGAGGGCACGATGCGATTTGGGTCATAGTGGATTGGTTGACCAAGGTAGCCCACTTCATCCCTTATAGGGAAGGTCACTCTACCGAGAAGATGGCTCGAATCTGTGTCGGATATCGTTAGACAACATGAGATTCCTTTGCGGAGTGTGTCGGATCGTGACTCGAGGTTTGTTTCTCATTTTTGGAAAGGCTTTCAGCAAGCTTTGGGCACCGAACTCAACCTGAGCACCGCTTATCATCCGACAACCGATGGTCAAACCGAAAGAGTTAATCAGATTCTTGAAGACATGCTTCGGTGTTATATTTTGGACTACAAGGGAGCTTGGGATGAGCACCTACCTTTGGTCGAGTTTGCCTACAATAATAGCTATCAAGAGAGCCTCTGAATGACCCCCTTTGAAGCACTGTATGGGCGTCGTTGTAGGACCCCTCTCTATTGGTCAAAAGTTGGTGAAAAGGTTGTGTTGGACCTGAGTTGCTCCAGGAAATGGAAGAAGCCACAAAGAAGACTCGACTTCAGCTCAGTCGTGCTATCGAGAGGCAGAGAAAGTATGCAAACCTGCGCCGCCAACCGTTAGAATTTGTTGTGGGTGATCAAGTGTTCCTGAAGGTCTCCCCTACTCCTGGTGTGAAACGGTTTGGTCGTCATCACAAGCTTAGCCCGAGGTTCATGGGACCGTTTTCTATCTCAGAGCGTGTTGGGGAATCTACTTATCGCCTTGAGTTACCTGTTTCTTTTGCTGGTGTTCACAATGTCTTCCATGTCAGCCAGCTTCGGAAGTACATTCATGATCCTAACTGCATCATTGAAGAAATCCTTGTGATTCTTGAAGTCAATCTTTCGTATCCCGTTGAACCTGCTAAGATCGTGGAGTATCAAGAACGCAGGCTTCGAAAAAGAACCATTCTTATGGTAAAAGTGCTTAGGACGCATGACAAGTTTGAGGAGTACACCTGGGAACTTGAATCCGACATGCGTAACAAGTATCCGCATTTATTCTCTTGATCTTGGTAACTCTCCGTGTTTGTTTTCCCTCCTACTTGATTATATTCATAGTTAGCTTTCACGCCTTGATTTGTAAACTTTGATGGAATGAATGACATCTGAATCTTCGCCATAAGAGGCCCCATTCAGGGAATCCTCAGAAAGTTTCGGGACGAAGCTTCCTAAGTAGGGAAGAATATAACAACCCTTAAAATAATAAGAACAATAAATTACTTTCCTAATATCTAACCGAAACCCTCCCCTTTTAATCCCTCAGCCAAGCCCCCCCTCTCCCGATTATCGCTCGCGGTTTAGGTTTCCCGTCTCCCACACGCGACGCCGCTCCCGTCTCCCGTGCCAGCTCCCGTTTCCGCCAACGCCTGCACCTCCTCCTGTCGTGGTCAACCTCCCCCTCTCCTTCTCCTGCCGATGACGTCGTCTCCTCCTCTAGCTTCTGACGCCTCCTTCCTCTCCCGATTCCACCAGCGCCGCCTCCTGCACCACTTTTTCTCCCTCGAGGATGGTAGTCCTTCCATCTCCTGGAGCCAGCAACAGAGCCTCATTCTACATCTCCTCCAAGTGTAGGCAGCCCCCCATCCCTCTCCCGCTGTGTTTTGGCCGGTGGATTGCAAGAGGGTCGTCTAGGGTTTGCTCGAAACCTCCTATACTCGGATTTTGAGCCCAGATCTGGTCTCCTTGGGTGAGGAACTCCTCCAATCTCATTGTTTCAGATTTGTCCTAAATTATTATGATAATTTTCGCGCCCCAATTAATGTGATTACGTCGATCCATCATGTGTTCGTCGAATAATCGTCTAATCCCGAATTTATTTGTGTTTCTGGTACCGCTCGTCAGATCTAGTGGTGGGAACCTCTCCAAACCCTCTCCGATTTAGGGATTTTCGACATCCAAGCGCCGCCAAGTCCCCGGTCCTTCGTGGTAACTCCTCTCCCCTCACACTTGAGGGAGGTAAATTACTAATCTGCTCTTGAATTAGTTTTTTTGCGAAATAAACTGCATGTGCTAGCGTATGTTTTTCTGTCTGGTCAAATATCAAATATCAAGTATCGTCTGTGATTATTCCTGAACAGGTTCAATAGGATCTTTGTTTCTGCTTGCGCCTCTTAGCTGTCGCTGATAGTTTCGGCATCGCCTTAAGGCAAGTGGAGAATTCCCTCTCGCTTGCAAACTAAGAATTTGACTCCCTTATATCTGTATCTAAGTTATCAACTGAATCTGACAACGCAAGAATCATTGCTCATAAGGATGTCATATTATGTTAGAAGTCTCTACAAAAAATCATGAATCACTTAGGTTCTGAGTGTCATAAACAAATCTTGGAAGCTAGGGTTTAGATGTGCATCACTTTGTTTGCATGGTCACAGTAAGCAGGAAATACTCTTATTCTAGTAAGACTTACACTTGAACTTGAGTGTGAACCATGTGCACTCACTGTAAACACCTACGCATTTCGAAGATTGCAGCTTATGTCGTTGCAAGAATGTGTATGCTATACTCCGGAGTAGGCTAATAAATTTCAGATAGTTCTGCTTGTTTCAGTTACTTGTCTGTTTCACTAGCTTGTTTCAGGATTAATTGGTATTTTAAAATCTCTAATTTCTTCTGCTCTTACTTAAATTTATAACTTGTTTACTATTATTTTCTATGTTCTGAGACATTTTCCTTTTGTTTGGAATTTTCCTTAGCTTTCGTGACTGCGCCGCCTGCCACCTGAGCCCGAGTTGCGTCAAGTTCCTGTGTTTCCTAGAGGTTTACTTGTTTTCTGTTTGTCGATGTGTCATGTTCTATGTATTTGGTTTCTTTTATTGTTGGATTCGTTATGATGTAATAGTCACAATCAGCTACTTTCTTTTGAATCATGGACAACTGCTAGGCTATTTCTGAAGTATTGCAATTTAATATTAATGACATGTTCATTTCGGTGGTTTGTTGCACTTACATTTTTGCAGGTACTGTGTGTGGCATGGGATTTTATTAAAGTGCATGTGCATTAATTGTAACACCAAACCTTCTGCATAAAAGCAATCTAGTTTTCCTCAAATCAATTATTTTAAAACTAACATTATAATTTTTGCTCCCGCCTAACAGACATGGAATTTTCTTGGCCCATGACTGTGGCATCACGACCCGCCCGTAGCGCACTCTGATAGTTGTTATTAGACGGGTCGTGACAGGAGTTCAGACCAGCATTGCACTTACGTGGAACGACTGCTACGTAGGCCTGAAAGATAGTTATCTCGTTCTTGAGGAGGAGTTTCGTGATGCGCGGAGTTCCCTTTCCGACTTGAAGGGGCGACGAGATCGCAATGTGTCCCGCTTTCGACAGATCGAGGCTGGGCTGCGGGCGGAGTTGGAGAAGTCCCGTGCTGAAGTCCGTAAGGAGAAGGCTCTCGTGGAGAGTACGGTACGTATGGTGGAGGATTCACAGGATACGACGATTCGTCTGGAATCCGAGTTGTTATCTTTGAAGACGGAGGTGGAGCGCATCTCCTCGCTGGAGCGAACCACTGAGTTGAAGGCTGCTGGAGTTGCTGAGTATAGAGCCTCTATAGATTATGTGAAGGACCGTTCTTGGATTTCGGAGGAAGTTCGCGAGGAGATCTGGAGCAAGGAGGTGGAGCCTCAGCTTGAGGACGAGCGTGAGGTGGCTTTTATGTGTGGGATGGGGAAAGCCCTCCGCTTGGTTGCGCGAACACGAGGTTGCGACGTGTCCGGATTGGGCGTCTGAGATCTTTCTGAAAATGAGCGTTCTACTTCTGATGGCGAGTATTTTTCATTTGTATTTTATATGCTATTGCTTTTGTCTGTACCTTGTATCTGAGACGACATCTTTGCATCTCTGTATTTGTGGAATGTTGTTTGCTGATTTTATAGCTGTCGGTGAATTGCGTTGTATGTGTAACTGCTCTTTCTTTAAGCTCTTCGCTTGTATTGGTGGAGTTTCTGGGGCGTTTGAGCCGACGTTTTGCGCGGCAAACTATGCTTTGCTTCTTGATGTTGGCTTTTTAGAGGACGAGACCCAGGTGGTGTTGGGACCTTCTACGTAGGCGAAGGGCGGACGCTTCGAGCCGAGTAGTGAGAGGTCCGCGTTACCGACCCGGGGGATGTCGTTGATAGGAGCGGTGAAGGGCGGATGCTTCAAACCGTTTGCGAGCGCGAGGGGGGCAGGCCCTGGCGACGTGATTTAGAGGACGTGACCCAAGTGGTGTTGGGACCTACTACATGGGCGAAGGGTGGACGCTTCGAGCCGAGTAGTGTGAGGTCCACGTTACCGACCCGGGGATGTCGTTGATAGGAGCGGTGAAGGGCGGACGCTTCGAACCGTTTGCGAGCGCGAGGGGGGCAGGCCCTAACGACGCGATTTAGAGGACGAGACCCAGATGGTGTTGGACTTACTACGTGGGCGAAGGGATGACGCTTCGAGCCGAGTAGTGAGAGGTCCGCGTTACTGACCCGGGGGTGTCGTTGATAGAAGCGGTGAAGGGCGGACGCTTCGAACCGTTTGCGAGCGCGAGGGGGCAGACCCTGGCGACGCGATTTAGAGGACGAGACCCAGATGGTGTTGGGACCTACTATATGGGCGAAGGGCAGACGCTTCGAGTCGAGTAGTGAAAGGTCCGCGTTACCGACCGGGGGGGTGTCGTTGATAGAAGCGGTGAAGGGCGGACGTTTCGAACCGTTTGCGAGCGCGAGGGGGGGGGGAGGCCCTGGCGAAAAGAAACTTGTCGAATTCGGAATATAGTAGGGCATTTCTGCCCGATTCCTAGTTCTTTTTGGGACTTCAGGTTCTGAATGTACTGGCGCACCGGGCAGCTCCTTGTCCGGGCTTCATTTGCTGGAGATAACATGCACGCGCTGCCTCCTGGTTTCCACGAACGACTCCGACTCCACCCGGGGTGACGAACTTCATTGCAAGGTGCGGGATCGACGGGATGGCTCTGAATAGTACCTGCAATGGTCGGCCAAAAATCGCGTTGTAAGACGACTCTAACTCTACCACTACGAACTGTATGTCGTGGGTTGCCCGCTTCGGGAAATCCCCCAAAGTCACATGGAGAGTGATGGTGCGTTTGACTGGGACAGGATTGCCATTGAAGCCGTAGATTGGTCCGGAGGCTGGCTGGAGGTTCTCTTGCTGGATCTTCATGCTGAGGAGAGCGGGCATGAACATAAAGTTGACTGAGCTGCCGTTATCCACCAACACCCGCTTGAAGCTGGGATCGCCGATTTCTACGTTGATAACCAGCGGGTCCTGATGTGGAACGAGCAACCCCTTTAAGTCTTCATCCCCGAAGTTATAAATGTTCATTCAATAGTCCTACATACGGTTGCAATGATCCTGAAGTTATAAATGTGATTTACAGATACGCACAATCAAAATTAGGTTTTAATTAAGACAAGCAAGTCAAGTTACATTCAGAGTAAGAGTGCAGTAATTAAATACTAGGCGAATACACCCTTGCAAATAGCACGTTAATTAGGCAAATTATTACGAATATAGATCCCTAATAATATGTACTTTCAACCAAACAATATTAATTTCCAATTAGAACCTACATTAGTACCTCAACGAATCAACAAAAAATTGATGCAGTTACTGGCTTTGGTTTGCGGGATGATGTAATTATGACGCCAAAATAATTGTTTCTGCCCCAATTTGGACTTCCCAAGGCTCGCTGTTGCAGAAGAAGGCTTGCCAGCAATCTGGACCTCCTGAACAATGGCTGGATGAGGAGATCCCTACAGAAAGAGAAGCAGGGTGGCTGAAAATTGTTGAAGCAGGGGCTGTGCAAAGCAGCTGACAGGAACTATGGCCCAAGGAGAGATCAAATTCCGCCAAAGAAGAGTCATATTGTGCAGGAATGAACCAGGTCCGCCGATCTGAGGTTCTGGGCGGAAGGCACGCACATTGGAAGGCAGGCGGCAGAGGAGAAACCTGGAACTTTGCTGGTCGACAGGAGATGGATTCCAGAACAGGGCGCAGGTTCTCGACAATGCCCCAGCAGGGCTACAGATGATGCATCGGGATGAACTGGACGACTGCAGATGAAGGAAGGCCGCCAAATTTGTTGAAACAACTCTGATAATCTTCAGGAAGAGTCGACGCAAGCAGCAGGCGCGAATCGGGACGAGAATACAGTACGGGACTCGTCGTTCTCGCCCAGGAAGCAGTCAACGGTCCTCGGCAAAACCTCAAAGCCAACTGAGAGGGCTTCGTTTTCGTCCAAGGAGGGTCAAGCATTCCCGAATGTGCTTGGAGTGGCGTTTCTCAGGCGGATTGATGGGAGTTACAGGCAGTTCTTATGGGAATGTCGTGGGAGTTTGCGTGGAGATGATGGTCGATCAAGGACAGATGAAAGGGAGGGGGTGTTCGGCTAAAGTAAAAGAATAAAAAAAAAGAGCAATGTTATACATACATGCCGAATTTGGCTTTACCTAGGTCGCGGATGTATGCAGGCCCAAAAATTATTTATGCACATCAAATTTCATATCTATAGGTCATATTCAAAAATCAAATCAATACATCATTCAGTAAAGAATAACCTCATCTCGCCGCTTCCATTACTGAACACTGACCTAGATCGAGCACATCGACATCTCGCCGCTCCCATTACTATCAATACATTTTTATTTCGCCGCTTCCATTAGAACTAGATTGAACACTGACCTAGATCGAACACTGACCTAAATCAATACATTTTTATCAATACAGCCTTGAAATGAGGATATTGTAGGCATGCAGATCGAGCACATCGACATCTTGCCGCTTCCATTACTGAACACTGACCCGGAGGTCAACAACACCTTCCCTCCCGCCATCGAAGCCTTCCGCCGCAAGATCCTGGCAGCCAACAACATGCTCTTTCTCGGGTAATTATCTTAATTATTTCAGTTCAAAAAAATGATCAAGAGCACCGGCATCTCGTTACCCTAATGTTTGGGCGGACAAGCCGGCGACGGAGGGGAAGTCGCGGAGGCGGGAGTAGAGGTTAATGAGGTCGGTTGAGAGAAGAACGTCGGAAGAGCGGCCGGAGATGAGGAGGAGAGAGTGGAGGATTCGGGCGGAATGGAGTTAGGTGCAGGAGAGGAAGCGGCCTGCAAATATCTTAAGAAAAACTAAAACTTAATCGATATTTGCGGCCTGTATACAGCCAAAACCGGCCTGCATATAACATCACTCATAAAAAAAATTAGGCTTAGCACCCAGTGTTCCATGACGTCGCACCGCAGAGGGACACAAAATTAGGAAATTTCTTCAAAATTTTGCAATGCCTTGAAATGAACTCCACACACATAGTTATAGGAGAGCCACACACCGGACGGCTATGATTGGATGCCGCAATAAAAGCTGAAACATACAAAATAACATGCGACAAAATAAAACCAACACAAAAAATATCTCGTCGTCGCTCTGAAAGTGACGACGGACTCGGATCATCCATATGACGTCCCTAATCCCTCCTCTTGCGAGCGTAAATCCGAATGAGCCCCGATGCGGGTTGGCCCACCAGTGAACAATCCCTGTCACAATCTTATCTCCTAGAGGAGCAAAAAACAACCAATATGAGCCCTCGTTAGCGCTGAAACAAATATAGATCTCTTGCTTAAAGAAAATGTGATATTGTGCGGTTCACAGCTCTCCTCACTAAGCAGGAATTTACTATGAATTTTTCGATGTCTCATTCATATGAAATCATGTCACAATTCAAACTTATACTGATTTCATTCTCGAAGAAAGGATGTGGGGCTGTTTGGGTGGGGGAGAAAGTGACTCCACGCTGGGGCTGGTTAGGAGAGGTGGTTCCACATGAGATGAAATGGAGGGATGATGAGCGGGGAAGTGGGGGCTCGGTTAGGAAAGGGGGAGGCGTGGGCAAGTGGCTCCATGCGGGGTAGAGGGGGCCGACTGAGATGGAGGAGGTCCTAAATTTTAGGAGGGGTGGAGTTAGTGGGGTATGAGTGAGGTAGTTATGGTGGGCCGGTGGTTATGTGGTGGTTATGTGGTGGTAGGGTGATGGCTGGCTGACAGTCGCCGGCGGTGGTGGAGGTAGTTTCCGGCAATCATCAGAAAATGAAAAATGTAAGGAATTTTGTGGAGGGGATGAGAATGAGATAACTTCCAAGCTTCGGCACTTGGATTTTCCGGCTTCGACACCAGGTGATCGAAAGGAAGATTTCTTCTTCACTCTAATTTTCAATGCCCTCAAATTGAACTCTCTATCCCAAATTTTAGACTACGAGACCATCATGGACGGTCATTACCTCCGATCATGACGACCCTCAAAATACATGAAATAAAAATAAAATACAGAAAAATAACAAAAAATCTCGGATTGTCGATCCGCATAAAATGGACGGCTCCGATCATCGTGTAGGCCGATGTGTGTCGCGATCCCATCACTTACAGAATTCTCGGATAGACTGTCCTTGCGATACTCACCAGGCCAGCATGAAATTAAAGAAATCTGCATTACCATCTTAAATGGTGTTGAACTACGTATTTACATTCCATAAGTTGTATTGTATATTATCTTGTACAATATATTTCTTTGTGCTTTCCAAGTCTCAGGAACAAACTTGATACAACAACAACAACAACAGAACCCATATAGTCCCCAATCAAACTTGATACTTTCAAAAAAAAAATCTCATATATATAATGGAATGTGGGTGCATGTAGAAATCAAACAAGCCACATTTGCAATACTTTTTACAGAGGCAATTCAACTTGTGTTAGCAATTATGACATACAAATTCCTCATCAAGTATCAAATTCATTTTCAACTACCATGCAGTTTGACTAATATACAAACCATAAATTCTGGTGAGTTAATTTTGTCATGCACCGATTTTGATTTGTACATTTTTGTACCATTCTTTGCTCAGTATTCACTCACAGAAGGGATCTAGCAACTTATGAATTACTTCATAATAAAGAGAGTTCTATTTATGAAAGAGAAAGGGGATAAGACAGATGAAGTGGAAATACAATTCCAAAGAAATGAAGAAAAAGAAGAAGAGAAAATAGGAGGAAACATTTCTTTCAACTACTCAAAAGAGGAGAAGATAAGAAAAATAATAATAATTTTTTTCCTTTTGTAAAGGGAAGCATGAAATTAAGTGGGTAAATTCATCAAGAAATGACATGTCGAAAGTAAATCATCACTGAAGTATTTGTTACCTTAAGTCTATTTGCCCATTTCAAGATTACAGGTCCGTTTGGCGTAGATGTGAGAGTCCTGAACATAGTGGTCGTGAATTGTGATTCGTGAATACCTGACCTCAACCTTGGAACCGCATCTGTGTTTAGGGCTTTAGGTACAAAATTAGATTTTTTGGCAGCGGCAATTGCAACAGTTGTCATGTCAAAAGGATGTAAAATAAAGATGAAGTTTTTGTCCAATTGCAACAGTTGACATGTTTAAAGTAAATAATGTTCCTGATACCATTTGAAAGAAACTGGATATTGATGTGGATCAAAAGATATAGTATTTTATAATAACATTTACTGTATTAATTTGTGGCAAACAATCTCAACAAAAGACAATGTCAATAGAGTTCAAGAAAAAGGGGCAATGTCTACTTTAGTCACATGATAGCTCTTAATCCAAGACAAAACTATAATTTAGTATCTGAACCATTATCATATAATGGTAAAAATAATGGTACGAATTCACTTACATTTTAATCCTAGCCTTCAGATCAGTGATTTTATCCATTGAAGTTGGAACATTAACAGAAAACTCCACAGAATCACCCATGTCTGGACTCCGATAGAAGTTTCTAATTGGTTTGCTGGACAAAACTGAATTTGGATAATAAACCTTTGTATTGTCAGATTGAAGAAAAATGGTAGTCAAAATGTTCATTTCCTCAACGATCATCTGCAAGAATTAGTTTCTAAATATATATTAAGCATCAATTATTGGGGCCTCCTCTCTAAGTTTGCATAATTACAGAGACCTCCCCTCTTTGAAAATTACCAAAACCTCTCCACAGAGTTTGCATTGTAAACATACATGCACAAAACAAAACCCATATAGGTTAACAATGTAAACCTAGAGGAGAGGTTTTGATGATTTAAAAAGATAGAAGGGAGGTATCTGTAATTATGCAAAATTAGAGGGCATATTTTCATAACTATACCTATATATTAATAAAGTAAAAAATGCAAGGAACCAAATAATTACCTGAACATCATCGATCACGCAACGGTCACCAACATCAAAAGGATGCATCACAAACACAAATATGATTGCTTCGAAAACATTCTTGCAGCTATTTGAAAATATGAAGCCGATTAGAAGGAGTTGAGATGACATGAAAACTAGCACTTTGGTCGTGGCGAGACCGATCATAAGCAGTGTGATGATGATAATCAGAACAATAACAACGGCAGTCAAAACCTTGTGCAGTTGTTTGACAGCTGTTTTGGTGTCATTCAGGGAGTGAGCTAGGAACTTTCGCTCCAAATAAGCTTTCACCTTTAAAGAAGAAAGATATTGTTAGAATTTTCAATGGTTTAAACTTGAAAAGCTCAAAACATTACGGTAGATAAAATTTAGTCTCACGTAGCTAGTGGAGGATACCAACCGATTTGTATTAGGGCATTGTACAATGATCTTCATCTGTAATTAAAATGCTATTCTTCATACTTAACTTCCACAATTTTGACAATGCGGGCATCAAATGTGGTGTGGTTTGATAATTCTTATTGTGAGGGACTTAAAATCAGTATTATTGTGAGTTATGAGAAAAGTAGAGTGAAAGAAAATATCTTGTGCTTCATACTCTTATCTCATTATTGTAGAACCTCTGATCTTTGTGCTGACATGGACAGATGGGTTTCTAATCAAATAACATAAAATGTGTACTGATTTATTTACTTATTGCAGCATTTTATTTTCCCATGTGTGATATATGTATCCAAACACAAAGTACGCAGGAAAAAAGATAATTACTCGAGAATGTGGTCAAAACTACAAGTAACAAAGAAAATAATCAAATGCATTTTACATTAACGATCGCCCATTTGAAATTGGAGAGGAATCTAAGTAGTCCATTTGAAATTAATAAACCTTTACTAACAAAGAAGATATTCATGGATGAACCTAGTAATTGGGTTCAGTTAAAAACATTTATGAAAAATTGGAAATGTTTTTTTTTTAAATTGAGACCGGTAGGTTTCTGAATAATGTGAAATTGATCGAAGAGATCCATTAGGTGAAAAGCTACAAGAATAATAAGTTACAACTCATAAAAAAAGAAGACCCCCCTACGAAAAAAACTTGTCATATGCACGTTGCTTAAAGACATTGATAGAAACTACATCACAATCCAATTGCAATTAAATTTATATTCTTACCACCCAATTCCTCAATGCAGATTTCTTTATCTTCCGAGTCTCTGAAGTTCCTTCAAATAAAGGCGCATATGCGACCTCTTCCTTTGTCAGAAATCTCATAAGATCCTCCACTTCAATGTACCTAATTCGAAAGATAAAAAAACTGTCTGAAACCATAAATCTGACAACTGAATCAAGAAACAACACAAAAGCTATTCTAAAGCCAAGTTTGGGAGAGTGGTGAGAGAATGGCGGCAGTTGTGAAGGTAGTTATGTAAAATGCTTCTTTGGATAGACATGGTCAGGAACACTATTTTTCCAAAATAACATTTTAGACCAAAATGACATTTTAGACCAAAAATGACACCAAACTCATGCATGTGTGGTCAAGCTTTAGTGGCCGTGAACGCTCACAGTTTACTACAAAAATTTCTAACACAAATAAATTATGATCATTGCGTTTACTACCACAGTTTCACACCGCCGTCATTCAAACGTCACAGCTGCCCCAAACAGGGCCTAAGTGCCCATATCCTCACTTGTAATCAGGTTTGGCAACATTCTTAAAAATCTGGTAAGCTGCAGCTCTTGCTTGTCCCTCATTAGTTATCTCCTTATCTTTCTGCTCCATGTCCTCATCATCGCTTTCCTCTATTTTACTTGAATTTGTTGAAAGCCCGGAACTTCTTATCACATTTACAAGACCCCTCATGGTCCAGGCTGAGACTTTCTCCTGACTCATGCGGTGAAGTTTTGCAATGTCAATCACCTCTATCTTCTCTCCTTTACCCTTCCCTTTCGCCATGCTCCTAAAACTGAGCTGCCCTGAGCTCTTCGAAGGGCCAATTTTCTCCGCCATTTCCATCACCGGAGGGCCCGAAAGAGCTTGCAGAAAATACTGGTGATAGAGAGTCTCTTGAATTCGATCAAAGTATCTCTCCATGTGGAATGATGAAGCCAGTATCTTCACCAAAAGAGTTTTCACCAACCAAATAAAGGAACCTATCAAGAGTGACCCCAAGAATTTAGACACATAATTGAGAGCGTTCGTGGCTTTTTGTGATCTGGTAACATCAATGTCATGGAATATGAGTAACCAGGAGAGGAGAACCAACCCCAACCATAAAAAGATTTGAACGCTTATCTTAAGTCCAAAGACAAAGTAGAGAACTTTCTTTCTAAACAGGAAGTTTGATTCGATCAGCAAGACAACAACAGTGATGAACCAGTGGGTCAATAAATGACCGCAGAAGATGACCATCACCATAAGGCACCACTTCCAAATCTTCAACCCCCAAATCACATTTATTTGCAATCTTTGAAGCAGTAAGCTTATGATCAAGCAAGCTGTAACCAAAATTAGTATCAGCCACTCAATTAGAAGCCGAACTCGAAACTTTTTCCACCGTTTCCCTCTTTCCTGGAGCAGCTCCTTCTTGTACACCTCATCTTCCTCCTCCTCGTCTTCTTCCTCGCCATTGCACTGAGTGTTTGGATTCTTCGGAGTTCCTGCGGATTTTGGTGATCCGTTGTATGGGAAGCTAGGGTTATGGGTGAACGCATGTGAATTGTCAATGGTGCTGGCGGGTTCTTCAAATCTTGACTTGGGCTTCCGGATAGAGCGCCAGCGGACAAGGGATTTGGACTGTGGTGGTCTAGGTGGCTTCCTTGGGCTCACTCCGGGCGACTTCGAAATGTCTGGGCTAGGTGTTTTTGATTTCGCATAATTGACATGATAGTTTGAAGAACTTTCTGCAGCTTTCGGCTCCACAGAAATCATTAATACTACCTCCTCTTGATTCTTCACTACTGCTGATCCTTTATCGGAGTCCATGGAGCCTCCAAACCAAACCTGCATTGAAAATTCTAGTTGCTGGAAGAAGACGACTGTTTGCTGCTTGGAGAAGCAGAAAAGCTCCCATTAAGCGGACATGAAGCAATCTCTGCAACAAGTAGTATAGTATTTAGAGACTAAGAAGCTGATCAAAGGGGAAAACTGCGCACTTTCCTTCTTCGGAATCCCGGTCCTTCCCGGCGGCTAAAAGGAACAGGATTACAGGAGTCTCTTTTTCTGGGAAAGCCATGATCAGTCGATGCCTTAAGCCCCCACACCCCGAATTTTAAATGAGTTTCCCCCTCAATTATTTTATAATATTTATAGCTACGTGCACATCATAATCGGTTTTGTGCACACCCAAAGCAAAAATTTAAACACGATTAAATCGGTGTTGTTATCTGCACACTCGCATCTCATCTCGCGACCTACCCGTTGGATCGAACTCCTGCATCTCGCGACCTCCCCGACGGCTCAAATGCCCGTGCGCCTCCCTCCACTGCCAGCGCCGGCGCCGACAAACCGCTTCTCGAAGTCTCTGAGACCTCCGTCACCGCCGTCCCCCTCCCCTTCCCGACGTTCCACCCGCAACATCTATTTTTTTGGGATTTCTCCTTCCAATACTTCTCATGAATGCCCCATATATTTCTCTTGAACGCCCCCAATACTTCTTTCACTGGATTTCTCCCGAAGTTCAAGCTGCACTTGATTTCTGTGGATTTCTACTTAATGCCCCCTATTTTTTGTGGATTTCTCAAATGGACGACAACATTCCACCTTGATTTGGAGCATTCTTCCTCCAGAAATCGTTGAGGTGTGTTCTGTTTTCTTCCTCCGTCAACAATCTTTGATTTGGAGCATTATTGCTCCTCAAAAAAAGTGAGGTATAACCCAAACCCTAGTCTTCATCGTAGTGAATTGCATGTAAATTTTTGTTTTGATTTGCATTTTTGTGATTTTTTTAGTGGATTGCATGTAGTATTTAGTGTGTTTATGATTTGTGTGAAATTGCAAATTTTAGTGTGTTTATGATTTGTGCGCAAGAAATTGACAACGAAAATTTCTAATAATGAGAGTTTGTATACTCGGATTTTTGGAGATGTAAGACGGCTATAATTAATCGTGTCTCTAGATTGTAATGCAACTTCGGCGCCGCTTGAAAATTGGATGTCCATGCTGACATTGGCCGGACTAATAGTTGCATTTTGCTATAATGTCGTCTTCGTTCATCATTCAAAATATCAGTCCTTCATATTTCTACCATTACATTCTGCACCTCCAGAGAACCGGAAGATTTTATTTATTGGCTTTGTGAATGACAATCATTTCATTCATTTGTTGATGAAAGAAGAGTGTCCACTTCCACTTATATACTCTCTGTGATTAAGGTATCATGAACCAATTGCAGAAGATTGACATTTACACAAACAGTTAGACGATGATGTAGTAAATTTGGGTTATCCTTGAAAAGGTGTGTATGAACTATTTTTGGGCTCATTACTATACTTAATATTCAACTTCTCTATCTATTTGTTATTTTTCATGCAGGAATCAAATGAATTTTGGGAGTTGTGAATGATGAGATTTACATATCATTCAAGAGGTATTGGTACTTTAAATTTTAATAATATTCAAATATTTTGTTTATTCACGACATAACTAATTTTCATATCTTTATATCTACGCAGAACAACATGAACTCAAAAATGAAATATGAAAATTTTGATGTAATTTAATCGCATCATCTAAAGGACTTTTGGATGAATGGTAGAAATGTTTTGGGTTTTATGTTTTATATTTTGTTTCCTTTGTGATGTTTCGAAATGTAAAAGGGAAGAAGATTATTATTTTCAAAGCAAGAAAAAAAATTCATTTTGGTATTTCTATAACATTTTTGTCTGCAAATAAAATTTCGTGGTATGCACAAAGTCAAATGTGGTGCACGTAAGAGTGGTCTATTTATATTAGCACTTCTCATTTAACTTTTCGCTCACCATTAAAATAAGGATAAACATTTTAACATCTACGCACATCTTCCTAAATGTGCGAAAGTTTTGGTTCCGGACTCTGTTTCCATATATATGTCTGGGTTTTATCCCGTGACTACACGTGCCTCCATCAATATCGTCAAATAATAAAAAAGTATTCACGCCAAAACCTAAACCGCGCTACTCGTCTCCTTCCCTATACCACTTCCCTATACAAGTGGTTATTTTTTTCTTCCCCCAAATAACTGGCGCCGCACCTTTCTTCCCCCAAAAAATTGGCGCCGCACCTTTCTTCCCTATACCATCGATAAAATGAAAAAACAATAGAAAAAGAAAGAAAGTGATATATATATATACATACATACGAGTGGCAGGGCACAGGGGCCCTCCGTGCGGCGGCGACATTCTGCGGGGGCGGCAAATTTAGGTGGGGCGGTTCATATTTATAAATGTATATATAAAACATAGTTCAATGTTGTTTAACAAAAACTTTATGGTGTGATGGTTGTTACATTTGCTTGATATAGTAGGAATTTGGGTTCAATTCTCACCATTGATCATTTTTGTGAGATTAAAAATCGAGTCATATGACTTTTTTTTTCAATAAATGTTGGGGTAAAATCGTAATTTTATGTTGTAGGGTACCTTACACCTTATTATAAGCTTAGGACACCATATCACAATAGGTGTAGGAGCTCTAGTTAAAAAACTGTAAGTAATCGGACGGTCCGTACACTACAAGAAAAATCTCATTTAGCAAGGTAAATTAGGAAGGCTAGATAATCACTTCCTAATTAGCATCAGATTTAGCTAGGTAAATACTTTTTTTATTTTACCTACAAAATTAGCAAGAGATTTTTTTGTTGCAAAAATAGTCATCATTGACGGATCTGATTTTCTCAATGTCTTTTAAATTTCATGTCACACTATTTCTTTATAAGGTAGTATATATATATCTCTCTCTTTCTTCATGAAAATTAAATTAAGCGGGAAGGAAGAAAACATGTGTTGAAACATCCCACATATAACGTAAGTATAAGGGTGTTAATATTTGGAGTAATGGATGTTGTTACTTATATTACAGAACACTCTCAAATACTGCTTAGTTTGTGATTGAGATTGATATCTTTGAATTACTCTACCAAATCACCTAAGCTCTACTATAACCGAAGAAAGACCTAATTGATCTTTATTTTCTATCCACAACTCTTTAATAGTAGAGAGAATATGATATATATATATATATCAAATTTTTATATGAAGTAAGCTTATATAATCTCATCTGAGCAAGACACGGTGAATTGAATGCATATAAAATAAGGATAGAATAAGGTAGTGAATTGAAAGCAGATTACAAAATGACTATTTTGATTCTATTCAGCAAGGCAAAATTTTCTCTGCGCTCAACGCAAGAAATCATACTGCGAGAATAAATATCCGGGCCCACCTTATTTCCCCACATCATTTTCTCCCTTCCTCTTCGCAAGTTCTTTATAGCCGAACCTCCCGAAACCCGAAACCCTCCGAACCCAACCACTCCGGCGCCATCCAACAACTCTGGCGTAGAGTGCAGCCCGCCGCACACTCATGCTCCGGCAAAACCCTACCGCTCCGGCGCAGTCCAACAACTCCGGCGTTCAGCATAGGCGGTCATCAGGGTCGAATACGTGATTTCTCCGGAGTGTTCAGCCGTTCATAGCTCTCCCGTCAACGTTCGCTGTAGAAGAAGAGGTAGTATTCCAGTTCTGCTTATTGGACAGACAAGGTAAATTTTATGAATTTAGTTTACCATTTCTATTTCTGAGATTATACAGACTGTTAGGTTTGCCTGATTTACTGTAGTAGTAATGTGTTGTTGTTTTTTCATGTTATTTTAGGGCATTTGGTAGTTTTGAATTAGGATTGTTAGGGTTCCTTGATTTAGGATAGTAGCAATGCCTTGTTGATTTAGCCCGGTACGTTAGGGCTATTTGAATTAGCGATACAGTTGTATCTGTATTTGTTCTTAAAGTTGTATCTATATTTGTTCTTAAAGTTGTATCTGTTTTTGTATCCTCATGTGTTGTTACAGTTGTAACTATTTTTCTCGTTACAGTGGTAACTGTTTTTCTTGTTACAATTGTAGTCATATTTGTTGTTACAGTTGGATCTGTATTTGTTGTTACAGTTGGAACTGTATTTGTTGTTACAGTTGGAACTGTATTTGTTGTTATTACAGTTGTATCTGTGTTGTTGTTACAGTTGGAACAGTATTTGTTGTTATTACAGTTGGATATGTTTTGTTGTTACAATTGTATGTGTGTATTTGTTACAAAATGGTTTGTCAGATGTTTTATTATTTTTGGTTATTCAGATGCCCGGTAGCCAGTACCTTAGTTGTAGGTGTGCAGTGTCCACCTTCAAATCTAATGCAACTTTGTTACTGGAAGTACTTTCTGATGAGTCAAAGACAGCTCTTAAAGATGCGAAGGTGCTTCCACTATTCCAAATTCTGAATCTCGCACAGAATATACCATTACTATATTTGCTTGTGCGGTGTTATAATGGTGATAAGAAAGCCTTTTTATTAGGTAAATATTATGTGAGGTTCACTGTAAATGAGATGACGATGATTTTGGGTCTCCCAAATAGAGGTCGTGTTTTTAAGTTTGTCAGACTTCCTCTTTCTGGCTTAACTCACAAGGATGTTATCGAAGAAATGAGAGGTCTTGCTGGAGAGGCATGGTCACCGACATTGGAGTGTAGGAGGGTGGAAGCTTTAGTGAGATATCTGTTGGTGGTATTTTTTTTCCTATTGAAGAGCCTGAGGGTTCCAGCTTGCCTTCACAAATTTGGGGGGGGGGGGTACAAGTTTTTCGAAAGTACAATTGGCCTAAGGCCATACACAAATTCTTGCACTCGCAGATGGTTGAGTTGAGTAGAATTAGTGCATTACGAGGAGGTTCTCATTTGGGTTACTTGGAAGGATGCTCGACCATATTACTTGTAACATCCCGATTCGAGCTAGACCCCTTGTGCGCGTTTTTGAGTCACGCGAGTTGACTCGGGCTCGGGGTGTACTGAGGGCCAGGCTTGCACCTAAGCCGGGGAAGTGCACTCGACGATTGCGGCGAGTACCATTTCTATTCTTTCTCCCGTGGTTTGCTGTATCAGGATCCGAGCCGTCCGGAGAGCATAACTTGAGCGATAAAACTCGAAGGAGGTGTACCGCCTTGAAGAAATTATAGTACGTACGTTAGCTCAAATGACACGGTCTGCGAATAACGTATTTACTCAAAAGGCGGTAGCAGCAGACGGTCTCAGAATTCACCCCAGTCAGGTTTGTTAGACTCGCGAAGTCTATACGAGTTCAACGAAACTGTCCGCGCTCGATTCTGATGAGAATCGGCGAAATTATAATGTGGTCTGCGAATAGCATATTTATCCAAAGCGGTGAAATAGGTGAAACTACCTCTCAATCGACCACAACCAGTTTTTGTAGGCTCGTAATGATGATATGAGTCCAACGGAGTCGTCCGTTTGAAATTCCGACGTCGTTCGTTGAGTTTTTAATGCGGCACAAAATTAGGCCGCAAATGCTGCGAGGAGCGTAAAATGAGCAAACGAACTCGGATCTGATCGTGGATTATTCCTATAGATGTGTACGGTCGAGACGGTCGTAACGAGCCCGTCTGGGACAATTTTCGAGTCCTCTAAGACGAGATATGAGCGTTTAATGCATAAATAATAATATAAGTAATCATAATATATTATATTATATTATATATATATACTTACCTGTTAGGTGTTAGGTTAAGAAAACAAGAGACCCGTGCCTTCTTCCTCCCAGTACCCGACGGCGGAACCCCCTCCCTCTCTCTCTCTCTAGCTTCCATGGCAAGAGCTTCCTCCTGCGCTGCTCAGCTCACGAAGAGCTACTCCAGCGGCCACGCCTCCGCGAGCTCCTCCACCTCCAAGATCTCTCTCTCTCGGCTCCGGCGGGCTGCCCCTCTACCTTCACGACAAATCCATCTCTCTACATTTCTCCCTCACAGATCCCTCTCTCTCTCTACATTTTTCCGTCACAGATCACTCCCTCTCTACCTCTCAGTTTTTCCCCGAGCCGCTAACTACAGAACCTTCGACCTCCTTCAAACATTGTTGCAGCCACCCTCCTTATCCAGGTCTAAAAGACTCCCGACTCCCTCCCCTCTCTCTCGTTTTCTCAACAAACCAGCCGACCATATCTTTTCCGGCAACAGTAGGTTGAGCAAAGCCTCGACCCAAGCACACCAGCCACCCCCCAAATCACCTACAGAACCACTTCAAACCGAGAGCCACCCCCATCTTCACCTCTCCAACTCCGACCAACTTCAGATCCACGACCGATGAGATCCGATTCGGCGCGATCCAAGGCCGATTCCTCTGTTTGTGATGGGCCGATCCGAGATCCTTGCAGATCAAGTTCCAACTGCGCCCTCGACTTCATTCTTCGTCGAGCACCGTTTCCAAGGCCGAAAACAACGCACTCAAAGAGGACGACACCACTTCAACTATGATTGACGAGATCTGTTCGGCGAGATCCGACTATGGATGGGAACGAAGAACAAATGCCGCATATGAGGCTATTGGGTAGCATGCATGGACACTCGGTGAGCTTCCTCCCCTCTCCCTTGGTGCTAGTTTCTTAGATCAAACTAGGCGAGATGTCAAACTCAATTGAGTTGATTTGAGAGCAAGCCATGGAGGGATGGCTGAAATCTGTGTTCTGATTATTTATTCCGGTCGCCTCCGGTCACCGATTCGCCGCCCGTCGATGCACCTCATATACGAGAAAGGGGCAGTGGTGTTGGATGGTCGGACGGGAAATAAGGTGGCTGATGTGGGAGATTTTATTAGACTCCAGGTCGGGCAATTCACAGCCCCAGGCTGGAGGAAGAAGATGGTCGGACGTTGTTCGATCAACACTTAGATCCGTGTAGTTTATATTAGTTATTGGTAAATAATCTGTTTAGCGCGCGGTGAGATAGGCGTACAGATTCATATTAATTTGGTGATTCACCTTGTTTTGTTTATCGGAAGTTGTTTGGAATTGGTAGATAAATGTCTGATGACAATATGAACACCCCTCTTAAATTTCATAATTTTCGGATATAGGCTAGCTGTGATTTTGTCAATATTATGCTATAAAATTATCGTGTCGTAAACTGTTATCATGATTATTTCGAATGAGCTGAGATATGATGTAAACGCTCAAGACGCTAACCATGACATATAGTAGAAGTTTTAGAAGTTTTGGATTTGATATAGCCACTTGATTAATCACTTGTTGATGACGCTCTAGGACAATAAGTATGTGCATGAAACTTTGGGCAAGTAGTGATTTGAATAGTGCTTTGATTTACATTGTATGTAAAAGTTATTATTATGATTCTAATACAATATTGGAGGTGATTGATCTAAATATTAGGGCAAATCATGCAATGAGCATAAAACTTGCTAATTGAAGGTCGTTTGTACATGTGCTCATGATGGTAAGACACGACTTGACTATACTTGTAGAAATAGAATACTTAACCGTCTACTTTATGGTTGATTCTTCAATGATATGAGACTTATAAATATCAGTGTTTATGATCAACTTTCTATACACTCATACCAGTCAACTAATGCTGACTTATAAGACATGCGAGTTGCCACTAAAGTAGAGGATATACTTAAACGATGTCGGGGTATGCACCTTGGATCATACTGT
This sequence comes from Dactylorhiza incarnata, assembly GCA_033032865.1. Lineage (NCBI taxonomy): Eukaryota > Viridiplantae > Streptophyta > Magnoliopsida > Asparagales > Orchidaceae > Dactylorhiza > Dactylorhiza incarnata. The sequence goes on along the minus strand of JAWHQI010000176.1, from coordinate 3,412,013 downwards.
TCGTGATGTGTCGTTAGATGAATAACTACATTGTAACACCACTCTTTTTACTCAAGTGTTCGGATGTGATGAACGATTGATGGCGTAGTATGTATTAACATTTAAATATATATGTTGAATCTAACAGGGTTGGATGAGAAACAACCCTTGAGTAAAAGCCGAGTTTAGTCATTGATCTTTAGTTTTGAGGATATGATATTGTGCACAAGTTAGTCCTTTGGTTAAGATTGTATGGACTTGTGTATCTCGCTGATTAGAATATGCTAACTCCCTACGGGTAACATTGAGGGCTTGGTTTAGTGATTGGGATGGGTCGACATCCTAAGTTAATGTGGGAAGGGACTCGGTTTGGAGCCCTTGCTTGCTTAAGAGAATTGAGTTAGTCTGACGAGCGGTAGACTCGAGATCCTATTGGGAGGACTGGATCTGTCCTGCAAAAGGTTGGTTCCATGTTATATAAGGAGGACAGGTCGAGTCCTCCGAGCCAAGAGTTTGGTGATTCACTTGGAGGCATTGTTGTATCAAGTAGTACGCGGATACCCTGTGTGTTCTTAGGGGCGTACAAAGGTCTAGGTTGGGTGGTGTTACACAAGCCTAGAAGTGGACAACCCGGTCCACTGCCCTGTTGCCTCAACTGGGTACCTGAGCGGAGACTCGAATAGAGGGCTAGAGGTGGTGCTTACCAGATAGTACGCGGATACCCTATGTGTTCTTAGGGGCGTACAAAGGTCTAGGTTGGGTGGTGTTACACAAGCCTAGAAGTGGACAGCCCGGTCCACTGCCCTGTTTGCCTCAACTGGGTACCTGAGTTGACACACTCGAACAGAGGGAACTACAAAAGGTCTGTACGTACAGAGTCGTGTGCGTGAGTTGCATCATTGCATTGCACATCATGGCATAGCATACTTGCATAAAACAGAGACCTCATCGTATAAATTAGTATGGGCTCTTTTATACGATGAGTTTACTTCTTGTCAGATCCCTTAGCTTATGTGTTTGTGTGTACACACATAAGTTGAGGTTACTTCCATAGCTGCTCTAGTTGTTTCTTTAATTGATCTAGTTTACTTTATAACTACTCTGGTTTACTCTCCCAGCTGCTTAGACTCTTTTATAACCGCGTGTGTATACTCACTTTGACGCTCATTTATATATATACTGCTCAGCTTCATAGTAGCCCCTTGAATTATTATAATAGATTTGCTAGAAAGGTGCTTGATGTATATATATACATGTTGTTAGTTGTTGATATAACTGCTAGGTTAGTAGTACCTCCTTGTCACCTGCATATTGTACATACTGTTATATTGCAGCTTTTCTTCCTTTCCTTCCACTCGGTGCCTAAGAGCCGCCGGGGTGAGAGAATGTGAAGCCACTTAGTCTTTATGACTAACGGTTGTTACACCATTAATTTTAGGAGGACACCCCGCAGATGGAGCGGCAGCAGTGAACGGTGCAGGAGGACAGCCAGGCCAGAGAGGCAGGGCCTGAGACTACGATACCGTCCATTTCTTCTGTCACAGACGTGAGCTTTTGAGCGCTTTGTTGTAGCCTTCGGGCAAGTTTTGTACTCTGATATTCAGGAGCTTTCTGTGTTCCTGCTTTGTTTTATTGTGGACTTTATATACTTAGTGTGAATGTGACTTCTGTGGTTTCTTTTATTATGGGTTGACACATTGATATTGGTAATAGCCGGCAGAATAGGCGTCTTGTGGTACAGGTTAGCCCGTGTGCCGACGCTACCGCAAGGCGGCTGTTCTGGGCATTAGACTCCCCTCGGCCGTGTTTTGTGTTCCGGGAGGGGGATCTTATAAATGATATCAGAGATAGGTTTAGGGTGACAGTCCTGGCTAGCCAGACCCGGGCCCCTAGCCCAGAACTGCCGGCACCAACGGCCCAGGCCCATTCTGGGACGGCCTGACCAAGCCCATCCGAGTCACTGGCCCCTCCCTAGGACACTATACCGCCGGTTCAGCCTGACCACAACTGGTCAACAACAAGCCTGCAGGTCGTACACCCCAACCCCTCTCTGGCCCACCACAGGGCACAGCGGGTTGCTGGAGGGGGGGCACGAACCCACGCCCTCCCTTTGATGAGAATTGAGCCAGTTAAGCGGCAGCGCGTGGACTTCCCAGGAGGTCACCCATCCCGTGACTACTCCAGCCCGAGCACGCTTAACTACGGAGTACTTTCACTTCTCATCACCAACTGAGAAGTGAAAGTACTCCGTAGTTATGCGTGCTCAGGCTGGAGTAGTCACGGGATGGGTGACCTCCTGGGAAGTCCACGCGCTGCCGCTTAACTGGCTCAATTCTCATCAAAGGGAGGGCGTGAGTTCGTGCCCCCCCCCCCCTCCAACAACCCGCTGTGCCCTGTGGTGGGCCAGAGAGGGGTTGGGGTGTACGACCTGCAGGCTTGTTGCTGACCAGTTGTGGTCAGGCTGAACCGGCGGTACAGTGTCCTAAGGCGGGGCCAGTGACCCGGATGGGCTTGGTCAGGCCGTCCCAGAATGGGCCCGGGCCGTCGGTGCCGGCAGTTCTGGGCTAGGGGCCCGGGTCAGGCTAGCCAGGACTGTTACATTACTGGTACTTGGTGTGATAATATATTTAAATTGATTATAAAATACCATTCAGATTATTACTTATTGTGTAGGCTTGGTTGTATGAGCACACCAAATTTCAGCTGGTTTGTGACGACGTTGCAAGGCCTCGAATTTGCCGCTGGACTGCAAAGTTGAGTTATAGTGCGAAGTATTGTTATGCTCTACAAAGAAAGCTTAGGATTCCAAAACAGGTGGGTTAAACCAATTTACTATGGAGTTCTCCACTTTAGATTTAACATATATTTTATATTATTTTATAGGTGAAAATTGAATTTGAGAATGTTTTAGAAAGTGAGAAGTTACTACTAGGGATGGATGATGAAGACCCCAATTTTGAGGCAGTCCAAAAAAGGCCTAGAAAATTAAGTAATGAGGATTCAGACGTTGATAATATATTCTATAATGTCGAGGAGGCGAGAAAAGAAAATAAGAAGTTAAGGAAACTAGAGCAGAAGATGTTGAGAAAGACTAGGAGGGAGCTTCAGAGTGAAAGAGGGAAGAGCAAGATAGAGGAGTTTGGAAAGGTTGAGTATTTGCACTTTGAAGAAGGTTTGAGAGGTTGGAGAGCAGATTGTGTGGTTTTATCAAAGAGCAAGTTCGGAGTGAGGTTGACACATGTGACAGGAAATTATGACTAATTTTAATTCTTTGAGGAAATTAGGTGAAGAAGGGTTTAGCAATATGTCATGTCAATACACCCGAGAGAAGGAATCGCGCCATCAATCACCCTCGCCACTATATTTGTCGCCCAACGTCACATTTGTTCCTATCACCCAACTCACACCTACGAAATCACCAATTGAAGTAACCCTGGTGGATTCCACCATTCCGGTGAACGACTCAGAATGCGAGAGTCAATTAAAGCTAAGTAGCTTGACCAGAAATGTGAAGAAAAGGGCAAACCGGAAGAAGAAGAATTTAGGGACCCCTACTAAGGAGTACCCTGGCAAAAATTTGATACCTACACAATTACAAGAGGTCATAGATTATGTCCTATTGAATTTCAAAGAAAGGTATTAGTACTACATGTTAAAAATCTTCCATATTGTTTAGTATATGTTAAAAATATGTTTGACTGAAACATTAATTTATGTTTTAGTGATTGCACAATCTTCCAGAGCGGAAATATTTTGCTAACTAAAGGCTTAGTTGACACCCTTTTGGGCGAAGGATGGCTAGAAGATACGCACCTCAATGCGTATGCATTAGTACTCAGTGCTAGGAGGAGGAGGTCTCCAAATAAAATGAAAAGTTTTTTATATGTCTCTCCGGATTTTGCTGTAAGTAATATTTCATTGTGTTGAATTTAGCTTCGCATAGTTATTAACCAATTTTTTAACCCTACTGCAGAACTGTAAGCGGAGTAATTTCAAAAATTCCAAAATACTACTGAGTCATATAACAACGGACAACATAAAATCCTCTCAGATTATTGTAATGCCATGTCATTTTGAATGTCATTGGGCTTTGTTAGTTTGCAAACTGAAAGACCGGCACTGGGAATATTACGACTCTCTGCCAATCAGTCGTCATCGAGCAGCCTTACCCGCTTTGGTATGAAAACTAAATCTCTCAACAAAGTGAACTATAATTGAGATTTTCATTTTTCATTGTATCTTCAATAGTACATTAAAGTCTAATTATCTTTGTACATGTAAATTGTCATTGTTGCAGGTTCGAACATTACATGAGGATGTTAGTGTGATCTTGCCAATAGATTTTCTGGATTGGCAAATAGTTGATGTTCTCGGCTTACCAATGCAGGAGAATGGCAATGACTGTGGGGTTTTCGTAATAAAGTACATGGAGGCTGTTATTTCAACACAAACAAAGTCGTGGGATTGTTGCCGAACATGGCAGTCGGAAATGCCAAAATTTCGTGCCGAAATCGCTGCCGATATTTTTAGAACTTATTCACCGTTAATATTTGCCAATATTTCTTAGGGAATGAAACAATTATGTTGGCTGTTTAATTATGTCCAGCGTTATTTAAAAGACTGGTAGTAGACATTACTATTTGTCGTTTTGTGCTAGAATGATAGTGGAATACTTTTTTTGCTGCTACATGATAATTACATTGGTTAAGGACAACCTGATCCATGTTTGATTATGCTTGTTGTACTAGTGAAACTGTTTAATTATGTTTGCTTGTGCGGTAATTACATTGCTGGATACATTAGTTTGCTGTTACTTGACAATCAACAACCTTACAAAAATTGACAGTTAATTCAACAACGTACATCAAGGTTTGAATCCTCTACAAGAACACTCTGTATCCATTGTGGATATATTGTAGTTCACAAACCATCGCTTATCTACTTCACCGCTCTCCCTTTCCTTTGTCACATATTTTGTATGAACTTCATTGTATCTCGTCTCGTCAACTATACAAACTCCAATGGCTCCTATCATGAAAGATTTTTCAAAAATACCGAACATTTTTCGAGTGTACAACTTTGACAAATGTTTGAAGAGGGAACAATTATCGTACTTTAAGGTAACAACTCCATGCTTGCATCTAAAATCTTCTTCGTGCTCACCCCTCCTCCACGATAACACCAACTTCTCCAAACCCAAAAAACACTCAACAAGTGAACTAGTCCCTTTCAAACTGCCATGCAAACAACTGTTAGCTGATTCGCATCTTTGCGTTGACAAAATACCGAGATCTAAAATGTCTTTATTGTATGCAGTCGACCACTTCTTCCTGATGTTATATAAATCTCCCAACCATTTGTTACCCTGCAGATTTCCTGTCGTTAACATCTCATTCCAAGATCTTTCAAACTCGCCCTCACTATCACACTTGCTCAGGCATTTGTAGAATAACGCCCGAACATTTTTGTTTTGGTTAAACAAAGGAACTTTTGAAGGAGCTTTCTTTGATATGTGCCATTGACATAGGCGATGGCGACTGCTAGTGAATACCCGCTGAATAGCTGAGGCCGTGGCTTGATCTTGATCCGTGAAAATTGTAAGTGGTTGTTTACCACCAACAAATTTAAGAAATGTTTCAAACACCCAACAAAATGAATCTGTAGTTTCCTCAGCAATGAAAGCCCCCCCAACAAAAATATTCTGTCATTGATTGTTCACGGTGATGAAAGGCGCACATGCCAAGTTATATTTATTAAGTCTGTATGTTGTATCAAAAATAATAACGTCGCCATAACTATCATAATCTATTCTATTATTTCCATCCATCCAAAAAAGCTGGTGAGCCTATCCAGTTTGTCTTTTCTCACATCATAGGAGAACATATTATCGTCCAATTGTCTCTCCTGAAGTATCCTTAGCAAACTAGAGGCGTCACCACTATCGATTGGAGCTCTTCTTTCTCGTTGAACAAAATTGAAGACCGATGTCTTACAAAATCCAATATTTTCAGCACCCCCAGCTTCATCTGAAAGGAAGTTGTAAGCATCCACTGCTCTTATTCCGGCGCCTGTCATATTCTTCATTAGACTACCTTGCATCTGAGATATTTTGCGGTTGGACCTCAATAAGTGCATCTCTTTCTCCATTGCGAGCGGATGATTGTGCTCCACGACGAACCTCGTGACTTTCCAATTCTTGCCATCTACATCTGCATGAAAACAAATGCAAGCAAGACATCCGGTACGCGTTCCGAATTTGTGGTACTTCTTCGGTGACACCTTTGTATCCTTCAAACCTGCTTTCACACAACTATATTCTCGTGCTTTAATAATTCTTGTGTGCGTCCAATACATTATGTGTTGTTTGCGAACACTGAATCCTTTAGTGTGAGCATAATTACAATACATAGCGTAAGCCTCATCCTCCGAATGGACAATAGGGAAAACAACTGGGCTCTTTTGCACCTAAAGGAATAAAGAAAAATATTAAAGTCTGAATACAGTTTTACTTTACATGAATGATAAAGTAAATAAAAATACAGTTAAAATACACTTGAATACAATTGGAGTTATAAATAAAAATACACACTCAGTACATGTTCAGTAAAACCTACACACAACAAATATCAATTAATTAAGATTCAATTAACTAAGCAGAGCATTAGAAATAACAACAAATGATTAGAAACAAAAGACTAAAACAAGGAATACAGTGGTAGTTTACAATGATAATAAAGTAAATGTACTGTTAAAATTGTATTACGATATACAGTCAAAATACAGTTCAATACAGTTGGAGTTATGAATAAAAATACACACTTAATACAGTTCAATACTAAGTAGAACATTGGAGAACAAAACAAATGAGACTAATTCAAGGAATAAAGTCTTTACTTACATTAATAATACAGTTACTGAACTGTTAAAATTGTAATAAGAAATACAGTCAAAGTACAGTGGAAAATAGTTGAACTTATAAATAATAATACTCACTTAATACAGTTCAATACTATCTACAGACAGGAAACAATATGCTTCAGGAAACAATATAGTCACTAAGTAGAACATTAAAAATCACAACAAATGAATCGAAGGACTTACATTGCCAACATTATCATCTACTTTGTCTGACGATATCATAAGGGTTAAGCAAGTATCTTCGTGGTCAAAAAACTAACAATTGAATCAATACAAATAAATTAGATGAGTTAAATAAAAAGGCAATGGATGGACTTGGATGCATAACCAGCAGCGTGATCCAGTTCGGATGCATAACATGGGCTCACCGAGAACTAGGAAGACGGAGCGGCAGTTTCGCCGGAGCTTAAAGGGTTCGCCGGAGAGTAGGGGTTTTACCGGAGCTTAAAGGGTTCGTCGGAGAGTACTAATGCATACGCATTGAGGTGTGTATCTTCTAGCCATCCTTCACCCAAAAGGGTGTCAACTAAGCCTCTGGTTCAGATCAATAACAAGGTTTCACCGAGAACTAGGAAGGCGGAACGACGGTTACGCCGGAGCTTAAAGGGTTCGCCGGAGAGTTGGGGTTTCACCGGAGCTAAAGGGGTTCGCAGAAGAGCCTGGAGTGTTTCGCGCCCTATCTGGGTTTCAGCGGGAAGGAAGGGAAGAAAATAAGGTCGGCCCGGGTATTTATTCTCGCAGTATGATTTCCTGCGTTGAGCGCAGAGAAAATTTAGAAGACAACTGCAAACATATATAAATAAACTTCTATTTATAGTATGCATACAATAAATCATTACTTAAGTCCAAGTAACAATCTCAGCAATCTTCACGGAGATTATTGTTCTCCTAGAAACTTAAAAGTGATATCCAAGGAAATCCAAAATGATCTCCATGGGAATAATCATGATCTTTGTGGAGATCACTTTTTCTCCACAGAGATTATTGCTCTCCGTGGAAATCAAAGGTGATGCCCATGAAGCACCACAGAGATTATTGCTCTCCGTGGAAATCAAAGGTGATGCCCATGAAGCGTGTGCACGAGTACACATGTTTTTTGTGGCATCAGAGAGTCGTATCTTCTCCTTCGACTTCTTGCGTCGGCGTTCGATTGTGATCGAGGCCATGTTCTATAGTGTTGTTTTCATGGGACTTGTTGCTCAAGTAATTTTTCTTCCTCGTATTCCTATGTTTCCATAGGGAATTGAACCATGCATTCTATGGGCGTTCTCACGTGACACTTGTTTTTGTGGTTAGGCCCCTCCATTTTGTCAAATAGAGCAAGAGTCTGCTTGGAGCGGTCTTTTTTGGGGAGACGGACGATAGTTTTTTTGAAAAACTTACCACAACGGTAATAGTGGGGACGGTGCTCCTGGTTCAACACCAAACAAAGATGTGAAACTAAATATAGAACATGGAACTCCTCCCACGTTTCAAGTTTGAATCAAGAAGTCAAAGTCGCGTAAAGTTGAAACAAAGCTTTTATAATTATTATTTTAATAAATATTATGTTATTATGTAATAATATCTATGTATTAGACTAGGCGTGTACAAAAAGACTGGTCATAATCGGCCCGGTTGGGACCGGACTGGTTAGGACTGGCTAGGGACCGGTCCCGTCCCGGACCGATCCCGTCCCGGACCGATCCCAGGGGCTCGACCGGTCCCCTGAATTCTGGCAAAAATCGGTCCCGGACCGATAAAAGACCGGTCTTCCTGGGATAGGACCGGGACAGGTCAAAGACAGGTCCCGGTTAAGAGTCGTTACAAACGGTTGGCTCTTATATTAAAGAGCCGTTTCGGCTCTTTAATTAACCTTAAGGCTCTTTAAGCTCTTTAATTAAAGAGCTTAGGCTCTTTAATTAAATTTTTTTTAATAAAATAATTTTTTTTATAAATACCCTCTCTCCTCCATTCTCTCTCCACTTCTCTCTCCCTCTCTCTCTCTCTCTCTCTCTCTCTCTCTCTCTCTCTTTCAAATTCGTTTTAATTTAAATGACGTCTTCTTCATCCATGTCGGCGTCCTCCTCCGCATCTGTCAATCATGAGATAGTAGAGCACCGTCACAAAGCGGCAATATGAGAGACCTTTGATAAAGTGCGGGTTGTAGGAGAAATGAAGGCGAAATGAAGGCGTTGCGGGAAGCTAATGGCCGTCGGCAGCAACACGACGCTCGTCCGACATGTGAAATCTTGTATTTCTAAGCAAGCCTCGGAGTCTACCCAAGATCAAATTTCGATGACCGGGCACATTTGGACGTACGACCAAACTCGACAACGAGAGCGACAAATGGAGAACGCCATCAAAAAAGGACTCATTCAATCACTATGACGATGAAGAAATGACGTCTTACATTCACAGCGTACTCCAGCCTAAATATCATTAGGTAAGTCGTATTACAACTAGACGCGATGCTTTAGCGGCTTATTTACAATCTAAAGAATATTTAAAAAAAATTGAAACATTCGACGGTCGCGTTAGCTTAACGAGTCATGTTTGGACTAACGGTATAATTGACGGTCTTTCTTATACTTGTATAACTTGTCACTGGGTCGATCCAGATAGTTGGGAACTAAATAAACGTATAATTTGTTTTGAAGGATTTGAGTATCCGCATACCGGTAAAAATATTTATCAGATTATTATTAAAGCTATTAGGGAATTTAAAATAAAAGAAAAAATTATGAGTATTTCTTTCGATAACGCTTCAAATAATGGGATGACCGTAAAATATGTTAATGTATATTTGGTCAAATAACGGGTTCGAAGATATAACGGGTCAGTTGGGTACACTGATACTCATCCCCATAGGTACTCCTAGGGTTTTCCGTATAAATACCTGCTAGGGGCAACGGGGAGTGGATTCCACCTTGATCCTCCTCCGGATGCTTCGAGCAAACTTTCACAATCTCGAAGTTTGCCCCAAGGGTTTGCTCCCGTTCGTCCGCTCGTTGCCTGTTCACGCGAAGGAATCGCGATTCCCGGTGCCTGTTCACGCGAAGCCTTCGCGATCTCCTGTCGCTGCCGCTCGCCATCGACGAAGGAGGAAGTTCGCGTAACTGTTTGCCTCCCCCATCGCCGTTCGGAGCAGTCGCTCCTCGCCGCCGCATGTCCAGAGGAAGCCGCTCGCTGCTGCTGTTCCTTGCGGGCGCCGTTCGCGAAGTAGGAGGAGTTCACCCAGAGCCCAGCCGCTCGCCGTTCGCTGGAGCTCTCCCTTCGCCGCTAGATCGCGACCGTCCCGCGTATCTGCTGTTCTCCGCTAGCCGCCGCTCGCAAGGAGAAGGTCACGTTTCCATCTCTGGATCTGCCGTGAGCCCTCTGCCGTGTGCAGTCGCCGGAATCGCCGGATCCATAGCCTCCCATCTCAGATCCGCCGCGCCGCCGCCTCCGCCGTCTCAGATCTGCCGCAGCGTCGCCGCCTCCAGATCCCCCTCAGTCGCCATCCGCCTGATCCCGCTGCGGCTGTCTCCAAGCCCAAGGAAGTGCAACCCTAAGCGCTACCGCCAGCACTACCTACTAGCGCCTGACGCTAGCAGCCGAACAGGCTACTGCCCATGCTACTGATAACTTCCCAAAAGGAAGTTATTTCACTACTTATTTTATTCTAATTTTCATTAAAAAGAGGAAAATAATCCCCAATTATAGAAAATATGTTCAAATATCTTATTAATCAATATTGGACCGATTTCGGTCATTTTCCATGGTTTTCTATCAAAGATTGGTCAAAGGATTCAAGTTGGGGAAGCAATGGATCATTTATTGTTGATGCAGAAATTAGGTTGCAACGCCAAAAATTAGCAGGTTGCAACGTGGCGGCGAAATTCAGATTTTGAATTTTAAAAAGAGGCGCATACGTGTATTTCCAAAGGAGGCATCCCTTCAGATTTGGAATGGAAGTTGAGAGCACGAAATTACAGCACTAAGGGGCGATTATTCTTGGGGAGAAAGAGAACAAAAAGGAGAGAGAGAGAACTTGGAGCTTTCCTTGCTCTTGGAGAATTTCGGCTAGGGCTTGGAGAAGGGGACTCGAACCAGCACTAAGGAGATAGATCTGAACCTAAAAACGTTCCTACATCGTTTTGATTTCCGGAATCATGTCTAGTAAGATCTACTTTGATTTGTGGTTTCTCTCTTCCTTCATGAACTAAATTCCTAAGTCTTGCATGTGTGGAGTACCTTAGTTGTGATGATGATTTGATTTTCATTTATAATTTGTGAATGTATTGATGTGATCTTTATTAAATTTATGATCTATTCTTGGGATTTTGGTTTAAGTTTCATCTTTAAAGTGCTTGTCAAAAATTCGAGAGATGAGTCGGGCTAGATGAACGTTTGTTTTGCACGGCGATATTCGAGAGAGGAGTCGTGTAGTTTTTAACCAAACTTCCGTATTTATACTTCATCGCGAGATTCGAGAGGAGCGTTGAAAGTGTATCATAAATCTTAATATAATTCCAAGATAGAGAAATCTCCTCTTGAATTAGCAACCGTGATTCTAGTACTTTATGTTATTTTAAATTCATCTAAGTTGGAAACAACTAGAGGATTTGGGATAAACGGATAATGGAGATCGAGAGATAAAGTTATCCATTTTAGAATCGTTGCAAGAGAATCATTAATACTTCATGAATTATCACTTTTATTGGTTGTCATCATAGCAAGGGAAAATCACACGCGAGACTATCTTTCCAAGTGAAGTAAAAGTATTTTAAGTGACCGTAATTAGAGTTGTAATTGTTGTTTTTTTTGAATTATTAAGTTTTCTCTACCAATCATTACTACTTCCTTGAATTTAGAGAAAAGGCAGAATTAATATTTGTGAACGCTAAGTTAAGCACTTCCTCGTGGGAACGATCACTTTCTCATCATTTTATTACTTGTACGGCATGTGCACTTGCGTATTTATATACACCTTTCACGGGCATACCAGCTACCTCCCAGGCTACCGCCGGCGCTAGCTACGGAGTTTTGAATCCTCTGTCTGGTGGCTTGTTCTCGTCTGTCGGGCGCACAATGATGAAGGGGAACAACATGGCGTCCCCCGTTCCGATGATAAAGCTGGAGAAGTTCACGGCGACTGAGTTCAACGATTGGAAGTTGAATACTCAGTTCGGGATGAAGTTTCTGAACGTGTTTTACACAGTTCAGTCTGATGGTGCTGAGGTCGTAGGGACTGCTGAAGAGGCTCAGTGGGTTTCTGATGAAGACTTCTGCAAGGACTACCTGCTGAACTGCCTATCTTCCAATATGGCGAAGACGTACATGAAGCTGAAGACAGCTAAGGCCATCTGGGATGCTTTGCAGGAGCACTTCAGGCAGGAGGAGGACCTGTCCAAGGCGCACTTAGTGGACAAGTTTCACTCGTTCACCTTCGACGAGGAGAAGGTCATTCTCCCTCAGGTATCAAACTTTGAAGTTTTAATAGATTCCTTTCATAGCGAGAATATTGCGTTGCCAGATAGTTTTGTTGCTGGCACAATTTTGTATAAGTTGCCTTCTACATGGTATAATTTCAAAACTGAAATGTACCGCAAGAAGATGCAGGTGGGTTTGAACGAACTCAAGCGTTTTATACGCATTGAGGACAAAAATAGGACTCAACACGCTCTATAAGTCGTTAGCAAGCAGAAGGCTGCTGCTAACATGATTACGAACTCTAGACGCGCGCCAAACCCTAGGAAGTCAAAACCCAACCCGAGTAGCTCCCAGGTTGCAGGCCCAAGTAAACAAATCAAAAAGTTTAAGGGCAAGTGCTATAACTGCAATAAGTGGGGACACATCGCATCTGATTGCAGGCTTCCTCGTAAGGAGAAGGGAAAGACACCACAGGAGGGCAACCATGCTAACATGGTTAGTCTCACTGAGCCATCCGACTTTGTTGCCATGGTCGGAAACGAAAAGGCCAGTACATAGTGTTTCCTTGACTCGGGGGCAACGTGACATGTTTGCAACAACCCTACTCTGATGACAGGTCTTACTGACGTAAGAGAATCTGTGACCGTTGCCAACGGTGAGACAGCTGATGTGCTGAAGGTGGGGAATGCAACTTTGCTGCTATCCTCAGGTAAAACTTTAACTTTAAAGAATGTTAAGTTTATTCCTTCATTAGCTGCTAACTTAGTGTCTATTAGCTTACTTTGTGATGCTGATATGTCTTTTACTTTCTATAGCGGTAGAGTAACACTGACAGTTAACTCACACTATTTTTGGATGTGCCTACATCCAAAATAGAATGTACAGATTAAGTCTAGCAAACGAAATAGTTCAACAAGTTCAAACAAACTTAGTTAGCTCTAAGACTCTACATGAGAGACTAGGGCACGTAAAATATAGGAAGATATTCCAAATTGCTAGAACTCACCAGATAACTTTAGACACTACAGTTAAAACTGATAAATGTGAAGTGTGTGCTCAGACTAAGATCACTAGAAAACCTTTTAGTGCGGTTACTAGGAGCACAACACCCTTAGAACTAATACATTTTGACATATGTGACTTCAAAAGTTTTGTCACTAGAGGAGGCAGGAAGTATTTGATCACCTTCATAGATGATTGTTCTAGGTTTTGTCACATTTATCTCCTTAAAACTAAAGATGAAGCGTTTGAAAAATTTTGTATTTTCAAAACCAGGGTAGAAAACCAATTAGGCATGAAAATCAAAAGATTTAGAAGTGATAGAGGAGGAGAATATATGTCCAGTGAGTTCAAATATTTCCTTGCCCAACATGGAATCATTGTAGAAACCACTGCTCCTTACTCGCCCCAGTCTAACGGCATAGCTGAGCGTAAAAATCGCACGTTAACAAAAATGTTAAACTCTATGCTCCTGACTGCAGGCATGCCTTCCGCTTATTGGGGAGAAGCTGCAAATCACATTTTGAATAAAGTTCCTCATGTAACATCCCCAATCCTACTAGACCCCTAGTGTGAGAATGGGGAGCTCAAAGGGTGGGATGAGGAGCCTTGAGGATCCCTTAGGATGAGAATTTTGCTAAGGCACACCTAAAGTCCCAATCAGATAGGACCCAAGCTACTAAGGAGGGCCAATTGAATACCAATTTCCCCAAAATGAGACCACCCTTAGTCCCCTAAACCTTAAGGAAGGGTGATGGTGTGATCATCACCCCTTAGTGGGGCTCAATTCCATAGGTTTAGCCCAAAATCACCTTAGGTGAACATGGACCAAACCAATCAATTAAGGGGCAAAATGGTCAAATCCACCATCTTGTAACCAATTTGGCCACCCAATGGCCAAATTGACCTCACACCTATATTCTAAATATAATTTTGAACTTAAAGGTCCCAAAAGCCCCATCATGGGGTATCCAATTGTCCTTAACTGGGCCAATGCCCTAATTAGGGCACTTTTAGGCAAAAACCCAAATCAATCAATTGAGGACCAATTAGCTTCCAATGATCAAATTGACCCTCCCCCTACTCTTTAAACATGATTAGGGACCCATTGGACCCAAAAGCCCCCTCATGGGATGGTCAACCCTCTCCAATTTGGTCAAAATCCAAATTAGGGCAAAAAGGTCAACTCAACCCAAATGTGGTCAATTTGCTTTCAAACCTTAAAATTGACTCCACATCTAGTCTTTAAACATCATTAGGGATCTGAGAGACCCAAAAGCCCCATCATGGAAGGGACAATTTCCCCCAATTTGGCCAAAGTCCCAAGGAAGGGCATTTTAGGTAATTTCACATCTTTTGATCAAATTGGGCCAAATAGGCCCCCACCATGGGCCAAGCCCTATTGGGTGATGACATGAGACCCATGACCCACACGGGGGACCAGTCAACCCAAATAGTCAAAGTCAAAGTCAACCCAAATGGGCTTAAGCTCAATTTGAGTGACCAAGTCATTATCCCCATTTATTAAGGCCTAAGTCTAAAGTTGTGAGATTTAATTAGGCTCATGAGAGATCAGGTGGAGGGTGGCTAGGGAAGATTGGGCTAACCCAAGCTAACCCAAGTGGGGATTGGGCTAAAGGAGGGGACAAAAAGTGGTTTGATAAAGCAAAAGCTTCCCCTCTCCCTCTCTCTCCTCCCAATCAGCCTTGGGCTCTTCCCTGAAGGGAGATGAGTGCTGAGGAGGAGCTGGAAAGCTGGTAGAGGCAGCCTTGTCGGCTGAGATGGCAACCTCGTGACCCCCAGCTCCAAACCTCCCAAGGCCGGCCTCCTCTCCCCATTTAAACCCCTCCACGAGCTTCAGAAACGTTTTTACAATCGGGATAGAGCCTTGGATCGAGGAATTCAGTGGAGGAACGAGTTCTGTAGCAAGCTCGCCGGAGACGGAGAAGGAGATGTGAAAGTGGAGTGTTTTAGTTCTTATTTACTTTATTAAAAGATCTTGATTAAGTTTTGGTTTCAAAACTTAATGACATGTATATTTATATGTGTTTGTTTTATGAGTGATTAACACAAGCAGTGAAAGTGCATAGCACAAATAAAACATAAAACAATGAACAGACCAAAACGATCCAAATGACACAGAGAAATATAGTAGTTCCCCTCAACTGGGTACATCTACTCTTCTACCCACTGGTAGGAATTCACTATGAGGTTGTTGATAAGGTGCCCTCACACCAGGTGAGCTGTTGATAAGGTGCTCTAACCAAACTGCAGGTTTTTGCTAAGGTGCCCTGTCACCGAGAGTTAACTTTTGAAGGGAGTTATAACCCTGTACAAGATGGGAAGGAAAAAGGAAAATGAAAAACAGAAAATATAATGTTCTTCTCTGTATGAGAAGACTCTTGAAGATCCTGATATGGTGTTGAATGGATCTGAATATTATGTTGAAGAGCTCCCCCTGTCTGATATATAAGGATGACAGTTCTGGAGGTCTCTCCTCTTGATTGTATACAGCTTCTTTCCTTTTGTGCAGTGATGATCCTGAGCAAGTAGTTGTGATTTGTGTCTCAGGATGTATGTAATCTGCAGGAAAGTGTTAGCAAAGAAAAGAATAGATTTTGCTCTCTGTGTTTTGGTTGTGTGTGTACTTCATATGCTTTTCTTTCTCCTTTTTTCTTCTTTTTTTTTATAATCTGAGGACCCTTGCCCTTAATTTGAATTCTTCTCTCGGGAAGAAGGAAAGAGCTTAGGTCTCCATCAATGATTTGACTCCTCGAGAAGATAACCTGTCGTTTCTGTTCATTAAAGCTGATCTGCAACGGCTATAGTATTTATTGATCTGCAACGGCTAAGTTAAATATTATAAAGAAAGATAGCAGAATAAAATATTAATCGAGCTGTGGCTAGAATTTGTCGAGCACTGAACGACATTTGTCGAGCGCCTTTCTGAAGATTTGTCGAGCGCCTTTTGATGTGCTGAGCAATTGTCTTCACTTGTCGACTGCTGAGACTGGCTGGATTGAGTTTGTCGAGTGCCGTTCAGAGAATGCCTGCCCGCTCCAATTGTTCTGACTGGATTCGTCGAGCGTCGTTCGCTATTTGTCGAACGCTGTTCTGATGAATATTTGTCGAGCGCTGTCTGGCTATTTGTCGAGCGCCGTTCGACATTTGTCGAACGTAGAGAACTTATATTATTTGCTTAAGTATATTCTCCGATTCGATCGCATCATATTTAATTTGTGTTAATTTAGATTAATCTAAATTATTAGATTTAACAAAAGGATGGATCCTAACTCAAATCAAAAGCTATGGTTCCAACAATCTCCCCCTATTTGAGTTGGGATCAAATCAAAACTAGTGACCTGGTAATCTTAAAATGGCTTTTAGAATTTTCAGTTGCAGCAGCTCATTTCTTGAAGTTAAAATTTTTTAATTTCAGCCTATTTAAAATTTTTAATTGCAGCAACCTTTATACAGATTTAAGTCTTGTTTGAGATTTGTGTTTCTCATTTTCTTTCTCACTTGGCTTCTCTGATGTTCTCCTTTTCTCTCTTACTTGGTTTTAGTTTTCAATTTTCTTCTGTAGACTTTTAAATTATTTTATTTAAGCAACTCATTTGATCTAGATTTGAGTTAATATGTTTTTAATATCTTGAATTGCTACAACTATTAATGGATTTTAAGGAATGCTTTAGATTATAAAAACATTGCAGACATTTTCTTTCTCATAGAATCCCCTTATCAGAAGAGACTCACACTCAGTGATATGATCAATACTGATCAATGCAGCTACAGTAGAATGCTCAAACTGACTTGGAGAAGTTTGTAAGAATACAAAGTTGTCTTAACATAGTTTTTATGATGGAAACAATCCATGTAAATTTTAGATTTGCTGTTTGAATTGGGATGGAGTTTAATGGTGAGAAACTTATTAATTAGAAA
Organism: Dactylorhiza incarnata; assembly: GCA_033032865.1. NCBI lineage: Eukaryota > Viridiplantae > Streptophyta > Magnoliopsida > Asparagales > Orchidaceae > Dactylorhiza > Dactylorhiza incarnata. The sequence continues at coordinate 3,394,781 of JAWHQI010000176.1, read as the reverse complement.
ACTTCTTTGAATTTTATTAGAGTTGAAAGGTTTAGCATTTGAAATATATTCGCCTTTTTATTTCATTAAAATATAAATTTGATTTTTTAAAAATTTGTTCAAACCTTTTGGCTTGCATTTTGAGATTTCTCCCATTAGTTGTGCTTGCCATGAAAGATTTGTTTAAAATTTTTATTTCTGTTATTTCTTTTAAGATTTCTTTTTCAGAAATTGTTATTTTAAAATTAGATTTGAAAGTAATAGAGGTAGAGTTGGGAGTTAATTTTACCTCATTTACCTTTTCTGATTTAGCTTCTGCATCGGGGATTTGATGTGAACCACCATATATGGCCATCATGCAGAAGGCTCTAGCTCTAAGTTCTTCTTCTTCTTCTTCACTTAGGTTTGTTGATGGTTCTGCATCAAAAATACAATTAGTTGAAGAGATGGAAGAAGGTTTATTTACCATCCTGGAGAGGGAGGTCCAGATTCCTCTTGCAGAGGTGCAGTCTTCAAGCTTTTGAAGAATGTCTTTTGACACTGACTGAGCCAAGATCTGCATGGCTTTGGCATCTGCTTCTGAGGATGGAGAAGGTTCTGTAGATGGGGAAGGTTCTTTATGTTTATCAGTCCGCCCATCATCAGTACCAGCTTTGAATTTATCTGGCTTCATTTTGCAAACACGGGCAGTGACATCAGTTTCTCTGTTGCCACGTTTTATTTTGGTAGTTTTCTTTGAAGAAGATATATCAGCGCCAACATAAACAGGCCCTGTCAAGATAGATTTGTAAATTTCTTCATCTATGACATTCATATATAACTTAATTCTGACTTGCCATAAAGAAAAATTATCCAAATTAAGTATAGGTGGATCTGAAAACAGAAATTTTACTTGTATCATTAAAAAAAAACTTTTTAGAGCAGATTTAAGAACTAAGTGATCTTTGTGATTTCAGGTGTTAACCTGTGTGACAAATCAACTTCTTTAATTGAAACAGGAGTTTTTAATTTTGAAAGTATTAGATGCTAGAAATTGAAATGGTAAAATCAACACCCTCTGATACCAAATGAAAGTGGAGTGTTTTAGTTCCTATTTACTTTATTAAAAGATCTTGATTAAGTTTTGGTTTCAAAACTTAATGACATGTATATTTATATGTGTTTGTTTTATGAGTGATTAACACAAGCAGTGAAAGTGCATAGCACAAATAAAACATAAAACAATGAACAGACCAAAACGATCCAAATGACACAGAGAAATATAGTAGTTCCCCTCAACTGGGTACATCTACTCTTCTACCCACTGGTAGGAATCCACTATGAGGTTGTTGATAAGGTGCCCTCACACCAGGTGAGCTGTTGATAATGTGCTCTAACCAAACTGCAGGTTTTTGCTAAGGTGCCCTGTCACCGAGAGTTAACTTTTGAAGGGAGTTATAACCCGTACAAGATGGGAAGGAAAAAGGAAAATGAAAAACAGAAAATATAACGTTCTTCTCTGTATGAGAAGACTCTTGAAGATCCTGATATGGTGTTGAATGGATCTGAATATTATGTTGAAGAGCTCCCCCTGTCTGATATATAAGGATGACAGTTCTGGAGGTCTCTCCTCTTGATTGTATACAGCTTCTTTCCTTTTGTGCAGTGATGATCCTGAGCAAGTAGTTGTGATTTGTGTCTCAGGATGTATGTAATCTGCAGGAAAGTGTTAGCAAAGAAAAGAATAGATTTTGCTCTCTGTGTTTTGGTTGTGTGTGTACTTCATATGCTTTTCTTTCTCCTTTTTTCTTCTTTTTTTTTAATCTGAGGACCCTTGCCCTTAATTTGAATTCTTCTCTCGGGAAGAAGGAAAGAGCTTAGGTCTCCATCAATGATTTGACTCCTCGAGAAGATAACCTGCCGTTTCTGTTCATTAAAGCTGATCTGCAACGGCTATAGTATTTATTGATCTGCAACGACTAAGTTAAATATTATAAAGAAAGATAACAGAATAAAATATTAGTCGAGCTCTGGCTAGAATTTGTCGAGCACTGAACGGCATTTGTCGAGCGCCTTTCTGAAGATTTGTCGAGCACCTTTTGATGTGCTGAGCAATTGTCTTCACTTGTCGACCGCTGAGACTGGCTGGATTGAGTTTGTCGAGTGCCGTTCAGAGAATGCCTGCCCGCTCCAATTGTTCTGACTGGATTCGTCGAGCGCCGTTCGCTATTTGTCGAACGCTGTTCTGATGAATATTTGTCGAGCGCTGTCTGGCTATTTGTCGAGCGCCGTTCGACATTTGTCGAACGTAGAGAATTTATATTATTTGCTTAAGTATATTCTCCGATTCGATCGCATCATATTTAATTTGTGTTAATTTAGATTGATCTTAATTATTAGATTTAACAAAAGGATGGATCCTAACTCAAATCAAAAGCTATGGTTCCAACAAGATGGCAAACCGCCGGAATACTCGCCGCCCAGCCCGCTTCCAGGTTCGCTTCTCCCCCCCCCCCCCCCTGACTGTGCTAGCATCTAGGATCGTTAGGAGTCGAGCTCGAGCTCAATTGAGCCGAGTTCAATTCGGATTTTCCATGGTTTTAGTCGTTTGGGTTTCTTAGTAGAACCGCCGGAAACCGCCTCCTCCGGCGACCAATCCACCGCCAATCGATCGGCACCACCTCAACGGAGGTGGTGGTGGCGGTGGCTGGCCAGGGAAATGGAACGACGGCTGGGATTTTCGGTTTCAAGCAGCTCCAGGACGGGCAGATCTGGGCCGTTGTCTCGAGAAAGACGATGAAGGAGCGCCGCCCGATCCGCTTTAAGATCCGTGCACGATCAGCGCCATATGCCTTAGTTAGGTGGTGTGCTGTTAGCCAGATTCTATATCCTTTTGTAGCTTAATTTTAAGGCCCTTAGAGGCCATAAATCAAAAAGTTACCTGAGACAACTTTTGTAGGGATTGATGTCCTCTTTAATTTGACGCCTTAATCATCTCATTTGGTTAAGTGGTCTGACTGCAGCACTCCATTTAGTGAGGCTGGTCATTGTGATATCCAGAAATTAAAATGGTTGCCCCCACAAATTTATCCATCCAAATGACTTGATATTTGAAACATAGATGTACCTGACCTAGAGCTAGGTTGTGCCAAAATCTAAGAATTTTTGGAGTTACTTTTTCTATAGTTTTTATCTTAAATTAGAAAATGAAATTAAGGGTATATGGTTGGCTATATGCACCCAACTACCCCCAACACTTGGGTGGCATGATGGTTAGGCCTTGTGTAGGCTCTGGTAGAAAATGGAGACCCTTAGGAGCTTTGATCATGGGTGGATTCACCATTGAAGAGCCTAGGGTTATTGTTCTTGGTGTGCCAATAGCAGGAATGGGCATTAGGTTGATTTGACCCTTCTTGGCTTACTATGTGCTACTGAAATTGTGCATGGTGGTTCACCATGGGGGTTTTCTTCATCATCCTTGGGATGAGAGGGATTTTGGGGAGCAAAAATCCCTAGGGTTTTCATTTAATTCTTGTGTTTAATTAATTCAAAAGCTAGGATATTCTGCCTATTTCATTCAGTCCACTTAAACAATTAATTAAGGCCTCTTAAGGGCTGATTTGGAAAAAGTGCCCAACATAAAAGTGGTAGGCCTAGGTCTTTACTTTCATTTGGCTTTGAGTTTGGGTCATTTGGTGACCTGCAGACCCCTAGGGAGCTGTTTTGCTAGGACTGGTCCTACACTAGGTCAGCCCATTAGAAATATTGCCTAGGACAAACCCCTCCATCTTTGGATCTGTGCTTTTAACCATGGGTTGGCATACCCTAGGGGCACCCCCTGCCAAAGGGGCAGCCATTGGTGGACAATTTTGCATAGGGTTTTTGTAGTAATTAGACTATTTAAATTATGTTGATTTTTGGCGCATTTGATGTCCAAATGACACCAAACTTTGGTGGCATACCCTTTTGTACATGAGTAGTGCCCACTTAAAATATCACTCCATTTGGAGTTGATTTGATATGGAAATTGGAAACCCTAATGAGGGCCTTTAGGGGTCAATTTAGGGATTAGGTCATTTTGAGGAATGGAGTGTGTTAGCCTCTTCCCATCATGATTGGATATGTTGGCATGGATGTGCAATTGCTTGTGTCACACCCTAATGGTCCATTTGGAGCCATTAGGGTGATGTGACCTAATACCTTAAAAGGTAAACCCTTAAGGGTACAAGTTGAGTTTTGTGAAGAACATAGGATCAAATGCACATGGCTTGGGACTTTGTAGATATGGTTGTAGGAGCACAAATTGACTTAGTAAATTAAATGAGAAGTATTAGGGGTATTTAGGTGTATTTCTTCCTAATAAATGAAAGTGCTCCCTTTCCTTAATAGAATAAGATGCAAGGTCATGTGACCTTGTATGACTTTGTTAACACTATCAGTGGATGTATTAGGGTGAAATGAGTTTATGATAATTTTGTTATGATTTGTTGAAGCATTATTCTTTGAAAGAGAAGCTTTAAGTGTTTGCTAGCTTAAGAGTAATAAATCCTTTTAAAATACCAAATCATAGGGCAATGTTATGATACCTTGGAATCTGTCATTTTATGTCAATATGAGCCCATGATAATTGTTTGGAAGCATGTTGAATTATATTTCTTGTACTTCATGTGGAAAGTGAAATTTACATCACTAGTGTAATAAATCCTTTTAAAATACCAAATCATAGGGCAATGTTATGATACCTTGGAATCTGTCATTTTATGTCAATATGAGCCCATGATAATTGTTTGGAAGCATGTTGAATTATATTTCTTATACTTCATGTGGAAAGTGAAATTTACATCACTAGTGTAATAAATCCTTTTAAAAATACCAAATCATAGGGCAATGTTATGATACCTTGGAATCTGTCATTTTATGTCAATATGAGCCCATGATATTTGTTTGGAAGCATGTTGAATTACATTTCTTGTACTTCATGTAGAAGCTGGATTATTCAACCCTTGAGAATTTAATCCATTTAAAATATCAAATCATAAGGCAATGTTATGATACTTGGGAATCTGTCATTTTTTGTTAATATGTGTCCACGACCACAGTTTGGAAGCTTGTAGATTTATATTTCTTGTACCTCATGTAGAAATTGATAATTGCCACCTTTGGATGTTTAATCAGTTTAAAATATCAAATCACATGGTAATGACTCAATAATTTGGCAGGGGACTATAGGTCCCCATATGGACACTTGGTAATTTTTGTAGAATTTTCAGAAGGGAATTACAATTTTTCCTAATTATAGTGGCATTTTGGTAATTATACAATTATGATGATTCAGTAGGTCAAATGACACCCTAGGGCCATGATATTCAGTGCACCACCATGATATGGAATATTATCTTACTGATAATTCTCATGAAGCATGTAGAATCATTTTGAGGGTAGTTCATGTGTAATGTGACTTAGGGCCTTAACTACTTAAAATTATATTAAATAACAATTTAATATGGAAAATTATGGAAATTGGAATATACCTTACTAGGGTCAGTGGGAGCCTAGGATAATTACTGGAGACCTTGGTAATGAGTTCTTAGAAGGGTTCACTTATGGGGTTGATGGTTAGTTCAAATTAGTGGTCCGCGTTTAGTAAAAACAGAATTTTGAGTTTCATAGAATTCAGACCACTAAGTAGTGTTTAGAAGTGGTATACAATCAGTAATTAAGTTATAGCACACAAGGATTCAGGGAGGGTCAATCCTAGGGTTAGTTGTGCGGTTGTGCTAGAGTCAACGTAGGAGGAATGGAGGCATGTCCAACCCATTTGGGTGGGACGGGAGATGAGCTAAGTCACTTTAACTATATGAAACGGTGAAGGGTGAACCAATTGTTAACCACCAACTAAAGTAAATGTCTTGAGGAGGATGGTGGGGTTGAGCCCATTGCGTCCCCTAGTACCGCCGGGAACCCTTCACCGGGTGGACCGCGGGAAGCCCAGGACTTACCTTAAATCACCAAAGAAGTAACCTAAGAAATAAGTAAGGAAACACGACCAATAATACTAAGTTTCTTGAGAAAGGGAACTTTGGGGTGTCATCCCACAGTAGTTCCTAAGTACCGTAGCGAGCCCTTACAGGGTAACCCTCGGGAAGTCCAAGATTAACCCTAAATTGCAATAACCTTTAAAGTAGGCAAGAGTAGCCATAGTAGGGTAAGATTGGATTTATGTATCTCCTCCCAGTTGCGGGAGTGGCAGGATTGTGGTGCTCGGTTAGACGAGCGGGAACCTCGAGGGGATGATTATCCCGGTAACTTTCTCAGAAATGTGGCAGGTCTTCGGTACTAGGCAGGTCGTCACTCCGACCGCGGTACGTTGACTTAACGGGTGTGTAGAGGTCTAAGGGGCCAGCTTGGCTGCGTGTCGGGACGACAGTTCCTCGAAGACACCTCTCACTTGGCTCACAGTCTGGTGGACTCCAGCAAAGAGTACGCAGAGCTCCGCGGTTGTTTAGCGTCGAGGCGTACGTGCGGTCTAGGCCTGGTAGAGTGTATACCCGCCTAGGAGTGGACAGCCCGGTCCGCTACCACCGTGTGTCACTGCAGTTGGTACCCGAGAAGTTGGCTTCCTTTCAAACAGAGGGAACTACAAAGGTCTGTGTGCACAGAGTCGTGTGGGTGAGTTCAATGCATAATCATTCATAACATAAGCATAGCATACGCACTTGCAGATCCTCATCATATAAATTAGTATGGGCTCTTTTATATGATGAGTTATAATTCCTGGAAATCCTAACTTATAAGTTTGTATGGGCATTCATATAAGTTAGGGTACGAGATTGATTACTTGTCGCTACTGTTCTTACTGCTTTGTTTTACCTGCTTTACTTACAGTTTATTTACTGTTGTACAACTTTATTATACTCATGCTTATACTCCTGCTTATACATGCTTAGATTAGCCCCTTTTTCACTTATGTATATACTAGTTTACCTTCCCTGTCACCTGCTTGTTCCTTGCTCGTCCCCCGCTTCTTCCTCCCGCGCGGTACCTAGGAGTCGCGGGAGGAGGAGGGGACCTAGCGAGCTCGGTCATTCTTTGACTGACGGTTTGCATTGGGGCCGAAAAACAATCTAGGATTCCGAGGAGACGGAGCTGTCGCACGCACCGCAGGAGACGAGGGCAGGACCTGAGAAGCCAGCGACGCAGCGGGTAGTGGCCACGAGACATCAGGTGGATTACATTTTGAGTGTTTGTGATATGTGATGATGAGATAGCTTCCGCATGTAGTGAGGTTGTGTGATGTGAGAGTTTTGTTTCATGATGTACCGGGCTTTAAGCCCTTTCATTTATGTACTCTCATTTTCATGCTCGGACTTTTATATGTATCGCTTGATTAGCTTTTGATATATTCTGGAATGTGATTTGTGGACTCCTTTCATTTAGTTTGTACTCTCTCTCTTGTACTCACTTTTGCTATTGCTCGCACTATGATCGTAGCCGGCAGGGTCGACGTTGCGTGGTGTAGCCCAACCCGTGTGTTGGAAGTCACCGCAATGCGTCGGTTATGGGCATAAGGTCCGCTTGGCCCCACGAGCGGGGAAGGGATCTTACACCTCATGCCAAGTTAGAGGTTACACCCTACGAGCTTTGGTTTAAGAGACCCCCGTCTTTTACTAGACTTAAGACTTAGGGCTGCATAGCCTATGTCAGGGTCCCTGACCCTAGACGGTCTAAGATTGGACCTAAGACCAATACATGTGTCTACCTAGGTTGTGCGGAGGATAGTGCTGCAGATAGATTCTTAGATATTTCTAAAAACGTCATCATAGAATTTAGGGACGCAGTGTTCTTTGAAGATAAGTTCCTCAAGGATAAGAACCTGTCTCTCCCAGGTATGCAAGTAACTATTACTGAAGATGATCCTACTTCCGTACCGAACACCTCTTATTCCCTTCCGGTAGATAACTCTGGCCTAGAGTCTAGGAGAACTTCTCTAAGAGAGCGAATTCCCAGACCCTTCGGTAGTGACTTTGTCACTTGCCACGTTGAGGCTGATCCATCCACCTATAAGGACGCGATGAGATCCAGGGATTCCCTACTCTGGAAAGAAGCTATTGATGAAGAGATGAATTCTCTACTTCAGAATAACACCTGGACTGTTGAAACCAGTTTCCCGGTCTCAGCGTTCGAAAGGGGGTTGCGACTAACCTTTACTTGACCTAAGCCTAGACCCTTGACCGGTCACTAGGAACTGGAAGACTTGGACGTGATGAACACTTGAATCCACAAATGGACCCCTTAAGCTGCAGCGCGGAGGTCCCGCCACACACCCGGAAGCCCACTCGGAACTTCCCCTCCCAAGCCAATGCTGAGCCTGGGCACCTTGGAGGGCACTAAGAACCACCTCACTGTCAGCTGAAGGATGACAAGGCAGGGGTGGTGCTTGCTCACAAGACACACGCGAGGGTGGGGGTAGAGACCAACCCTTCCCAAGGTGCCCATGGGGGTCTATTTATAGACTTCCCAAAATGGACTGCGAATAGCAGAAAACCTGCTATCCGCAGTCCAAACACGACCGCCATCGGTCACGCGTGAGGGGGGGGGGGGGGGGGGGGGGGGGGGGGGGGCGAGTGGGACTCGAGGTGTCCGCCCCCCCCCCCCCTCACGGGAGGTCATACTGACCTTCCTACCTACACCGGGCGAGTGGGAGGATCCATCCCACTCGCCCAAAGGGGGCGGCGAGTGGGAGGCCTCCCACTCGCTCGGCGAGTGGGAGGCCTCCCACTCGCTCGGCGAGTGGGAGGCCCCTCCCACTCGCTCGGCGAGTGGGAGGACCCTCCCACTAGCTCGGCGAGTGGGAGGGCTGCTCCCACTCGCTTGGCGAGTGGGAGGCCTCTCCCACTCGCTCGGCGAGTGGGATGCCCCTCCCACTCGCTCAGCGAGTGGGAGGGCTGCTCCCACTCGCTCGGCGAGTGGGAGGCCTCTCCCACTCGCCCGGATGAGTGGGAGAAATTCTCCCACTCCCTCCGTGGCCTCTTTGCGCGGTCGTTTTGCTCGCCTCGACCATTTTCGCTATCTAGGCTTCGCCCGGGTCGGGTCACACCGATTCGAGAAATATAAGGGTTGTACACAATCCCCGCTCTTTGCGAGCTTGACTCAAGCTCGGAAAGAAAGTCCAACCCACCTATTGAACGAGTAGGTGTGACCCGGAGGGAATCTTTGGAGGGTTTACCTGATGGCTATATATAAAACCCCTCGAAGAGGGGGGTAAGAAGAGCACCATTCCTGAGAGCTTCCCCCACTCCCTCTTCGAACGAGATGAATCCACCTCGAGACTTCAGGGCTCGCTTCAAGGACTTTGTTGGGAAGGGTTCGTCTGACATGACGGAGCTTAAAGCTCTGGTCCATGGCCCTCCGCCTTCTCCTACCCGTCCCGCGGTGCGATCACCTCGGAAGAAGCCCCGCCCCGAGTTGGTGAAGGAGGTTGCGTCGTCATCCTCTCATGGGGTGACCGAGTTTGCCCGCGGCCTGGATATGGATATGGTATCGGTTCTCCCCTCCTTCCTGCTTCGCACTTGTGGTTACATCTGTCCATGACAACGTGTTTTTTCATTGTTCACAGCTTCTCGCGGATGACCTCGAAGGGATCCGAAGAGTGGTAGAGGGAACGGGTGCAGACGCTCGGGTGAGTCCTATCTCTCTCGCCCGGGAACCTGCCGCCCTCTCGACCGCTCACGATGACTCATCTGCTGGAGGGGACAAGACTTCGACGGGCCAGTCGAGCCGAAAGGAAGTCTCGGTGCTACCCCACTCTCCTACTGCAATCACGGAGCCCGTCGAGGACCGACCCGACGTCTTCGTCCGTCTGAGCCGCTTGGAGACTCTTACCCAGGAGCTGCGGGAGGGGACGCTATCTTCCGGACCCGACCCCCTCGCCCGTGTTGGCGTGCTGGAGCGTCGGGTGGAGAGGCTGGAGGCTTCAATCTCCTACGAGGGGAGGTCCGGCTCGCATTTGGCGGCATGACGACACCGTTCGAGGATCACTTTTGCCGGGTGGAGGCCTCCGTGCGTACAGTGACCGAGGAGCTCTCCTCAGCCAAGACATGCTTTGAATCCACGCGTGGGGGGGGGGGGGGGGGGGGTCCCCTTCACCCAGGACCAGGGCTTCTGGAAGTGGACGGCGCGTTAGCCACCCCTTCCCTTTGGGGATGTACTATTTGTCATGTAATAATAAGGATCGACTCGTCGCAGCGGCTCGTCTGCTTCGCGGCCGGACTATTTGTTTCGTCACGTTTATGTTATGTTTATTTTAATAACTCATTTGAGCCGTTATCATTTGGCTAACTATCATGCAGGGTGAGCGCAACAACACAGGAACAGTGGAATAACAGGCGGGGGATAGAGACCTCGGGTGGACGGTCCGAGGGCGAAGCAGTTGGGTGGTGTGTCAGGGGGGATACGTAGGCGAAGAGACCCTTCGGTCCGCATCGCTACCCCAGGGGAGAGGGCCGCGAGGCCCTCCCTCCTCTGTCGGGCGAGTGGACCATGAGGTCCACTCCCGTGCACCGGGCGAGTGGACCTCAAGGTCCACTCGCCTATGCTCGGGGCGAGTGGGCCTTGCGGTCCGCTCGCCCAGGGCGAGTGGGCCTTGCGGTCCGCTCGCCCGGGGCGAGTGGGCCTTGCGGTCCGCTCGCCCGGGGCGAGTGGCCCTTGCGGTCCGCTCGCCCGGGGCGAGTGGACCACCTGGTCCACTCCCCCTCCATGCCCTTGGGCGAGTGGACCCCATGATCCACTCGCCTCCTCTTTTACCCCTCCCTTATAAATACACCCTCCTTCCACCTCTGGACCCTCACCTTTATTTCCTTCTTTGCTTTGCCTTTCTCCTAGAGCCAGCTCTACCCTTTCCTTTCACTCTTGCGGGATGGCATCTAACCGTTCAGCTGTCAAGAGGAACGGTCGGGAACAAAACGCGGCCAACTTCTCGGGGGGTTCTTTCCCCGTAGGGAAAGTATCCAAAGAGGAGCTCTCCGCCTTCAGGACTTCCTACCTCCCTGAAGGGTGGAAATGCAGATGCCCATCAGGGGGTGAGACCGTCAACTACTTTTACGATGACTGGCTTGCATTCCCTCTCCTTCACTTCGAGGCTGGGCTACGGCTGCCCTTATGGCCTGAGGTGAAGGAGTTCCTGGACTACTTTGGCGTAGTCCCGGCTCAGGTTAACACAAATGCGATCTCGATGTTAACAGCTTACGCGTGCTATTTGCGGGAGGAGAAGGTGATGTTCGACCTGAACGTGTTCCGCAAGATCTTCACCTTCCGAGCGACCGCTGACGGGGTGTGCTTTCTGACCGGCACACACATGGAGGTGCACGAGACCCCCAATAAGGTCCACCACTGAAACAAGTCATTTGTGTTCATTCGGGGTGACCTGGACGGCATCCCCTTCTCCCCCACACAGAGGCCCGATAAGGTCTGCAAACCCCCTCGCTACGTGGGGAGGCCGCTGAGCTGCATCGCTTCCTTAAAGGTGCGAGCTTCGAGGTTGATCACCTCCGGAGGAACATCAATCAACTCATCTACGTGGAACCGGGGATGGGTACTTGAACCTTGACAACTTGTCTCCCTTATGGCTCATTTCTTCCCATTGCTGCTCAACTCGTCCTAACTTGTGCAGGTGTTCGGTCCCTTCCTCGACGCCTTCCCTCTGCTGGGGGAAGTTCCTCCTCCGCCCATGGGCTCAACGAGGAGGTTGCGGCTGATTCGGCTTCGGCTCCGAAGATACCTGGGTCGAGGCAGAGGAGGGATAAGGAGCGGGTGGTGGAGGAGGAAGCGCCCTCCTCCCCACCGAAGGAGCCGAGGATGCGGCGGGGGAAAGCAGTTTGCCGAAGGGATTCCAGGGTACTGCCTAGGGAGAGGGGGCAACCGAGCGACCCTAATGCACTGGCCAATCACCCCAACTTCGAGATGGGGGGAAAGGCTACGGACCTTCTTGGCGAACCTATCGTCCATTGGGATGAGACGATGAACCGGATCTCCCTCACCTCCCAGCGGCCTTCGTGGGCTGAGGGGGATGTCATTGATGGCGCGGCGCACAGCCTCATCTATGGCATCTACGGTCGGCAGGACGCGACATCTTACAAGGAGATGTCTATGCGCGATCTTGCGTACGCGAGTTCCCAGGCCCAGCTTCGTGCGACCGAGCTCTCCCACATGGCCGCCCGCCGAGGTCTTAGTCTCTCGTACAGGTGGATGCGGACGGACGCGTCGAAGTTGGATGCGGAAGAGAGGGCCACTGACCTTGCGGCTCGCTTGGCCACTGCTGAGAAACTCTTGGAGGAGTCATCCGGGGCTTGGTTCGTGCCCTCCTCAATGAATTCTCCTTTTCTCCTTTTAATTCGTTATTATTTGTTGGCTCTACTTTATTTGCCGTGTTGGCCCGCAGGGACCCGGTGCCGTCGACTCGCTCAGGAGACGATGCGAGGAGTCGGACCAGGAGGTGCAAGACCTGAAAGCTCAGCTTGCCGAAGCTCATAGGCAGTTAAGGGAAGGGGGAGGAGAAGGAGATGCACCTTCGAGAGCGGCGAGGCCAGCCCCATCTCGACCCGCTGAAGTCGAGCGCGCTCGGGGGAAAATCATGGCGTCAACGGCCCGAGCCCTGGTGAGTCGCCTCCATGACGTGGACGCTATTCGGGACAGCTGGAGGGGGGTCTCTGCCAGCGACATCCTTCCCGAGTTCTTTCCTTCGCCTGGGCGGTCCGGCTCGCCTCCTAGCAGCGGCGGCTACTCCCCATAATCATGAGGATGGCCTGTGACGTCTTCTTTCTTCCCGTTCCTCACGGGAACTGTGTAACTTTTGTGTCTGCTTTTCTCTTTCAGGCTTGCACGTACTAGCAAGAGAGAAGCAACAGTTCATGTAATACACGTTATCAATGAATCAGTAGTTATTGTAATGAATGTCCTAGCTTACTCCTCCCTTTCATTGCTTGAGGGTGTGATACCTTACTTGATTCGACCGTCGAGTAGTCGATTAAACCGATGAGTTTCCCATCTGCCGATATGACTGATCTTGGAGAATGGTCGTCTTTAGTCGGGAATTTTACCGATTGGAGGCGGAAGTACCCATCCATGTCCTGGGAGTCTTAGCTCAACCGGGGGTGGAGGAACTCAACGCTCTCCTAATCCGACTGGAGGCGGAGGTACCTGTACAACCCTCATATTTCCCGAGTCGGTGTGACCCGACCCGGACGAGACCAAGATAATTCAAGGTGGTCGAGACGGTCAAAACGACCACGCATAGACGGTTGAAACCGATCAAGGCAAGAAGAGGCCGCGTGAGAGACGGAGGAAGCACCCGCTACCCCGGCTCCCTTGGGTGGGTAGGAGAAATCCTCACACTCAGGCCCTTTGCGAGGGGAGTGGGAGGAGTGCTCCCACTCACCGGGCGAGTGGGAGCAGCTCTCCCACTCGCCGAGTGAGTAGGAGAGGCCTCCCACTCGCCGGGCGAGTGGGAGGGCTGCTCCCACTCGCCGGCCGAGTGGGAGGGGGCCTCCCACTCACCGGCCGAGTGGGAGGGCTGCTCCCACTCGCCGCCCCCTTAGGGGGCGAGTGGGAGAGGCCTCCCACTCGCCCGGTATGGGTGGGGAGGTCGGTATGACCTCCCATGAGGGAGGGGGTGGGCACTTCGAGTCCCACTCGCCCCCCCCCCCCCCCCCCCCCCCCCCCCCCCCTCAGGCGTGATCGATGGCGGTCATGGTTGGACTGCGGGTAGTGGGATTTTTGCTGTCCGCAGTCCATTTTTGGGAAAGTCTATAAATAGACCCCCATGGGCACCTTGGGAAGGGTTGGTCTCTACCCCCTCCCTCGCGTGGTCTTGTGAGCAAGCACCCCCCCTCCCCTGTCACCTTCCAGTTGACGGTGAGGTGGTTCTTAGTGCCCTCTAAGGTGCCCAGGCTCAGCATTGGCTTGGGAGGGAAAGCGCTCTAAAGATCTTCCGGGTATGTGGTGGGACCTCCACGCTGAAGCTTAAGGGGTCCGTTCCTCAACTCCAGTTGTTATCAAGTCCGAGTCTCTTAGTTCTTAGTGACCGGTCAAGAGTCAAGGTTTAGGTCAAGTAAGAGTTAGTCGCAACCCCCTTTCGAACGCTGAAACCGGGAAACTGGTTTCAACATACCCCCATGGGCACCTTGGGAAGGGTTGGTCTCTACCCCCTCCCTCGCGTGGTCTTATGAGCAAGCACCCCCCCCCCTCCCCTGTCACCTTCCGGTTGACGGTGAGGTGGTTCTTAGTGCCCTCCAAGGTGCCCAGGCTCAGCATTGGCTTGGGAGGGGAAGCGCTCTAAAGATCTTCCGGGTATGTGGTGGGACCTCCACGCTGAAGCTTAAGGGGTCCGTTCCTCGACTCCAGTTGTTATCAAGTCCGAGTCTCTTAGTTCTTAGTGACCGTTCAAGAGTCAAGGTTTAGGTCAAGTAAGAGTTAGTCGCAACCCCCTTTCGAACGCTGAAACCGGGAAACTGGTTTCAACATTCTGGTGCGGTGAGCGTGGAAGCGATTAGTTCGGAAAGCTCTGAGCCATGTCTCATGGCTGGAAGCGACGAGTTGGGAGACTCGCCTCAGGCATGCGAGTATGTGAAGAAGGGCGACGTCGATGAGTTCAGCAAAGGGATCCAGTGCTCGACACCACCGGCAGAGAGGCAATAAGAACGCCCCCGTCCAACCAGGGGGGAGTAACTTCACCTAGAAGGGCCAAGAAGGAGTTGCGGAGACGGAAGAAGTGGCGAAGAAGATGACCAAGGAGCATGCGGCCAAGTGAAGTGCCCAGGAAGGGCGAGATGTAAGTGAAGTGCCCAGGAAGGGCGAGATGTAAGTGAAGTGCCCAGGAAGGGCGAGATGTAAGTGAAGTGCCCTGGAAGGGCGTAGGGTAGTGAAGTTGTAATAGACGAACTAGGAATAAAAAAAAGGGGGTTCTGGGGTAACACCCCGATCTAAGATCCCCGACTAGAGACCATTCTCCGGGCTTAGTCATGCCGGTAGATGGGGGACTCGTCGGGTCGACTCGCTACTTGGTAAGGGGACTGGGAAGGCGTTGAGTTCCTCCACCCCCGGTTGAGCTAAGACTCCCAGGACGTGGATGGGTACTACCACCTCCAGTTAGATCAGGAGTGCGTTGAGTTCCTCCACCCCCGGTTGAGCTAAGACTCCCAGGACGTGGATGGGTACTACCACCTCCAGTTAGATCAGGAGTGCGTTGAGTCCCTCCACCCACGGTTGAGCTAAGACTCCCAGGACGTGGATGGGTACTACCACCTCCAGTTAGATCAGGAGTGCGTTGAGTCCCTCCACCCCCGGTTGAGCTAATACTCCCAGGACATGGATGGGTACTACCACCTCCAGTTAGATCAGGAGTGCGTTGAGTTCCTCCACCCCCGGTTGAGCTAAGACTCCCAGGACGTGGATGGGTACTACCACCTCCAGTTAGATCAGGAGTGCGTTGAGTTCCTCCACCCCCGGTTGAGCTGAGACTCCCAGGACGTGGATGAGTACTACCACCTCCCGTTAGATCAGGAGTGCGTTGAGTCCCTCCACCCCCGGTTGAGCTAAGACTCCCAGGACATGGATGGGTACTACCACCTCCAGTTAGATCAGGAGTGCTTTGAGTTCCTCCACCCCCGGTTGAGCTAAGACTCCCAGGACGTGGATAGGTACTACCACCTCCAGTTAGATCAGGAGTGCGTTGAGTTCCTCCACCCCCGGTTGAGCTAAGACTCCCAGGACTTGGATGGGTACTACCACCTCCAGTTAGATCAGGAGTGCGTTGAGTTCCTCCACCCCCGGTTGAGCTAAGACTCCCAGGACGTGGATGGGTACCACCACCTCCGGTTAGATCAGGAGTGCGTTGAGTCCCTCCACCCCCGGTTGAGCTAAGACTCCAAGGACGTGGATGGGTACTACCACCTCCAGTTAGATTAGGAGGGCGTTGAGTTCCTCCACCCCCGGTTGAGCTGAGACTCCCAGGACATGGATGGGTACTTCCGCCTCCGACCGGTAAGATCCCCGACGAAAGACGACCGTTCTCCAGGCTCAGTCATGTCGGCAGATGGGAGGCTCATCGGATCGATTAACTACCCAATGATCGGTTCAAGTAAGGTATCAAATCCTCAAGCAGTAAAGGGAGAAAGATTAAAGGAAACAGGTATGCAGGAAATACATGGCTCCTACAAGGAGCCAAAGAAGAGAAGAAGTCCCTGGTCACCCTCACGTTCAGGGGGAATAGCCATCGCTGCAAGGGGACGAGTCGGGTCGCGCAGGAGAAGGGGAGGACTCATGTAGGATGTCATCGGCAGAGACTCCCCTCCAACTGTCTCGGAGAGCATCCGCCTCATGAAGGCGGCTCCCCAGGGCTGGGGTCGTTGACGTCACAATCCTCCTGTGAGTACACTCGGCTTCAACAGGGCAAGGTGGGGCAGCCGTCGCTGCCCTCGAAGTTTCGCATCTTTCTCTCTCCTTTCTCCCTTAGCTGTCTTTGGGCTTCAGCAGGCGAGAAGAGAAACCGGCGCGCGGGCTCTCGTTGAGCTGCCTCCACTTCCAGTTGAGCTCTGCTCCCTGGAAGATGTTGAGTTCCCTCCATCTCAGGTTGAGTTCGACTCAACTAGAGATGTTGAGTTCCCTCCATCTCAGGTTGAGTTCGACTCGACTGAAGATGTTGAGTCCCCTCCATCTCAGGTTGAGTTCGACTCGACTAGAGATGTTGAGTCCCCTCCATCTCAGGTTGAGTTCGACTCGACTAGAGATGTTGAGTTCCCTCCATCTTAGGTTGAGTTCGACTCGACTAGAGGTGCTGAGTTCTTCCTCCACCTCGGGCCGAGTTCAATTCGACCTAAGGTGTTGAGCTTTCTCCACCTCCAGTTGGGCTCGGCCCATAGGAGGGTTCTTAAGTGGAGAAAGGTTTTCCTCCCACCTCAGGTCGAGCTCGGCTAGACTAGAGGTGCTGAGTTTTTCCTCCACCTCAGGTCGAGGTTAATCCGACCCAAGGTGTTGAGCTTTCTCCACCTCCAGTTGGGCTCGGCCCATAGGAGGGTTCTTAAGTGGAGAAAGGTTTTCCTCCCACCTCAGGTCGAGCTCGGCTAGACTAGAGGTGCTGAGTTTTTCCTCCACCTCAGGTCGAGGTTAATCCGACCCAAGGTGTTGAGCTTTCTCCACCTCCAGTTGGGCTCGCCCCATAGGAGGGTTCTTAAGTGGAGAAAGGTTTTCCTCCCACCTCAGGTCGAGCTCGGCTCGACTAGAGGTGCTGAGTTTTTCCTCCACCTCAGGTCGAGGTTAATCTGACCCAAGGTGTCGAGCTTTCTCCACCTCCAGTTGGGCTCGGCCCATAGGAGGGTTCTTAAGTGGAGAAAGGTTTTCCTCCCACCTCAGGTCGAGCTCGGCTCGACTAGAGGTGCTGAGTTTTTCCTCCACCTCAGGTCGAGGTTAATCCGACCCAAGGAGTTGATCTTTCTCCACCTCCAGTCAGGCTCGGCCCATAGGAGGGTTCTTAAGTGGAGAAAGGTTTTCCTCCCACCTCAGGTCGAGCTCGGCTCGACTAGAGGTGCTGAGTTTTTCCTCCACCTCAGGTCGAGGTTAATCCGACCCAAGGTGTCAAGCTTTCTCCACCTCCAGTTGGGCTCGGCCCATAGGAGGGTTCTTAAGTGGAGAAAGGTTTTCCTCCCACCTCAGGTCGAGCTCGGCTCGACTAGAGGTGCTGAGTTTTTCCTCCACCTTAGGTCGAGGTTAATCCGACCCAAGGTGTTGAGCTTTCTCCACCTCCAGTTGGGCTCGGCCCATAGGAGGGTTCTTAAGTGGAGAAAGGTTTTCCTCCCACCTCAGGTCGAGCTCGGCTCGACTAGAGGTGCTGAGTTTTTCCTCCACCTCAGGTCGAGGTTAATCCGACCCAAGGTGTTGAGCTTTCTCCACCTCCAGTCAGGCTCGGCCCATAGGAGGGTTCTTTAGTGGAGAAAGGTTTTCCTCCCACCTCAGGTCGAGCTCGGCTCGACTAGAGGTGCTGAGTTTTTCCTCCACCTCAGGTCGAGGTTAATCCGACCCAAGGTGTTGAGCTTTCTCCACCTCCAGTCGGGCTCGGCCCATAGGAGGGTTCTTAAGTGGAGAAAGGTTTTCCTCCCACCTCAGGTCGAGTTCGGCTTGACTAGAGGTGCTGAGTTTTTTTTCTCCACCTCAAGTCGAGGTTAATCCGACCCAAGGTGTTGAGCTTTCTCCACCTCCAGTTGGGCTCGGCCCATAGGAGGGTTATTTAGTGGAGAAAGGTTCACCTTCCGTCTCAAGTCAGGATCAACCGAAAGGCTTGGCAGAGGTTCCCCGATGACGGATCCTTTCGTGGATTCCCCTAAGGTCCCACCTACTCGTCAAATAGGTGGGTTGGACTTTCTTTCCGAGCTTGGGACAAGCTCGCAAAGAGCGGGGATTGTGTACAACCCTCATATTTCCCGATTCGGTATGACCCGACCCGGACGAGACCAAGACAATTCAAGGTGGTCGAGACGGTCAAAACGACCACGCATAGACGGTTGAAACCGATCAAGGCAAGAAGAGGCCGCGGAAGAGACGGAGGAAGCACCCGCTACCCCGGCTCCCTTGGGTGGGTAGGAGAAATCCTCCCACTCAGGCCCTTTGCGAGGGGAGTGGGAGGAGTGCTCCCACTCACCGGGCAAGTGGGAGGAGTGCTCCCACTCACCGGGCGAGTGGGAGCAGCTCTCCCACTCGCCGAGCGAGTGGGAGGGGGCCTCCCACTCGCCGGGCGAGTGGGAGGGGGCCTCCCACTCGCCGGGCAAGTGGGAGGGGGCCTCCCACTCGCCGGCCGAGTGGGAGGGCTGCTCCCACTCGCCGGCCGAGTGGGAGGGGGCCTCCCACTCGCCGGCCGTGTGGGAGGGCTGCTCCCACTCGCCGGCCGAGTGGGATGGGACCTCCCACTTGCCGCCCCCTTAGGGGGCGAGTGGGAGAGGCCTCCCACTCGCCCGGTATGGGTGGGGAGGTCGGTATGACCTCCCATGAGGGAGGGGGTGGGCACTTCGAGTCCCACTCGCCCCCCCTTAGGTGTGATCGATGGCGGTCATGGTTGGACTGCGGGTAGCGGGATTTTTGCTATCCGCAGTCCATTTTTGGGAAAGTCTATAAACAGACCCCCATGGGCACCTTGGGAAGGGTTGGTCTCTACCCCCTCCCTCGCGTGGTCTTGTGAGCAAGCACCCCCCCTCCCCTGTCACCTTACAGTTGACAGTGAGGTGGTTCTTAGTGCCCTCCAAGGTGCCCAGGCTCAGCATTGGCTTGGGAGGGGAAGCACTCTAAAGATCTTCCGGGTATGTGGTGGGACCTCCACGCTGAAGCTTAAGGGTCCGTTCCTCGACTCCAGTTGTTATCAAGTCCGAGTCTCTTAGTTCTTAGTGACCGGTCAAGAGTCAAGGTTTAGGTCAAGTAAGAGTTAGTCGCAACCCTCTTTCGAACGCTGAAACCGGGAAACTGGTTTTAACAGTACCCATCCATGTCCTGGGAGTCTTAGCTCAACCGGGGGTGGAGGAACTCAACGCACTCCTGATCTAACTGGAGGTGGTAGTACCCATCCATGTCCTGGGAGTCATAGCTTAACCGGGGATGGAGGAACTCAACGCACTCCTGATCTAACTGGAGGTGGTAGTGTCCATCCATGTCCTGGGAGTCTTAGCTCAACCGGGGGTGGAGGAACTCAACGCACTCCTGATCTAACTGGAGGTGGTAGTGTCCATCCATGTCCTGGGAGTCTTAGCTCAACCGGGGGTGGAGGAACTCAACGCACTCCTGATCTAACTGGAGGTGGTAGTACCCATCCATGTCTTAGGAGTCTTAGCTCAACCGGGGGTGGAGGAACTCAACGCACTCCTGATCTAACTGGAGGTGGTAGTACCCATCCATGTCCTGGGAGTCTTAGCTCAACCGGGGGTGGAGGAACTCAACGCACTCCTGATCTAACTGGAGGTGGTAGTACCCATCCATGTCCTGGGAGTCTTAGCTCAACCGGGGGTGGAGGAACTCAACGCACTCCTGATCTAACTGGAGGTGGTAGTACCCATCCATGTCCTGGGAGTCTTAGCTCAACCGGGGGTGGAGGAACTCAACGCACTCCTGATCTAACTGGAGGTGGTAGTACCCATCCATGTCCTGGGAGTCTTAGCTCAACCGGGGGTGGAGGAACTCAATGCACTCCTGATCTAATTACCAAACGGCGAGTTGACCTGATGCGCCCCCATCTACCGACATGACTTAGTCAGGTGGAGGGCCCCTAGCTAGGGATTTTGAACCTGGATGTCTTTCCAGAACCCCTCTTCCATTCATTGTTCTTACCTATTACAACTTGCCTACATTATGCCCCTTTGGGCATTCTGTTACACCTCGCCCTTTTCCGGGCCCCTCCTTACATCTCGCCCCATCCGGGCACTTCACCACACTTCGCCCTTACCTAGGCACGATGTTACACCTCGCCCCTCCCTGGGCACTTCCTTACATCTTGCCCATTTCGGGCTCACTCGACCGCCTGCTCCTTGGCCATCCCTGCCATCGCTTCTTCCACTTCTTCGGCTGCTTGCATCCATCCGATTGTGTTGACCGCGGTAACGTAGCATTGACGCGCCTCCCGGGGATCTCCCCTGACTCTCACCTGGAGCTCTCCGGAGTTGTACTTCAAGCACTGATGGTAGGAGGACGGCACGCACTTGTACGCACTGATGAGGGGACGCCCGAAGATGGCGTTGTAACTACTCGGCGCGTCCACGATGACGAACCGGCAATTCTTTGAAGTTCCCCCCAGGGTGACGAGGAGTTCGACTCCTCCTTCCACCTCCTTCCTCTCCCCGGAGAATCCGAAGAGTGGTCCATCTGATGCCAGCACTCGCCTTGCATCCACCTTCATCCCTTCAAATGCCTTCTTGAACACCACATTCACTAAGCTCCCATTGTCGACTAGGATTCAAGAGACGGTGAAGTTCTCGATTGCCGCCTTGATGACCAGCGCGTCGCAGAAAGGGTCCTCATGGGCCGGCAGGTCTTGGGTGGAGAAAGTAATCTTCTCGCTCGGAGGTGGGGACCGAGAAGTCGAGGCGATGCTCCGACGGTATATGGCATGGAGGCTCCCCTTCCGGGTGGCCTCTTTGCCTGCTCCCCCGTGGATGACTCTGATCCCTCCTAGGGCCCCTATATCGACCCTTTCTTCGCATGGATCATCCTCCTCCTTGTTCTTCCCCTTCTCCACTGCCCGAGGTCCTTCCAGGCACAGCTGCTTCCCCCTTGCTGGGGCTCTTCCTTCTTCCCTCATCTCGAGGAACTCGGGGCAAGCTGCGGTCGCGTGACCCTCCTGCTGGTGGAAGTCACAATATAGCAGCGCCAGCTCGTCTCCCTGCTTCCCCCAACGTTCCTTCTTCCTTCCACCTCTCTTCCGACCAATGGCCATGGCTTGCAGGGGCTGGACTTGCAACGACCCGGGCCTTGTTGCCATCCTGCCGGGTGGAACCGCTCGTGCCTCCCCTGATAGCCTCCTCCTCCCTGGAAGTGGCCCCTTCCTTGGCCTTGAGGGGGACCAACTTGTGACCTCCAAGCTGGTCGGGCGGCTGTCGGTTGCGACTTCCAGCCTTGCTCCTGTCCAACGGGAGGTCCCTGTTGTCCCTGACTCTTCACTTCCTCCTTCTTTCTCCCTCCACGCTCTTTCCTTTCCTCCTCTGCTACCTCGGCTAACCTAGCCACGAACTCCTGATTGGTAGCTTCAACCTCGGTCTCGCGATCGGCACGCTTCATCAACTCCTCGAAAGACAATGGAGGGTCCCGAGTCAGACTCATCTGAAACATCCCCGGCTGCAGCCCAAGGGTGAAAGCCAGCTGCAGGGTGTGCCCGGGCACTTCGACGACAAAGAGGACCTCCGCCTGGAACCTGTCCATGTAGTCAGCCAGCGGCTCCCCTGGCTTCTGCCTGACTGCGAACAAGGCTTCCATACTCTTTCTCCTCTTCTTCGAGGTAGAGAATCTTAACAAGAAATTTTGACGCAGATCTTCAAAACGGAAGATTGTTCCCGCCGGGAGCGAGTGGAACCAATCCCTCGCCTTTCCCTGGAACGAGACGGCGAAAAGCCTGCACATGAAGGCGTCTGACATTTGCCTGATCGAGGTCATGTCCTCGAACCACTGGGGATGCTGGAGTGGATCGTTATCCCCCTTGTAGTAGGACATGGCGGGATCGCGGAACCCATCCGGGACGGGAGCTGACATGACTAGCTCGCAAAAAGGGCTCCTCCATTCTTCTTGGTTGAGGGGAGGTGCTCCCATCGCCTCCCCGCCCGGGCAGCTGGTCCGGGGCGAACTATTGAAAAGCACCCGTGCTTGGAGGCTCAAACCTTCCTCCGAAGCTGGTTCCCTCCCTTGCTGACTGCTTCTTACTTCCACTAGGGGGAGTGAGGGGATCCTAGGTGCAGGTGGTGTTGAGCATTCGCCGCGAGCGGAGGACGCGGCCTGCATGAACTCCAGGATCTTCTTGCTGAATTCGTCAAAGTCGCTCTTCTTCACATACTCGCAAGGCGGAGGCGGGTCTCCCAACTCGTCGCTTCCAGCCATGGGACTCTGCTCAGAGGTTTCCGAACTAGTCGCTTCCACGCTCACCGCACCAGAATGTTGAAACCAGTTTCCCGGTCTCAGCGTTCGAAAGGGGGTTGCGACTAACCCTTACTTGACCTAAGCCTAGACCCTTGACCGGTCACTAGGAACTGGAAGACTTGATGAACACTTGAATCCACAAATGGACCCCTTAAGCTGCAGCGCGGAGGTCCCACCACACACCCGGAAGCCCACTCGGAACTTCCCCTCCCAAGCCAATGCTGAGCCTGGGCACCTTGGAGGGCACTAAGAACCACCTCACTGTCAGCTGAAGGATGACAAGGGAGGGGTGGTGCTTGCTCACAAGACACACGCGAGGGTGGGGGTAGAGACCAACCCTTCCCAAGGTGCCCATGAGGGTCTATTTATAGACTTCCCAAAAATGGACTGCGAATAGCAGAAAACCTGCTATCCGCAGTCCAAACACGACCGCCATCGGTCACGCGTGAGGGGGGGGGGGGGGGGGGGCGAGTGGGACTCGAGGTGTCCCCCCCCCCCCCCCCTCACGGGAGGTCATACTGACCTTCCTACCTACACCGGGCGAGTGGGAGGATCCCTCCCACTCGCCCAAAGGGGGCGGCGAGTGGGAGGCCTCCCACTCGCTCGGCGAGTGGGCGGCCCCTCCCACTCGCTTGGCGAGTGGGAGGGCTGCTCCCACTCACTCGGCGAGTGGGAGGCCCCTCCCACTCGCTCGGCGAGTGGGAGGGCCCTCCCACTCGCTCGGCGAGTGGGAGGGCTGCTCCCACTCGCTCGGCGAGTGGGAGGGCTGCTCCCACTCGCTCGGCGAGTGGGAGGCCTCTCCCACTCGCCCGGATGAGTGGGAGAAATTCTCCCACTCCCTCCGTGGCCTCTTTGCGTGGTTGTTTTGCTCGCCTCGGCCATTTTCGCTATCTAGGCTTCGCCCGGGTCGGGTCACACCGATTCGAGAAATATGAGGGTTGTACATGGACATTGGTTGATAAGCCAAAAGGGGCTAAAACCGTAGGGTGTAAGTGGATTCTGAAAATGAAACTCAATCCTGATGGTAGCGTAGCTAAGTATAAAACACGCCTGGTGGCTAAAAGTTTCACACAAGTAAGCGGAGTAGATTATTTTGATGTCTACTCACCTGTGTGTCACTTTGCAACCATTAGGGCCCTCCTTGCTATTGCATCTATTGAGAACTTTATTGTTCATCAAATGGATGTTAAAACTGCGTTCTTGAACGGAGATCTGACCGAAGAGATCTACATGAATCAACCTGAAAGGTTTCAATGTAGATGGTCACGAAACAAAGGTCTGTAAATTACTTAAGTCTTTATACGGACTAAAGCAAGCACCGAAATTATGGCATGAGAAGTTCGACTATAGTGTAAAGAATATGGGATTCATGTCGAGTCTCTCAGATAAATGTCTTTACATACGTAATAGATCGGATAAAGTCGTCATAATATGCTTGTACGTAGATGATATGCTCATTCTAGGGTCTGATCAATCCGAAGTGGATGACGTTAAGTCAGACCTAATAAAAGAATTTAGCATAAAAGACCTTGGTATAGCTAACACAATACTAGACATACAAGTGAGCTTTGGGCAGACTGGCATCTTCCTAAGTCAAAGCCACTATATACAGTCCATGTTGGACACGTGGGGATACAGTGACAGTAGAGCATCTGAGACACCACACGACTACACTAACCGCCTAAAGCCCAATGAAGGAGCTATGGTTAGACAGTTAGATTATTCTAAACTGCTTGGTAGCCTCATGTATGTTATGGTCTGCACTAGACCTGACATAGCCTTTACGGTCGGCATGTTGTGCAGATTCACTAGTAATCCTGGCCAAGACCATTGGAACGCCTTAGGTAGGCTCATGAGATACTTAAAGCACACCCAAAAGTATGTTTTAGTTTACACTGGTCATCCTTCAGTTCTTGAAGGTTATTCTGATGCATTATGGTGCTCGGAATTAAACGACAGCAAGTCCACTAGTGGGTTTGTACACACACTAGGAGGAGCAGCTGTAGCCTGGAAGTCCAAGAGGCAGTCTTGTATTGCACTCTCTTCTATAGAATCCGAACTCTACGCTCTTGCTGCAGCAGGCGAAGAAGCAGAGTGGCTAAGAGATTTGGTGATGGACATTCCTTTATCGAGCCTGAAAATGAGTTCTGTTGCAGTTTACTGTGACAATCAGGCTACGAAAATGATTGCTACGAACACTTTGTTCAATGGCAAAAGAAGGCATCTCGGGCTGAAACAATCCTGGTTGACCTCACTCACAAGTCAAGGGATTATGACCCTGATTGATGTGAGATCTAAAGATAATATTGCAGACGCCTTGACCAAAGGCTTGAGTAGAGCTCTCACAATAAAAACATCGGGGGAGATGGGACTAAAGTTCATAGAAATATGAAACTTTCCTCCGCAGTTTATGTTTTGACAGTGAGAACCTATAGTCGCAACATTCAAGCATCTAAATAACAGACTAAAAACCCCAAATAACTTCTTGATGAAAGGCCAAGATGGTTAGATGCCTGTTATTCCACATTTGATAACTAAGCATTTTTCTCATTGTAAGTTGATTCAAAAATTATTCAACTGGGAATAGAAAGTCGTTGTAGTCGGTTATCTAACATTGATGATCATAACACATTATTCTACACCTGATAATGTTGCAAATGTTGTTGTGTCATATCCTTCAACTTTTGTTAATGAAGCACATAATGATCATTAATGGATATGATAACGATTGATTTATAAAATCAACACTAGACTGGTTCCTGCTAAACCAGATAGAGATGCTGACAGTGTTACTTCACCATTGATACAGATTCTAAGCTCACTTATGTAAGAGCTAGTTCTCTTTCTACGTTACTGCATATGTTCATGAATTCATGGAGTTTTCTAACTCATGAAATTCCTTGCAGGCAATGGTGGAGATGGAGGAGAGAGAGTAGTATTTGACATGGATGTTGATGATCTACTAGACGAGTAGAATTATCATATATTTTATCCTTGTCATTTTTTGTTTTCAGACTATTTGTTGAGTAACACTTTTTTATTCTGGATATTTTGTGTAAAATCCTGATGTTACTTATTGTGCTAACTCTTTTGCTTATACTAAGTCGAAAACTCCCTTTTGCTTTTACTATTTTCTACACTTCGAAACGTATACGTTATTTGTCACAAATATAGGAGGAGATTGTTAATGTATATTTGGTCAAATAACGGGTTCGAAGGTATAACTGGTCAGTTGGGCACACGGATACTCATCCCCGTAGGTACTCCTAGGGTTTTCCCTATAAATACCCGCTAGGGGCAACAGGGAGTGGATTCCACCTTGATCCTCCTCTGGATGCTTCGAGCAAACTCTCACAAAATATTTATTATCAGATTTGCAACCAATGTTAGACGTAATATTTTTTCGTACGCGTTGTGTATGTCACGTTTTAAATTTAATTGTGCAAGATAGTTTACAATTTATGAACGACTACGTTAGTAAAATACGCACTATGTTAAAAGTTATTTATAGTTCGAAAAGAAGAAAACAAGATTTCAAAAAATTTGTTATTTCTCAAGGTACAAAATTTGTAGGACCATCGTATGATATGCCTATACGATGGAAAAGAAGAAAATAAGATTTCAAAATACGCACTATGTTACGAGTTATTTATAGTTCGAAAAGAAGAAAACAAGATTTCAAAAAATTTGTTATTTCTCAAGGTAAAAAAATTTTAGGACCATCGTATGATATGCCTATACGATGGAACTCGACTTATAAAATGTTAAAGCGAGCTTTGTCACAAAAAACATTACTAATAAAATTTTATAAGTGTCGAAGCTAAGCACTTGATTTAGGCGCGTCGGACTGGGTCGTGCTCGAAGATTATGTAAATTTATTAGAAAGTTTTTATCGAGCAACAACTATTTTATCCGGAGTTTACTATCATACAAGCTCATTAGTTATTGAAAATATATTATTAATTTCTAAAATATTTAAAAATTACAAAACGAACGAAATGTTGCGTTCGTTAATATTAATAATGGAGCAAAAGTTTTTAAAATATTACAAAGATATGACTCCTATATTTTCTTGCGCCGCGGCTTTGAACCCTTTAATAGCGTAGACGACGTAGAAAATTTTATAGAATAAATTAATCAGAATTTAGATTTAGACGAATCCTCTAGTGTTTTTGTTAATGTTAGTGTTTCAAAATTTATTTCTGAATTTACTCGTCTTTATAATTATTATGATCAAATGTACAAATCGCGGCCTCGCGTAGAATCCACCCAACCTAAAACAAAAGATACTTTAAAAAATAAACTTTTAGAATTATCTTCTAGGAAAAAACAAAGAACATCAATCACTTTAAACGAATAAGGTTTATACAGCAAAACACAATTTCAAGATTATCTGACCGCAAGCGAAATTGAAATTTTTGATATTTTAAACTGGTGGAAATCTAAAACTATTGTGTATCATATTTTGGCCTTAATGACCCGTGATTTACTAACAATCCAAGTTAGTACGGTAGCTTCGGAGTCTGCATTTTCTTTGAGTGGCAGAATTCTGAACGAGCGAAGAAGTCGTTTGACTGAACAATCTTTAGAGATTTGTATTTGCTACAAGGATCATTTGGATGCTCTGAGGAGGAGACAACATGTTTCGTCAATTGAAGATAACGAGTCTGAAGTTGAAGACTAACTGAATAATTTAAATTTGGGCAGCGCAGAATAAACTAGTAAATTGTATTTTTTGTCAATTCAATGTACTTTTATTTTATTTTAAATGTAATTTTCATTTTATTTTATGTAATGTTATTTAATTTTTTTTAAAGGTATTGTAAATAATTTTGTAATTTGTAATGTTGTTTAATTTTTAATAAAAATCAAATTTTATTTTATTTTTTATCATTTTGAGTTTTATTTAATTTTATTTTGTAACTTGAATGCTCATTAGTTTTAAATCACAAAAAAATTTAATTTAATTTATATAATTATAATTATATATTTTATTTTTAAAATTTTTTTTTAATAAAAAGACCGGTCCGGGACCGGTTAGGACCGGTCCTCCGGTCCCAGCCGGTCCTCCTCCAGAGGAGAATAACCGGTCCCGGATCGGGACCGGTTTGAACGGGACCGGTCCGGGACCGATCAGCCAAAAGACCGGTCTTTTAAAAGACCGGTCTTTTAAAAGACCGGTCTTTTAAAAGACCGGTCCCGGACAGAACTTCCGGTCACTATTTTAAAAAAAACTTTATGACATCGTGGTATAATTCGGAGGACCATCAGGTGGATTTAATTTCAAATTAAATGTTTTTTAAATAAAGAATAAATTATTTATTTAAACTATTTTAAAAGAAATATTAAATTAATAATTTAACAAAGAAGACGAGGTTTGAACTTGAGACCAAGAGTATTCCACAAATACTATGTATTTACCGGCTGCACTAAATAACCTTATGCAAAAATGTAACTGATAGGTACCCATTAATTTATAAAAACAGCTTGGGTTGCGGATATCATAAGCCTCTCCACTAATGAGAAGTGCTCATAGTGGAGAAAGTGGGGGCGCATATTGGAAATAATGGAAGAAACCACCAAGCGTCACTCACAACCGCCGGGGGGATGCGTGCACGGGCGCATGCCCCCGGCCGAGCCCGCCCTGTCCTGTCGCTCAGAGGGGGCGGCCGGTCGGCCGCGCGACCGGCGTGCAGCTGCCCCGACCGCGCGCCCACGGCCGCACTGCCAAATCCGTGCGGCGCCCTGGCTTGCCGCCTGTCGCACCGCCCCGACGCCTGCCGCACCGCCCCGACGCCTATCGCACCGCCCCGGAGCGCCGCCATCCACACCGCCCCAGAGTGGCGCCTGCCGCCCCCACGGCGCGGCGCCTGCCGCCCTTCAGTTATGCGCCTGCCCCCCCCCCCCCCCCCCCCCCCCCCCCCCCCCCCCCTGACGCGACGCCTGTCGCACCCCCTGGTTGGCCCAAGTAGCCCCACCGCCTTGCACACATCCTCAATCGCGCTGTATCACAACGGCGCGCTTAGAACACCTCGGTATTCACGGCGTGCTCAGAACGCCTTCGCGTTCACAGCACGCTCAGAACGCCTCGGCATTCAAGGCGCGCTTAGACCGCCCCATCTTACTTAAGACGTTTCTCCCTCATCTAATCATCATTTTGGCGTGTAAGTAGCCAAAATTTATTGTCTCAACGAGAGAAATTCAAACACCATCCATTTTTGCAAATTTCTTGGGGGATCACGGGCCCAGCCCGCACCCTGTAGAACCGCCCCTGATTAAGTGCGGGCTGAGGCCCGGGATCCCCCATGTACTATTGGCACGGTCTCACAGGGATCCCCCATGACATCTTCTTCCTCCAATCAAAAAGAAATTTGAACGTCTCAATCTTATCAGAGCCGTTTCTCCCTTATCCGGCAACCATTTTTGATGTGTAAGCAGTCAAATGTCATTACCTCGACAAAAGGAATCCAAACCACCATTCATTTTTGCCAAATTCTTGGGATATCCTGGGGCAAGGTCACACCCCTTATATCCGCCCCTTATCAAGTGTAGTTTTGACACGACATCACAAGGATCCCCCATGTACCGTCACTCATTATGTTATAATCAAATTGATACATACAATCTTATAGCATAATAATATTATGTTAATCAAATAAATATTATAGTGTAATAAATAATTTTTAAATTTACATTATTATTAATATTTGTTTATTATTAATGGTAGGCAATTATTTGTATTATACTCTTAGGTAATTAAACTTATTTTATTATTATACAAAAATATTCGTTATATTGTTAGATGATATTTTGAATGAATTTTATGTAGGATATTCAAGAAATTTTTGGATTAGAGAAGGGTTTTGATGTTTGAATTATGAAGAATGTATTTTTTGGACAATGATAAGCAAAAATATTCTAAGAAATGTTGTTTTTAGACATTTTTGGAATGAAGAAGGGTTTTGATGTTGGTTATTTTTTTTAAAAAAAATTCATGATTTGGTAATAACAAAAATGTTTGCTAATAATCATTTTCAAAATTTATGATTTGCTAATAACCATGATTTGCTAATAGCGTAATGTAGTTTGCTAATAACAATATCCTTAAATTACTCTTAAAATATATTCAATTAAAAGTGCACTTATAACAAACTCCACAAAAATTGAAGAGACGAGGACACAAATTTTAAAATTAAATAAAAACATACATCCACTCCACCTTAAATTTAGCAGAAAACTCAAATAATATGCCCAAATTTACTCGGAGAAATGATCAAATTGATTGGAGCAAAAATTTCTCATAAATGGTAGAATTGATGCAAGTCTCTTGCAAAATTGCAGGGTAAGGCTTATCTACATTTCACCCTAATGGTGGGACCCTTTCTCGAACAATTGCTGCGCGGGGATGCTTTGTGCACAAGACTGGCCTTTTATGATAGAGATATGCCAGATGCTCGTGTTTAGATATATGCCCGTTGCTCGTGTTTAGAGTTGTTGCGGTCTACTCGAGGCTCCTTGAACCGGTCAGAGAATTGACCGTCTTAGCCCGGGAGCGGACGAGCGTGCAAACAGTCACAGAAATGAGTCGGCTGGCAAGAGATATTTTTTTATCGTAGAAAACCCCAGAAAGAGGTGAAAAACCACGCGGTCGGTTCGGCGCCGACCTAAATGCACTATCAGTTGTCTTCTTATAGGGCTTCGCGAAGAAGGAGAGGGCGACAGGTCGCGCCTCATTACAATATGGGGGAGAGAAAGAGAAAGGGATGCTCAGAGGGTGACAGGTCACCGCTCGCGAAGCTAAGTATCTTCTACGGCCACAGTAGGGAGCGCCCTGTTCCGGAGCTTTGACGGTCCTTCGCGCCCCACGGGAATATGAAGCTTAGTGTTCTGAGCGCTTGAATGTCTTCACCGTCTACTTGGCGAGACCCGGAGTGTAGCTTCTCCTTGGTGGTGATGACCACTGCGCGGCCTTGCACGGAGGAAAACTTGAAGGAAGTGTGAGAGATCCTTTTCACTTAGGAGGAAAGGAGGCAGAGAGAGAGATAGTTCTTTCTAAATAAGAGAAATGACGGTCTATTTATAGATTCCAAGAGGGACGGCCCGGTAATTTGCTTCGTTTAGGGCACGCGGATCACCACTTTTACGCAAATGACAAGATCGCCCTCGAGTGGATACGAGTTCAACGGAAGGGAAAGCGCTCCTCCCGCGAGGAGCGGCCAGCAAGGCCGGCAGCCAGGAAGAGGGAGGCCTCCCCCGGCGGGGGCGGCGACCGGGAACGGGAGGCCAACAGCCGCCGGTCCTCGGCGCGAGGGAGGCCGCCCCCGGTGGGGGCGGGGCCGGGATCGGGTGGCCGAGGGGGCCGCCCGTCCTCGGCGCAAGGGAGGTCGCCCCAGGAGGGGGCGGCGGCCGGGGTCGGGCGGTCAATTGGCCGCCCGCCCTTAGCGCAAGGGAGGCCTTTCCCGGCGGGGGCGGCGGTCGGGATCGGGCGGCCGAGGGGGCCGCCCGTCCTTGGCGCAAGGGAGGCCTTTCCCGGCGGGGGCGGGGGCGGCGGCCGGGATCGGGTGGCCATCTGGTCGCCGGTCCAAGGCGCGAGGGAGGCCGCCCCCGGAGGGGGCGGTGGCCGGGGCGGGCGGCGCTGCCCGCCTTTGGCACAAGGGAGGCCGCCACCGACAGGGTGGCATCCGGGATCGGGTGGGCATCTGGCCGCCGGTCCTCGACGCGAGAAAAGCCGCTGTCACAACCCACATTTTCTCAACAATTAGGAATATCAGAGTGGGAGAAAATACGCGTCATGATGTCACGTCATGCAGGAGACAACAACAGACGCTCGGGCGGGAACCTACCTCTTATTTATTACAAAACAGGTTTACATGATGATTCATTACTTGAAATCATTTATTAGGTTTGGGGTAAGACTTGTGTCTCTTAGTTCGTGGATCAACTAGTCCACAGAAGAAACTATATATATATTTGTAGCAGAAAAATACCTGGTTTAGTTCAATTAAGGTCCTATATGCTCGCGATGTCTGGACATAAATGAAATGGTAGGCATATATCTAGATTTATATTAGGTATAAAGACACATTTACATGACTTAAAATATAAAGGTTTGACCTTTGAAAGATGCAATGAGGATGAAAGAAATCATTTTATAACTATAATGCACCTAGGCATAAAGTGTTCCCAGAGAGCAAGGCAAACAAGATCAAAAAATAGCGGCAACAACTAGCGAGTAAACTACAATGTAACAAAAGGAGGCACAATGAGCGTCAACAACCTGACACCAACCCATCGGCTTCAAACTAGCATGTCTGAACACAAGAAGAAAACTAACTACCACTACCTCGCAGCAGCGGGGTAAGACAGTAGCTACAACTCCCAAGGTCTCCGAGCTACACCTCTAACCGCTACGGCTCTGAACCTGAGGCATTCAATAAACACAAGAATGTCTCAGCAAGGAAAGCACAAGTGGTAGAAAAACATAGATGTCATGTGAAACAAGGTAAAAATAAGGCAAAATGGGTACCAACCCAAGCCAAACTTACATAAAAGGAGCCTCAAAACATAGAGTTAAACAACGCACCGAGTGCACAATTACCTTTAGAAATACAAACAATTCCTTAATCTTGTTAATTCCATTAAAGAGACTGATCAACTCAAATTAAACGGGTGGCGGTCCTTTATCCTCTGCCTACCCCAAAACCCAAAACCAGGTAGTGGTCCTTTATCCACTGCCACCCAAACATGGCCCACAGGACCACAGGCCAAGCCTGCTATTCATGCCCCCTTAGAATGGCCACCGTGTAAGGCTATAAAAAAAATTCCCCACTTCCTCCCAAACACGGCCCACAAGACCACATGTCAAGTCTGCTGTTCATGTCCTTGTAATGGTCACTGTGCAAGGCTAAAGACAATAGTTCTCATTAATTATTTTTAGTTATCACACGAGACTTAGCCCGAGGAACAACGCCAGAAAAATCCTAAGAACATGGTCACACGAGAAGAAAATGGCCCAAGACTTTAATTAGAAGGTTCAAGGGATTTCTCGAGTAAAAGTCTGGATTTCTCGAGAGTAAGTCTGTATTTCCTGAGAAGAAGTCTGTATTTCCTGAGAAGAAGTCTGTATTTCCTGAGAAGAAGTCTGTATTTTCTGAGAAGTAGTATGTATTTCCTGAGAAGAAGTCTGTATTTACTGAGAAGAAGTCTGTATTTCCTGAGAAGAAATCTGTATTTCTCGAGAAGCAAAAGGATTTCTCGAGCAACAGTAAGGATTTCTCGAGAAGCAGTAAGGATTTCTCGAGAAGCAGTATGGATTTCTCGAGAAGCAGAAAGATTTCTCGAGAAGCAGTAAAGATTTCTCGAGAAGCAGTAAGGATTTCTCGAGAAGCAGTAAGGATTTCTCTAGAAGAACTTTGAATTTCTCGAGAAGAATTCTGGAAAAAGAATTTCACTTGCCTTAAACCTTCCAAACTCGAATTTCACCGCTCCAAAAGCTATGGATCGGCCAAGAACTCACCCGAGCACAAAAACCTGAAACCTTCCGGGCCAAAAAGAGGAGTTAGGTCACTACCTTGACTCCAAAAATCCCAAGAAATAGGAAAATCTTACCACTAGAACGAAGATCTCGCTGAGAGCTTTCTGATTCTACTCTCCATTTACGATTCCGTCTACTACAACTCTCGATTCGCCGGCCGGAAGAGGTTCCCGACACGCCTCTCTCATTCTCACAAGAATTCTGGTTCAGCTCTTTGGAGAAGAAGAAGAATAGGGTTTGGAAATTTAGGTATTTATATTAAAATCATAATTCCTTGTTTAAATCAATTAAATAATCTCTCATTCTATTTAAACTACGAGGGCGACTAAATCACCTCAGATTTTCACGAAATTCACTCCTAAACTAAAAATCGGCGCTACGAATCCAACGGCGAAGTCAAAATTCAATTCCGACGAGCCAAACTCGAGATCAAAATTCCTGAAGCTGAAATCTCAATAATTACTCAAAAATCCCCGAGTTTTCCCCTTAACTCGAAATGTCGCGAAATCTCGCACGTGCGGCCTAAATTAGATCCATTATTAAGTTAAGCCTCAAAACTAACCCCGATGAGTCGACGTAATGCCCTTACGCCAAAAATTACGTCACAGCGGGCACGCAAATAATCGACAAAAAACTAGGGGCGTTACAGTCACTCCCCCTAAAAGGAAGTTTCGTCCCGAAACTTGAAATCCAACGATCACGAAAGATACAGAAAATCCAAAGATTACCAGACGGAAGATTTTACCCGAAATCTAGGAGAAGAATAAACCGTTGTCTATTGTATCATTCCTGATACAATAGACAGCGGTTTATATAAAAACCGCTGTCTATTGTACATATAATTATCATTTTTACCTCGACATTTTACCTTTTACTCGCTGCTGCTCTGTTTCGACTGTGCGAAAACCCTAACAGCGATTTCTTCAAAGATTCCCATCTCCTTTGGTTCGTTATTTCCTTCTACCTTCTTACGATTTTTTCCTTGCTCATATAATTTCCAAGTTCCTGTTTGTGGTTTAGGGTTTTTTTCTTCTTACGATTCACTGTTTGTGGTTTAGGTTTTTTGCCTTATTTATATGTGTGATTGTCAAGCATACTCTCTGTCTCTCTATGATAGTTATATGTATGTTTTACTGTTCTTTATTTACCTCAATATTATTGAGGTTTTTTAAGTATTTTGTTTAGGTGTTTTGGATTGTTTAGGGTTTTTGTAGGGTTTTCTTATTCTAGGAAAATGGCTGATAAATGATCTTCATCAAAGTCAACAAGAGGCTACACTAAGATGTACGGATTGAATAAGCTTATAGTAGAGGGGAAGAAGCTTTATATTTCTGTTAGTGATGATGGCCACATTATTCTCGGGCCTGAGTATAATAAATTGATGAGTTTAATTGGTTCTCTTGTGAGGATGCATGTGTCAGTTACATTTGCTAGATGGAAGAAAGTTGATAAACAAATTAAAGATCGAATGTGGCAAGAAGTAAATGTACGTAATTTTGTTTTTAGTGATTACATAATTGTGTTTTTTTTGTTAATTATTAATTAATATTGTCTATTATTTTCAGAATTATTTTGATAATGTTGATGGTGTTCGCCATCAATTAATGAAAAGCATGGGTGAAAGTTGGAGGCTTAATGATCTTGTATACATCCAATACAATCGTCGTCTACAAGCACGATTTCAAGAAAGACGTGAAAAGGGAAGAAATTACAACCCTTTAGTGCTTGATGAGCTAGATTGGAGTAATGAGTGGATGATAAACAAACCAGATGATACTCTAGTATTTGATGATGATGATCTCACATGGGAAGCTGTAGGGAGAGCTGTTGGAACCGGGGCTAGAAATTTACGAAGTGGAGCTAATCTTGAACTAATAGCTGAAGGGGATGAAGATTTAGATCACTTTGGAGTTGCAAATGATGATGAAGATCTTGTAGATAATTATGGGCAAATGACAAGTGCCTCAAACCAACCCAGCACCTGCAATGCCAATAATGATTTACTAGATGATGATTCTAATTGATCTAAAAACAATGTTCATTCATGAAATGTATTCTTGATCTCAAGTTATTTGATATGTCAAGTTTGAAACTTGGGCTTGTTTATATTATATTTATGAAATGTATTCTTTTCTTTTGCTTTTCAATGTGTCAAACTTTAGATTTGCATGTTGCTGAATACTTAGTGAGTATTGACTTGGGCTTGTTGTGATTCATGTTGGGTGGCAGACTTGCAGTTTAAAAATACTGTGTTGGCTGAATGCTTGATATGTTGGGTTTGGACTTCTGTTCATTCATGAATGCTTGATATGTTGAGTACTGTCTTTGGCTGAATGCAATTTAAAAATCTGTGTAGTTAATGCTATTGCTGAATGATGGTTCTCTGCTGGGTTTGGACTTCTGTTCATTCATGAATGCTTGATATGTTGAGTACTGTCTTGGGCTGAATGCAGTTTAAAAATCTGTGTAGTTAATGCTATTGCTGAATGATGGTTCTCTGCTGAATGATGGTTATCTTTTGCCTAAAAAAAATTGGGACTATAGACAGCGGTTATTATAATAACCGCTGTCTATAGTGTCTGTCAAGTGACTATAGACAGCGGTTATTATATTAACCGCTGTCTACAATCACTATAGACAGCGGTTAATATAATAACCGCTGTCTATAGTCACTTGACAGCCACTATAGACAGCGGTTATTATAATAACCGCTGTCTATATCTTCATTTGTTTTAAAAAAAAAAAATTAATATTGTCGCCTTGCATTTGCTCGCCTTGTTGTCTCCTAGGCGTCCGCCTTGTCGCCTAAGCGTCAAGGCGGTCGGGGCTCGCCTTGGTACGCCTTGACGCCAAGATAAGAATGGTTAAGATAAATCATTTCCCCCAACAATCTCCCCCTATTTGTCTTAACCCTATTCATAGAGAAATTTTATCAGCTTGTAATCAACACATCAAAGCATATTTATAGAAAAGAGATATATTAGGTAATCAGAAGATAATGGAGAAAGAAATCATATAACATACTTTTTGTACAGATCAAGCAGTACTTAAGTATTAAAAATAGAGCTCTGCTCAAAATTGTTCAACATATCATTCAGGAGGAGTAGGAGGAGTTTTTCTCTTCCTAGAGAATACTAAAGGTAGATCAGGTATTTTTATAGAGGTGAGTTGTTCCTTCTCAGTAGCAAGATGTTCATTCAGCTCCCCCTGAGTCAAAGCAGTCTGCTCCCCCTGAGATAGAACTTCATTTGTACTTTCTTTTTCTGCTTCTTCAGCTTCTTTCTTAGCTCCAGCTTCAGCTATGACATCATCTGGCTCCCCCTGAGCTTCAGCTTCTTGTTCAACTTCTTTCTCTACTCTACTTGCCTCCCCTTGTAAAAGAGCTACTTGTTGTTCAGCCTCTCTTGCTATAGAAAGTACATATGTTAGCTGTTCCGTAGTATGTAGCTCAGGTACTATTTCATTCTCAATGGTCTTAGGCAGAGCAAGACTATCAGATTTTGATGTTGGAGAGGATTTGTGTGAGTGAGATTTGTGGCTGGAGAGCTGTTCTTCATCTAACTTCTCCCCCTTCTTGACCTTCTTAGCCAAGGAGGTTAAGAATGATTTAGTAACCTTAGATGAAGACACAGAGGTTTTGAGTACTTGCACAGAGGCATTTACCCCATCCAACTGGGTTTGCATGTGCCTGATAGAGGAGTGAATTTGAAGGCAGTGTCCATCCAGCATTTCTTGAAATCTTTGGGCTGCTGACTGGATACACTGAGTGATGAGAGTTTGAGTGGATGGAGATGGTTCAGATTGTGTTGGTGAAGGAGATAATGGTGGAGGGGATAAAGGTGGAGAAGTGATTGTTGATATATGAGGTATGTGAGATGATGTAGGTAGAGAGGATGTGATAGTAGGAGGAGGAAGAGGTGGTGATTGAATTGGTGTATGCGAAGATGTAGTTAAGGTAGGAGGTGTGAGGGTAGTGGAGACTATTGGTGTGGATGATGTTGGTAGGGAAGAGATGTCTGTATGTTGAGGAGGAGGGGAGGATGGATGCACAGGAGAATTAGGAGGAGAGAGAGTCCTTTCAGGAATGGAGCCAGGCTTGGGGATTTGCCTGGTCCATTTTGAGAAGAGGGCTATGGACATCCTTTTTCCAGGAGGAATGGGAATTCCTTTTGACCTACATAGGTCAGGGAAGGAGTGAAGGAGTACCTGACTCATGATCCTCATGTAGGCATTCTCTTTGTGAGAATATTTGTGGCCTATCATCTTTAGTAAGCAGCTGCCCCAGTCTATCTTCTTTTTCAGCACAAGGCCCCCCATAATGTTTAGTTGCTGCTTGGGCACTGCATCATGGGCAGAGATTTTGCATAGTAGTATTTTTCCTACTATGTCTGCCAAGAGCCTATATTCATCAGAGAAGTCTATTTTCTTCAGGTTGATTGGTCTATCTCTGGAGAATTTCATGGTGATTAATAAGTTTTTGATTTCCTCAGGAGTGAGTTCCACAGGTTCATTACCTGATAAGGGAATGATGATGGAGATTCATTTAACTATTCTTAGAAAATAATTTGTTTTCCTTTTGATTTGAACAAGGATAGTGTTGTCTGATGGAAGATCAAAGGTATCCCTAAGATGTTCTGCAGAGATTGAGACAGGTGTTTCATGGATTGTTCCTGTAATCTCTCCTTGTTCAGATATCTGAACATGATTCATCAACTCAGTGAGTTCTATTTCCAGGAGTTTGCATCTTGTTGAAATGAGTTTGTTTAGACCGGCTTCAGTGAAAAGAGCTATGATGCTCTTGTAGTTTTCGGCGGCGGCTTGGAAAGAGTCAAGATCAATATCGAAACCAGAGTTGATCTTGGGAGCCATTTTGGTCAGTGAGAGAGAGAGAGGAAGTGATGGCTGGACTGAGAAGTGAGAAGGATGAGAGATGCAGAGAGTGTGCAGATTTCTAACTGAAGAGTTTATTTAAGTCAGGTGAAACGTCGAGACGAGACACAATTCGAGGTTTATTCGGTACTACAGTAGATGTGACCGAAAATATTTTAGTATTGCCGCTCTTTTTCATGAAGTTGACGTTGTGTCGAGTGGAAGTCAATGTATGCGTCGGTACAGTCTGAATTAAGATGTTAGGGTTTCCTATCGACGATGCGTCGATTTAGAAATCGACGTGACTTTTATTTTGTCTTGAAAATTCTAAGTTTTTCTTGAGAGATTATTTCTTCCTAAGGTTTTCTAAGTCAGCCTTGGACTAATTTTATAGACAATTGGATTGATTGTGCCAACATTATTTGGCAATGTGGCCAGTTTTATTACAGATATAACACCTGATTGTCTTTAGATTATGGGAATTTGAGTTTAGAGAGGGATATAGATGTTGATTATGATAACAGTTTTGATTAGGATAGAAATTTTGATTAGGATAAAAATTTTGATTAGGATAGAGATTTTGATCAGGATGAATATTTTGATTAGGATAGATATTTTGATCAGGATGAATGGGTCCTGAATGGGGTTTAAGATAGAAAATTTTTGAAGGATAGATATGTCCTGTATTTAAGTTGTTCTAAGGTTTTATGCGTCGATATCTATTCGACGTATGTTGAGAGTTGCGTCGATATGTATTCGGCGCTTTCTCTAGATTGCGTTGATCTGGAATCGATGCATGGAAGTAGTTGCGTCGATTGTAAGTCGACGTAATTTTATTCATGCGTCGTGAAAGTGGAGGTCAGATCTTAACTTACTATAGAGGGGGGGGGGGGGTGAATAGAGTATTAAATTTTTTTTAATATGTTTTATAGCGGAAATTAAACTACTGTTTAAGTATATGTGTATTTAGTGTGAGTTATAGAAAACTACAGAAATAATAAAGGACACACAGCACAAGCACACAGAGATAATCAAGCACAGAAGACACAAGGAGATATAGTAGTTCCCCAATAAATCTGGGTACGTCTACTCTTCTACCACCCTTGGTAGGAATCAACTAGGAGGGTTGATAAGGTGCCCAGGCACCAAGGGATTTTTGATAAGGTGTCCACACACCAATAAGCTTTTGATAAGGTGCTTAAAATCCACACTAGGATTTTTTGATAAGGTGTCTTGCCACCACTGGGTAAACTTTTGAAGGGAGTATTAACCCTGTACAGGATGAGATAAAAGGTATAGAGTGTTCTTCTCTGTCAATGATCTGAGAGAAGACAAAAGGTGTTGAAGCATAAAGCTCCCCCTGTCTGATGAGAGTTGATGACAGCTTTGTGGACAGAGCTTTCTCAAATAGAAGTCTTTGTAGCAGATGATCTGGAAGAAATTAATCTTCAGATTGTTGTTGCTCTTGAAAGACTTTATCTTACAGCAGATCTAAGAGATTAAGTCTTGTTCTCAGAATGATGAAGATGCTGCCTTGATGAAGAAGAATGCTGAAAAAGAATAGTGTATTTTCTTCTTCTTCTTCTTCTACTGTGATCACAGGAGAGAGAAAGTGATGGTGAAGTTTTTCTTTATTTCTCTCACCAAAAACGACTATCTCAGTTCTTGCTATGTTCTCTTGTTTTCTTCTGATAACTGTATGTATATATTTTCAAATTCAAATCTTCTGTCTATTTAAGGAATGTCTTCTTCTGACTTAAATCCTTCTTGGAAACAGGTAGCTATCCAAAACGATTTTGGCAGGTCCTTTTAATTCCTTTTATCGAGAAAGATGCCTTTGGCATTAAATGTCAACGGCTATTCTTCTTCTTGGAATAGAAGGAATATAAGGATATAATAAATGAGAAAGATATTCTTACTTGGCTGCCCGAATAAGTCCAAGGAGAAATAAATATATCCGTTATTCTGCTGAGTTGAGTTCAGAGAACTGACATCTACTGAGAATATAAGTCTGAACATCAGAAAGCAATTTGTCGAGCGCTGGCTAGAATTTGTCGACCGCCGCTAGTCATTTGTTGAGCGCTGGCTTAGAATTTGTCGACCGCTGCTAGTCATTTGTCGAGCGCTGGCTTAGAATTTGTCGACCACTGCTAGTCATTTGTCGAGCGCTGGCTTAGAATTTGTCGACCGCTGGAACTGTGAGTTTCTTCAGTCTGCTGGAAGCAATTTGTCGAACGAATATGATCATTCGTCGAACACCACTTGCCATGTGTTGAGCTTGAATTTTCCTAAGTTCTGCTAATCTAATCAGCCTAAAACTTGACCCTAAGGCTATACATTGGGGTCAATACAGATCCTAATCAACATATAGTGATCCTTGCCCAAATTAGTAATAGGGTTGTTCCAACACGTCGATTTGAGGTCGAAGCATCTAAGAGATTGCGTCGAGTAGAATTCGACGTACTATCATTCATACGTCGATATGAAGTCGACATAATTGTGTCTTCACAGATTTTATTCTTCCCTTTTTCTGGTTGGAGATTTATTTTTTTATGAATTGTTTCTTTTGGCCTAGTAGCCTTCTTAGGAGGAGTTTGAGAGTCTTCATCTGAATAGTATGATGTTTCATCAAAATGGTCTATCTCCTTGAAGGTGAAGTCTTCTTCTTTATTCTGTGGGTCTTCTTCTAAGTTTGTTGATTTTATGGGTTTAGTAAATTTAATAGGGCTCATCCAAGCAGGTTTGGTAGATGGTATTGAACTGGTTGAAGGATCAGCCCCAAGCCCCAGATTCTTATGTCTGATTGTTTGTTTTTCAGTGATTTCTTTAAGTGTTTGGCTTCTGACTTTTATAGATTCTTCAAAATCTTTTGCCTGGGAAACCTTATTCTTAAGGAGTTGATTTTCTATTTTAGCACTTTGTATTTCCTTTTCTGTTTTATAGATTTTACACCTTAGTTCATAATTTTTTGAACATGTATCCTCTATTTTTCTCATATTGATTTGTTCTTTTAGATCCTTAATTTCTTGTTTAGCTTTTAGTTGATCTAAACAGAGTCCTTTAAAATCACTTTTGAAATTATCATATAGAAAATCTATTTCATCAAAAATGCTTACCTCATCCTTATCCTCAGATTCCTCTATGAGAATAATGCTATCTTCTTTTTCATCTTCAGAAGAGATGCTTCCTTCTGAACCTGTTTCACTCCATGATTCAGCAACACATTCTTTTTCTGAGCTTCCAAGAGCCATTAAGCATAGGTCTTCTTGCTTAGACTCTTCATTGTCACTTTTAGATGAGGTGCTGTCTTCAGAGTCTGTTTCACTCCAAGCTTCTGCAATGAAGCCTCTTTCTTTCTTCTTCTCCTTCCTCTTGAGATCTTTCTTTTTCAGATCTTTCTTTTTCTCAGCATTTTCTGGACATTCTGGAGCAATATGTCCAGTTTTCCTGCAGGAGTAACAAATAATTTCTTTAGTAGGAGTCTTATCATACCTTGGTTTTGACTATCTCCTTCTAGACCCATCTTTCCTGACCTATTTCTTGAATCTTCTGGCCAGGAGGCTGAATAATTCTTCTTCAGTAACAGGGGTTTCCTCTTCTATTGCTTTTAATGCAATGTTTCTATCTTTTGAGGAGGTTGGAATGTTTTCCCTTCTTTCCTTCTCTTCTCTGGTTTTCAGTAGTTGCTCGTAGGATTTGAGTTTTCCTAAGAGGGCACCTGTTGAGATTTCCTTTTGTCCTCTAGTATCCCTTATTGCCCATATCTTGAGTCCCATGAACTTGGGAGACTCATTAATAATTTGCCATTGATCTCTGTGAGAGAGATCTCTCTATCCAAGCTCCTTAATTGATTGATGATCAGACTGAATCTGTCATACATCTCAGATATGCTTTCTTCATGCTTCTTTTGAAAGTTCTCATATTGAGAGATCAATAGAGCCTTTCTATCTTTCCTTTCATCAGCACTTCCTTCTACTATCTTTGTAAGAGCCTCCTAGATTTCTTTGGCTGATTCACAGTCAACAACCTTTTTAAAGATTTCATCTGAGAGGGTTGAGACAAGAATGTTCACAGCTTTTGCATCACTTGTTCCTGCCTTCTTCTCTTCAACTATCCACTCAGCCCTTGGGACAAGTGTTTGAGTCACTTTACCACTTGAGTCCTTTCTATAGGGCTTGGGAGGACCTGTCAAAATAACATTAAACAAATCCTCATCAACAGAATTCATATAGATCCTAATTCTTGTTTTCCAAAGTGCAAACTTTTTAAGGTTGCAAATTGGTGGTCTGGTGGAAGCATAATCTTTGATTTGTGCCATAAATTTTTTTTTAGAAATATATATATATATATGAGGTAGGATCTTTTTGATCAAGGAGTTATCCTTTTTTGATCAACCTCGCTTTGATACCAATTGAAAGTGCACAGTTAGCCTCACTAGAATTCTCTAGAGGGGGGGGGGGGGGGGGTGAATAGAGATTTAAAAATATTTTGTGCAAAGTTAATAAATATATATATGTGTAATATTCATAGATTTAAGCTTCCCACACACCAACAAGAATTAAGCAAAAGAAATAGCAAAAAGAAAATCACAGCTCAACACAAAGAAATATAGTGGTTCCCCAAACTTTGGGTAGTCCACTCTTCTACCCCCTTGGTAGGAATTCACTATCTTGCACTGAGTCTTTTGATAAGGAGACTCTTAGAACCAGCCTGAGTCTTTTGATAAGGAGACTCTTAGAACCACTACAACTGAATTTTTTGAAGAGAGATTCTAAAAACTCTTTTACACAATTTGAAAATGAAATAAGAATAAGAAGAAGAAGTAGAAGAAAAACAATTAAAGCAAGAAAGAATCTTCTTCCTAGCAAGAAGATTAGAAGCACAAGTATAGTGAATTTGAAATCTCTCTTCTATAGTGAGAAGGAGATTGTAGGCCTTTTTCTCTTTCAGTGAGAGCTTTCAGAAATGGCAGCAGTATGGCTTTAGAAGGAGGAGAAGAAGAAGGTTTTTTCTTTGTTGCAGCACTCTTTCACTTTTCTCAGCTCTCACTTTTCACTTGGGAGCTTTTCCTCTTTTTCAAATGGATGGAGTGGATCGCTTGTCGTTTTACTTTGCCGACCTCCTTGTGTATTTATAGCTTTGTTTATTCAAAATATTGCTATAGGAGAATAATCAATTAGCAGTCAGAGAAATAGTAAGAGTGAAAAGTTTCCATAATCATTATATCTGTAGAAGGAAAAAGATCATTCTATTTTCAAATAATGTCCATAATAATATTAATCAAATTAGTCAAGAATCATTTAGAAGGAAAGATTGATTCAGAACGGCTAGAAAAGAATAATATAATTCCATAA
This sequence comes from Dactylorhiza incarnata, assembly GCA_033032865.1. Lineage (NCBI taxonomy): Eukaryota > Viridiplantae > Streptophyta > Magnoliopsida > Asparagales > Orchidaceae > Dactylorhiza > Dactylorhiza incarnata. Next base: position 3,351,419 of record JAWHQI010000176.1, on the reverse strand, counting down.
AATTCAGATCTACAGAAAGAAGGAAAGAGATCTGACGTGTTTTTGAATCTGTCACAGAAATCGACGTGCGTCGATTACTATTCGACGTAAGCGTCGATTTCAGCCTGGCTAGACATCGAGAAGAAAATATGGAAAGAGCGTCGACAGAGGTGCGTCGACTTTACTGGGTGCGTCAACTAGAAATCATAGTTACGTCGACTTTGGTTACGTCGAATTCTGTTTAGAATTACTTCGACTCAGTATAAGAGATACGTCAACTACACTTCGACGTTGAGTCGATTACTTATTCGACGCATATTTACTTAAACTAATTTTTCACTCTGAGAATACATATTCTACTCATTTCTAGGGGTTAAGATAAATCATTTCCCCAACAAGATCTTTTTTATCGTGGAAAACCCAGGAAAGAGGTGAAAAACCACGCGGTCGGTTCGACGCCCACCTAAATGCACTATCAGTTGTCTTATTACAGGGCTTCGCGGAGAAGGCGAGGGAGACAGGCCGCTTACAATATGGGGGAGAGAAAGAGAAAAGGATGCTCAGAGGGTGACAGGCCACCGCTCGCGAAGCTATCTTCTTCGGCCACAGTGGGGAGCGCCCTATTCCGGAGCTTTGACGGTCCTTCGCGCCCCCTGGGAATTTGGAGCTTAGTGTTCTGAGCGCTCATGTGTCTTCACCGTCCACTTGGCGGGACCCGGAGTGTAGCTTCTCCTTGGTGGTGATGACCACTGCGCGACCCTGCACGGAGGAAAACTTGAAGGAAGTGTGAGAGATCCTTTTCACTTAGGAGGAAAGGAGGCAGAGAGAGAGAGAGAGAGAGAGAGAGAGAGTTCTTTCTAAATAAGAGAAATGAGGTCCTATTTTAGATTCCAAGAGGGACGAACCGGTAATTTGCCAAAATAACTACCGGACGGACGAATAGGAATGCTTCGTTTAGGGCACGCGGATCACCACTTTTACGCAAATGACGAGATCGCCCTCGGGTGGTTACGAGTTCAACGGAAGGGAAAGCGCTCCTCCTGCGAGTAGCGACCGGTGAGGTCGGCGGCCGTGAACGGGCGGCCAACCGGCCGCCGGTTCTCGATGCGAGGGAGGCTGCCCCCTGTGGGGGCGGCGGCCGGGATCGGGCAGCCGAGGGGGCCGCCCGTCCTCGGCGCAAGGGAGGCCGCCTCCGGAGGGGGCGGCGGCTGGGGTCAGGCGGCCAATTGGCCGCTCGCCCTTGGCGCAAGGGAGGCCGCCCCCGGTGGGGGCGGCGATTGGGATCGGTCGGCCGAGGGGCCCGCCCGTCCTCGACGCGTGGGAGGCCGCCCCCGGAGAGGGCGGCGGCCGGGGTCGGACGGCCAATTGGCCGCCCGCCCTTGGCGCAAGGGAGGCCGCCCCCGGCGGGGGCGGCGGCCGGGATCGGGCGACCATTTGGCTGCTTGTCCTAGGCGCGAGGGAGGCCTCCCCCGGAGGGGGTGGCGGCCGGGGTCGGGCGGCCAATTGGCCGCCCGCCCTTGGCGCAAGGGAGGCCGCCCCCGGCGGGGGCGGCGGCCGGGATCGGGCGGCCATCTGGCCGCCAGTCCTCGGCGCGAGGGAGGCCGCACCCGGTGGGGGAGGCGGCCGGCTGGCCGGCCACGGCGGGGAGCGGGGAGCGGGCGCGGGAGCGGTGGCGGTTGGCGTGTTTCGGACGGCGGTTGGATCGGCGGTTGCGCGCAGGGATCGTGCGCGGTGATCGGTGTGTTGCAGTTTTTCTCTAACTCCCCACTAAGGTAATGGGGGTTATAGAATTCTGGCTATCCGCATCTCGAAATTCCTATTTAATGAGGGGGACCCCAACAAGAGTCTATGACACGTGTTCTTAGGCCTTTACCGATGAAATTTTGGATTCCTCCTATTTTTCCTTCAAATGAAAATATTTAAGTTATTTTTTTAAATAACATGCGAGCAGCCTTGAACAAAAAGACTGCCAGTCCAGTCCGAGACCGGTCTTTAAAAAGACCGGTCCTTAAAAAGACCGGTCTTTTGGCCGACCGGTCCCGTGCAAACCAGTCCCGGTCCGGGACCGGTTTTTTCTCCTCTGGAGGAGGACCGGCTGGGACCGGAGGACCGGTCCTAACCGGTCCCGGACCGGTCTTTTATTTAAAAAATAAAATAAAATATAAATTAAATTATTATTTTTGTGATAAGGGGGTGGGCCGGTGGGATGATAGGGGGGTTTATAAAAAAAACTTTTTTTATTTAAAGTGAGAGAGAGAGGGAGGGGGTCCGATGATAGAGGGGGGGGGGGGGGGGGGGGGGCGCCGGGTTCTACTCTGATATGAGGGGGGGAAAGGGGGGAGGGGGGAGGGAAGAGAATGAAAAAGAGGGGGAGGAGGAAAAAAGAGGGGGAGGAGAAGGAAAGGGGGAGAGAGGAAGAGAAAAGAGGGGAAGGAAGAAAAAAATGGAGGGAGGGAGAACGCGGCCACAATTTGCGAAAGATAGGCATTTGCATCTCCGCGGAGATCCAAATGGCTCTCCATTCAGTATCCGAATGGATCTCCGCGGAGAACTTTTTGCTCTCCGCGGAGAACTTTTTGTTCTCCGCGGATAACCATGTAGAACTCCGCGGAGAACCATGTAGATCTCCGCGGAGATCCTTCTGGATCTCCGCGGAGAGCCATTTGGATCTCCGCGGAGATCCTTATGGATATCCGCGGAGAGCCTTCTGGATCTCCGCGGAGAGCCTTATGGATCTCCGCGGAGAGCCTTATGGATCTCCGCGGAGAGCCTTCTGGATCTCCACTGATTTCATTTAAAGCTATAATTATGCACCTTTCGACCCATTTGAAAACGTTATTCATCCATGAAACAATTGCTATTATAGACAAACATTTCAAATGTACACGAAGAATGTTTCTTAATTTACATCAATCAACCACAAAATATTTAAAGATTTCTGCACAGATCTGGGCTCTAAACATAGGCATTTTTTTCTGCCAGTCTACGCAACTCTCCCAGCTTATCACCCCTTCCTTCGCTATGTGCTCCATATACTTCATAACGAAGACACCGCGGTCCACGGAGTTCTCCTGCTGTTGTATACCAGCAGTCAAGTCGAGACTCCACTTGGAAAATCCTGCGTGGACTTTTTTAACGGTCTCCTTCTGGAGCGCAGAAATCTGCATTAACACAAATATATTCGTACATTAGTAACTACGTAATGTACAATACTACATTGCATGTCAACGAACTGTACTTACAGCTATTTTAGCGGAAACTTTTCGTTTGGGGTTACGCAGAGACTCATGTATGAGCCACTTCTTCTCTTTAACAATACCCACCAATAAAAACTAGTGTTGATTAAAACATACTGGCATTAGAATCATTTTGATATTGGCGAGATTCTCCTTGGTAATGCCCTCGAGGAATGCAGCTACAAGCTTAGATTCTGCGTCATTGGACCGTGGGAAGTGCAACTACATAATTTGTAACATTTTTTAGCAATGCAAACAGAATTATTAATGTACAAAGCACAGATAGGGAGGTCATACCAAAAAGTTAGGACTGATATACATAAACGGATGATACACTTCTTTATCCCGCTCTCTACGCAAAGTCAAGATCTTTGCATAGGCATCAATGCGATAATCTTCCACGTATTTGTCCGTCAGAAGAGCATCCATGCCATCTCGAAATCCCATTATATTCCATTTATTGAATGCTTGATCGTTCCTGAAACATTAGAAAACCATCGTCAATATCAATGTGCATAAATCAAAATTTTGAAAATATAAAAGTGTATAATGTCAAAAGGGCACCTCGATGGAATGACGCTCATACGTCGATGGATGATATCTCTATCTTCTTTTGTTATTAGTGGTCTCCCCGGATAGTCAACGGGGTAAACATCAAGTTCATCCGCCTTTGTAGTCGTAAGGTTTCTTTCTCCTAATGGGGAGTCTGGAATATTAGTAATGGAAGTATCGTGAGGGGTAGTGAGGGTGGTAGCATTTTGGTGGCTGGGGGATCTAGAGATACTATGGCTAGATGATGGCGAGGAATGATGAAGGAGTGTGTCTATATCGGCACTCATTGATTCTAGACGGTCACCTACACTGTGACTAAAAGAAATTAAATCATTATGTACTATATCTACTTTTTTGTCTAATCTATCTAGCCTATTATCAAAGGTTCCTACAAAACTATCTATCTTGCTATCTAATAATGCAAATTGATCTAACATCCTATTCTGGAAATCAATCCAAAACTGTACAGGAGGGAGAGATGGTGTGCTAGGTGGTGGGGGAGGTGATGATGTGCTAGGTGGTGGGGGAGGTGATGATGTGCTAGGTGGTGGGGGAGGTGATGATGAGGGAGGTGGCGACGATGGGGGAGGTGGTGATGCAAACTTCACTTTTTTGCTGCCCTAGAAGCCGGGCTTATTGATTTTCTCTTAGATAGGGGAGGTGGCGGTGTCTGCTGTGCTGTCAGCTCTGAACATAACAACTTCTCCTCTGGTGTTATGTCCTCGAGTACTTCCAACACCTATAAAGAAGAAAAACAACCATTGTATTGGATAGTTCAACATTAGTAGTTAATCGAATAAAGTAAACTATTTACCTGCTCATCCAAGATAGATGGAACAGTGACCCTCAGCTCTTTCAATGTAAATGAGACCTTCTCCGACCATCTTAATAGTCGAGGCCTCAATGTCGGATAGTGCGGAGGGATGCTGGTGGTGTGCTCGAGGAACCAAATCTATATGAATAATTGTAATAGTTTAGAACATATGAAACAAAATTTATTTTAAGAATTAAAAATATAGATACTTACAACTAGAACATGGGTGAATCCGTAGATGTATCCCAACGAGGACTCTGGCTTCTGTTGCAGTTGGCCTTCTTCTGAAATTGGTGGTAGCTTCTCCACCATCACCCTGAACGACCTCATTAGGAAGGTATGAATGGCTTCCGGCCAATTGAACTTCTGGAAGTTCTCCAAGTTGGAGACCTCATCAAATAACCTTGGGAACCTCTCCGCGCTCGAGGGGAAGAAGAAATTGCACAGAAGGTGCAAAACAAATAAGTTGGTCGTCACAGGGGACGACCCCTTCTCCATCGCCTGAAGCTCCGTCTTCAATTATGTCTTCGTGAGCGCTCCAAAAGGCTTGGAAGTCAGGATGACTTCCTCCCCATGGTTGGGCAAACCCAATATCAACGCCACGTCATTGGGGGATAAGGTAAGCTCCCTCGATCCAATGACGAATACGTCCTTCTCGATGTCGTACCAGCTGAGCAGACTATATAGGAGGGGAGTGTTCTGTGGAACCTTCAGTGCATGGAAAATATGCCAGATGTTGGCATCCATCAACATCTTCTTCTGACTCTCCTTCATTCGTTCAAGAATGGCTGATGTTTGGCCCACAAATTTTGACAAATAGCACCTCGAGCTAAGAACATGAATTTTCTTCTGCCCCATAGATCTGTCAAAATTATAAACGATTGTTACACTAAATCATTGATATGCATGTATAAGAAGATATGAAAATCCAATATAAAGGTCTCCGGGGAAAGCCAAAAGGTTCTCCGCGGAGAGCCAAAAGGCTCTCCGGGTCTCCGCGGAGATCCTTTTGGGTCTCCGCGGAGATCCTTTTGGATCTCCGCGGAGAGCCTTTTGGCTCTCCGCGGAAAGCCGGTTCTCTGAGGAGATCCTGCACAAACCCAAGGAAGAGGACAAACTTACATATTTAAACAATAAAAAACAATAAAAAAAAACAATAAAAACATGCCTTTCTGGGGTTCACAGACTATTGCAAGCTCTTTTTCTTGTTATTATCCTTCACCTTTTGTTTGAGCTGCACATCAGATCCAACTCGAAACTGGTTCATCCCCAACACCCGTGCGACTCGCGCCCAGTACAAGAAATGCTTGGCCAGGCTCTTCCAAGACGTTTGATCACCAGTCGTCGATTTCACATGGGAGCGCTCTGCTGAACTAGTTAGCAAGTAATTGAGCAGCTCCTTCTCCGATTGAGAAAACGGCTCCCCTATAGATGGGGTGGGGACGATGGCCTCCATTATTTGATTCAAAGTAGACAATTGTTGATTGACCATGAATGGAGGACGGGAACCAATCTCGCTGACAGCGGACGAGCTGCCTGCAGCAGGTTCCTCCGTCGTCGTGATGACTGCTTCCGATGCTGGTTGAGTTGAATTCTGGGTGGTCGGAGTTTCGGCTGGCAATGGTTGTGTAACAAGTGGCGACGGAGGTAGAATGTTGAGGGATTCTTGATCACTGAGCTCCTTGGCTTCTGTATGAGACTGCAAACTGTACTGACGACCTGGTGTTGTCGATGAGGTTGATGCCCCTTTCCTTTTGAGACGTCCAAGATACTCCCAACGATTTTGAATCTCCTTGTGGGTCATCTGAACTAGATCCTCACGACGCGCATCAATGCGGGCGTAAGCTGGGGAGACCACTTTGGTCCAGTGAATGTTGCCGGCATGCCCTTGATCAATCTCTTTTTGAACAAGTCGATCAATGATATCGTCTGTTGATCCTTCAATTACTTGTTCGGGCGCGGATTGCAGATCTATTGCACGGGGTTGACTTGTATAGTGATCGACGCCGGTTGTCAAGGTGACGGTTCGAGTTATTGTTGTGGTGACAGTCTCTTCCAACTGCATGAAACTATCCTCACGGCGCGCCTGCATTGGATCAATCAATGACACAGCCTGATTCAAGGCAGTAATGATGCTGCGTTTGGGCGCTGCTCGTTGAATAGGCAATCTGAATCGAGCCTGGGCCACCATATCCTCCAAATGTTGTTTAAGAACTGTTCTGATTTCGGCCGAATGAACCGTTTGAAAGCAAAATTGGTGCTATGCAAAGCCGAGACCAGAACAGACCATATTCGATGCAATTGTGGAATATGCAAGGATTCAATGGGAAAATCTTTCAGATCTAGTAGTTCATCGGGCTAAAGAAATTTGAGAGCAACCGTTCGGAGTAAGCGTCGTTCGAAGGGGTTGATCATTGGTGAAGTGTTCATCACAACTTCCCAGAGATTAAGCCCTTGTAATGCCGATTGACGTTCATTGTCCAATGCATTGAGGCTGCGAGATTTCTTATGGTGATTTGATGAAGAGCTTTGCCCATGCGATGTTGGTCCTGGTTTTCGGTGCTTGCGATTGGACTGAATGGAATGGGGCGTGTTACTTATATTGACGTCTTCGGTATGGTTCAAATCAGTATAGCGTCGCGGTGCAACTTCGTCTTCTCCAACAATTTGATTATCATCGTGAGCCCTCTCCACAACAGTTGCGGCAGCATCAAGAGCATCCTTCACAATCGCATCGAACGTGTGGCTCGACCAAATTGCATTATTTGCTATTGATTCGGCAATCATTCCAACGGATTCCAGTTGCCCGGCAGGAATTTCTGGCAGTTGAGGAAGGGATTGTCCAAACGCTGCCGTCAATCCAAACTCACCGTCACAATCATCAATCGATAGAGGAGCATATGAAACATTGTGGACAGAGACGTAGGTGAGGGCGTAATTCCATTGGTCAAAAGCAGTGCGAGATACTGAGTGAGAATGATATGCATACCCGAGATTGGCAAATACGCCCAGCGAGGATCAAATTGTAGTTCGCCGCGAAAGTTGATTTGAGCGACCACGGCATGGAGCAGCAAGATCCCTCCATCCAGGGACATAGTCTCCGGGCAAATGGCTCGTCCTTGACGCCATAAGTTTTCGTTCTTCCCCGATCCACGGCGTAGAGTCGAACGAAAGAAGCGATCCACGACGGTGTTCGACGCGCCATGCTGGCGGCGTTAAGTAATTTCTGATGTGCTTTTTCTGCGTCTCGTGGCAAGATAGAAGTTTGGCCGTGACAATGCGCTTCGAAGGTGGCACATTATTCTCAATTTCCCAATTTTTAATTCGATCCAACAGTGCATCCAATTCAGCCTCAATGATGGAGCATTCCCGCATTGAAGCTTGTCCATTGCCAACAATGATTTCGGCCACGACAACCATAAATTGTTCCTGTCGAGCACGATCTGTGCCGTTTGAATTGTCATTGTACCTCGTGATCAGGTGATGATTGTCTAGGAGAACAAAGATGTTGTCGAAGTCTTGTAGCCATTCCCGATCATCGCAACACTTGTCAAGGTACATGATGAGCAGCGAAGTATCAATACCGTAAGCGTTGTACCGGTTCTGCAAACTCCGACCAACAAATCGCCGCTCTGCATTGCCCGTCGTCGTTGTGAATTGATGGGAGAGAATTTGTTGGCGCTCGTTCATGATGGAGTGTAATCCATCAACGGGGAAAAATTTCCTGCCATTGAACTCATCCGTCAATTTCATGCGTCCCGGCACGTTGTGATGATGGTCAGCCGAGAGATGTGTCCCGGTTATGGCGCCTTCCATTCGGTTGAAGAATGAAAGTTGGCGAGCAATGCAGTCTTTGACTAGGCGTGTCAGCGTTGATTCCACTGGACCGAGAGTGTCATTGTACCTGTTGCAATGCTGAAAAAATGATGAAAAATCAGCGAACACTGCCGGATCCTGCTGCGATGACGTTTGCCCGAGTGCTACATCACATAAGCGCATATCCAAATACCACGACACGTGACCACGATATAGTGCGGCTTGACGCATGTATCGAGTCGTTCGGGCACAACGAATCACCTTGGCGGCATCAGCAATGCCGGAACGGGACGTGTACAAGTCGTAAGCCATTTGAACAAGACCGACGTTGTGCGCGCTCTGTTCAAACAGTTGCACAGGATAGTTAAGGACGATGGGTGCCGGGATCAACTTCTCGGTTTTGGTCTCGTCCATGACATGGAACGTGGCACCACAGCCGCCGGAGGTGTTCGACTTCTTGCACACGTATCGAACACTGATAGAAAATGCAGTGGTATCGATGCAATCTACAACTCGCGGGGCACTGAATTGCTTGCGGGAAAGAAAGCCGACTTTGTTGCAAGATGGGCATGCACCCGCTGTCACATTGACGACGTACTGCCATTCCGGATCGATCACGAACAACAGTTTCAACAGATACGCATTCATGTCAGGACGCCTGTTCCACAGTGGCACGGGCGGATCGATTCGGATAGGAGGGTGCATGCCATCCTCCATCATTTTCTGTTGAATCTTGATCCAATCCTCCTGAATTTTTTTCAACGTGTCAGATTGCTTGCCACAAATGCACGGCTCACTAGTGGGGCGGTCGAATGCTGAAGAATAAAATGGAGGTGTTTGCGTCGGAATCGATTCGGGTGGGATTTCAGGGTAGCGATGAACGAGGGTCTCTACTGATCATTGTGTTTTTGCAATGTCCCGCAGCAGAAGGTCAATACCATTCATTGCAATCAATGAAGAACAGACAGACAATCTAGCAATTAATGATGAACAGACAGACAACTGATTTATCAGGTTTTGCAATGAAGAATGAACACTTGAAAAGGAATGAAGATGTAGTTCTTTATACTATGTTTAGGGCATTGGGGATGTTTTCAGGAGACAATCCAAAGCAACCCATAAACCTGTGGCTCTCCGCGGAGAACCACTCGATATCCGCGGAGAACCGTTGGATCTCCGCGGACAACATTTGGATCTCCGCGGAGAACCTTTGGATCTCCGCGGAGAACCTTTGGATCTCCGCGGAGAACCTTTGGATCTCCGCGGAGATATTTTGGGTTCTCCGCGGAGACCTGGCTCCGCTCCTTGGAAATCCCATGGTCTCCGCGGAGAACCCAAGAGATCTCTGTGGATCTCCACGGAGATCTCTTGGGTTCTCCGCGGAGATCCAAGGGTTCTCCGCAAAGGAGGTATACGGTCTCCTTCCTTGGACAACAATGGCGGAGAAGATGAAACCCTAAAAAAAGATAATGGCGGAGAAGATGTACCAAGCGGAGATGAATCTCGAGCCTAGGATCTCTTGTGCTGTGAGTCGGAGAACGCGCGCCGGAGAGTCGTTGGATTTTGGCCGGAGTCGATGGGGGAGGCGGCGCCGGAGAGCAATCGCGGGGAGCGCTGCGAGAGAGAGAGAGAGAGCGTGAGTGCGAAAGAGAAGGACGGGGAGAAGATGAACGAGCGCGGGATTGTTCTCCACGGAGAGATGGCGTTTTATATTTTAATGTTTATAATGAATATTTTATTATTATTAAGTCAGATTCAGTCTACCAGAGTGAGGCCCAACGGGGAGGGGGGGTTATATAAAAAAAAATTAAGTGAGAGAGAGAGGGGGCTAATAGGATAGGTGAGACTTGAGAGTAATTGAGTGAGTGAGAGAGTGTCTGAGAGAGAGGGGTGGGTGGGGTTTATTTTTTTATTTTTTTTAATAAATTTTTTTAATTAGCCTAGGGCCTAGGCTGTGCAGCCTAGGCCCTAGGCTGGCTGCAGCAGCAGGGCTGCATGCTGCAGCCCTGGCCGGCAGCATTAATGCTGCAGCAGGCCGGCAACATTAATGCTGCCGGCGGTACAGCTCTAATTCTAGAGCTGTTACCGGTCCCGGGACAGAGACCGGTCTTTTACCGGTCCCAGTCCGGGACCGGTTTTTGCCGAAATAAATGGGGACCGGACGAGCCCCTGGGACCGGACCGGTCCTAACCGGGACCGGTCCCTAGCCGGTCCTAACCGGTCCGGTCCCAACCGAACCGGTTAGGACCGGTTTTTTTGTGCACGACTACATGCGAGTAATAGTCTTTATCATTTGCCTGTAAGACTTTAAAAAAAAGTTATTTAAAAAAAATCAATTGTTATAAGCACTACTGATATGACTATCCGCACTCGCTTTTAGGTCTTTTTAGAGCCTCTCAAAAAACATAACCACACTCACAACTCTTAGTTCTCACCCGTCTGTCTATTTCCCTACCGTGCCTTTCCGTGTTAGTGATTCTTGGAGTTTTCGCCTTCCCACCGCTCGCCACCACCGGACCACTGTAATCGGACGGATTTTTCGCCGGCGGACGACCATCGAGCTATGGGTAGAAGCTGCGGGGATGACGAGTTGTGTGCCCGCCTATTTAAGATAGAAAACCGAGGCGGCACTATTCGCCGAGTGCCCGCCTATTTAAGATAGAAAACCGAGGCGGCACAATTCGCCGTATGCCCGCCTATTTCAGATAGAAAACCGAGGCGACACTATTCGCCGAGTGCCCGCCTATTTAAGATAGAAAACCGAGGCGGCAATTGTTGTGGTCTTAGGGCGGAGAAAGTAGCCCGCACCGGCAGAGTGGGGTATAGAATTCGAGAGTCCCTTGCCTCTTCAAGTTGTCGCCGCTCCGAGTGTTTCGAACCTCTACCTTTAGCTCTGCATTGATGGAGACGATCCTATCTCCGTCCCCTCCTGGGACTTTAACTAGTTGGACCTCCTGGGCGAGCTCCAGGTGGGTTCCCTCTTTCCGGGTGGCTAATCGCACGGGCTCATGAACGATTGCTTCACGAGTGTCCGCGGGTGCCTGCTTGTCCTGAGGAGTACCTTCCTGCGTCTTCCTTGGAGGCCTCAGGAGGACTCTGCTGCTTGCGTCCGCGTGCCGGGCGATTTCGTCGGTTGCTTGATCTGAAGGTCGCGTGTTCAAACTGTTGACACCAAAATTGTCACAAACGCTCCACACTCAGCGAACACTCTGGGGGATTAAGAGAATGTGATCGAGAACCGCAAGCAGACGCTTAGTAACCCGCGGGAAGAGGCGAACAGAGCGCAAGAAAGCGGATACCGCTAGCAGTGATGGACACCAAATTGGCCTGCAACAGCGAATGCCTCTCTTGTTGCAGGCTTTTTATATTCCACAAGAATCTGTTACAAACTGTTACAAGAATGCTAGAAAATAGAAGACAGACGAGTGACATGAACTTGTGACCGCATCTACGATAGGGTAGCTTCTGGTACTTCTGTGTCCCTTCCAGACACTCATGGTCCTCTATTTATACTAGGGGGTAGGCTGCTTTGCCGGTTGGGAGCATTTAATGATATATTAAATGCTTCGCCGCTCGAGGAAACCGAAGCGTCGGCCGCGGAGGAGAAGAAAGAGGGCGCGCGGGCACGACAGGTCATGACCACGCGCACCTACTCGCCGAAAGGGGCCCAGGCGGGTTCTGGAGAATACCCGCCGCGACTCTGGGAGGCTGAGACTGCTGGATGGAGGGTGCGGGTTCTTTGGCGAACAATCCTACCCTCGCCCCTACTGAGATCCTGGAAAGAGTCCGCGAGCACTCTTGGGGTGCCCGCCCGGGTCTTCTGCTGAGGGCGCAATCCAATGGGATCCGCTCGCGGACACGCCTGGAAAATCCGGCAGAAACTCTGAGACTGGTGGGACGAATGCTGACCGAGGCCGCGGGATTTGGGTTAACATGATCATATGCAGGCAGAGAGAAGAGTGAAAAATTTCATGAGCGAGAACAAAAACATGGGAAAAAAATGTAATAAGCAGAATTTCAGATATACACCTGCAAATGAACTCGAGAGTTGTTTCAATTAAAGACACCCCTTTGAAAACAAAAAGGTTCTAAATAAATCGAGATTAATAAGAAGTGAATCAATGTTTAATTTGAAGTCAAGCATTACTACTTTTGAATGTTAATTTTTTTGTATGGACTAAAACATTTGAAATTAATTATATTTTGATGGTGTTTTGAAAAGTTTATTTATATAAATGTAATTGTGATGGTATTATCTACAATCCTTTAGATTTTCATTTCTAAAAAAACTGTTTGTGGATAACAATTATGTTTGCAGATAATCATTTTCAAAAATAGTTGTTTCCAATTATCAAATAGTTGCGGATAACTAAAAAATACAGTGCTAATAACAACCGCCTAAAAAAATATTTTTGAAGTGAGAAAATGCTAGTTGAAAAATCTAATGATAAAGATCAAAAAACTAAAAAACACATTTGGGGCCCTAAACACGAGTATTACACCACATTATAGATCCACACTCATTTCATCAGAGCATCTCCTAAATTCAAATGAATAAAAAAACCTACTTTATATTTATGATCGTTATTTAGATACTAAGGCTTCGTTTGGCGCTACCATAGATTGTATGTTTGGCAAGAAATGCATGAACTTTTTTAGGTGAGGTCGAGCGTTCACGAACGATGGTTCATTACCACCGCATTCACGACCGCCACCACCACGCCAAACGAAGCCTAAGACTCCGTTTGTTTAAGTTTAATATCTCCACAGTTCTTGAAAAATGACGAACATTATTTACTGCATTTTCAACTACATTCTACTCACCACATCACTGTCTTTTTATGCATGATTTCCAATTCAATTTCTCATCGACAAATATTTCTAACCATACTATAAGAAAACCCAAATAAAGACACAAGACCATATTTGTCCTCATCAAAATCAATAAACCATGAGAAGCACACTGGCTAATACAGAACTCCAAGAAGAGCAAGCGATGCAGCTCACTCCTCCCACATACATTACACAGATAATCAAGCAATGAAGCATTCTCCAACTCCGCTCGCTCCAGAATTCACCGCACGGAACTGGAAAATTCGAAACCGCCTTTGGAAACCTTCGGGTTCAAGCCTGGCTCTTGCAGATGGCCGTGGGCGGCGGGTTTGGGCCGATGTAGCCGAGCTGCGCCCCTTGGGGCAGGAGGCTGTAGCGAACGGAGAGCTCCTCGAATATCTTCTTCAGCTCGAGGACTAGATCAGTCCGCCGGGCGTTCTTCTCGCCCATATTCTGATGGTTGATGGTGTGGGTGACATAGAGTGCCATGTTCATCTTGTTCATGTCCACAATGTCGTTCACCACAACGCTGTGGTTTTGATGCCAGTGGTTTGATTTGCTCTCAATGTACCTATGGAAACAACACCAACCAGCATATTCAGTACCATATTTTGTTGTTCAAACACAATTGAGTTCTTGGCTCTCATATATTCCAAAACATTTTGATCACTGAAAGCAGATGCAAGTGTATTTTACAACAGAATGCATATGGAGTTGGTTTAAACTAGAGGAATTGGCGCGTGGTGTTCCGCGCACAATGTACGGGTCGCAGCGGTGGTAATTCGACGGTCACGGTCACAGACAATCCTGATACGCAGTGTATAGCGGCGGCAGTACCTTCGGCATGCGCAAGGTTTTCGCCCATTCGAAAAAGTTTTTAATTTGTTATAGTTGTTTTATTACTTAATAACAATTAATTACCTTCACTGCAAACTAAGGCTCCGTTTGGGAGGACTTATTTTCATCGGTCAAGCGGTTACGACCGCATGAACCGTTCATACGGTCGTAACCGCTTGACCGGTGAAAATAAGTCCTCCCAAACAAAGCCTAAGTTGCACTGCTCTATCTTTTGAAATTACAACACCTCTCATGTGTCTTTACATTTCATAACATGCATGCCCGGGTATTTTTGTGCATGCATGCAGATGAAATGTAAACTCACAGGGATTTTGTAATTTCAAAGGATAGAGAGTGGTGCAACATGTAATTTTGTAAATTTGCATGTGTGGTCCCAATAAACAGCCATAATATTCTATTATGTTATACATAAGATGCATGAGATGAGGTATTTTTCAACTTGACAGTATTTTTACTAATGATAATTATATCATTATACATGTAAATCAATATTGATGAAGAAAATGAAAATAAAATTCTATTATGAACAAACGGTTAATGTATATATTTATAAAGGTAACAGGTCCATAACGGGTCGTCGGAGATTTAGGGTTTCGCCCTATTAATACCCATGCTGGGGGCAACGTGTAGACCGTTCCAAACTAGACGGTCGCACGGGATGCTTCGAGCACCGTATCAATCTTGAAGTGGATTTCTCTCGGTGCCCTAGCCGCCCCCCCCCCCCCCCCCCCCCCTAATCTCCCGTCCGTCTCTCTTGCGCCAAGGAGATACCGCGGCCGCCGCCTCTCTCCCTCCCGCACGCTCCGCTCGAGGCAAGGAGGCGCCGCCGCCGCCCCATCTCCCTCTCGCTCGTGCACCATCGGTAAGGAGGCGTTATCGACGTCGCCTCTCTAGCGACAAGGAAGGAGCTGCCGCCTCTCCTCGCACGGGAAGAGAAACCGTCGGTGGATCCCCGTCTTCTCTCTCGTGCGCCACACGAGAACCTGCCGCCGGTCGGGTCCCCCCTCTCCTTCCTCTTGTACGAGAAGCTGCCGCCGCCGACGATACGCATGAGCCGCCCGCCGCCGCATCCTCCTGTGAAGGATCCGTCGTTGGTCGATCAGATCTGCCTGGGTCTGCTGCCGTCCACAGATCGGGATCTGTTAGTGCCGCCGCTGTTCTTTGGAGAAACCGCCGCCGGCCGCATCTCACAAAGGTAGAAGACGAGCTACCGTCGGCGCTAACTCCTAACGCCAAGCGCTAGCCGCCGTTCGTAAGATAGAAGATTCTCTTCACTGTTTTCCGTGGGTGGCGTCTCCGGCAACTCCAGTTCTCGTCGTAACCGTTAGAGAGACAAGATGTTGAAGGGAAGCAATCTGTCATCTCCCGTGCCGATGATCAAATTGGAGAAATTCTCAAATTCCGAATTCAGCGCCTGGAAACAGAATACGCAGTTCAGTATGAAATATTTGAATATCTTCTATACACTGCAGTCCGATTTTGCAGATTTCAAAGGAGAAGACGATAAGGCTCAGTGGATCACTGGCGAAGACTTCTGTCGTGACTACCTCCTCAATTGTCTCTCCAATTCCCTGGCAGAGACCTATGACAAATTAAAGACTGCAAAGGAGATTTGGGTCGCTCTGGAAGATCAGTTCAAGGAAGAAGAGAACATGTCCAAGACGCACCTGGCAAACAAAATCATAGCATTCACTTTCTCTAAAGAAAGGGAGATTCTACCACAGATTGCAGATCTGGAGAATCTGGTGGCAAAGCTGAACAGTGAGAACGTCCTTCTGCCAGATGGGTTCGTTGCCGGAGCAATTATCTTCAAGCTCCCCTCTGCGTGATATTGTTTTAAGACTGAGATGTATCGGAAGAAATCTCAGGTCAGTCTCAAAGACCTGGAGCGGTTTATCTGTATTGAGGACGAGAACCAGACTAGGCACGCCTTAGAGACCGTTAGCAAGCAGAACTCTGTTGCTAACATGATCACGCATCTTAAGCACAAGCCTAAGCCTGAGAAGCCTAAACCGCCGATGAGTGCACCTGCAGTTGCTGACACCAGCAAGAAGGTCAAGAAGTTTAAAGACAAGTGTTACAACTGCAATAAGTGGGGTCACTCTGTTTCCGAGTGCAGGCAACCCAAGAAGGGAGAATCTAGCATACCCAGGTTGAAAACAAAGCAAATATGGTTCATCAGACTGCGCCTACTCACTTTGTTGTCATGGTGGGGAAAGGTAAGGTCAGTACAGAGTGGTGGCTAGATTCAGGTGTTACTTGTCATGTCTACAACAATCCAGCTCTTCTGAAGGATCTCACTGTCGCGGATGAGACCGTTACTGTTGTCAATGGTGCCACTGCAGAGGTTCTCCAGACCGGGACTGCAGATCTGTTACTTTCTTCAGGTACGCATTTAATTTTAGAAAATGTTAAATATATACCTTCATTAGCTGCTAATTTAGTTTCAATTAGTTTGTTATGCAATGTTGGTATGTCGTTTAACATTAGTGGTGGTAGAGTAACTTTAATGATTAACTCTCATTATTTTGGTTGCGCTTATATCTTAAATGGAATGTATAGACTGAGTCTAGCAAATGAAGTAGTATACGCAGTTAGTTCAAACTTGATAGATCTTAAGACTTTACATGCAAGACTAGGACATGTGAACTATAGAAAACTACTTCTGCAAGTTAAAACTCATAATATTCTTTTAGACACAAAAACCAAATTTGACAAATATGAAATTTGTGCTCAAACCAAGATAACTAGAACACCATTTAGTCAGGTTTCTAGGAGCACACAATTACTAGAGTTAATCCATTCCGACATTTGTGATTACAAAAGTTTTGCCACCCGAGGAGGTCGGAAGTATCTGATAATTTTTATCGACGATCACTCTAGATTCAGTCACATTTATCTCCTTAAATCCAAAGATGAAGCCTTTGAAAAATTTCGTATTTTCAATGAAAGGGTAGAAAATCAACTTGACATGAAAATTAAGAGGCTAAGAAGTGATAGAGGAGGAGAGTATTTATCAGGTGAATTTAGAGATTTTCTTGTCAGCAATGACATTATCCCTGAAACTACCGCCCGGTATTCACCTCAATCCAACGGTATCGCTGAGCGGAAAAATAGGACTTTAACAGAAATGTTGAACTCCATGTTGTTGACTGCTGGCATGTCTGCGACTTATTGGGGTGAAGCTGTCCTCACCTCAAATTACATTCTTAACAAAGTTCCTCATGTAAAGTTGAAACAAACACCATATGAGATTTGGTTTAAGAGACCTCCTAAATTTGATAATCTTAAGACTTGAGGATGTATCGCTTATGTTAGGATACCTGACCCGAGGAAATCCAAGATTGGACCTAGAACGAACACATGTGTCTATCTAGGATGTGCAGAGGATAGTGCTGCAGATAGATTTCTAGATCTCTCAACCAATACTGTCATAGAATCTAGAGATGCTATTTTCTTTTAGGACAAGTTCCTTAAAGATAAAAACCTAACTCTTTCAGGTCTGCCAGCCATCAGTACTGAAACTTTTGTTGAGACTAAACCAAGAATCTCTGACACTGAGCCGATACACACTATGGTTTTGGAGCCAACAAGGTTATCTAATAGAGAATGAATGCCTAAAAACTTCGGTACAGACTTTGTGACTTACCAAGTTGAAGTTGTTTCATCTACCTACAAGGAAGCGATGCGATCTAGGGATTCTCTATTATGGAAAGAAGTCATCGATGATGAGATGAACTCTCTCATGCAAAACCACACTTGGACTTTAGTTGACCTGCCCAAAGGGGCTAGAACCACAGAGAACAAGTGAGTTCTGAAGAAGAAACTAAATCCTGGTGGGAGTATTGCCAAATACAAAGCGCGCCTAGTTGTCAAAGGCTACACTCAAGTGAGTGGTATAGACTACATTGATATATACTCACCTGTTTGTCACATTGCGATGATTAAGATTCTTCTTGCTATAGCGTCTATTGAATATCTTACTGTTCATCAGATGGATGTCAAGACTGCATTTTTAAACGGAGATCTGACTGAAGAGATCTATATGCACCAACCTGAAGGGTTTGTCATAGAAAGGTCGAGAAAACAAGGTCTATAAGTTGATTAAGTCACTCTACGGATTGAAGCAAGCACCAAAGTTGTGGCACGAAAAATTTGACACTTGTGTTAAAGACATTGGTTTTAAATCAAGTCTATCAGATAAATGTCTGTATATAAGAACGAGTTCAAATGTAGTCGTCATTATATGCTTGTACGTTGATGACATGCTAATTCTGGGTACTGATCAGTTTAAGGTGGAAGACGTCAAAGTTACCTTGAAAGAGCAATTTAGCATGCAGACTTAGGCATGGTGAAAACCATCCTAGGAATGGAAGTGAACTTCACTGAGAAGGGTATTACCCTAAGTCAGAGTCACTATATCAGAAATTGTGAAATTTTCCGTAGATCTAGGAGTGAGCAGGAATAGTATAACTCAAAGCTAAAGCCAACAACCAGAAGCACATGAAAAACTTCAATCTTTATTGATACTTGCAGAAATCTTCATTACAGAGCGAGGTATACATGACGAGACATGATTTCGCCAGTACACAAAAACAGAAGAGAAAAAAACAAGCTGAGAAGAAACTGGCGGTCTGAAACTCTGAGACCGCCAAGCCGCGCGACCAGCCAGTCCGCTCGACTAGAAAACGAGACCGCTCGAACTGCCTGCCAACGACTTGAACAACACCAACAAGCTCTACCTGATCTCCCGAACTCCACTGATTCTCCCGAACTCCAGCAACCCGCAGA
This sequence comes from Dactylorhiza incarnata, assembly GCA_033032865.1. Classification (NCBI taxonomy): domain Eukaryota; kingdom Viridiplantae; phylum Streptophyta; class Magnoliopsida; order Asparagales; family Orchidaceae; genus Dactylorhiza; species Dactylorhiza incarnata. The sequence goes on along the minus strand of JAWHQI010000176.1, from coordinate 3,332,540 downwards.
CCGCCCGGACACTTTAGAAGAAGAGGTGACCGCTGCGATCAACACAATCCGCAGAAGCTGCACAAAAGAAGTTCAATCAGCAAACCGCCCGGTCACAAAAAAGAGACCACAGGAACTAGCCGTAAGATCAGCTTACACTTGGTGCGATTAATTTTGCTGCTACAGTGACTCCTATTTATAAGCGTGCGACCTGATCCAGTCATCACCCTATGAGATAGAGTCACCGCCCCCTGACCGCGTGACCAAGACCGGTCAACCCGCGCGGTCAGAAGATCGCTCTGCGCCTTGTGAGCTCGCCGGCTTCAACCCCGCGCGATCATGACAACTCGCCCGGTTATGACGCTCACTACCTGTGTTCGCCACACGAAGCCTCCTCCAGAGACCGCAAACACAGCCGGTCGACTAAGGCATACAACCCGCCAAGTCGATCAACACCAGAGACCGCATATACCAGCAGATCGACGAAGAACCAGCTATGCGAACTCAAAGAAAGGGGAGACCGCGCGACTAAGAAGACTAGTCGGCACGCACCACCAAGAACCGGACTGTCCGTTCCAGAACAACCCTGTGCGGTTAGCAGCTTAACCCGCACAAAACAGAGATCAGCTCGCCACGCGGTCTCATGAACCAGACCGCGCTGCTCCACCTCTGCAACAGAACAAATCCGCCACGCGGTCACACGAACCAGACCGCGCGGCCTCACCTCGGCAGCCTTGGACAGAAGACCGGCGGTCAAGCCGAAAAGACCTGCGGCTAGACCGAAAGGACCAGACCGCAGATGGAGACCGCGAGACCGCGCGGTTAGCCAGACCGCGCGAACTCCCCCCAGACCGTCAACTTCCACTTCAACATTTTCAACACTCCCCCTTGAAGTGGGAAGTTGAAAACAGCCCAAGTAAACTCCTTAGCCGAGTAAACGGCCCCTTCGTCAGCGCTTTTGTGAATATGTCAGCAACGTTGTCCTGACTCCGAACATGCTCGACCGAAAGAGACCCCTCCAACACCTTCTCACGAATGAAATGATGCTCAATCTCGATATGCTTGGTCCTCGCGTGACAAACTGGATTAGTAACCAATTTGAGAGCACTCTCATTGTCGCCGCGGAGCAGAGTCGGACCCTGAACCTCCTTATGGATGTCTCCCACCAACCTCCTAAGCCAGATGGCTTCTTGAGCTGCCAAGGCCGAAGTCTTGTATTCCGCTTCCGTGGTAGAGACCGACGCAGAATCCTGCTTCTTGCTGCACCATGATATAGCCGTGGGGCCCACCATGAAGACGAATCCAGACGTCGACTTCCGATCATCCGAATCTCCCCCATAATCAGCATCCATGTACCCATGCACCTCGAAGTCCGCATCCCTCCTGTAAAGGAGACCCATATCCGAAGTCGCCTTGACATACTTCAAAATATTCTTGGCCGCTAGTAGATGAGGCATCCGTGGTTCCGCCATATAATGACTCACCCTGCCAACTGCATATGCAATATCCGGCCTAGTGATCGTCAGATAAATCAAGCTCCCAACCAGAGCTCGGAACACGATCGAATCTTCCAGAATCCTCCTTTCATCCTTGCGAAGTTTCATGGCCTTCTCCAGCGGTGTAGAGATGCACTTCCCTTCTTTCATGCCGAATCGCTCCACGATTCGCTCCGCATATCCAGCCTGGGACACCAGCACTCAACTTTCCTTCCTCTGCACTTCGAGTCCAAGGAAATGGTGAAGCTCACCCAAGTCCTTCATCTCAAACCTGATAGATAGCTCAGGCCGAAGCTTTGCTACCTCCTCCTTTGAATTCTCTGTCACGATCATATCGTCGACGTAAAGCAGCACGATGATTTGAAGCTCCCCGCTCTTCTTGACGAACAAGTTTGAGTCAGAGTCTGAAGCACCGAATCCACAGAATAAGAGATATTCTGCGATCTTTCCGTACCACGCCCTCGGCGCTTGCTTCAACCCATACAGGGCCTTCTTCAGCTTACAGACATAGTCTGGAAAATCTTCAGATACGAAGCCTGGCGGCTGGACCATGAAGATGTCCTTGTCAATCTCGCCGTACAAGAAAGCATTCTTTACGTCGAGCTGCCAAATCTCTCACCCCCAAAACGCCGCCAAGGCAATCACGAACCGCACTGAAGTCATTTTTGCCACCGGACTGAAAGTCTCTTCATAATCTTCACCGTATTGCTGCGAGAATCCTCGAGCCACAAGGCGAGCCTTGTACCGCTCGATACTGTCGTCTGTCTTCTTCTTGAGCTTGTAGACCCACTTGCATGTCACAGGAGTAATGCCCTTGAGCCTGGGCACCAGAGACCAAGTCTCATTCTTCTCAAGAGCTTCCATCTCTTCTTGCAGAGCCGAATCCCACTGTTCCACACCTTTGGCCTTTTCGAAGCTCACTGGTTCCCGCTCATCCAGGGGACCAGCAAAGAAACATGAGACAAAGCTCACCATGTTTCCTCCTGTATAGCGATCAGGAGCAATGATCGTTCGCTTCGATCTCCGCAGTTCCTTCCCCTGACTCGCATCACCTTCAGCTGCTTCTTCTCTAGCTTCCCTCCCAGGCGTACTAGGAGCATCGCTCCCCCTGCTTCCTGATCCAGAAGCCTCCGTCCCAGAGCAAGAATTGGATGGACCACCTGGTGACAAAGGCAGCTCCACCTGAAGATTTTCCACAGCTTTCTCCGGCTCCTCCACCCTGCTTTCTGGTAACTCGACACCAGCACTCCCCTTGTAAAATGTCACCTCATCAAACACGACGTCGCGAGATACAACAAATCTCCGCGTCTCCGGGTCCATGCACTTCCAGCCCTTCTTCCGATCATCATGTCCTACGAAGACTAGCTTCCTTGCTTTCGCATCTAGCTTCGTCCGAAGAGCATCTGGAACGTGCACATAGCAGGTGGAACCAAACACCCGAAGATGTGCCACACTTGGCTTTTCTTTGAACATCATCTCATGCGGGGTCAACATGTTGATGAGACTGAGAGACATCCTGTTGATGACGTAGGCAGCACAAGACATTCCCTCCGCCCAAAAAGACCTTGGGATACTCTTGGCATGCAGCCAGCACTTGCAGGTCTCCGTCAGATGACGGATCTTCCGCTCTGCAACTCCGTTTTGTTGTGGAGTATGCGCACAAGTAAGCTCCCTCCGGATGCCCTCCTTCCTGCAAAAACTAGAGAACTCACCAGAGGTGAACTCCCCCCCGTTGTCAGTTCTCAGCTTCTTAACCCGCAGGCCTAGCCGACCCTCCACAAGCTCCTTGAACTCCACGAACTTGGCAAACGCTTCTGCCTTCTCCTCCAGGAAATAAACCCAGACATATCTGGTGTAATCGTCGATCAACACCAGCATATATCTGCTGCCTCCGAGGCTTGGGGTAGCAGTAGGTCCCATCAAGTCACCGTGGATGCACTCCAACGGCACACTACTCCTTGTCTGCGACTTATCAAACGGTAATCGATGAGACTTGTCGAACTGACATCCCGCGCAAACATGACCGTCGCCATAGGAAGATAGACTAGGCAGGCCCTTGACTAGACCTTTCACCGTCATAGCCTTCAGCTTATCCATCCCAATATGCCCCAACCTCTCGTGCCATATGACGGCATTGTCATTGGTCCTCATCTTGTCGACATAAGAACTTGTCGATAAAACGAACAAGTCTTTTGCCCTTCTCCCGACATGAACAACCTCGGCCTTTACCGCCTCAACGTTTCTTAGAAATTTCACTTCTGTTGGGCCGAACAGAACGTGATACCCAACGTCAACAGCGTTGGTCACGGAGAAGAGGTTTTTCCTCATACCGGGCAGATGATATACACTCTTCAAAGTTAGTGGCCCCCTATCACTGCCCAAGGAAACAACCCCCACCTTCTCGACACTATGCACAGTATTATCAGCAGTTATGATGGCATCATTACCTGAGTAAGGCTGCGCTGAAGTAAGCTTCGACTCGTCCCCGGCGAGGTGATGACCACACCCCGAGTCCACGATCCAGTCCTCCTGATAGTTGATAGGAGCCGCAGCTCCAACAGAAGCCGAGAAGGCTCCTCCCCATCCTCCATCATTCTGCCTGGCCTCAGCTTCCTCCTTTCCTGCAGCAGCATGCCCTGGCTGAAGATTCACCCGGCAATCCTTCCTGATGTGACCAAGCTTTCCGCACCTGAAGCATTTTGGTCCTTCTCCCTTCTTCTTCCCTTCAGCCTTGGGAGCATAGTCCCTCTCCTGCTGTCCAGAAGTTGAAGGCTCATTGCCTCCAGCGGTCTTCTTCCTCTTATCCCACTTCTTCTTCTTCCCCGTGAAGAGAACCTCGTCATCTCCCCCAGACACTGACACCCCCGCCATCTTCCTTGCCAGACTCTCCTGCGATGCAAGCAGATTCTCCAGCTCCAGCAGAGACGGCTGATTTGCCCAACCCTGCACCGACGTCACAAAGGCCACATACTCCTTCCGCAAGCCACGGATGATGTGCCTCTTCAGCTTCGCCTCAGAAATTGGCTCATCAGGATCCAGTGCTGAGATCTCGGCGCACAGGTTCTTCATCTTCAAGAAGAACGTAGAGATAGAAAGATCACCCTGAACCGATCTAGCCAGCTCATTCTCCAGGAATTGAAGTTTTGCCACATTCTTTTTGTTAAACAGCCCATCCAGGGCTCTCCAGATCTCCGCAGTTGATCCACACCCCAAGATGTGATCAAACAGGTCAGGTGATATTGCCCTTTTCAGAGCAAACTCTGCTTTGGCATTGATCCGCCTCCAGTTCCTCACCTCATGACCATTATCCCCAACCGGTACAACTTCCTCCATACTGTCTCCTCCAACCACCTCTCAGAGGTCCTCACCCAGAAGATAACTCTGCATACACTACTTCCACTTCTTAAAGTTAGTCGAGTTGAGCATCTCAATTCCAAGACCCCTTGCTTTCATGGCTCTACCACTGGTTCCTTCTTCACAAAGGAGATGACAACTATGAGTTATTCACTGCTCTATCCACTCCAACCTAGCTCTAATACCATGTGAAATTTTCCGTAGATCTAGGAGTGAGCAGGAATAGTATAACTCAAAGCTAAAGCCAACAACCAGAAGCACATGAAAAACTTCAATCTTTATTGATACTTGCAGAAATCTTCATTACAGAGCGAGGTATACATGGCGAGACATGATTTCGCCAGTACACAAAAACAGAAGAGAAAAAACAAGCTGAGAAGAAACTGGCGGTCTAAAACTCTGAGACCGCCAAGCCGTGCGACCAGCCAGCCCGCTCGACTAGAAAACGAGACCGCTCGAACTGCCTGCCAACGACTTGAACAACACCAACAAGCTCTACCTGATCTCCCGAACTCCACTAATTCTCCCGAACTCCAGCAACCCGCACTGCAAGCCGCAGACCGCCCGGACACTTTAGAAGAAGTGGTGACCGCTGCGATCAGCACAATCCGCAGAAGCTGCACAAAAGAAGTTCAATCAGCAAACCGCCCGGTCACAAAAAAGAGACCGCAGGAACTAGCCGCGAGATCAGCTTACACTTGGTGCGATTAATTTTTTTGCTACAGTGACTCCTATTTATAGGCGTGCGACCTGATCCAGTCACCACCCTATGAGATAGAGTCACCGCCCCTGACCGCGTGACCAAGATCGTCAACCCGCGCGGTCAGAAGATCGCTCTGCGCCTTGTGAGCTCGCCGGCTTCAACCCAGACAAGGAGACCGCCACTCCTCCAGGAAGCCGCGCGATCATGACAACTCACCCGGTCATGACGCTCACTACCTGTGTTCGCCACACGAAGCCTCCTCCAGAGACCGCGAACACAGCCGGTCGACTAAGGCATACAACACGCCAAGTCGACCAACACCAGAGACCGCATATACCAGCAGATCGCCGAAGGACCAGCTATGCGAACTCAAAGAAAGGGGAGACCGCGCGACTAAGAAGATTAGTCGGCGCGCACCACCAAGAACCCGGACAGCCACCAGACCGGACTGTCCGTTCCAGAACAACCCTATGCGGTTAGCAGCTTAACCCACACAAAACAGAGATCAGCTCGTCACACGGTCTCACGAACCAGACCGCGCTGCTCCACCTCTGCAACAGAACAAATCCGCCACGCGGTCACACGAACCAGACCGCGCGGCCTTACCTCGGTAGCCTTGGACAGAAGACCGGCAGTCAAGCCGAAAAGACCTACGGCTAGACCGAAAGGACCAGACCGCAGATGGAGACCGCGAGACCGCGCGGTTAGCCAGACCGCGCGAACTCCCCCCCAGACCGCCTACTTCCACTTCAACATTTTCAACAGAAATCTACTGGAAAAGTGGGGTTATGATAAAAGCAAAAAGATTAAAACTTCATACGATTATAATAATAGACTGAAACCTAATGACGGTTCACCTATAATAGTTGGATTACTCCAAACTCATAAGAAGTCTCATATATACCACTACCTGCACTAGACCTGACATAGCATTTACGGTTGACATGTTAAGTAGATTCATTAGTAACCCTGGAAAGGACCACTGAGATGCCTTAAAAAGGCTAATGCGATACTTAAAGTACACTGAAAAGTATGTTTTATGTTACAGTGGACATCCTCCTGTGATTGAAGGGTATTCTGACGCCTCCTGGTGTTCAGACATTGGTGATAGCAGATCCACTGGTGGTTTTGTGTTTACACTAGGAGGAGCTGTCGTAGCTTGGAAATCTAAGAGGCAGACGTGCATTGCACTATCCTCTATGGTGTTGGGAAAAACTCTTTGATTTAACTTAACAAATTACCTAAAAGTGATTTTATCTCTTAGGAATAAATTACCCATTATATAGTGAGGGTAATCTGGTCATTAGATGTCTTAGGATATCACACAACCTAGGGTGTCAAGACCAAGTCAAGAAAAGCAAAATTTGGGCAGAGTTAACACTTGCGTCGAATAGAATTCGACGCAACGTCAAGATGTTGTCAACGCTACTCTGACTAGAAGTCCAAGTAGTTCGTTCACCTTTCTGTCGAAGTAATCCAAGTCAACGTTACGTCGAATTAATTTCGACGCAGAGACCATGGACTTGTCGGAGTACTTGAAGAAGTCGACGCAGCTTCAACTTCAATTCGGAGCAGAAGGAAGTATCTGTCGAAGGCATCTAAAGTCGACGCAACGTATGTAGGAGGAAATAATGAAAGCCCTTATCTCCAAATGAGGAGACAAACCAATTAAATAGACAAAAGAATATTACAGGCTAAAGGCAGACCAGACCAATAGCTACACATACAAATATACAACCATAACTCCAATACTCCCCTTCAAGGTGGAGCAAAGATGTCAATCATGCCCATCTTGGAAGAGAGCAAATCTGAACGAGTAGGACCAAGGTCCTTAGTGAAGGCATCAGCAAGTTGGTCGGACGAAGGAACATAAGTAGGAAGGACGGTCCCAGTACGAACGTGATCACGAAGGAAGTGAACATCCATCTCTATGTGTTTGGTGCGCTCATGAAGCACCGAATCCTGAGTGAGAAGAAGATCTAACTTATTGTCACAGTAGAGAGTCGAGCCAGTGGTCAGGGATAGACCAAGTTCAGTCAGCAGGGATCGAAGCCAAATCAACTCAGTAACACCGTGTGCCATGGCACGATATTCGGACTCAGCAGACGAGCGCGATACAATGTGTTGTTTCTTACTCCGCCATGAAACAAGATGATCACCACGAAACACACAGAGGCCGGTAGTAGAGCGTTGATCAGTCAAAGAACCGGCGAAATCAACATCAGTGAAGCAGGAGAGACTGGAGACACTGTCAGCCCGATAGAATAGCCCAAGACCAGGAGCATGCTTGAGATAGCGAAGAACACGCCGAGCGGCCTCTAGATGAGCAGTCCTAGGAGAATGCATAAACTGACTCAGAATGCCTACTGAGAAGCTGATGTCTGGCCTCGTATTTGTCAAGTATATCAGGCGGCCAACCAGACGCTGATACTGAGAAGGGTCTGGTAGGGATCACCAGATTCAGCATGAAGACGATGATTGGTATCCATAGGCGTACGCACAGGACGACAGCCTAGGAGACCAGAATCTCGGAGGAGATCTAAGGTGTACTTTCGCTGGGATATGGAGATGCCCTGTCGGGAGCGAGCCACTTCAATCCCAAGGAAATAACGGAAAGATTCAAGATCTTTCACCTCAAAGGCAGAGTGGAGAGTAGTTTTCACCTCAGAAATACCAGCAGAGTCATCTCCAGTAAGAATAATGTCGTCAACATAGACCAAGACAATGGCACGACGGCCCTCTGGCGTGGCGCAAACAAAGCAAGTGTGATCCGCATGACAATGAGTGAAGCCTATCTTAAGGATAACAGTGCTGAACCGGTCAAACCAGGCACGCGGGGATTGCTTCAGGCCGTACAGGGATTTGTGCAGACGACAAACCCTATCTGAATGCTCCCCCTGAAGGGCAAATCACGGTGGAGGAGCCATATAAACCTCCTCCTGTAAGGTTCCAAGGAGGAAAGCATTCTTGAGGTCGAGCTGGTAGAGTGGCCATACCCCGGACCCCCTACTATTGTTCCCGATCGTCCCCTCCGTCTCACCTCCGCCTGTCCTACTTACTTACACTCGCCGCCGCGCGCCCACACCACATGTTACTCCCATTTCTGCCTCAGTTCCGGATCCATTGCTCCTTCCGGTTGCAGGTACCTCTCTTGAGCCTCCTCCCTCTACTACTTCTGAAGATTTTCCTATTGCCTTGCGAAAGGGCCACCGTGCTTGTGTTCGTTCTTCTGTTACTGAGCACCCGCTGGCTAGTGTTGTTTCCTACCAGCGGTTCTCTCCCTCTTACCAGGTTTTTGTGGCTGCTGCTGATTCGGTTCGAATCCCTGCTTCGACTGGGATTGAGAAGAATGGGATGTACCATCTGGTGATGCCTCCCCCCACTGCTGCTACCACCACCACTGCTGCTTCGACATCGAGTTTGCTTTGGCATGCCCGCCTCGGTCATGCTAGCCCTCCTTGGATGTTATCTGTTTGCCCTGATGTGTCTTTCTTTTTTCCTTTTCATTGTGAAGTTTGCGAATTGTCAAAACACACTCGCAGTACCTATGTATCTTCTGTTAGTCGTGCTACTACTTATTTTGAGTTGATACATTCTGATGTTTGGGGCCCTGAACCTATTGTTTCTTTTGATGGATTCTCGTATTTTGTCACTTTTATTGATGACTATTCTCGATGTTTATGGGTTTACCTTCTGAAACGTAAATCTGACGTTCTTTATGTTTACACTCACTTTACTCGTATGATACAGACACACCATGGCAAGTCTGTTCACATTCTTCGCTCTGACAGTGGAGGTGAATACACCTCACGCTCCTTTGACATGTTTCTTCGCACGGAAGGCACCCTCCACCAGTTTTCGTGTCCAGCCACCCCCGAGCAAAATGGCGTGGCCGAACGCAAAAACCGTCACCTGTTGGACACTGTTCGATGCCTTCTTCGAGGCATGCATGTTCCTAAGTCCTACTGGAGTGCTGCTCTCCTTACCGCAGCCTTTCTTATCAATCGAACTCCATCCCGCCCCCTTGGCGGTATTGCTCCCTATAGTCTTGTCCACCCTTCCGCCTTTGTTTTTCCCATCCCTCTTCGGGTCTTCGACTGTGTGTGTTTTGTCCAGGATCGGCGTCCTTCCCGGACAAAACTCGACGATCGGGTTGTCCGTTGTCTCTTTCTCGGCTACTCGACTACCACTAAGGGGTATCGCTGTTATAATCCCCGTTTCCGCCGGATCATTCACTCTCGTGATGTGACGTTTCACGAGGAGGTTGCCTTCTTTCCCTCTCCCTCGATTACTCCAATAACGTCGACTTCATCTCGACGCAGATAATGAAGTTCAGAGTCAAGCGATCAACTCAACGGTTACATCGATTGGGTATCGACGCAACGTCGACTAGCAGAGTTCAGTCAGAGCAAGGATCAATTCGAAGTTGCTCCTACAGGAACTCGAGGGTGCGTCGATAAGAGAGGAAGTGAACTCGACGCTACGTCGAATACAGTCTGAAAAGGGAAACCTTTTTAGCTGTCATTTTTGATCCTCTCTCATGGCCCACCTCTCTCAAGACCGTTCCCTAACGGCTCCTTAATTGCCTCAAATGGAATAAAGAATTAACTGAGGTCAGAGAAAAACTTTCTTGGAAACAAGCTTTAAATGTTGGTAGAATAGTCAGGAATTAAAGAAGGAAGGATTTATTGTCTAGACAAATATACCATTCAGGACTTACCTAAAAGAGAAAGAAATTCAAATTCAATAGTGGGACAATAAAAGGAAACAGAAGAAAAAGAAGAGCAGGGCACTTGTCACAATCGGCCATACTGTTCCATTGGGTCTTCTTCTTCTTCCTCTTTCTCACAGGAAGCCTAACAGAAGAAAATACAGAGAAGGAATATATGCTGCTCTTCTTCTCTCTAAGAAGAGAACAGAACAAGGCTGCTCAAAAACACAATCATATAGCAGTCAGAGTCCATTCAGAAAGAAGAGAGAAGGATCTGAAAGCTGTTCTTCATCACTATTACATAACAGCCAGATCTCATCCAGCAGAATCACAAAGGATTTGACAAACATAGCTTCTGCAAATCATCACCATCATAAGCAGAAGTTCATCAAGAGCAGATCCTGTGAATAGATACAAGAAGCTGTTCTTCATACAACCATCATAAGAATTCTGAAAACAGAATTCCTACACCCTTCTTCTTTCTCTTTCTCCTTCCCTTCTGTAAAAGAGTTTTGTTAATTCATCTTCAAATGATTCAGTGGTTCAAGATCTCCTTATCAAAAGATCTGGTGGTTCAAGATCTCCTTATCAAAAGATCTGGTGGTTCATGATCTCCTTGTCAAAAGATCAGTGGTTCTAAGAGTCTCCTTACCAAAAGACTCAGGCACAGTGGTGCATCCCTACCAGGTGGTAGAAGAGGGGAGTACCCACATTTTGGGGAACCTCTATAAAAATCTGTGTCTTCTGGTTGATAATTTTCTATGTTGTCCTTCATGGTTAGTTTACTTTATTATTTTCTGCTTTATATTCCAGCACTATTTTATTCTGTCTGAGATCTTGATTGAGCATAAATTCTTAGATTATTTTATTGTTGTCACAGTTAGAATATGAATAATTTTTAAATCTCTATTCACCCCCCCCCCCCCACCTCTAGAGGATTCTCAGAGGCACACTGTGCACTTTCATATAGAATCAGAACTCTATGTTCTAGCTTCGGATGCAGAAGAAGCAGAGTGGATCAGGGATCTGATAATTGACATTCCAATGACGAGTCTGAAAATGAACTCTATATCGATATTTTGTGATAATTAAGCCACAAAAACCATTGCAACTAATACTTTGTTTAATGGAAAGCGAAGGTAACTACGGATGAAACAGGCATGGTTGACCTATCTCACTAGTCAGGGAATAATTTCTCTACTAGACGTGAGATCAAAAGATAATGTAGCAGATGTCCTTACAAGAGCTTATGTAAGGTTCTTACATCTAAAACATCGGGGGAGATGAGATTAAAGTTTATCTAGTAGGACTTAATACCTGTTTTATGTTTAAGATTTTAGAACCGGAATCTGCATACATTCAAGCATCTAGATTGAGCACACTAAAGTATTTCAGATGCTACTTGATGAAGCCTGAGATTGAATAATTGTCAGTCATTCCAAAATTGATGATTTACACAATTATTTCTATTCAAAGGTTGAATTGGGAATCATTCCAAAAAGGAATACTAAGTTTGTTGTTTGTGTCCTGATATTAAATTATTAATCATATCATTCCAAACTTGATGATATAGTGGTCACAACTTTTTGTATCATTCCAAATTTGATGGTATAACACAATTGTGAAATAGTTAATAATAATCCAAATAATCGAAGGAACATAGTTTTGATTTTATAAAATCAAATATTCTAATTTTGTGTAAATTAGATAGAGACGCTGATTTGTGATTCTCTCTTCCTGATTAGAGTATTATGTTCATATTTGTTAGAACTAATCACTTTACTTTGATAGCAAATGTTTGAATTCATAGAGTTTAATCTCATGACATTCTTGTTGTAATTGTTTGCAGATCAAAATGGGTATGAAGGAGAGAAAGTGGATTTCGATCCTGACAATGACGATCTGATGTTTGAATAAACTGAAGATCAATTATCTGTTTTGAGTTTTTCAGTTCTTTTCTTTCATGTTTTTGGAACTCTGGTTTGAGTTTAAATTTTTTTCTAAAACTCATATTTATGTTTCTGGAAAACTCAATCTTATCGTTATCTGCTTATTTAAGTTTAATCTGTTATGTGATACCTTAATATAAATATAGGAGGAGAATGTTAACGTATATATTTATAAAGGTAACGGGTCCATAACGGGTCGTCGGGGATTTAGGGTTTCGCCCTATTAATACCTCTGCTGGGGGCAACGTGTAGACCGTTCCAAACTAGACGGTCACACGGGATGCTTCGAGCACCGTATCACAAACTACTATACAAACATAAGAATAAACAAAAGAATATTACAAGTTTACAACATGAAAACAAGCAAATCGTTGATGACTCTCAAGGGTACGTTAGGATGAAACTGGGACCATGGAATTGGAATTAAAGCTCTAGTTCCAATTTCGTTAATCTTTTACATGCTTGAAGGGCGGGAATTTGAATTTCAAATGAATTACAGGAATTCATTTAGTACTAAAGTCAATTCCTTCCAATCTAAAAAAGTAGATAATTTCGGGCATAGTTCGCATGCGTGAATATATGTAAGAAGTTCTTCGCATTAATTAATATAATGATTTCTCATTATATATCTTATATATGTTTCTAGCGAAACGGGAAATATTTCTACGATTGGTTGAGTTTGATGTTGTTCGTCAAAAAAATGAAAATCGTCAGATCGTTCTAAAAATTTCATGGATGTTTCTTGTTGTCGTCTAAAGATTGTTGGTGCTCACGGTTTGTCGATTTGATCCCGGATCAAAGGGAAAACGCGGTTGAATCCGCGTCGCCGAAAAACATGAAAGTTCTTTAGAGAAAGAGTAACAAATATTTGGAATGTTTTTGAATGGTTATGCTGGCAATGGCTTCTTCTTTTCTTTTGTTGTTTTTCTGTTAAATTTTCTGTTTTAAAATGTTATATATATTTTCTTCAAAACAGAGTTTTTTCACCTTTATCTGATATGCCTGTGGTGTTTTAAAATTATCAATACAATGCACTAGACTGTTTTACAAATTATTATGTCGTGTGATGTTTTAATATTTTTCATGCAATGTGACAGATTAAGAAATGGAATCACCCAGTCATGATTCCTTAAGTGAAGATTCCGAACATTCTACAAGTATCTCTCTTGAACGTGTCCAATACAATCATTACACAAACAAAATTATATCAACGATTGTTGTCCTACATGATAGTATACGTGATGCAAGACCTTGCATGACGTCTACTCATACATGTGATAAATGGATCGGGAGTTACTTGGTGGGCATCTAGGTAGGTCTCACAATATTATTAAAATGTCACAACGAATATTTACCAATCTAATTAGGAAGCTTGAACATGACCATGGGTTAAAAGGATGACAACGCACAATAACACGAGAAGTATTGGGTTTAACATTGTATATTTTAGCTTAACGTGGATCAATTAGATCAACATGTGAACGTTTTCAGCACTCACCTGAAACCGTAAGTAGATATTTCTGCAAAAGACTCAGAGTACTAATACTATTATCAATGGATGTTATCAAACCAATTGATCGACAGTTTAGAGATATACTACTAGAAATAAGGTATGATGAGCGTTATAGTCATTCTTTAAGGATTACATAGGTGCAATTGACGGTACTCATGTCGATGCAAGGATACCTGTTGAAGAGCAAGTAAGATATATTGGTCATCGTGATAATCCCACAAAATATTATGGTTGTTTGTGATTTTAATATGTGATTTACATTTGTACTTAATAGATGAGAAAGATCAGCTCATGAAAGTCGCATCTTCACACGTGCCTTGTCGGGCCATAGGTTGCATTTTCCGCATCCTCTTCAAGGTAATTTTATTGTAAATATCAATATGTGATATTATCATTTCAAACATGTTAAGCTGAAATACTTAAAGAATGCAGGTAAATATTACTTAGTGGATGTTGGATATCCATTAAAGACGAAGTATTTAAAGTCATATCCAGAAACAAGATATCATTTGGCAAATTATGCACGCAGTAATCATTTGGCAGAAAATTGAGTAGAGACCATGATATGAAATTTTTGGAAGATAGAAAACACCTCATTTTTATTTTTCATCAGATAAACCCAAGTTGTGCGGGAAAAACAGTCAATAAATGTAATAAACCAAAAACATCCAGAAATAGAGGCAACATAGCAAGACCCCCACGCATCAGTATGAATAATATGAAAATGTGTTGTACTAGGTAATGAAACATGATGAACAGGAATACGATGGTGTTTGACAACAACACAGATGTCACAAACAAAATGTTTAAAACACGAAGGAGAAAAAGCAGGAAATAAACATTGCATGGTCGCAACAGAAAGGTGGCCAAGTCGACGATGCCAGGTGAGCAAGGTGGAGGTCTGTGAAGAGTGGAGAGCTTGCGGAGGAGTAGACCCAGAAGAGGAGTCAAACACGTACATGCCATCCTTCATGCTACTAGAGTTAATCACCTGCCCCGCCTTCAGATCCTGAAAGACACGATGAGAAGGAAAAAAAGATAACTGAGCATTGAAGAGAATTAGTCAAATGACTAACAGAAAGTAGACTACGGGTGAACTTTGGAACATGAAGTACAGAGGATAAAGTGAGAGAAGAACAAGGAATGAAGCCTTACCCTGCAATGGAAGAAAAGGAACCATCAACAATGCTCACTTTATCTCTGCCAGAAAGAGGGGAATAGGATACTAAACCTGAAGCAGAACCAGTCATGTGATCGGTGGCGCCAGAATCGATAATCCACTGAGTAGGAGCAGTAGAAGCAGAGTTGACACTGGAAGTACCTGTATGGGTCAGAGCAGATGATGGTATATGGGCATCTGTAGGCTCAGTAGTAAGACCGTGCATCAAAAGATGAAGAGTTTGCATCTCTTTAGCAGAGAAGGAGGACGATTGAGAAGAACTACCATCGGAAGTCTTGGTCAGATGAACGGAGTGAGGAGGCCGTCCAGGAGTCCTACCACGACCATGACCACCACGAGAAGTCGATCCACCTCTAGGAAGAGGAAATCCATGGAGGCTATAGCAAGTATACCGAGTATGACGAGGCTTGCCACAATAGTCACATGTGAGGTGATCCTTATTTGTCGGATTAGGCTTGAAATCACGAGAAGCAAGAATGCCATAATTGGGCGGATGAGCCACCAAAGCAGATCCCTCCAGAAGGTTGGAGGTGTTCCAAGACTGTCGTCGATCAAACTCTTGTTGAACAATATTGTAAACCTCAGGAAGTGAGGGAATAGGAACACGCCCCAAAATCTGGACAGTAATCAGATCAAAATCTCTGTGCAATCCATGTAGGAACTCAAATACCCGATTCGATCCTCGCGGTTCTTTAGCAAGGGTGCATCTACATTGCACACCATAACGAGAGAGTCAAAATAATTGAACTCCTGATAAAGCTGGGTACACTCAAGGTAATATGCAGGAGGAGGACGATCCCCCTGACGGAGATTCCCAATCTTGTGGCGAAGCTGGAAGATTTGGGACGCATTCCCCTTGCGGGAATAGGTAGACTCAGCACGCTTCCATATCTCTACAGCAGTATCCAGAAAAAGATAATTCTGCGCAATCGATTCATGCATGGAGTTGATGAGCCGTGACATGACAAGGGAGTTTTCTGACTCCCATTTAGGCCAAGCAGCAGAAGTCGTAGCAGGAGCAGCGGTGGTGTTGTTGATGTAGCCAAAGAGATGTCGACTCTTTAAGGCAAGGGTAATGGAGCGGGACCAAGCCAAATAGTTGGTTTCATCAAGGCGGATTGTAGTAAGCTGAGAATATATGTGATCTTGACCAACCCGGGTAGATCCAGCGGGGGTCGTGGAGGTACCCGAATCACTAATGTCCGACATGAAAACCAAAAACCAACCAAACCGCCTAGAAGATTGAATGAAGTAGAGAAGAACACCCCGTCAAAGAGAAGAAGGGGGAACGAGCATCAATGGAGGGTTAGGAGTCATTCTCCTTTTCGACAAAGTAAACCCTAGATCGAAGATCAGGAGACATCCAACCGTTGGAATCACACGAAACTTGAGAGGGAGGATGGTACGAACCCGACGGTGGAGGGGGCGGCCGGTTACGGGGAGAGAGAGAGGGCGAAGGGAAAACACACACATTCATCCAAGATGTCCAAAACGAGTACAAGCGCTACCCCTTATAGTAGTGGGGTAGCGGCACGAATAATCCGCCCAAAAATAAATGCTGGAATAAATGATACGATAACGGCTAGGCCGCGATCTGCTCTGCGGGCTCGGTTGGGCCGTCCGGTATACGCGCTCGGCGTGTGTAAACTCGACATGGAGGCTCGGCGTCGTGTAGATCCGTAACAATGCCACCGTCTAGGAAATGTGTCTTGTATTCAGGGCAGTAGTCGGCGAACTGGCGGCGGAAGTCATCCCGGGGTAGCCACGTCGCGTCCGAGTTGGGCCAGCCGTCCAAACCACAAGGACCTCCTACGATGTATGGTCCCCCGGGGTGCGGCATCTATGATCGAGGATCGAAGCGGGATAGTAGGGTGCCTCTCCTGCGAGGTCGAGGTCGGCTGAAATGTGAGCCGTGATGGTGTGCTCGCCCACCGCGCGTCGTAGCCGCGAGACATGGAAGATCAGATGAATGCAGCTCTCGGTTGGGAGGCGAAGGCGGTAAGCGACCGCCCTTATGCGGGCGAGGATCTCGAAAGGCCCGAAGAATCGAGGTGACAATTTCGGACATGGTCGGCGGGCCGCCGAAAGCTGTCGGTAGGGGTGGAGTTTGATGAAAACCTTCTCTCCTACCTCGAAGGCGAGGTCCCGACATTTCCTGTTGGCGAAGGAAACCATCTTCTGTTGGGCACGCCGTAGGTGGTGCTTCAAATGATCCAGAATGGTGTCCCTGTCGCGGAGAGCGGTGGCCAGACCATCCACCTGGCATTCCCCTGGAAGGTGGCGGACAATAGACGGAGGAGGGTGGCCATAAACTGCCTCAAATGGGGTAGTGTTGGTCGCCTGGTGGCAGGCGGTGTTGTAAGAGGACTCGGCCCACCCGAGCCACTTGGCCCAACTGCGAGGTTGCTCCCCCACGAAGCAGCGGAGGTACGTCTCCAGACACCGGTTGAGGACCTCTGATTAGCCGTTGGTCTGTGGGTGGTACGCCGTGCTCATGCGAAGACGAGTGCCCTGTAAGCGGAACAGTGTAGTCCATAAGGTACTCAGGAAGAGCGGGTCGCGGTCGCTCACGATCGACCGAGGAAACCCGTGGAGGCGCACGACCCCCTGGATGAAGTTGTCAGCGACTGTGGCTGCAGTGTATGGGTGGCGGAGGGGAATGAAATGAGCATACTTCGAGAGCCAGTCCACCACGACCAAGATGCAGTCGTGTCCCTGTGATCAGGGCAGTCGTGTGATGAAATCCATGGAGACGTCGTCCCAAACGCGGTCGGGGATCGGGAGGGGCTCAAGTAGGCCACCCGGAAATATAGCTTCGTACTTGGGCTTCTGGAAAATGAGGCAGGCGACCACGAAGGCCTTGACCTGTCGGAACATGTGAGGCAAACAGAGTGAGGATGCTAGCCGTCGGCACGTCCGGTAAGCATCGGCGTGTCCCCCCGTCGAGGAAGCATGGAACTCGGCCAACAACAGAGGAATGCTCGGGGAGGAAGGGGCGAGTACGAGGCGGCCCTTGAAGAGGAGGCGACCGTCAACCAAGGAGTAGGGTGGGTGGGCTGTGGCGTCCGCGAGGAGTGCTATCCGAATCCCGTTGAGCGTCGGGTCAGCTTCTACTTCCCGTTGGAGGGTATCCGCATCCTCCCAGACTGGGCAGGAAATGGCTGCAAGTATGGGGTTGCGAGAGAGGGCGTCGATCGCGCGATTCACCTTCCCTGGACGGAACTCGATGCTGATGTTGTAGCCAAGTAGCTTGGCCACCCACACTTGTTGAGCGGGCATAACAATCTTCTGCTGTAGAAGGTAGCGGAGGTTGTGGTGGTCGGTGCGGACCATGAACCGTCAGCCCAGGAGGTATGGTCGCCAGGGCTGAACTGCGAGGACGAGACCCATGAGCTCGTTCTCGTAAGCGGAGCGGCTGCGGATTGTGTCAGAAAAGGCGCGGCTGAAATAGGCCACAGGGCGGATGACCTGCATAAGTACGGCTCCCACGCCGACGCCCAATGCGTCGCACTCCACGAGGAAGGGCTGAGATAAATCTGGCATGGCTAACATTGGGGCACGAACCAAGGCCTGCTGTAGAGCGATAAAAGCGGCGAAGGCCGCCGCCGACCACTCGAAGGGGCCTTCGACAGACTTCTTCAGGAGTTGGGTGAGGGGTCGGTCCAACGTGTCGTACCCCTGAATGAACCGGCAGTAGTACCCTGTCAGTCCCAAGAACCTGCGGACATCACAGAGAGATGATGGTGTCGGCCACTGGAGGACCGCCTCAATCTTGTCGTTGTCCATCGCGACCCCTGCAGCGGAGATGGTGTCCCAGATAGCACGCCTCTGGAACCCCAAAGGAATACTTTGTTGGGTGGAGCTTTTAAGGTGGTGACGCCGTAGAGTTGCCAACGTCTGGCGAACGTGTTGAAGGTGCTCCTGCCAAGAAGAACTGTAGACCAATATGTCATTAAAAAAACAAGTACATGCTGACGAAGTACCAGGCAAAAAATGTCGTTCATCGTGGCTGAAAGGTGGTCGGTGCGTTGGTCAGGCCGAAAGGCATAACCAGGAACTCGTAGTGGCCGTCATGGATCCGGAAGGCCGTCTGGTGGCGTCGGCCGGCTGAATGCGAATCTGGTGGTAGCCAGCACGGAGGTCCAGCTTGGTGAAAACGATCGCGCCGTAGAGCTCATCCAAAAGCTCCTGAATCACCCGAATCGGGTACTTGTCAGGGACGGTGGCTTTGTTGAGCTCCCGATAGTCCACGCAGAAGCGTCAGCTGCCGTCCTTTTTCCTGACCAAGAGGACCGGGCTGAAAAAGGGGCTTGCACTGGGGCGGATGAGGCCCCCCATCAGCATGTCGCATACAAGCCTCTATCGTTCTTTTGCACGTGCTCGTAGCGGTATGGTCGAACCGAGATTGTAGACACGCCAGGCTGAAGAAGAATGACATGATCGTACGACCGAGCCGGCGACAACCCAGATGGTGCAGTAAAGTGGTCCGCAAACTCAGATAGGAGGGCCTGAAGGGCTGGAGGTGGTGACGAGGCCGGCCGAGCGGCGTCCGAGATGGACCAGAGCCAAGCCGAAAAATCGACGTCTAAAGTCCTCTGAATCATGCGGAAGGCGACAAGGGAGCGAAGTAGTGCGACATCCCCCACAAGGCAGCACTCCCGACCGTCTTGGAGGAGATGCATCGTCATATTCCCCCAGTTGACTCGCACGTCGCCCAGCGTGCAAAGCCACGCAATGCCCAAGATGACGTCGATCCCTCCAAGGCCGAAGACGTAGAAGTCCGTCGTCACCGAGTAAAGGCCCACTGAAAGCGAGACGGCCCTGGATCGAGCGACGACGACCATCGCCCAAACTGCCAGTGAAGTCCGGAGAAGGTTCCGTCGAGAGGTGGAGCTGCTGGGCCAGTTGAGAGGAAAGAAAATTATGGCTTGCCCCGCTATCCACCATGATGACGATGTGGCGGTCGCCCAACTTGCCTACCAACTTCATGGTTTGGGGCCCTGAAATGCCGCCCACAGAAAAACATGGGATCTCCAAACGGTGAAGGTCGGCGGCAGCGGCGGCCTCGGTGGTGTCCTCCGCAGTGATCTCGAGGTCCTCAAAACCCGCCAAAGTAATCTCTGGTTCGAAGTCGCCGATGATGGCGTGGAATTCCTTGACCGCGCAGACGCGGGTAGGGGAGTAGGGATGACGACAGCGAAAACATAGTCCTTTGCGGCGGAGGTCGTCGAACTCGCGGTTGAAGAATCGTTGCGCAGGGCCTGGATGGCCTGGACGGCCGCCGGGAGGGGCCGAGGGGCTTGTGGTTCCGGAGTAGCGGTCCGCCAAGGCCGGCCTCCCGGCGGAGGCCCGCCTGGAGTCGGCGGGGGTCAAGGAGACAAATTCGCCACAACGAGGCGGCCCATGTCGAGGGCCTCGGAAACCGTCCAGGGGTGATGGGTGCGAAGCCGGGACCGAATGTTGGGCTTTAGGCCCTGCATGAAGAAGCCGAGATAATGATCCAGTGGTAGGCCCGAAACATGGGTGACGAGGGTCACGAACTCATCGATGTAATCATCCAATGCGCCGGTTTGGCGTACCACACACAATCGTTCGATGGCGGATCTGGAATAGCGGCTGTCATAGTGGCGGATCATCTCATGTTTGATCTCCGACCAAGAGATAGTCGGGTTGGAATGTCGGAGCCACCGGGCCCAATGAAGGGCATTGTCGTCGAGTCCCACGACGGCGGTAGAGACTGTGTCCTGCTCGAGAGTATGGTGGAGGTCGAAGTACTACTCTGACTTGGCAATCCACCCCATCGGGTCCACACCGGCGAAGCTGGGGAGGTCCAGGGCGAGGGTTGGACGGCCCAGAGGGAACGGAGCCACGGAATCTCCGTTGTGCGGGAGGGGTGCCGCGCCGAGGATGGACGCGCCGGTGGATGGGCACGCTGATCCGTTGGCGGAGGAGGCAGTAGGTTGGAGGGCATCGATCTTGGCATGAATGGTGGCAAGGGAGGCATGCATGGAGGCCACGAGGGACTCTTGGGTGTCGACCCGGCGGAGGAGGGCCTCGTTAGAGTCCGCCGTTGGGGCTTCTGCAGTGGAGCGGGTGGACGGTGCCATAGCAGGATGGGAAGAAGGGCCGCGATGCTTCCTGGCCGAGGCAGCCGGGATGCAGTGCCAGGCGGTGCGGAATCCGCGGCGCGGAAATTGCGCGGGGCGCGGTTGGTCGGCCGTGACAGACGCGGTTGGTAGCTGGAACGGTGTGCTGGTTGTGGCGGCGCTGAAGGCGCATGGGATGGTGACCGCACGGAGGCGGCGACACGGTGCTGGAGCGCTGAAGGCGCGCGGGTAGCGGTTGTGGCGACGCGGACTGGGCGGCACGACAGTGAAACGGGGTCTCCGACGGCCATCGACGGGTGGAAAGGGCGGGTCGGACCAGTTTGGTACGAACCCGGCGGTGGAGGAGGGGGTCGGCCGATTACGGGGAGAGAGGGAGAGAGAGGAGGGGAAGAGGGAGAGAGGGGGAGGATTAGGATTAGGGAAAAGAGGAGGGAAAAACTTCATCCAAGATGTGCAAAAATGAGTACAAGCACTACCCCTTATAGTAGTGGGGTGCGAACAACGACGCGAATAATCCGCCCCAAAAATAAATGCTGAAATAAATGATATGATAACGTCTAGGCCGCGATCCGCTCCGCGGGCTCGGTGGGGCCGTCCGGTATACGCGCCCGGCGCGTTTAAACTCGTCATGGAGGCTCGACGTCGTGCAACTCCGTAACAGACAATAAGGGAGGCAAAGCGAAACTTTTGCCGAAGTTTGAAGTCAATCAAACCACCAGAGGATCATCAGAGGTAGCATCCAGGCGGAATAACGCCGATCGGCGCTACAGAAGAGGGTTGCAACGCTGAAGCGGGATGCGGAAGAGAAAGAGAGAGAGAGAAAGTCGGGAGGGGAGGCTGAAGCGAGATCGGAAACGCCAATAGGAAGCGGAGCGAGAGGCGTTCCTTAGCCGCACGCGAGTGGTAGCTCTGATACCATGTTAATTAGGGCTGATTTGATTTCCTTATTCAATAGTAGGGCCCCCATTATATAGGGGAGAATACATCATAACGTGAAGGTGACGAAATACGTTCCAACAATACTGAAGTCAAAGAGGATATCAGACCAATGGAGAGAAAGTATTTTGGTACTTTTGTATAAGAACAAAGGATACAAATTTGTGTTAATTACAGAGAATTAAATTAATGAGTCATATCATGAAACTATGGGAACGAGTAATAGAAAGAAGAGTGAGACGAGAGACTAGCATCTCAGAGAGTCAATTTGGATTCATGCCAGGGCGGTCAACCATGGAAGTTATACATCTCTTGAGGAGACTCATTGACAACCATCGAGAAAGAAAACAAGATTTACATATGTTGTTTATCAATCTTGGGAAGGCTTATGATAGGGTTCCAAGAGAAATCTTATGGAGAGTCTTAGAAAAGAAAGTTGTAAATGTATCGTACATTTACATAATCAAATATATGTATACTCTTGAATAACACAAGTAAATTCCTTAATTTGATTACGGGCCTTTATCCCCTCTATATATAGAGGCAGACGGTACACTACGAAAAAATAAAAAAATAAAAATAACACTTAAACTATTGCATATTACAAATTAT